>CM066248.1:9882007-10482007 GCA_033675135.1 Frankliniella intonsa
TTGGACGACGTAACATACACATGAACCGAAGACAGGACTAATGCCGAAATGAATAAGCCTAAATTACAAAATACAATTGATCTTAAAATATCGCGAAAAGTTAGGAAGGTTTACAAAAGTGTGGGATGTTTTCCTCCCTGGCGTATCTTCACACAAAATTACAATTTTTCTCAATTGGTGTTCGACTCATTCCCCCCCGCCGGTCTCCCTCCCCCTCCAAACACGCGGTCCATGATTTCGACTCGTTTTGCAATGGCGCTGGTATGCTGGCATGCGACGGACCGCAATGTCGCACGTCCACGGGCAATAGCGCGTGCACGTGTTTTCACATTCGCATTCACATTGCGGGGCTCACGGTCGTAAATCAGGCCATCGGTGGGGCTGCACCGCGCCCCGGCGCCCCGCCCCCGCGCGGACCGGTCCCCGCGGCCGGCCAGCAGCGGCGCCTATTAAATTTGTCATCCCGGCCTAAAATAATCCGTTATTTGTGTTTGTGGCGCTAATGCCCCCGCGCAGATAAGCCCCTGCTTTACTGCCGCCAGTGCCACGCGCGGGGAGCGGCGCGGGCATCACCACAAAATAAATTAAAACGCGACCTGGAGGCGCGGCGGGCCCGGGAGGGGGAGGAGGGAGGGGGTGGAAAAAGCAGTAGGGGTGCAGAGGGGAAGCAGGGAAAAGAAAAACAGCTCCGCGGGGCGTGGCGGGGCGTGGCGGGGCGTGGCGGGGCGTGGCGGGGCGTGGCGGTGGGGAAAGGGCTCGGCGTGCTAATCTGTTGGTCTGCGGTTATCTCTGGCGTTTGTACAGTTCATGCCGGCGTGGCGTGGCGTGGCGGGGCGTAGCGCGGCGCCGACGGGAAAGGGACTGCTAGAGGGATCGGGTGTGATGGGGGTACGAGTGCGACAGAGATGGGTAGAGGGCGAGGGCTCGCGCGAGCGAGAGAGGGAGAGAGAGGGAGAGAGAGGGAGAGAGAGGGAGAGAGGAGAGGCGGGAGAGGGAGAGAGAGGGGGGCGGGAGAGAAGTGGAGAAGGCACTGCGCACGTCCCGGCCAGCGGCGGCCACAACCACTATGGCAGGTGGCATGAGCGCCTAACCCCTTCACTTATTCACCACGCACTTAGGACCCCGCCCGCCTGATTTAAAATGAACCGGATCCACTTCAGTAGAGTGCGGGCGGGGCGGGGCGGGGCGGGGCGGGGCACAGTGGTCCGAAAAGCCCGAAACGCGGCCAAAACTCTTTTCGCCCCACCTTGGTTAACCCATTCTAAAAATTTGGTCGGGAACTTAGGTTTTGAAGGTCACAGATTACGAATTTGAAGTCAGTTTTAAATTTAGAGTTCTCTAAGAGGCAGATCAAGACGAGGAATTTTTGAAAATTCACTAAAATAATAGTATTTTTGTGTTTTCTTACATTTTCGAGGCCAGAAAACAATAATCTGTCAAAAAAATTTGGTTCGGAGTGTTGCCAGATGCTAATAATAGGGGTCTTTTATAAATTTGCCTAAGTGAGGTTATGTACACAATTTTCTTCCTTTTTTGGGTCAAAACACATGTTTTGACGATAGCTATTGGTTCAGAGTATTACTAGGTGCGTATTTAAAGTAATGCGATAGGTAGTTGAACGTGACAAGGTGTTTTTGGTATCAGAGCGTAAAGAAACCAGTTTTTTAAAAGGTGAATGTTTTAGCGTCGTGCGGGTGAATCGCATTAAATCGCGTTCTGGCACCTAAGCACACTGATAGCTGGTGTGAAGACGGAAATTTTGAGCCTACCGGCAAAGTGGAAAACGGCGGAAAACGTTTTATATCTCAAATTATGTGATTGAATAGGTTCGCAACAATGGCAGTTTTAGTCCATTATTCTGGCGTAACCATGCGACAGATTGCATTGTCGGCACACAGGCGAGGGAAAATAAAGCCTTGGCTTTCATTGAAAACGTTGTCCGAGGTCAGATTGATAATATTTGAAGAGATATAGTGCGTAAACGGAGACGCGTTTTACTGTCCAACGGACGTGGCGAAAAAGCCGCACTTTGGATGCCGTTTAGTATGGTGTTGCAATAGAAAATTGGATAGAAAACCATGGATTCTAGAAGCTTGATTTAATGTCTTCAAGGTGTGATAGGAGAAATTCGCTAATATCTGGTTTTGAAAAGTAGGTTTCGGCCGCTCTTTTGGCTTTCGGGACCACTGTGCGGGGCGGGGCGGGGCGGCGGCTGACGTGCAGCTGCACAGCTGGGCGATACACACCTGCGCACTGCCTTGTGAAAACTGCCACCAGGTTTCCAAACAGTTTTGAAAGAACCAAGACGTTGTAATAACGTATTTTCTCCACAAGAAAATCCTGGCTGCTTCGAAACCCGGACGCGAAGTTTTTGCCATGTGAAAACACAAGTGACACACATTTCTAAGCGTCGGTACTACCGTACGCACACGTTGGGATGAGAATTTTTCCGCAGGAAATCATCGCTTCGAGGGACAGGTGTATACGAATGAAAAGACATACGACCCACAAACATGTGTGCGACATTCACACTGTTGGGTTTGCAGTGCAGAGGCGTTGGTTGTCAAAACGTTCACACACACACACACACACCTGCAGGTGTGTATGTCACGGGCCGCAGGCGTGCAGGTGAGCGGCGTACACACCTGGCGGGCGGGCATCCCATTCGGCTCCGCAGCGGGGCGGGCCCAGGCGGGCCCAGGCGGGCCCGTTAGCAGCAGCAGCCCTTTGTGCCGCCCTTAAACGCGCCGACTGGATGGATGGGGCCGAGGGACACGCCCCGTGCACAATGCCGATGACTCTCTCTCTCTCTCTCTCTCTCTCTCTCTCTCTCTCTCTCTCTCTCTCTCTCTCTCTCTCTCTCTCTCTCTCTCTCTCTCCTTCGCTCGCTCTATCTCTTAATTTTCATCCTCTAATAAAACCTGTTATAAAAACCTATAAAAACCCATTTCTTTCTGTGTCTCTCCGGCGGGAAACCCCTGAAGAATGCAGACAGAGGATGAATCTTTATGGGAATTCCGAAAAAATTCTCTCTGTGTCCCACTCTCACTCTCTCGCTCTTCCGCTATCCAAATCGCGCGCATACACACGCTCACACATATAATAGGGCAATGCCGATAAAATTCTACAGGCGCGGGCTGCTCGAGCATGCGGCGGGCTCAGCCGCATAGGGTGGCGCGCCAAACGCGTGTATACAGCTCTCTCTCTCTCTCTCTCTCTCTCTCTCTCTCTCTCTCTCTCACACACACACAGAAATGCGCTACCGGGAGTGGCTGCGCCGGTGGCAGCACTGAAGAGGTAGTTGTGTGTGTGTGTGTGTGTGTGTGTGTGTGTGTGTGTGTGTGTGTGTGTGTGTGTGTGTGTGTGTGTGTGTGTGTACCTGGGCCGTGCCAAGCCTGCAGGGGACAGCGAGAATGTCTCTCCCCGCAGAGCACCGAGAGAGACGGGAAAGACGAAGCATCAAGGGAAAAAAAAGAAACAGAAAAAAAAGCGCAGGGACGATTAGGAACAATAGACAGCTGAGCACAAAATTGGGGTTGGCAAAAAAAATATGAAACAAACAGACGCAGGAAAATGACAAAGGATGAAAGTTAAATGGAAAGAAAGTCGACAATAGGAGATTTTCTCTGCGGAGAGGAGAGAGAGGAGAAGGTAAATCTGGATGAGGCGGAGGGGAGATGTGGTTGATGGTGACGTACGCCTGGGGGCTTATCGCGTATTGGCGCGCGGAAATGAAGAGGCTGGATCAAGGCGATGCCAGTCAGTCGCCTGTCCGCCCGGCGCCTCTGTCGTGACAGTCTGCGGGGAGGGGGAGAGAGGAGAGAGAGAGAGAGAGAGAGAGAGAAAGAGAGAGGGAGAGAGAGAGAGAGAGAGAGAGAGAGAGAGAGAGAGAGAGAGAGAGAGAGAGAGAGAGGGAGAGAAGGCGAGGGCAGGGGATGCTGTCGGGGACAGTGGCAGGCAGTGGCGCAGTTGGGCCCGGATTACCGGATTGTGGACAGCTGCTCAGACAGCGTGACAGCCCGCTGCGCGACACCCGTCCCGTCATGCACTGCAACCCGTTGCTCCCGGGCTGGCTGTACCACCTATTCGTTCACACATTATGACAGTGTACTTCAGAGGTATTTCTGATATGTGTCTTATCGCATGGTTTCGTGCACTAAGTGCGGCCGCCACGGGCCGCGCTATTGGACGCCATCGACCGCCGTCACCCCCGCGCCGGCCCCGCCCCGCCCCGCCCCGCCCCGCCCCGCACCCCGCCCCGCGCCGTCCAGGCAGCACTTTAATTGTTCCAAAGTAGGTGTTAACTACATTGCTCCAGTTCCACTTCGGCTGGCGCTGACCTTTGAAGTCTAAGTGGAGCGGCGGCGGCCCCAGCGCCCCGCGCCCCCACCGCATGCTGATTCCACCCACAACACTGTTAATAATGTGCCGATAAATATCGCTACGGATATTTCGTCCCAAGAGCTCACACGTTTCCTTGCTTCAGTGACACGTGTACTCCCGGTGCACGTGCGAGCCGATGACTCAGCGCAGCGGGCCGCTGCTGCTGCTGCTCGTGATTGCCGCGTTTGGACCGCGACAAAACTTTTCGCCAGCCTACTAATCACTGCAACCCCGCTCCCGCTGCAAGCTGTTGTGGCGCAAACTTTTATACTGCCGCTCGCAGAACAGAGAGAGAGTGAGAGAGGGAGAGGGAGAGAGAGAGTGAGAGAGGGAGAGAGAGAGAGAGAGAGAGAGAGAGAGAGAGAGAGAGAGAGAGAGAGAGAGAGAGAGAGAGAGAGAGAGAGAGAGAGATGGGGGAGGCTGGCGAGGAAGAATGGGAAAGTAAAGTCGAAGAGCATTGAGGGGTGGTAGGCCGGGCCGGGCGGGAAAAAAGGAACAATATCACACGTGACGGGGCGCCGACATTTAATTAGAAACACTTTCCGATAAGGAGAGCAAAGACCGTAAGTCTCGTCCCGCCAGGAGGGGGGCGGAGGAGTGGGGGGAAGTCTGCGCCGAGCGCTACATGGCAGACATTAAAGACGCATTATTTCCACTCCTTTCCTCTCTCTCTCTCTCTCTCTCTCTTCCTCAACAGCACCCTTCTTGCAAAACTTCTCTCCTTCCGTACTCGCGAATTCCTTCCTCCCCCGCCCACCAACCCCTCCGCAGGCACAGGCCTTTGCCAACCCCAAAGTCTTTAGCGGCATAGGACACTCCCGTCCCACCGCGGACAATCGAGGTCGGGGATGAAAATTCTATTCCCTCTCTCAGGTTGGAGGCGAGAAGAGGGGAAAAAGCAGAATAATTCACCCTTCCCTTAGGCGGCCACGCGCGCTCTACACACTGCGGCGCAAATCTCTCAGAGAAGCTGTCCCAATCACTTCATCAACGGAAATTTTCCAAGAAAAGAAAAAAAAACGATTTAAACAAGAATATTTCTGAACGAAAATGTAAATAGCGTGCGGCTCCTCAAAGACTCGGGCATCTTGTTCGTGAAACTTATTTGTCGGAAGAATAAAACTTTCACCGAGCGTCGTAATGACAGAGAGAGGAAATGTCGAAGTATTCCAGTTCCATAAATAATGCAGGGGTGCCGGCGGGGCGGGGCGCCGCTGTGCAGGCGACAATATTTCACCAGAGTTGTCAGACGTTTGCTCGGCGCGGTGCGGCGCGGCGCGCCAGGGTGGCGCTCGTGCGCACCTCCCGCCCCGCCCCGCCCCGCCCCGCCCCGCCCCGCCCCGCCACCGCTCAGGTCGAGGTCATGTTGGCAGAGGGAACGCGCTCCACAGACCGGCTGGTGCCGAAGTTATAGACGTTTGTAAATATCGTTATTTATTATGGAGGAGGTTCGAGAGTGAGGCGGGCGGGCGATCTCCGTGCGCCGCCGCGGCACCCCGCCATCGCTCACCTTCCCTCTCCTTATCTCTCACCGTCAATTTTAGCCACATACCTCTCTCTCTCTCTCCCTGACACAGTGTCAGATCCTTATGCATACAATGCACGGGGGTAGACAGCCGCCAGGCCAGGGGGTGTGTAAGAGGAGGGGGGCGTCGGGAAAATAGCGCACAGCATCCCTAGGGACCCTCATCACCCCCGACGCCCGGCCCAGCCCAGGGCCCCTGCCCCAGCGGCAGCCCCGCCCTACCCGGCCCGGCCCGCCCCAGCCCCCGTGTCGACACATGTTCCACCGGCAGTTGGAGAAATCGCCTTCATAAACAAACGCATGAGGATTGACGCGGCTGCTGGATACGGCCGCCTACGCACAGCCCCTCTGGCGTACACAGGAAAAGAAAAAAAAATATTTTCAAACCCATCCTGGGGGTGAAAAAGAATGTATATGGTAGGGATGTATTTTTGTCTGTTTGGGACACGTTGTAAATATGAGCACACGTTGAGCTGTCATAAAACGAGTGTGAAGCAGTAGTGGAGTCGTGTTCCATATTATTACCGGAAATGTACAACAAGCCTATATGTGTTTTAAAGGATCTACTTTAAAACAAAATTTTGGCACAGCAGCACCCGCATACACTAAAAAGAGAGAGCGCCTGGGAAAGAGCGTAAACGTACGTGGTGCCCTCTTTTCGCCTTGCTCTCTCTCCCTCTCTCTCCCCTCTTCCCGACCTTCCTCCTTTTTCGGCAGACTCAATTTTTCATCGCACACTCCCGTTGGAAGTCACAGCCATCGCTCAGCCCCAGCGCTACGGAATGGGCCACACCACGCCGCGCCACGCCACGCCACGCCGGGCGGGAAATGAAGAGCAGCCTACGCCGAAATACAACGAACGACGTGGAAGTATTCCTGCTACTTTAACAGTCCGGAAGTCATGTTGTTGGTATTAGACGTAAGTAGGCGACGTGAGCATGACGTGCTTTACTACTGCAGAGCGGCGTGAGCCGCCAGCCGCCCCCGCCCCGGGGGCAGGGGTGGGTGGGGGCGGGTAGCTGCAGCGTGTTAACGAGGTTTATCAGGTCAATCACGGAGCAGTTGAGTTTACCCCAGTTCCAGTGGCGGGGCGGGGCGGGGCGGGGCGTGGCGGGGCCCGACTCTCGCCCCACTCCGCTCGTTCATTAGCTGCTGAGCGATGCCAGCCCGCCCCGCCGCGGTAGAGACACACTTGACGACAAGATACACATTTGGCGGCGAGGCGAGGAGCGGTGCGGCCGCAACCCCGACATACGCGGGAGCTAACAGTCACTCTTTAGTTTACTTTTTAAAAATCATGAAATATTATGTATTAGACAGTGTGCGATATTGTGTAAGAGAAAACTCATTGACCTTTTGAAAGTGGAAAGAAAGAAAAACGAAAAAGAAAAAAACACACTGAAAATAATTTTTGCAATTTTAAAATAGTTTTGTGTTTTGCAAATAAGATACGATTTCCTACACCCAAAGTGGGTTGAAAAGAGTATAATACGGATATTCTATGCCAGCAGCTTGACCACAGGCCTGCCTTTTTGATGGGGTGGTGCTTAGTCTTTCCTCTCACGGCCCTGTGATACGCCCCGCACGCACTCATTACACGCGAGGGAAAACGCCCCCCTCGTCAGGTCAGCAGATGAAACCCTACCGGTGCTACCCCCACCCCCGCCCCTCACCCCCAACTCCGCGCTGCAAGTCGGCAGAACGCCGAGGTCACCCGTCCCGCTACACCCCTTTCAGACCGACAGACAGACAGACAGACAGACAGGTGCACAGCCCGCTGGTCCATCTGTTGTCTGCTGCAATTACATAGGCTGTTCAGCCAGAGGGGACGACCCGCATCTGTCCCCTAGCTCCGCCCTTCCGCCTCTCTCTCTCTCTCTCTCTCTCTCTCTCTCTCTCTCTCTCTCTCTCTCTCTCTCTCTCTCACGGCGCACCCGCCTGCTCTCCTGCGACGACAAAAAAGGATTGCAGCTCATTTGGCACGGCCAGCCCGGTCGTCGTGGCCCCGCGGGTGTAGGTAGGTAGGGGCAGTGCTCGTGGGTCGCGCAGAGAGAGAGAGAGAGAGAGAGGGAGAGTGAGAGAGGAGAGAGAGAGAGAGAGAGAGACAGAGAGGGCGGGGCGGTGTGGGGTAGGTACGGGTGGGGTGCCGGGACGGTACAATGGAGTGAATAAGAGCAGCTGCCAGCTCTCGCAGCTCTCGCCCTGGTTGGTATTTACTTTTGTTCCGACAAGCTGGTAATTACCCAACAAGCGGGCAGCAGAGAAAACGGCGAGGCAAGAAAAAAAAAAGGGATTGAGACTGTCTGGAAAACCTCCGTCGGGCGAGAGGGCAGCGGGTGCCTGGCGGAAAAAGCGTCTCGAAACGAGGAGAGGTCGGAGCTGACCGCCTGCAGGCGACGACTTGAGGAAGACTGGCCCCCTTCACTCACTTACTTGTGGGTCAGGAAGTCGGACACTGCTCTGGCAGTGTTGCTAGAAGAGTTGGTGTACCGGGCGTTTCATAAAAGACGCAGGTGCGGGCGGGTTTGCCTACCCAAGGGGCTATGGCGCCTTACGGGGAGATCAGGTAGGCAAACCCGCTCGCACCTGCGTCTTTTATGAAACGCCCGGTACACACAGTGGAGTATAGCTTGCTGCCTACCAGGCAACATACACACACCCGTGCTGCGGTGTTGCCTGGCAGGCAGGCGCCGATGCAGCCCGCTCGCTTACTTACTGCCTGCGTTCATGGCAACACTGTAACCAGGCTACCAAGGCTTACGGGCCCTTATGTTTCTGGGTAGTAGGCATAATTTGCACTGCCTGTAAGGCACGTGAGCCCCACTGTCCGCAACTCAAGGCAAACGGAAGGGTTCAAGAGCAAAAGGATCCTAAGCGGATAGCGGGAGAGAGTGGGGGAGGGAGAGGGGGAGGGAGGGAGAGGGGGAGGGAGAGAGAGGGGAAGGGAGAGAGAGAGAAACGCTATCAGGAAAGCGGGACTGAAATGCAAAGCTAAATCTCACGGCAGGCATCAGGCTATATCTAGCGCTGCCCCACGCTCCCTCCCCCGCGCGCCGCCGCGGCGACCTCGCGCTAGACAAAACGATAAGCTGCCGCAGAACGGGATAACCGCGGGAGACGCGGCCGCAGCTCAGCGGCCTCCCCTCCACTGTGAAAAATAGTCGTCGGTTTACGGGAAAAATTTTTCCACCAAATGCAGTTGTAAAATTACAAGCACTAAATACCGGTGTGAAATTCATTCACGAGCAAAACAGGTCCCTCGTAAATTTACAACATGTTTCGTAATTTACAAATTTTATCGTAAATCTACAAAGATATTTTTCACGGTGTCCAATAACGCATACAGCACGTGCGCGGCCTGTTTGCCGGGGCTTTGGTTCGCATGGACGTGAGTCGGGTCCAGCATTATGTCTCGACTTCCCTGCCGGTGCTCCCTCCCGCAGCCCGCCCCGCCCCCGGACCGCCCCCGGACCGCCCCCGGACCGGACGGGACCGCTCACTGTACAGGTCATCAGGACGAATGCCAGCGCTGGACCAGCCTGCCCGCCCCGCCCCGCCCCGCCCTGGCGTACAGCAACAGCACTGCAGCACTGAAACAGCCCCGCCCTAACCCTACCCCATCGGTCTGGCCGTAGCAGCAGCAGCAGCAGCAGCACCGGGCCCAGCCCAGCCCAGCCGAATGACGTTGACGAATCGAAACTCTGCAATGCATTGCGCTGCAGAACGCGAGCCCTGCCGACCGCCCCTGCAGCTCTGGCGAGAGGGGGGGAGCGCACTGTACTGCAGATTTATATCGTGCCAGGCTCAAAAGGCCGCCCCTTCCCCTCTCCCCACCCGCGTCCGCTAGTAGCGGCGGAATCAAGGCGGATGTGTATCTGCCTGCGCCCGTGTGCTGAGGCTAATCCCGCCCGAGGCAGGCGGAAAAAGTAAAGTTTCGGAGGACGAGGCAGAGGGAAAAGGTTGTGAAAGGGAGCGGGTGGTGGGGGGAGGGGCCCAATCAAAGGGCACAACACGTCATACGTAAAGGCCAGGGCGCTCGGACGCAACGCCCCGCGAAAAATATCGTCGGGTCGGGCGTCTCCAGGCGCACACACAAAAAAGGGGGCGGAGAGATATAAGAGGGGCTGGAAACAAACATAATGGACAACAAGAAAGATGGACGCTTGAGCCGAGCCGGCATATCTCCGCACCCCCTATAACGTATCAAAGCTATGCGCTTTCCCTCGCACAAAGAGATAAAATGAAAAAGGGCGTCGGCTACAAAGGGGTGGCTTTAGGTCTCTTTTTTTTAGATTACTGAAAGCAAATACAACATTCTCGACGAGCACGCGCGCTGCATGGGGGGGGGGGGGGGGGAGGTGGGTGATATAAACGCGTGCGAGAATGAGAAAGGCTCACGAAGCATTCCTCCGCCGCCCCGCCGTCAGACGAAAAATTATATATAAATCCAGCAGAGCAACGATTATGATAAAGAGTGCCGCTGAGAAGGGGCGGGAGATGTAATCTGCTCTCGGCCCGGCCCCGGCCCCGGCCCCGGCCCCGGCCCCGGCCCCTGCAGGGCGCGAGTGAGTGAGTGACAGCCGGCGAGCTCCTTAAAGAGGCCGCGCTAAATTGGCCGAGCTAATATTCGCCGCTAATAAATCACACAACCCGAGTGTAATCATCGGAGATCCCCGCGGCGGGGCGGGGCAGAGCGGGGCGGGGCGGGGCGGGGCGGGGCGGGGCGGGGCGGGGCGTGGTGTGGCGGGGCGGGCCCTCACCCGCAGCGGCACCCCTCCTCAGGGCCCCTTGCGGGGTCCACGGTAGACCATGTGGCCACGACGTGTGTGAATATCGTAAATTAGGTCTTTCTGCTCGGTAAGTCCTCGGCGGCGGCGGCGCGGGGGTCACCTCCTCCACCCCTTCTTGTCCCTGCTCCTCCTCCTTCTTCACGTTCAATTCCTTCCCAGATCCTCGTCCTATACCCTCCTTTGTTTCTCTTCCTCAACTTCCTGTTCCCTCGTTTCTTCATCTATATCTTCTCCACGTCCCTACTTATTGGCTCCTTTCCTGCTCACTCTTCTTCTTTTCCTTCCTTCCTCCTCCACCGCCCTGTTCATCTTTCTCTTTTGCCTATTCTCCTGCATCCTCCTCCTACTTCCCATCCATCATGGTTGGCGGCGCCAAACGCCACGGACAGGGGCCTAAGTGCGGCAAGGCGTCGCGCCCTGAATAGCTCTAGAAAATAAGGAGGGTGACTGTGTGGCGGGGGAGGCGCAATCAAAGCACGGCGAGGGGAGCAGGGCGGGGGTGACAACAAGCCGCCTCATCTGAAACACATTTCCGGGGCATAACGCGATTTTCCCTACACGCGTATGCTCTTCCACGAACCACCACCAGCACCAGGGCCCCGCGGCGCGCCCCCCGCGCTCCATGTAGCAGCCCCTGCCCCCGAGGGGAACAGAGGGGAGGGGGGATGAAGGAGTAGGGGGCTGGAGCCCCCCCCCCCTCCCTTCCCCTGCTCGGCGCCTGATATGATGAAGGGACGAGGGCCTCCGGGAGAAAGAGCGGGGGGGGGGGGGGGGGCACTGTATAACACATGACAGCGGCTGGGGCGCGAACACGTACCCTTGGCGTATATTAGTATGGAGGAAAAGCAGCGGCCCGGGCCGGGCCGGGCCGGGCCATGCTCGCCCCGTGGCAAGTGGTAAGTTGTGGCCCCGCCGCACGCCCCCCATGTGGTTCCCCATGGCCTTATGCCTCATGGCGTCCCTCCCTGTACACAGCCTGTGCCAGCGCACGGTGCACTAGAAAACCCTGAGAGTGTGAATTTTCAACGGAATATAGTTGTCTCTATGCGAGTGTAAGATTGCGAAGAAAATTCAGCGGGCCGTCGATCGCCTTCTGCCTCCCTCCTCCTCCCGCCCCTGCTGACCGTCCCAATAACTTGCCCCACTGCCGGCCGCCGCCCCCGCCGCCCCCGCCGCCCCCGCCGCCCCGCCGGCCCCCGCACGACCAACCACACTCCGTCCAGCTGGCGTCGCCGAGTCGAGCAGGCCGACCCCGGAGGAGATATTTTACATGTCCGGGCGACCGGACACGTATGTGTCACGTCCGGGCGGGGCGGGGCGGGGCGGGGCGGGGCGGGGCGGGGCGGGGCGGGGCGGGCCCGCTGCATGGGGGACACGAGAGACGCCATGTGACACGGCCTCAGAAACGTGGAGCCAGCGAATGCAAAGCCATCCGTTGACACCATTTTTAATTTCACAACCAACTATAAACGCTGTATTTTTTTGTGTGCCCTCCCCCCCCCCCCCCCTTGAACCTTTTCCCTCGTGCCGCCCCTGCTTGAATGTGTCATCGCGTAGGACGGCGAAATGAACACGGAGTCCATCAGGCAGAGCCGAGCGTAAGGGGCCGAGCTAGGGGGCTGAGCCGAGAGGCGAGGGGGCCGCAATATGAGGTCTGTCCGAGGGAGGGAGGGAGAGCGAGCGAGCGAGCGAGAGAGAGAGAGAGAGAGAGAGAGAGAGAGAGAGAGAGAGAGAGAATGCGGTGGCGTGGCGTAGCCGTGTCCGTGACGTTGACAAATGAAAAGTCCGCGGCCGGCGTATCAGCCAACGTGTTTAGGAATCCCGTCTCGCCCTCGGCCCGCCCTCGGCCCGCCCCCGGCCCGCCCCCGCACCGCGCTGTGCGCTTTTTCGGCCGTACGATCGCGGGCGTGCGCAGGACGAGAACCCTTCTCTCTCTCTCTCTCTCTCTGAGCCGCGGGCCCGTCACGGCCCTCCTATAAGGAATACAACACGCTCGCCGGACGCCACCATAAGGATTTGCCGGCAAGAAAAATGGAACGAGCAAGCGGGCCAGGGCCGGGCTTACCGCGGCGTGGCGGGGCGTGGCGGCCCTATATAATAAGGGGACGCTACTCAGCGCCGACATAGCCCGGCTAAGGGAGAATAAGCTGCGGAAAAAAAAGGACGGCTGCTACACGCCACGTAACTTTTTTGGGTGTATAGTTACGCCGAAACCCTTAAGAAAGGTGACGCGCAGCATTTTTTTTTAACCGGGATTGACAAATGACGTCCTAACCAATGGCATATGTATATTAGTAACACACCACTTGTTTTAATGTCACCCGCTTAAGGGAATATTCAACCACACTAGACATGCAGTTGCGATTGCAATTCAAGGGCGGCTCTCGAGTGGTATATCCGAGGAAGACGTCTCTTTCCTTGTTCCACTTTCCTCTCATGACTATTCCTCTCGCTTTAACTCCTTGGTGCTCGCCCTGTGGGGAAGCCAGAGGGGGCCAATTTAATGAAAGCTTTCGGCCACGGCGCCCCCGAGCCCAAAAGCCACCTAACACTGTCCAGTAAGGCCGGGGAGCGGCTGGGGCGGGGTGGGGTGGGGCGGGGGTGGGAACGCCTCGCCACGCCTCGCCACGCCGTGTTTGTGGAGCGCCTCATCAGCCCCCAACCCCCAGTGTACAGAGTCGGCCAAGCAAGGAGACCAGTCTTCTTGACATTGTGGCCGACGAGTCTCGAGGGGAGGGCGGGGCGGGGCGGGGCGGGGCGGGGAGGGGTTGGGCGCGGCTCCGTCTGGCGCCCCACCCCACCCCACCCCGCCCGGAGAGGCCATTTCTCTGCAGCCCTTCATATCCCTCGGCATAATGCCCCAGCGCGACGTAAGCACACCACCACTACATCGTTACGGCGACACGACTCTGCGCGGCCCGCAAAGGATTCAGGTCACCCCGCCCCGCCGCAGACATTAGGTCAGCTACGGCCGGGCACTGCAGTCCTCCCCAGCGCGCCGCGCCCCGCCCCGCCCGTCAGGTATTGATTGCCACATTTCCTGATGACTTGATTTCTTCAGCTCGCGCCGGCCGGCAGCACGCTCGCTGACAAATTCCACGCTATTCCAACCCCACACGGCGCCACGCCACGCCACGCCGGAGTTGTCAAATCGGCCGTCGTCCCGCGCAGGTGGCGCCACAGCTAGACAGATGGGCGGGTCAGGGCTCCAGCCGGCTCTGCAGAGCTAGCAGAGGGAGAGAGGGAGAGAGGGAGAGAGAGAGAGAGAGAGAGAGAGAGAGGGAGAGAGAGAGAGAGAGAGAGAGAGAGAGAGAGAGAGAGAGAGAGAGAGAGAGAGAGAGAGAGAGAGAGAGAGCAAGAGAGAGGGTGAGAAAGAAGCGGTGCGGCCCTTCGTACCTTTAAAAAAATCACCCCTGCTGTGCCCCCGTGTAACCCCTCCTCCCCCAAACCCCGTCCCTCCGGCCCCCGGCGGGGCTCAGTGAATAGGGGTGTAATTGGAAGGCAAATCAGAGCGGATCGCTCGCTACTTCTTCTTTGGCGCGCTCTCGGCGGGGAGGGGGGGGGGGGCTGCTCCGCTAGGTTCAGGGCTGGATCAATTCATCCGCAACTTCACTCTATTCAGCCTACAGACAACACACACACACACACTCTCTCTCTCTCTCTCTCTCTCTCTCTCTCTCTCTCTCTCTCGGGCATCGACTTTTTAGTTAGGGCCCTTTCATTTACCTGCACTAATTCAATAAGTAAGAAGAAAAGAGAAAGAATTCAGGATTAGTCGGGAATTATTTCCGCGTACTGCGTACGGCTGCGAGCGCAGCGCCCCTGTCGGCAGCGGGCATGCCGTCCCGCTCGCCTGGAGTGTGGTCGGGTTGCCTACCCACGAGGGGCCGTGGCGAGGTCCGCCGCTGTTGTAGGCGATCATCACGGGTCCGAATGCAAATGCACGTATCACCTTTCAGTTCCCAATGCACAGCGAGACTGCCCACAGTGTACCACCCAGGCGGAGCGCCGCGCCCCCTCGACGAGCGTGCGAATATACACCTATAACGCATACGATTCCCCTCCACACTTGACATTCCCGCCACGCCCCGCCCCGCCGCCCGGCCGCCCTAATACAAGAAGCTGCGGGGAAAAGTGCCCCGCTTCATCATATACAAAGAAATAGCGCGCAGTCCTCGCATGGTCCCGCCGGCGCACGCACGCACGCACACACACACACGCACTTCCTTCCGCCGCGCCGGTCGGGTCCCAGCCGCACTGTATGCAGCCCAGCCCCTGCTGCTGCTTGCGGTAATAACCATAACGGAACGCGCGCACAATACCGCCGCCAAAGTAACATGTAAAAACGCCGGGGCGGCACGAGGAGCTAGCAAGAGAGAGCGAGCGAGAGAGGGTGCAAAATACGTCTTCTCTGAAAGGAGCGAGATTTTCTCCCTTGCTCTACTTAGACGATAATTTAGGAACCCCGCTCTCATTCTTTAAGTCACTGAAATTTAGTGACATTAGGATTATGAGTCATCACTCAAGAAGGGCGAGATTCTCCAATCATCACTCAAATGAACAAATTACGGGGTGAATATTTCATATTTCTATAGCAATTTCACACACTTGCTCGGTCTACTGTACGAATGGAAATTCTCGCGCCTACAAGTGTGCCACATTCACACATTTTCCAGTGTACTGCAGGCTGCCCGGCTCCGCACCGCACCCTGGCGGCCCCATCTGCGTGCTGGCGGGAGCGGGGAGCGCCGATGACTCACGCCCAGCAGGACCGCAGCTCCCTCCCTCCCTCCCCCGCGAGCCACCCTCCTCCCCTACCCCCGCCCGGCGATGCCTTACAAGCACCAAGAAAACACTCGGGGGAAGAAAGCTGCGGAAGAGCAGAGGTCCCGGGCAGCAGGCAAACCATGTGAAAACAACGCGGGCGAAACTCAACCCGCGGCGACACATCTGACGTCTCACGGTAAAAGCAATGTCTGAGTTTTTGAGGAAAAAGGGAAAACTTTGAGGAATTCCCATAATTTGAAGGAACCTCCCCAGATTTTGAGGAAGTCCCCTCAAATTTCAGGGAAATTCACACATTTTTTGAGGGGACCTCCTCACAATCTGAAGAAGTTCCCTCCAATTATAGAAGTTTCGCAATGTTTTCCTCCTTCCTCCCAAATTTCAGACATTGTTTTTACCGTGAAGGCGGGGAAAAAACACTGCGACGCACTGTACCGGCTACAAAGCGAGTTCTTGCTCAAGTAAAGTATACATGAACTTTATAGTTGCACCGCCATACCGCAGCGCAAAAGTGAGTAGTTAGGTCCTCACCTGCAGCTGCGGGACAGGGCGGGCCAGGTCGACTGGGTGAGCCGCCCCCGCGGGGGCCCGCGGTGCGCCCACAGGGGGGCGGGGGCGGCCAGGAGGGCGACGCGGGGGCGGCGCCGCCCCCCCAGCAGCAGGCCGGGCCGGGGCAGGACCAAGCAGGGCGCCATGCGATGCGGCCGCGCAAACACAAACACCTGATGTTGTGTGCACGCCGCAAACACACGCACACACACACACACGCACGCACCGGCGTGCCCGCGCACGCACGCACGCACGGCCGTGCGTTCAGGCCCGCGATGGCAGCGCGAATGTCAGCCCGCCCCGGCCTCAGGGTGCAGGCGGGCAGCCCCTACGGGCGGGGGTGGCCGCCGCCCTCCTCCCCAACCGGCAAGCTGTTGAGTTGGCCACTTCTTGCGTAGCGGGGCGGGGCGGGGTGGGGTGGGGTGGGGTGGGGCGAGGCGGGGCGGGGCGCGCGGGGCGCCGGCGCCAGGAGGGGTGAGGCCGGCCGTCACCCACAGTCCCCGCCGCCGCGGCCCTCCGGAGGGTGGGAGGCCGACTGTGTTGCGGAGGGTTGGGGAGGCTGGCGGGATGCTGAGGGGAGGGGAGGGGAGGGGGGAGGTGTAATATACATGGGTACACCCCGGCGAGAGTCACCCTCGGCAAGGTCCTCCTCGCCGCCACCCAGTATTCAATCCACTTACCGAGAGGTTTGCCAGATAAATAGTATCTCCCCCCCCCCCTCCCCCGGCCCCGCACCCCTCGGTGATCCCCTCCACACCTCTGCCGCTTCTCTTTCATCTTTACTATTTTTTTTTCCTCTTTCTTTTTTTTTTTCAGGCGCGCGGTGCCTTTTGGTGCTGTTTATCCCCCCGCTCCCCTTTGTCGTGTTTTTTTTTTCTTGTCGTAGACAATCCTTTGGGGTGTATCTGCACCGGAATAAATAGGTAGACCAACGCTAGCCAATAAATAAAAACGTCATTGTGACGAATTCATCGTAGGTTTTAACCCGGGTTTTAACGATTAAAATTGTCACATGATATTCGCACACTACTTGCGTGCACGAATTGAAATTCTCACGACCACAAGTGTAGGACATTAGCACACTTGGGTTTCCAGTGCGCATTTACCGCAGTGTACAATGTCCGCGATAACGTCTGGCCGGACGCAGCAGCAGCAGGGCTTGGGTGGGGTGGCCTGATTGGCAAGAGCAGCGGCGGGTCGGACACGGCAGCGGTATGTCCAAGACTTCCGCCCCGCCCCGCCCCGCCGCACCCCGCCCCGCCGCACTCCGCCCCGCCCCGCTGCGGTGGCATCGCATTGCTGATGTAATTAGCGGGCGCAGACGCCTGCCTTCCCCTCTCGCCTTGGCCTCGCGCAGACGCGGCCTTGAGGGAGGAACGGAGGAGGGGAGCGAGGCGATAGCAGCTCGCTCAGCGCAGCGGGCAGGAAGGGAGCGAGTGAGGGGCGGCGGAATGTAGTGCAGTACCGACCCTCAGCACCACCGCCCCCGCAACACCCACCCCGTCCACAAACAAACGCTTGTTTATCACGTTCAAAGTAAAATTAACTTTTCCGGCGTGCCGGGTATACATGAGGGTGCGCCGCTCTCAGCTGCGGGGAGGACGCGCGGACCGCAGGGAAGAGTGAGTGAGTGAGCGAGTGAGTGAGCAAGAGAGAGAATGAGAGAGCAAGAGAGAGAAAGAGAAAGACATACAGAGAGCGCAGACTCAGTGTAGAGGGTAAGAGAGAAAGAGAGACAGCCGGCGGCAGTCGACGCGGACAGCAGGCCTCTCGAAAACATGCAGCTCTCTGTCCCTCCCAATAATGGTCAATTCAATTTCTGCGCGCGGTGCCGCGCGGCGGGCTGGTCGACAAGCAGACAAACACACGAGCAGACAAACACACGAGCAGACAAACACGCGAGGAGAGCAGTACATGAGCGCGGCCCCTTTCCTCTCTCTCTCTCTCTCTCTCTCTCTCTCTCTCTCTCTCTCTCTCTCTCTCTCTCTCTCTCTCCCCTCACCCACACACGCGCCGATAACAATCTTCCCCTGCTCGCCGCCCCGCCAGTGGTCCTGGACCGTCGAGTAGCTTCGCTTCAAAGGCTGTGACTGCTGCTGCTGCTGCTGCTGCGGGAGCCAGGTGCTCTCACAGTCACACTCGCCACCCCCAGCACGGCCGGCACGAGGGCCCTCCACGTCAATCAGGGAGTCCAGACACAGAGAGAGGGAGAGAGAGAGAGAGAGAGAGAGAGAGAGAGAGAGAGAGAGAGAGAGAGAGAGAGACGGCAGCATTGGCAGCAGCCACTCTGGCGCAGTGGATGTGAGTGCGGCCCACAACAGAGCAGGCGGCAGACGCGTCCTCACGAGAGTCTTTGGACTCGACGGGGTATTCACCTTCCGTAATACACTAGCTCGAGCACTCGCTAAACCTGACTCCAAGGTACTACCGGTAATGGCGTAAAACAGAACAAAATTTAAAACAAAGTGGTCGAGTTTTATGAGTAATACCTTCCCAACGTAATACCGCGTCAGAGAATCGCGAATACTCGCTTCGATTCGTCAACTCGTTGTACAGCTATTTAGGGAGTGGGGGGCCCCTCGGGTGTGCTGCTACCCGCCTTGCCCCGCCCCTCCCCGCTTAACCACACTTCTCTAACAACGCCGGTGGTAACGACGTGACGTCACATCCCCGACCACACGGGCCCGTCCGCAACCATTAGGACAAGCCCCGCTCCTCCCCTGTGCTCTGCACTTGTCCCTAAAATGAAAATGATTCCGCCCTCGCTGTGTCTGCCCCGCCTAGCCTCGCGCCGCCCTCGAGTAGCGCCGGCGGGGTAGGCAGCCCATCGTGCACGCGCGGCCGGTGGGCGGCCGGCCGGGCGGCGCCGCTGCGCGAGGCAGGGGCGTCTCGCTGCCCGCCGCGCAGCAGGGTTACCAGAAAATAGGCAATAAGAACCGGAACACAGTGGCGTTCCATCTGCACCTGCCTGCTAGGCAACTTGCAAGCCCCTGGTGGGTTAAGGCGTTGCCTACTGGTGGGCGCACGCGCGTATATGCAGCCCACTTACTCCACTGTGTTCGGGCTACTTATTGCCTACTTTTGTGGCAATACTGACGCGCTGTGCAGCACCCCGTTAGAACTCCACCGAAATCAGACGGATCAGCCCAGCCGGTGCCAAGTCCTCCCTGCTTCGGAAGGAGTGTACATCTACACACTGTCAGCAAAACTGTTCGGCTGACACAAACTTAAGAAGTTTAGGACACAGTTTTAAACACTTTTCACCGGCAGTGAGGCGTTCCATCAGTCGTTGACAACGTCCCCTGAGCCCGACTGCCGACTCTGCACGACGCCCCACCCGCCTCGCCCCGCCTCGCCCCGCCTCGCCCCACCACGCCCCGCCACGCCCCGCCGCCTCAGGTCCCCCGCAGCTTGACCGCGCGGTTACGCTCTGGAGGGGAATGCCACCAATGCACATAGTTGCGGACATCGGCCAAAGTAAACTCAACTCCACTTGGCCGGGCCGGACGCCGCCAAGCACCCGCCCACTCCCTCCCTCCCCTCCCCTCCCCCCTCCCCTCCTCACCACCGTCTCCTTCCTTTTCCACGAACAGGATGGCGGGACTGGACTGGCTGAGCCGAGCAGAGCGCAGGTCTCTCTCAACTCCTCCGCCAGCCAGCCTCGACCACAACCTTCGGCCGCCCCGCCCCGCCCCGCCCCGCCCCGCCCCGCCCCGCCCCGCCCCGCCCGCCACACAACTTGCTCCATTCGCAGGCAGCCAGCAGCATGAGCCTGTTTGCAGGCGCCCAGGCTGCACGGCACGGAGGCCCCGCAGGCCCAGAACCCAAACAGAAAACAGATCCCCGCGGCCGCGGCGGGGCAGTGCCTCGCACTTGAACGGGACAAGTGTTGGAATGGAATGGAAATTCACACAGCTACAAGTGTGCGAAGTGTTTCATGCACGTCGCGGAGGTGCTGAGCTCCCTGCAGCAGAGTGCGATGACGCGCCGCAGGACGTACAGTACACCACGTGCGTGCGGAGCGGCCATCCCCGGGCCGACACCCTCGTGCAGGCGTGCGTGAGACAGGGAGAGAGAGAGAGAGAGGGAGTGAGGGAGCGAGAGGAGAAAGGGAGAGAGAGAGGAGAGAGAGGGAGAGAGAGGGAGAGAGAGGGAGAGAGAGGAGAAAGGGAGAGAGGGAGAGAGAGGAGAGAGGAGAGGGGGAGAGGGAGAGAGAGGAGGGAAAGGGGGGAAAGGGCACTCGGACCATGGCCAGACCAGACTGGTCCAGCCAGAGGGGCCTAACGACACCCTGCCACGCATCGACACACACACACACACACACACACACACACACACACACACACAGACACGGGCGTACATAAACGCGCCAGACACGCCGAGACAAACGCAGTAACCCTAACCAAGCCGTCCGTTTGGTAAACCTGCCAATACAATGGCTTCCCGCTCAACTTGCGAGAGATGGAGGGAGAGGGAGAGAGAGAGGAGGGGGGGGGGGGACCTGCGTTGTCCCGCGGACTCAGCCCAGGGGTGGGGGGAGGAGGGGAGAGGGAGCGGTGCTCGCGGGTCACGGCGCGGCGCGCGGGCCCCGGCTGGAGCCTCCAGGGGCGTACCTGGAACACAGCGCGCGGCGACATTCTCCAGGCAGTGACAGGGCGCGGGGCCGACCTGAACTGACCGCGCTCACACCACGTCACGTGACGGCATGGGGTTTCGGACCCTCCTCGGTGCACAATCCTCATTTGCAATTTCCGGAAAAGTTAAATGTCTCTTTCTGTAAAACCATTATTTTCGATTTTTCCTCAAAATAAAATTATAATCGTAAGGCTGAACAATACCAGGACATTCAGTCTTACACTTAGGGATTTTTTTCCGGCTTAAAAATGCCAACGATGATACATATCAGCGCTAAGCATGTAAGAAAATGTGGAATTCAACGTTGTTTACTTTTCCTCGAGCACCTATACGAACATTTTTTTCAAAATTACTTTTCACTCGCCGGACGTCGATCGATAAAAAAAAAAAGATAAACGCAGAGTCCCGTGTCGGTACCAAAGTGAATCACCCCGGCCGGGTAGCACGGCGCGGCGTGGCGGCACCAGCCGGAGCGTTACTAATCGCCTGACGAGCCAAATACCCCCGCGCCCCGCCCCGCCCCGCCCCGCCCCGCCCCGCCACCACGCCGCCGTCGCGCGTCAATTTGGCCGATCGGTTTCTTCTTCCTCACGTTGACAGGTCGGCCCGCCGGCCTCACGTGCCCAGCGGACCGCGCACCTGCCACAAGGAGCGCAAAAGAAAAAAAAAAGCGGGATTTTCAAAATATTTCAAAGGCATTGCACTGGTGCGACAGTCCTGTTCACGGGCGTTGTTTGAACGATGCTTCGTCTTTTTTAACGTCTCTTCAAAAACTGAACACACTCTGCTAACCGCGCGCGAACAGGTGGCCCGGCTGACTCGTTAGTCGCACCGCGGGGCGGGGCGGGGCGGGGCGGGGCGGGGCGGGGCGGGGGCGGGCCACCCGGTTGACACCGTGTCCCACACGGCCACCCGTCCCGCAGACATTTTCGGCATCAATATATTCCAATCAGACACAACAAGACGCCCGGGCGGCGCGGTACCGACAGCTGTATGGACCGAATGAGAGCCAATCAGCGGGGTGGGGCGGGATGGCACCGGGAGCATTGTGCCGTGCAGAAGAAGTTCCTCTGAGTGCTGGGGGGGGGGGGGGGGGGAGCGGACGTGGTCGTCCGTCGCGTGCTGGACGCGGGGCGTTGCAGGGCTGCGGCGCAAAGGTCGACCTGCCCGGCTGGAGTGGACGGTACGTGGGACCCGGCCGGCGCGGCGCCGCGGGACGAGCAGGCGATATATTATCTGACCCCCAGGAAACTGCACGGTTCACTTTCACGATCAGCAGGTGCAAGAGAGGAAGAGAGAAAGGTGTCAATTTTTTTTTTGCGGCTTCAAGTCTAAGTAAAAATTTCCAGTGAAAATCTCACTTTTACTGATACTCAAGTGTACGAATGAAAATTCACACACCTGCGACGTTTATACGCTTGGGATTCTATTGTATGGCCAGGGGACACCCCGGAGGACACCTTCAAGCAGAACAGCTGAGAACGCCTGCTGCTGGAGCCGACCCCGCCCCGCCCCGCCCCGCCCCGCCCCGCCCGGAGCGCCGTGGCACACCGACCCGCGGTGGTGTATCGTGTGACGGGCAGACACAAGTGGGGCGTACGCAGTGTCGCGACCGTGGAGCGGAGGCGCCTAGCGGTCGACAGAGCAGGTGTCGAGTGACGCCACGCCCCGCCCCGCCCCGCCCGGCCCCGCCCCGCACGCCACGCCCCGCCACGCCCCGCCGCACGCGCGCGCACGCCACCAGAGCGGCACGAAAAAAGAAGAAAAAGAAAAAACCGTTGAGCCGCTGTTCGCGATAAATATTAACAGTACTGGAAATGACTAACGATGGAAAAAAAGATGGCCCACGAGAGGAAAATACGCGCAAGATACATGAAAGGCGTTCGTTTGAGCCGCCGGCGCGCGCGACGTGTCAAAGAGCGAGAGGGAGGGAGGAAGGGCCCAAGTGAGCGAATGGAACGCACCTGCAAGAGTGTGGCGCCGGCCGGAGACAGCAGGCGGCAGGCGCCCGCCACCGCACGTCAGAAGAGAGACGCCGCGGGCGGCGCCGAATCAAAAGGGCAGAGCGCCTCAGAGGCGGCTTAGCGCCGCGACCCAAAATGAAAACGAGGGAAAATGCGGCGGCGAGCAGCGGGGCGGGGCGGGGCGGGGCGGGGCGGGGCGGGGGGGCGGGGCGGGGCCAGACACCTCGTCTGCTGGTTCCGGGAAAAACCTCCCCGTTTGTCGCGGATGAAAATGGATTTGTCCCGGCCGTGCCCCCGCTCCTCCTTGCTCCCGGTGCTCTTGGTGGGCAGGCCGGTGACGCGCGCAGTGGTAGCGCCACCCTCTCTCCCCGCCGGGCCGGGGGGCCCCCGCGCCACTTTGGCGCCACTGCATTGGCAGCAGCAGCAGCGGGGTTCTTTTGATGTAGCGCCTGCGCCACGCCGCTGCTTTACTCCAGCCTCATGAAAATGGCACCGCCGCTGCTGCTGCAGCCACTGCAGCCTGCTGTCAGTCAGCCCTGTGCAGCACGACAGGAGAACGGGTCGGGGACGAGTAGGGGCAGTAGGGGCGGTAGGGGCGGTGGCTGGGAGCAGCTGGCAAAAGGGAGACTTGCGCCTGATTAAAGTCCCCCCTCTCCTCCCTTACCTACTCACCCCCTCCTACCTGCGCCCCCCTCCCGCCGGTCTTTGACTCACT
The DNA here is from genome assembly GCA_033675135.1 of Frankliniella intonsa. NCBI lineage: Eukaryota > Metazoa > Arthropoda > Insecta > Thysanoptera > Thripidae > Frankliniella > Frankliniella intonsa. The sequence continues at coordinate 9,905,354 of CM066248.1, forward strand.
AGAGGATCAACATGACCGGAATGAAATTCCTCGCGCAGCCCCTTAGCCGTCCAGGCAGGGCAGGGCAGGATGGCCGGTGGGGCCGGGCGGGGCGGGCCTCAAAGGCAGACAGGTGCGCGCCCCGCCCCGCCACGCCCGGCCCCGCCCCGCCCCTAACGACCCCCGCGCACGCACCGTGCGGTCACCCGGGCCCCGGGCCGCAGCCGCGGGGACACCCCGCGCGCTAGGGACTCTCCATGCTATCCTTATGGGGAGTCTCTCACGCGTGGGGTATCGCAGGGGCACAGTAGGACGCCGCCGCAAAGGCCTTGAACGCAAGAAAATTACGCTTGTCCCGGTGCAATATCAGGTGGGGGCGTACAAGGTCACAGGTGGGGTGGGGCCCTGCTGCGCGGGATGGTGCGGCCCCAGCGAGCCCCAGCGGGGCACCGTCGCCGCCGTGGGCCCCAGCGGAGCGCGCACCGCACACAAAGGGGCGCAGGCCGGTTCTCCGCCGCCCCGCCCCGCCCCGCCCCGCCCCTGCCTTCATTCCCACCCGCGATCGCCAAATTTGGTGCGCCTTTGTGCCCCGGTGCGCTGGCCGGCCGGGCCTGGCCTGGCCGGACGACTGGCGGAGAAATTGAGCCGGAAGGGAGGCGCGGGCGCGGCGGTGGTGTGGGAGGGGAAGGGGGGAGGAGGCGTACGCTTTCATTGTGCCGTCTGTTATTGTTGTTTGTTTTTGTTCTTGTTGCCTCGCCTTATTACCCGTCGTCGCGGCCCGCGGCCGAGCCGCCGCGTGATGCCGTCATTGAAATGAGAGATAGATCGACGTCTGGCCCGCGGCCCGCCCCGCCCCGCCCCGCCCCGCCGGGTAAACGCTATCGTCCCGGAGCTCACTCACTCACCTTGTTCAGCACGCAGCGAGCGCCGCGCGCCCGAGGCCGGCCCGGCCCGGCGCCTGAAAGCGAAAACAGAGCGTCACGTTACCTTACGTCACACACTACACTGGAAATACTCACTGTTGTTTTACTTGAATAAAAAAAATAAAAAAAAATTGTATGACACGTCAACAGGATTGTCGACTCTTATTGGAGAAAGAAGAAAAAAAAAATAACAGCGAAAACGAATCTCATCTCGTTTTACATGCCTCGCACTCGAAACGAACCACAAAGTCTCACCACCAGCCTAGCCGAGCGTATTACTGCTGTGGCCACCTTGGAATGTATCAAGGACCCGATAACACACTTAAACACACACACACACGCACACGCACACCTGCGCGACGTGGGTGTCGGTGCAGGCCGCAGGTAGTAGGAGGTGCCGAATTTCGCACCGAGCGAACCCCAGACACTCCACTCCTCTCCCCTCGACTCTGGCGACCGTACGAGTGGAATGCCTTGGAGGCCATGACCCTAGCCGAGGCCCCCGCCCCGCAGGCCCCACACGGCCCCCACACAGAGGACAACAGCTCTGAATTTTACTGAACAAATGTCAAAAGTTTTTCTGAGTTTCTCTAAATTTCTCTGAATTTTTCACAGCTTTTTTTGAAATACGAGGCCTGCGAAAAGTTTTCACCCTCCCGGTCCCCGGGCGCGCAGAGGGTGCGAACACGTGTCGACGCCCGGCCCAGGAGGCACCGCGCCACCCCTGACTATCGGAGAACAGTCCGATACGCTCCTCAGCCGGCGACAAGGTATTTTCATTTCTTGCCGTTATACTCCTAGAGCTCCGCCCGCCCGCCGGATACAGTCCACTCCGTCATCTATCGAGCAGCAGCAGGCCGCCTCCAGAGCGGCCCAGCCCGGGCAACGGCCGAACGGTTCCTCCCCACAGACATGGTAGCCGTAAAGCTCTCAATGGAACTCGTCGCGACCAAAGTGAGATAAATTGCCCCCCAGGCCGCCGCGCCGCCGCGAAACCGCCCTCGCCTCACCTGTACCTGCACCAGGACAAACACCAATCGACAGTGCAGACTTCAGGGGAAAAAAGCAAAAAACCAAAGCTGGTCCGTTCCGTGACTGAGGTTCATAACAAGGTCACCATCCCGCAAGAGACCGGCAGTTTTTCTTCTTGCCATCGATCAGTAGAAAATTCACAGAAAATTTTTGGAAGTTTTTTATGCCCAGCATGTTATACCAGTGAATAAAATTTGTAGAACTTGCTGCTTCAGGCTGCTCACCAGCCTCGAGCGCTTCAAGACTAAAAGTCTCGCTTTGGCGTTACTCCTTTACTACTGCACCGCCATCGCCGATGAATAAAACTCTTATTAATGGGACGTGCCGACGGGCAGGAGCTGCGGGGCCAGATGGGGCGCTCTGCTCCGCGCCTGTAGCCCTGGCAGCGCCCAGCGACCACCAATCCCATCAAAACCTAATCAATCAGGCGGGGGCGAGGGGGCGGGGCGGGGCGAGTCGGGGTGGGGCGGGTTGCGGCGGGGTGGGGCGGGGCGGGGTGGGGCGGTTTGGGGCGGGGCGGCCGGGGCCCGTCGCCGTCCTCGACTAACCACGTGCCCACTGTTCAAACAATAAAGCGCCACGCATACAGCAACAAATGTTTGCGATTATATTACATTAAAAAAAACAACAAAAGGGCCAACTTCAGTTGGGTTGCGGGGAAGCGGGAAATGGCGATATTGGATCCCCTCCGATTCCGAAAACATAATATAAAATTGTCGCTCACTCCGTTCAGTTTTGCCATGAAAAATTTACCGTGAGCATCACTACTGCATCAAAGACGTAACAACATGCGTACGGAACAGGCCGAAAGCCCGCATGGGCGGGACGGGAAGTGAGCGAGAGAGTGTAATCGAATTGCTCCCTGCTCTCTGCGGCCCTTGACTGACTGACTGACTGACTGACTGACTGTTTGTGACGCAGGGTTGTAAAACTTGCGCGGCCCCTCCACGCCAATCACAGTCGGTCGCGGCGAGGCCCCAAAACTTTGCTGATTGCGAATCGTACGACTGGCGGGGCGGGGCGGGGCGGGGCGGGGCGGGGCGGGGCGGGCAGCAGCGCCGGCGCAGCTGCCGCTCGCGGCCGACGCGATGCACCCCGTCCTCCAGCCCGACAGACAGCAGCCCCATCCCATTTGTCTTGTCGCTCAAAACGACAACGGAAAATGGAATGGAATCAGCGTCATCCTTCATTTCTTTATTTCCAAGTGAGAGCACGAACTACATCCATTGCGCGGCGGACCGGGTACCCCCTCCTCCTCCACAACCATTCATTTTACTTCAAGAATGTGAAAATTACTAGAAAGCGAAAAAAAATATCCTTGTCCACGAAAACCGGGAAAAAATAAAGAATTACATTAAAGTGCAAATGGGTGGAATGTCACGTTTACGTACGCCCCCTGCTCCCACGGTTTTCTTTCTCACTTTCCGAAAACTAGTCGGCCTGCTTACACACACACGCACACGCGCGCGCACACACACACACACACACACACAGCAGGTGGCAGCGTAGTACCGCGGCGGCACCGCACCTCAGAGAAGCCCAGGGGCAATAAAAGTTAACTCAAACCTGGAAGACGACTACCGGCTGTGGCGGCGGCGCTGAGGGAAAACCACTGTGATAGTAAAGGAAATCGTGGGAAACTCCTGCACTATTTCTTGCTTATAATCTTCATAAATATACTTTTTTTTTAGACATGCGGCTGAAAGGCGAGGTAAGCGCCGGTCGCCCCCGCCACGACACGCCCCGCCCCCCCCATCAGATACCATCTCCGAGACGCGCAGCGCGCACTACGCAGTGTCCGAAACACGGCAGTCTCCACACTGTGCTTGTCTTTGAAAAGTTCTTTTTTCCCCGGTACAGCTAGGCGCACATGTAGGTGTGAACTGCTGGTGATGGGAGAGGCGGAGCGGGCGCTCATAGAGAGCACTGAAGGGACGGCGAGGTGTGGGACTTAGCGAGCGCGCGGCAGGTGCGAGCGGGGGGAGAGGGAGAGAGAGAGAGAGAGGGGAGAGAGGGAGAGAGGGAGAGAGAGAGAGGGGGAGAGAGGGAGGGAGGGAGAGAGGGAGAGAGGGAGAGAGAGAGAGAGAGAGAGAGAGAGAGAGAGAGAGAGAGAGAGAGAGAGAGAGAGAGAGAGAGAGAGAGGGAGAGAGAGAGAGATTCAAGTGCAGACAGTGCAAGCCGGCATCGTATCTTTCCCCCAAATAATCACTTATCTCTCTAAAACCAAACACATAAGCAGGCAATCCGGACGATCTGTCTCTTTAAAAGAAATGCATGCGTCGGCTGGGCAGGGCCCCTGCAGGGCAGCGAACGCTTAATTCACACCGATTGCCATCTGTTTGTTTAATGCACTCAAATCGAGGAGAACGCGACGCAGCGGCCGCAGCCGAGCTTTCAGAAAGCCAAGCCGATCCACCGCGAGATGCAGATCAGATCGCCCGCAGCATACGCTCCCGGTCCGGCCTGACTGCGGATCCGGCCAATTACGCGTCTCACACCGCGCCGGACCGGGCGTGAGCAACAGAACACCATCATACGTGTTTGAATTTCGTCACTTACCGACGTTTTTCTCATGAAAAATTTTACCGCGACCCCTACAAATATTTCTGACAGTGGAGGCGGTAAGTACGGAGAGACGCTGCACGCCGCCGCGGGCCACAGGCTGTGATGAGCGGCCGCACTGCCCAAAGGCGAGCGCCGCCCGCGTGGGACCTGGCGGGGCGGGGCGGGGCGGGGCGGGGCGGGGGGGGGTGAGGCGGGGCGGGGCGGGGTGAGGCGGGGCGGGGCGCCGCTTACACTGCACCACCCTTTTACTCGATTAGCGAGTGTGCGGCCTGCACTTAATTCCCACAGCATTTTGTATATATACGAGCAGGCGCAGGCGAGAGTCTTTTGCAGCGCAAGCTGCGCGCCGCGGCCGGCAGACTTTACATACGCTTTTCTCTTTCTTTCTTCCTTTCTTTCTTCTATCTTTCTTTTTCTTTCTTTTACGATAATTTGGGGGCGGACGGCAGGTACTTCCTTGAGTTGCCTGCGGGGCAGCCCGGCTCCAGGCTCCAGCGGCCCGATGTTCCAGTGGATAACGAGCGATCCGTATCTGAATACCGCGAACCCCACGACACGTCGTCAGCATGATGCAATAAGGACCTGCAAACTGAGCCGTACCTAGAACCTCTTCTCGGCGCCGTGCCATTGAGTGGGGGTGGAGGGGAGGGCCATTATAAAACCGTGATGGTTAATAGAGCAGAGAGAGAGAGAGAGAGAGAGAGAGAGAGAGAGAGAGAGAGAGAGAGAGAGAGAGAGAGAGAGAGAGAGAGAGAGAGAGAGAGAGCTGCCAGGGCACAGAGTGACACGCCACGCCATCGACGGAGAAACGACGCAATGATTGCCTGGTGAAAATCTCTTCGCAGCTGACATATCGCGAACACAGCCGCAAACAGACTGAGAATGCAGATGCGTGTTCAGAAGTTACAAACTAATTTAATACCCTTACAATTTAACGGTTTTAGCGACCAAAATATTCTATTTTCGCATCGAAATCATGCGTAATGACGCATGACAAATTCAATAGTGCGCAATAACTCGTACTTGTTTCAATGGAACACAGCGCAGTTCCCCCTACAGTGCACTAGGCTGTCTTGCCCGGCGCGCCGCCGCCGTCACCCGCACGCGTAGGCAGTCCCGCAGGGCGCGCGCGCGTGGCGGGCTTGCCTACCCGCCCCGGCAGTAAGGCGCTCTGCGGAGCCCACCCGCCGCACCGCGCCGGTCGAGCGGGAAACAGCTCGGAAATTTCGTAAACAAATGCGAGGGGGCCTCCACTTGGGCAATCCGGTGTACACCCACTCTGGCAATCCATTTACAATCTTCGGCAATCTTCACAATAATCGGTGCAAAGCCGTACGTATTGCCTACATTCAGGGGTCTTCTCACGGAAAATGCAAAAAATACGCAGGCAATCTGGCAATTTTGGCAATCCGGTGTACTCTGCAGGACCGAGTTGAGGCCCCCTCGAACAAATGTCGACAGGTTTTGAGAATTTTACTTTATTTTTATCGGATTGTTTGCAATGTTTAATTTGATTTTTCCTAAATTTCTGTGAATTTTTTCTGACTTACTTTGCTTTGGTTTTCCTTAACTTTTCTGAACTACGAGGTGTACAAAATTTCCGAACTGTTTTCCCCTCGGCGGGCGCCGGTCCACGCTACGCTGCCCCGCGCACACGGTCCTTCTAATGCATATTTCAGCAGACGGCATCGTAGGAGTCGACCCGGACAACATATCGCAGTCACCAGAGTAGAAGTAGGAGCGGACTGGGCAGAGAGAGAGAGAGAGAGAGAGAGAGAGAGAGAGAGAGAGAGAGAGAGAGAGAGAGAGAGAGAGAGAAAGAGAGCAAGTCCGCGAGGCGGAGGAAGCGAGCTGGAGACAGAGTGCGAGGCGAGGCGACGCACTTGTCACAGATGATAGGATAAAGTCGTCTCCTGCATTAACTAATTTAAATTCCTGCGGGGAGTGGGCGTGAGCGGCGCGCTGCAGTACGGTTCCGCCGCAGGACTGCCAACAAAAGCTTCCTCCTTTTAACATTCAGCGGTTGCCTATCCTGGCGAGTGGCACGGCGCCATTTACGGGCATGTCACCTGCGACTGGTCCGGGGCGGGCGGGGACAGTCCGGGCAACCTGCCGCCACCGCCAGCGTGCCCGCGTGTCTGTGTGTCTGTCTGTCTGTCTGTCTGTCTGTCTGTGCGTGTGTGCGCGGAGGCGTGGTCGACCAAAGGCGCGCGCGCGCACACACACAAACGCGCGCGCGAACACTGCAGACACGTATAATTGTAGTTTATCTCTGGCAGCACCTCTTTGAATGTGTGTGTGTGTGTGTGTGGTGACAGTGAGCGTGTGTACGTGTCTGAGGAGTGCGTGTGTGTGTGTGCGCACGCATGTATATGTGGCCCTGCCCATACTGGAGTGTCACAGAGGTCACGGCAAGTCACACTCATACACTCGCACGCACACATAGACCCGACCATAAATCAAGTTCGTTTACCTTGCTCTAAACGACAAACGCTCAGAGATGACTGTCTGCCTATCGCGCGTCAAGGATCGAGCCCATAAGACCGCGGGCGGGGCGGGGCGGGGCGGGGCGGGGCGGGGCGGGTGACGCCCTCATTGTGGCGCCTACGGCCTCAGAACTGTCAGTCATGCCAAACATCGAAAACCGGATCTCAACAGTTCGGCGTCGCCTGAGAAATCCGAGGAAGCTTATGCCACGTGGTTTTTCCCCCTCGACGAATTTCTGGAAGAAGCACTAGCAAGGCTGTCTGAACATTGTAATTTTTTTGCTGCTTTACGAAAGCAGAATTGAATGCACAAAGTCAAGTGTGCAGACATACAACTATTTTGCATTGTAGACTGTCTTCCTTCGTCTACATCAGAAGCCTCTGTGGGTGACTCCGTACGCACACAGCGCCAGGCCGCGCCGCGCAACGCCGCGTCGGTTCAGAAGACTTGAACAAGTTTCTCTGCAGAGGCTTAGAGACAACTCCGCCAGCAGCTCTCCCAAATACATGACAAATCCCAATTAGCAGCCTGCGCCAAGCACAGCTGCCTCACACACACACACGCACACAAATACACACGCACGGCCAGGGAAAGTGTCAAAATTGTAGCACGTCGGCAGCAAAATATAAAGTTATAGCATTTCAGGTAATTTGTGTCTTATTTAATTAGCAGTTGCTTTCCAGATTTGCTAGCTGATATCTATTCCAAACGAGATTGCAATCGAAAGCGATTGATGACTCGACGTTTTACGCGTTATTTTCCTGTTGCTTTTGTTGTCTTTTTGGCTTAAGCAGAATAAAAACTACAAGTCCCCTCCAATTTCTTTTCCAACAGATCCTTCCGATAATGACTGCAAGAGGAAGAAGAAAAGAAGCTGCTTCTAAGGACGAGAAACACGCACGCACGCACGCACCGAGCGCGAGTCGCCACTGGTGCGCGCCGCTGTACGTGTCCGGCACGGCCACGGCCCACACACGATCGGTAGCAGCCGCCGCGGCCCGCCCCACCCCGCCCCGCCCCACCCCGCCCCACCTCGCGCCGATGTTCCGAGTGTGGGAACCCGACACATACACACACAAAACAGTCTTTGTTCGTTATTCACCCGGGTACCCGGTCAGCGGCTAGGGGGGTACCCGCTGCACAGCGTGGTGCACCCGCAGAGAAAGGGACGCACCCGGACGCTCTCCCTCCCTCCCTCCCTCCCTCCCTCCCTCTCTCCCTCCCTCTCTTCCGAACTAATTCACCAAAACAACACCGAGGTCGGCTTTACGGCCAAAGTTTGACACTCAAATAACGCAAACCAAACCGTTCAGCCTCCTCCACTTTTACGGCGTATACCGGCCGGCCGCCGGTAATGAATAGTGAGGACACGTGCACGTGTGCGCGGGTGTGCGTGAGTGGCAGAGAGAGAGAGAGAGAGAGAGAGAGAGAGAGAGAGAGAGAGAGAGAGAGAGAGAGAGAGAGAGAGAGAGAGAGGGGGGAGGGAGAGAGGGAGAGAGAGGGGGGGAGTGTGTTTACGATCACGTGGACAACCTCTACAGTCGTAAGAATAATGAAAGCGATTTCGGCGCGAGGCCGGCCGGTGCGCAGAAGCCCATGGGTCTATCTGCTCATGTATACATCCTCTCTCTCTCTCTCTCTCTCTCTCTCTCTCTCTCTCTCTCTCTCTCTCTCTCTCTCTCTCCATGCACGACGAACACAACTACAAACAAACGCAACGAGCCAGTAGCCTACATCCAACGGTACCCCCTGGGTGCTGCACTGCCACCGGCACGAGGACCTGCTGCTCCTGGTTCCCCCCAGGTGTATTTGTTAAATAAACGAACGGCAATGGTAGTGACGACGTCTCTATGACACCCGCGTGGAATATGGCCCAGGGGGAAACAACTCTGAAATTGTTGTACACCTCGTAATTCAAAAAAAAAAAACAATCAGAAAAATTCAGAAAAAATTCGATTTGTTCAGAAAAAATTTGAAAAATTCAGAAAAATTTAGAAGAATTCAGAAAAATTCACGACATTTGTACACCAAAATTAGTAGTTTTCCCCTGGCGCACCGCACGCGGCGGACCCTGGGCCTCAGCCTCAGGCCGGCGCGCCAGGCCGGCACCGGCACCGGGACCTGGTCGCCGTCATCGTGTCCCCGCTACAGGACCGCTCCGCTCGCCCGGGCCGGCCCCGACAACTTTATGAGTTGCACGCCACGCACGGCTACTGCGGCACGGCGTGGAGCGGGTCCAGCTCGGCGCTGCCCGGCGCCACCACCTGGCGGACCCGTCCTACGTGCTCCGACTCTCTCTCTCTCTCTCTCTCTCTCTCTCTCTCTCTCTCTCTCTCTCTCTCTCTCCCTCTCTCTCTCACTCTCTGTCGCCGTCTCCTCGTCCTTACTACACGTTATAGCGCTCCGCCAAGTTCAAGTTCGGCCCCAGTCGCTGTGGCTGCCCTTATCCCTTCTACTCCTCGCGGTCGAGCTAAACACAGCTAGAGAAAAGAACGAAAAGCAAAAGCAAAAATGTCAGCTCTCTTCAGCAGGCCCCGAAATTCCAACAAACGTGACCGCCGATTCACATTCAAATGAATGTGACGTCACATTCCTGGAGTGAGTGACAGTGTTATCACATGGTTCTGACGACGGCCGAATTTCGGCGATCGCAACTCGGATATTATTGTCGTCTGGGCTCGCTTCCCCGGCAAGAAGATATTCCACTTCAACTTATGCATTATCCCAACAACCTCCATATTTGGCACGCGTCAGTCGCACGGAGCGCGGCTCTGGAGGCAGCCGCGGCGCGCGGCGACACTCCGCCTGCCTCCCGTACGTCCAGCCCCGTCCCCATCAGCATAATGCATGCACAAGTTTTATATTCGCGACCCGACACCTGCCCGCCCCGCCCGGCCCCGCCCCGCCCCGCCCCGCCCGGCCCCGCTCGCCCGGATACGTGATTTCTGTTCCGGCCGCGGCGGGGATCCGATCGCCTTGCGGATATCTCATTGCAGTTGGCGTGCACTGACTGCGCGGGTCGGGGGGGGGGGGGGGGGCAGTAATGTGCACATCGGATCGAATTAATTTGCGGTTTCGTTTGTCCGCAGCGCCACTCCCCTCGTGGCGCGCGTGAGAGACTGACGGACCATTATGCAAGAATTTCCTTTTCCCTCCCCCCCCACCTCACCCACAACACTATCGCGACACGGCTTTTCCAAGGCTAATTCATATCATTATTATATTTCTTTCAAACGAGTTTTTTTTTTTTTTTTTTTAATCGCGTTTGCGTAAAGACGAGAAGAGGAAAAAATGGAAAAAATATATATATCAGACGCGCGTGTGTTTGCTCGAAATTCCGCAGAGCCGAGGTAGAAGAGGCGCGCGTTCTTTTCCGTTTCCGGTCGGAATAGTGTGGTCGCTTCCCACACGGACGCCCCCCACCCTCCTCGGCTACACTGTCGCTAATTATCCGATGTGGTCCACCCCCTTCCCCTGCGCACAAACACACTCAAGGACTTACGGCAAGGCTGAGTGCATCAAGAAAGCATTGCGTCATTTGCAAACGATCAGAGATATTAAATGGAGCCATCGCGCGGAAATAAAGTCTACAATGCGGATAACATGGAAAAATCAACTCGTTTCACTACGGAATACGCGGCGTCGCGTTCCACCAGTACGTCAGCAACGACAAATACGGCGTTACAACCAATTCCGAGCGTATTGTAAAAATAAAAGCCGGTGTCACGCACTTGCGCCGCACTCGCACTCCGCGCCATTAAAGCTCGGCTAAACGCCTCGTACATCGAGCCGTTAAGCCCTTATACTACTGGCGCTGGCCCTGCCCGTAAACGGACGGCACTAAAACTTTGCTATTTTGTCGGAGCAGGACATCACTCCCCGTATCAGCCGCCAGGGTGGGGGGTGGGGGGGGGACAAAGCGAACATGGCGAGGAGCATGGGAGAGAAAGAAGTGGGAGAGTTAAATAAAGTGTTTAGGAAATACAATGAAAATAACCGCAAATGTAACTTTATACGTTAATTTACGGCCGCAAAACTGGCTGCTTAGCCACTGTGCGCAATAAAGGTTTTCACTCGGCGAGCTGCAGAGGAAGGAGGCAGGGCGCCCAGGCAGAAAATGACCTTTTAAAGTGTCTCTAACGTTGGATCATTGTGTGTCGTTAACATGTAGCATGTTAAAGAAAAACGCGACCCCACGGCCCCAGCCTGCACCGCCACGCCTCGGTCCCGTCACGTAGTCACGTCACGCGGTCCCGTCACGCGGTCCCGTCACGCGGTCCCGTCACGTGGTCCCGTCACGTGGTCCCGTCACGTGGTCCCGTCACGTGGTCCCGTCACGTGGTCCCGTCACGTGGTCCCGTCACGCGGTCCCGTCACGCGGTCCCGTCACGTGGTCCCGTCACGTGGTCACGTCACGTTGTCCCGTCACGTGGTCACGTCACGCGGTCCCGTCACGTGGTCCCGTCACATGGTCACGTCCCCGCCCGGCGCCGGCCTGCTCCCCCGCGTAATAATAATTACTCGCCTGTGACTCCATCGCAGGCATTCCGATCCACTCCCACTCAAGAAGAAGAGGAGCGTCTAGACTACCAGCCCGGTGAGGCGAGGCTCTGGGAGCGCTCGCTCGGGTGAAAGAGACTGACTGAAGTGTGAGTACATGTCGCACATTTGTACGTGTGTGAATATGCCCAAGCGCAAGCGCGTGCACTTGCCCCTTCGAGGGTTGCACAATTCCTAGAAAAAAGCTCAACTTCACTTTGCAAGTGTACAAATAGGTGTTCACGCACCTTACAAGTGTGCGACATGTATACAGTTGTGTTGTCAGTGTTCATTTAGTACTCTCCTTTTATCATCTCAACGATACAATGATCTCCTCAAACCCCGCTACTTTCCAACCTATAACAGATTCTTTACTTTCTCCGGATGGAATACTGTTTGACGATTGACAACCCAGTAGAACAGGGACATTTTGTGTCTGATAACTCCGTGTCATTGGCGGATGTTGGCCTCGATGCATGCATCGAACAGTGGTCAGGCGCGCGCGCACACACACACATTTTATTGAATGTCCTGCACTTTTGTTGGTGGAGAGCAGCCCACTTTAATATGGAAATGAGAGCGGACACGTCGCGTCCCGGTCCTCGCCGCGCGCCGGACCGTCTCCTTCCTCACGACACGGGAGGTTAGTGACTCGACACGATAAATAAATTAAACAGCTCCTCTCTCCACTACAAAGTTAGACGTACAGCGCGTAATAGCGGCCGCCCCCTTCGCCTTGAATAAATTCATCAATCAAACGCATCCACTGACGTCCGCGGGAGGGAGGGGAAGAGGGGGGTGGGGGAGGGGCCCAATCGATACATCGCATCCCATCGGGACCGTAGCCTCGATCCAATCGAACACCAGCTCCGGGCCGGGCCGGGGCGCGGCGGCGATAACCCGACGCTTTACGGATGACACCTCCGGCCCGACCCGGCCCGCCACTGGAATCCTGACAAACCAGCCCTGCTGCCGGGGATCGACCGGGACACATCATCAACGGATCGGGATCGGGGGATCCGGCCGGATCCCCGGGGAGTGCGGCCGCAAGCACCACACCTTATTACCTAAAACACTTTTGTCACTCACTCGGTGCATTTCTCGCGGGGTACAGCAGGCACCAGCGCGGCTCTGCTATGCAGATAAAGCCGTCTTAATAAGGGCTGCCTCGCTACGCGCGATCGCGCGGGATCACTCTAGGGGTCAGCGGCGGAGGATCCCGCAAGGGATCAGACGGGATCACTCACACAATCACCACCACCACCGCGGCGGCGGCGCAGCTCACTCACAAGACACGCCACGCCGCGCCACGCTGCGGTCAGCGCGGGAAGCCTCTGGGTAAGAAACACTGCGCAGGAGGGCGTGTTCCCGGTACCCACTTCCACGCCCCGTTTTCGGAGAAAGACCCGCTAGCAGGGCTAGTAGTGCGGCTGTGTAGGTAGCGGTGTGGCGGGATCGAACCGCGCTCGCTCGCCGCGCCACCGTAGCGCCGATGTGCCCCGTCACGAGTGATTACAAGCGGCGGGGCGGGGCGGGGCGGGGCGGGGACGGGCGGGGCGGCACCCACAGCGGGAGAATGAAGCAGATACATATACACGCCGCATGATCTGCCAATAGAGAGCATCAGCAGCGCGCATAGTGCAGTGTAAGAGGAGCACACTGCTAAAAATAAAACAGGGGAAGCACGTACGTGAGCGCACAGTCCCTTTTTCAAACTGCGCCGGGCCTATAAAACAGCTCGTGCATACGCAAGTGGGTCAAGGGGGAAGGGCGCGAACGCATTAAGGCCCTCGAACACTTCTTGCAGACACCGCGGCTGGAGCTGGAGAGGATTTGTCTCCCGTCGGGCAGGCAACACACACACACACACACAGAGAGAGAGAGAGAGAGAGAGAGAGAGAGAGAGAGAGAGAGAGAGAGACGCAGACGGGTAAAAATGGCCTTTTAAAAAATTGATTTGATTTTGCCGCGCACAAGCTTGCACCGAGGCTAATTCCCGTCCGGCCGCCAAGCAGCGCGCACCTGCGCGAGCGCGGCAAAAAAGAGACCGCGAAAAAAAAAGTCACAAATGAAATAAATGGGGGAAACGCGCGTGCACGGCATAACGAAGCAGCGGCAGCAGCGGCGGCAGCGGAGGCAGTGGCAGAATGGGACTTGAGCACCGAGTATTTCGAGGTTGGATTGCGTTTATGTAAATGAATGATGCAGGGAGAAGTGGCCCTCATTAGGAGTGGAACTGTCCCTGGGGAATTTAGAGCCGGACAGAGAGGCTGTGGTGGTCAGAGGCTCTAGAGAGAGAGAGAGAAGGGGAGAGCGAGCGAGAGAGAGAGAGAGAGCGAGAGAGAGAGAGAGAGAGAGAGAGAGAGAGAGAGAGAGAGAGAGAGATGGAGAGAGGAAAGGAGGAAGATCAGGGGGTAAAGAGAAGAAGAGGGAGGGAGAGGAAGGTAGAGGAGTAGAGAGAGCGAGCGAGCGAGCGAGCGAGAGAGAGAGAGAGAGAGAGAGAGTAGCGAGCGTAGGGTGCCGGAGCTCAAGGAGAGCATTCACAGGCCCCGTGTGCTGCTGGCGCCACCCGGCGCCACGGTCATGCCCCCTCTCCCCCCCCCCCCCCCGTGCACAGCTGCCCCCCCCCCCCCTCCCCCCGGGCCGAGTGCGACAGTTTTCACCACATTGATGCAAATAGAGAGCTAGGCGACAGGAGTCCCCGAGCGGCTCCTCCCAGCACCAGCAGCAGCCGCACAGACAACAGCGGGCCGGCCCGGGACTGGGCCCACAGGCCGCAGAGTTATGTGCCCCCCCCCCCCCCTCACCCCCGCGGGACGGTCAAAAGGGGGGGGGGGGGGGGGGCACTGGGCCATCGGGGTAATTAACTCTTGCCGGGGGGGGGGGGGGGGCAAGCAGCAGGAGGAAGCGACGAAAAGCAGAATTGAGGGCAAAATGAGCCTAACCTTGTTTTAATTTCCCGCAACTGGCGAGCGCGGTGCTCCGGCAGGCAGGCGGTGACAAAACAACGCGAAACAAACGAGATTGCTGACGAACACACACGACGAGGAAAAGAGGACGCTGCATACAAAAGCGAAAAAATAAGAGGGAGAATAAGAGTGGATGTAAATCTAATAACGGGACGCTTGCCATCTGCCGCCGGCGCTCCACTGCCGACTGAAGCTGGCGCTGCACTTGGGAACCCAAGCGTCACTCAGGTGCGGGGGAACGACATTTCTCACACACTTCAGCACTTCCAAATGGTGCGGCTATATACTGTTCTTCTCAACGCATGTGAATAGCGTATTTTGTCGCACACCTACAAGTGTGTGATTGTTGTGCTGCGAGTGAGCGATATTCTTCGCATGCGGGTGCCGGCCGGAGTGGCTGGTCAGCTAATCGGCAGAGTTCTCCAGGGCCGCGAGGTCCCTTCGCTCCAGAGCCAGCACGGCCAGCTGCAGGCTCCAGGGCAGGCTCCAGGCCAGGCTCCAGGCCCGGCGAGGCGACCGGAAATTGACCTACCATTGCAGGCGCGACGGCAGGAAAGTCGGGGCGGAGCAGAGGCAGTCTTATCGAAGCTAGGGAGCCGCTGCAAAACCGGAGCCTGCAGTGAGCTAAGAGGGAGAGAGAGGGGGAAGAGGGGGGGGGGGGGGGGTTGTATGTATGCATGGGAGTGAGTAACACACCAAAGGTCAGCGGCGGTCACCTACACACTCACGCAACGCCGCGCCACGCCACGCCCCCTCCAGGTGTCGCGACACAAGTGCACACCGGTGTGTGTGTGTGTGTGTGTGAATGTGTGTGTGCGCAGAGGGCGCGCGCGCGCACACACACACACACACTTTCACTTGGCCTGCTGCAGCGGCGCGGCGCCCTGGGGGAGCTACCGATATGCCTTTTTACATCCATTATTATCCCGTACACGGTACACGGCCGGTCTCGGCGAGCTCTCACGAGGCTGAGAGGAACGTACACCCCGCTCTGCAGAGAGAGAGAGAGAGAGAGAGAGAGAGAGAGAGAGAGAGAGAGAGAGAGAGAGAGAGCAACAAAAAGGAAAAGTTTGGGCTTCACAATCAGGTAGCGAACATCTCCTCAGTGCGATCGAAAATAAGTTACGCAGGGGTATTTGACTGGTACTGGCTACGACCCGGCGCGGCACGGCCCCGTACAGGTAGGCAAACTTCCCGACACGCAACTCACGGCAGGCGAGCGGGCTTGCCTACCCAGGCCCCCGAACACCTCCGTGAGGATAGGCAAACTTCTCCCCGGCAGAAGGTAACCTCGCGGGCACTCTATAAGTCGCGGCCTCGGGCCGGGGAAACCGGCTCCCCTCCGCCTTGTGTGTGGGCGGCCGCGGTACCCAGTCACACATTCAAATCTCCCGCACCTCGCGCGCCTAGCGAAGCCCAAACGCATTAAAAAATTTTACGACTTCATTAGAAGAGGAAAGAGAATAATAGGGACCCGGGCCGCGACAGACAGCCCCGCCCAGCGCGGGCCGGGCCACGCCAGAAATGAGGAGCTGGTAAGGCAGATTTAAATATACGACGAGGACCGCCCCAAAAGCGCTCACTGTGGGAAACGCGCACGAGAAACCCAAGTGTGTGAATGTCGTACACTCCGCAGGTGTGTGAATTTCCTTTCGTACACTTGAACAAGAAAAAGTGTGAATTCTCCAAGGAAATGTCATACACTTGGAACAAGGGCAAGTGTACGAAATGGAAACTCACGCAGATGTGTGCGACATTCACACACTTGGGTTTCCGAGTGCGTTGTCAGTTTAATTGACATTCATTTACCGGTTCGGCCGGGGCCGGGCTCGCGGGTCGCCCGTAACAGCCACACAGGCCCTGGTCTGGTCTGGTGCCGCTGCTGGCCACGATACGGATGCAAAGTGTAATTTCCGAGTCGCTTATGAATGCAAATGCACTCGATACGACGCGCGCGGCGGCCCTGTAGCAGAGCCCCCCCCCCCCCCCCCTCTCCAACACAGTCTCCTCCTCCTCCTCCAGTCCTCCCTCCTCCTCGTCCTCCTCCTCCTCCTCCTCCTCCTCCTCCTCCTCCTCCTCCTCCTCCACAGAGAAAGCCCGGGCCCCGGGAGCGCGCGCGGACAACAAGCAGCGCATGTGCTTGTAAAATAGTACGTGTCGAGTTTCACCTTATCTCGCGCAGGGCCGGGCCGGGCCTGGACGGGGCCCGTCCCCGTCGCCTCCAGCATCGGCCTTCAATCTTTATATACTTTTCATTTCTTCATCACTCATGCATAATTCGGCTGCTCCCGCCGCATGTCCGACATGCACATTATCTCCGCCACTTTTAGCACAAAATAAATAACGCCAACGCTTTATATCGACGTTGTTTGATGGGAATCAGCGAAAGCAGCAGCACCGGCCCGCGATAAAAATTGCTTTCATTACTCCTCACACGACAGAAGGAAGGAGGAGGGAAAGAGAGAAAAAATACATTATTGGCACGCGCCCTGCATGAGCTATGTCGTCATTGGGTCGCTAATCGCCCCACAATTATCAGGCCGTTATTTGCACGGCGGCACATATCGCGGACATCTCACCGGGGCGGGCTGCCAGAGCCCCAGGGCCGCCGGCAAACAGCGCGAAAATTTATGACAGCAAAACTTTTTTTCCTCTCATTTCCCGCACTTGAAATAGTGACTTACTGAGCTACTTTACGCGGAGTTCCGCCCCCAAAGCTCTCTGATTTTGAATCACATTGGGGGGCGGCCCCGCTGGAGAGAGGTGGCGGGGCGTGGCGGGGCCCCACACGTGCACCGCTGGGTGCTGCAGCCCAGCCCGTGCAGCGGACGGGCCCGGCGGATAAGGCAGCAGCGAGCAGACGCTGTTTGACAAATCGCAGATTTATGCTGGAAGGTAGGAGGGGGGACGGGGGGAGGGGCCCGGTACACGTGGTACATGGCCGGTACTCGCACTGGGCCTGCTGCCACCGAGCCTCGCGGTCCAGCTGCAGCCTCCAGCAGCCTCCAGTGGCAATCTCCAGCAGCCTCTAGTACAAACCTCTAGCAGCCTTCAGGACCCTGCCCCCTGCCCCTGCCTCCTCCAGCAGCCCCTAGCAGCCTCCAGCAGCCTCTGGTAGTAACCTCTAGCAGCCTCTAGCAGCCCAGCAGCCCCCAGCAGCCTCCAGCACACTGTATCCTCCCGCCAGAGAGATATGACGACGCCCGGCGCGGCGACGACGCGAGGACGCGATAGGCAAACACACGCCAGCGTTGCCAGACGTACCTGACTGCCGAGGAGTGCCGCACAGGGCACCTGCGGAGCCTGCGGCCTGCGGGCCAGCAGGAGCCTGACAGCAGGACGCGACAGGTCCACGTCAGATTCTCTAAGTTTTATTTGAACAGACTTAAACCTAGGTGAGCAAAAACAAGCACACGTTTGCCGACTAAATCAGGCACTACTACCCATTTTTGCCATAGACAAAAGCGAAGGTCCATAATTTGAAGAAAGGATGGCACAAACTTGCTACTTCCAGAAAAAGGTCGAAAAGAGTCAAATTGTCGGGCAGAATGTGACTGCAGCGCCCAGCTGTCCCGCCCCGCCCCGCGCCCCGCGCGCGACCAGCGCGTCGCATCAATCACACACCTCGCAACTATCTATCAGCCTCGCGGCGACAATGCTCCGCCCCACCGCACCCCACCCCACCCCGCCCCACCCCGCCACGCCCCACCCCGCCCCGCCCGGGGCGTCAACCCTTCCCTTCCAGCGCGACGCGTGCGCGCAACAGGCGGCCGGGCCGAGCGACTAAATAAAAGTTGCGCAGGGGAGCGGGGGACGGCACAGGGCAGGGCTGGCGGATATGCCCGCCCGCGCCGCACCTCCTCCAGACCCGGGCCGGGCGGCCGGGCATTTGCAGACTTGGATGATTTACAGCGTGCATCCCCTGGGGGCGGGGCGGGGCGGGGGAGGGAGGGTTATCTGCCCGTGGTGGGAGTGAGCGGGGAGACGGGGTTAAGTGGGAGTTTGTCCAAACGCCCCGGGCCCTGCCGGCAGTACCGGCCCGGCCGGAGACCAGAGGTACGGTACGTAAGGTGAGACGCTCCCAGGCGCAACATTAAGGTAAGGGGGCTCGCAGCTATAGGGCTGCAGCCCCGGGGACTATTATCGCCGCTGCGCAAAGTGTTCCGGGCAGGTCGGCGGGGAGGGGGGGGGGGGGAGCAGGTAGGTCACCTTCCATACATTTTCCCTATCCATTCACTCTTTCTCTGACCTTTCCTCGTCACACTCAGATAGAGATAGCAGTTACCTGCTACTACACCTAATTTTTTTTAGCATGGTTGATAGATTGGCCTGTTAAGTCGATTAGCACGAAAGTTATTTTTAATTTTTTAATTTTTATTTTTTTGCGTGTGGTGCGGAGGAGTCTTCGCTCCAGCTCCAGTTTACGGGAGGGTGAGAGAGTGGAGGGGGGGGGGGGGGGAGCTCAGCCTCAGCTCCTCTCCAGCCCGTAAAACACGACGGGACGAGGAAGGAGGCCTAATTATAACGGAGACAAGCCGGGGCCATCGTAAACAGGGTGTCAAACAGGTCCGGCCGGGGCCGGGGCCGGGGCCAGCCGGGGCCAGGGCACGGCGTACGAGTTAATCCATGCGGGCACGCACGCACGCACGCACGCACGCACGCACGCACGCACGCACGCACGCACGCACGTGACAGTCAGTACGTCGATTTGTCGACTTTTTTCCCATAGGACACGCTGGCACGCACCACAGCAGACGCCCCGCAATCTTCCCCAAGAGTTAACTTTCAGCCCAGGACAGCCTGGCCTGCCTCTCGCCCGGGCGAACTCATAAATGTTCATCCCCCCTCCTCCCTCCACACCTCCATCCCCACACGACACGGCCTTTTAAAACTGGCGCGCTGACATATGCATGAAGGAACGGGGCGAGGGGTGGGGGGATTGGAACATTAGTAAAAACGTGAAAGAAAAATAAAATAAAATGTTAAAATCCACACGAGTGGCGGGGACAGACGTGGCGCCCGGCCCCGCCCGGCCTCCTGGGCCAACACACATCAAGGGCTTAACTGCTGCAACGGGGCGCCTCCGGCCGCCCGCGGTCACAAAACATGGAAACGAGACAATCAAAAGGGCGGAGGCAGCAGCCGGTACGGCCCCTCCAGTATTCCCGTTGGTTCCAGCAGACGAGCCCCCCCCCCCCCCCCCCCCCATACCCCAATAGCGCACCATCACCCATCGCCGGAACAGACCGCGCACTTCACTAAACCGAACAGCAGCTGCTGCCAGCACACCCACCCGCTAGCAGAGAGAGAGAGAGAGAGAGAGAGAGAGAGAGAGAGAGAGAGAGGAGAGGGAGAGGAGAGAGAGAGAGAAAGAGAGAGAGAATAAAATACACTACATTAGAAGTTGTGTAAACAAACATGGGCATGGGTGCAAAAAAGGGCAAAAAAATATAACGTAAGAGCAGAAATAAAGTAACTTCCGGCTAGCCAGCCAGCCGGGCTGGGCCGGGCAGAGAGTCCTGTGTAATTGGGGACGACGACGTCAGGACTCTTGAAATAATAAAGCTCCCTTTTACAGCGGACGGTCCGGTGCGGTCCGGCCCGGCCCCGGAGGATGAGGAGGCTTAGGGGGCGCCAGATTGCGTCTCCTCTGGAAATGCGCGAAAGAAAAAATGAAAAACCGTCTCGCGTGACATCACAGACGAAGGAGAGGGAGTGTGGGAGGGGAGGAGGGAGAGCGCGCCGCATCACAGCCATTACGAGACTGACGCCGGCCCGGCCGAGCTGGACAGCATCCGTCTCTCTCTCTCCCTCTCTCTCTCTCTCTCTCTCTCTCGCTGCAGCATCTCGAGCACCGAGCACCGGAATGTTTTGTGCACGACGGAACAGCACGCGGTTTTACTTTCTGGATTTATTTTCGACCTTCCGCAGTCAGTCACGACGCAGAGGCGGGGCGGGAGTCAGCGGCTTAGGTAAGGGGGCCTACGCTCCCGGGGAGAGTGAGTCCACCGGACTGCCAAAGATTATTGACAGATTGAAACCCTGGACATGAGTCACCGTAAATACAGGCGAAATTCTCCATTCATTCTCACCCTGTAGGAGGGCCAAAAGCCGCCAAAAGCCTGGAACTTGACGCTTTTTCCTTCTCCCAGAAGATCGCCGAGGAGCAGCAGAGTGCCTGGCAGAGTCGTGTACGCCAGATTGCCTAAGTTGAGGCGCCCTCCCCAGCAGCAGCGGTGCCGGGCCGGGCGGGGCAGGGCGGGGCGGGACGGGGCGGGGCGGGCTGGGGCCCGCGGCACCACCACCGCCCGGACCCCTTCAAGCCGATGGAGTGTATAGACCCACTGACCAGGGTGCGGCGTGGCGGGGCGCGGCGGGGCGTGGCGGGGCGCGGCCCGAGGGCCGGCCGGCGGTCAGGCTGCTACTACCGACACTATACCGCCCGGCGCCCCCCCAATCCCTCCCTCCCTACCCTGCTCCATTCTCTCTTCTCCAACCACCGAATTTACGAGCTCTAGCCGAGCGGCTGGGGCGTACCGTACGATTCACCCGTCAGGCTAAGTCGGCGTCGGCCATCCCCTCCCCCACTCCTCCCTTTCCCCTAAACACCACAGTTTATGAACCTCTCACCAGAGAGATTATTTTAATTCCGAATGGTTTCCGACCGCAACACGTCCGTCCGGCCTGGCCGCTCGCTGGCGCGGTGCTGCTACGGGAGCCAGCGCGTGACACCGAGGAAAGAAAGTCAACTTCACTTTCCTCCTCGTTACACGTGCCTGGGTCCCTGAGGAGCAAAATGAAAAGATACCGGCGCTACTCAAAGCGAGTGGTGAAGTAAGTGGCGAGGAAAATGTAAAGCTGCTAAAAACCCAGTTTTTGAATCGAGAATAGAGCACTGGCATAGAGACTACTGTACACCACTATGCATTACGATAAAGTACGGAAAAAAAAAGGGATGTGTATCAAAAGAAAATGTACATGCGGGCGCAAAACGTTTCATGCAATGACTTCGATCGAAACATTACCTCTTTCGGGTATATTTCAAAACGTTCAATACGCGAGCAAGCATCGCCATTCATACATGAGGTCGGCGACAGACAGAGCGCGGCTTCCATTGGCCGCGGGGCCGCGCGGGGACGCGGGCGCGGCCAATCCCTGAGCGCCATGTAGAACATGACAGCGCGCGTGTCACCGGCGCCGCAGCCGCGCGTGCCCCGCCCCGCCCCGCCCCGCCCCGCCCCGCCCCGCCCCGCCCCGCCCCGCCCCGCCCCAGAGCTTTTCAAACCCGTTCCCTCCCGTCCCGTCGGGACGACACACCGCACTCGGCCCGGAGCAGACCATACGTCACCTGTCAAAGCGACCGGACTGGCAAAAGAGCAAACGCGACGCACCACGGCAGCACGGCGGGGACCCTAGCGCTACTGCTGCCGGCCCCTCCAGCCCGGCCCGCCATGCCCCCGCCACGGCCAAAACCGTCGCGGAAACTCCAACCGACCACACCCAATAAACTTGAGAGCCGGAGCAGCCGTCTTTCGCCTTAGCTGAGGGACAGCGGACAGACATAGATTCATGGTTGCTACAGAAATATACTGGTTGTGGCGATCACCAAGATTTGCCACAGTATTGCTCTAAAATAAACCATTTTACGACGGTACCAAAGCCAAATTTTCGATTGGTCTTACAACTTGTCATTTTCTGGCTGCAAAAAAAAAACTGACGACTGAGTGAAGAAAGGCAAAATAAGTATCTTTCTCGAGTCAGTCTATACCCCGAAAAAAATGACTATAAGTGAATTTTCTATAAAGGGGCGAGAGGGGGAGGCGGGGCTGAATAAGCAAGCAACAAATTATTCGTCAGATTAATCCTCCGGGATTCCTGGTACAAAATGAATTACGCGAGGGGTTGAAAAACATAATTTTGCTTTCACCGGACGTCAGACCACAGTATAGCCTAAAAAAACGCCTTTCGCGTTGGGGCAGGTCGTCTTTCAATAAGCATCGAATTCACTTGCCAGTCCGCGGCGGGGCGTGGGTGCATGGCAGGGCGTGGCGGGGCGTGGCGGGGCGTGGCGGGGCGCGACTGACCCCCTGCAGGGACCGGCCCAGGCCAGAGGATCGATAACTCGATCGGAATCCTTGACGTCATTTACATTGAATGAATCGCAGGAATGTCTCCGGAGCGAGGGGGAGGGGGGGGGGGGCTGCTCGGCGGCGTCCGGGAGAAACACGGCAACAAAGCCCCCCGCCCCGCCCCGCTTACATTTCCCTGCTTTTCCTTTTATTCCGCTGGCGGGGCGGGCCGATGCCCCGGGGGGACGGCGCGGCGCGGCTCGCAGCCGGGACAACTACTCCACCGCCAGCCCGCGCCGCAGAGAGCGGCAGGGAGGAAAATCTTTTTAAAGAACCGCGCGCGCTATACAGCAGGGTGGACTGCTGAGACCACGTCTTAGAGAAAAACAACCGGGACGATAGGATGGGGTGCAGCGAGCAGGCCCCGCACAACCTAAACAATCCTACCTCCAAAGGAAACCTCTCGCATTGGGTCACCAACCAGTCGTCCGTCAACAGCCACTCACCTGCAACAAACACATCCAACAAAATTAGCTTCAGAAATCACTGCAAATGCGAGAGTGAGATGTCTGATTTTAAAAGAGCGAGATTCTTTCCGTTGCCCCATTGAAGTGAGACTTTAGGAACCTCGCTCTCATTGAGAAAGAATCTGCAACATGACTCAAATCGAGTGTGATCAAGGATAAAAATCCTCACTAAAAAAGGGCGAGGTTTCCCAATCCTCGCTCAAACAGGGCGAGATTTTTGAATTGATTGCTCTAATCAAGCGAGAAAACCACACCTCGCTCTGGTATTTACAGTGATAATGCGGAGCGCGGACGCGTACCACGCGGCATGTACTCCTCCGCACCAGCTGAGCAGGGCGCTCCGCAGCGCATGCACGGGTCATTGCGCTGAATTGTTCAGCAATGATGGAATAGAATAATCGATATGCGGCACTCCTCCCCCCCCCCCACGCTCCCCAGAGCATTGTGGGCATCACAACTAACTCACCTGTCCGCAGCAGATTGGCACTGGAGCGGACCACTTTATGCGTCTGCAGAGAGAGCGGGGGGGGGGGGGCAAGGAGGGGGGAGCGCAGAGGGAAGGATGGGGAAGACGGTAGACTGGGGGGATAGTAGCGCCCCGCGCACATCTCGCCGCGGGCGGGCCGCCCTCGATAGGACGTCAATAGAGAAACAGGGTGAGAGTGAGAGAGAGAGAGAGAGAGAGAGCGCGAGAGAGAGAGAGCGAGAGAGAGAGAGAGAGAGAGAGAGAGAGAGAGAGAGAGAGAGAGAGAGAGAGCGAGAGAGAGAGAGAGAGAGAGAGAGAGAGAGAGAGAGAGAGAGAGAGAGAGAGAGAGAGAGAGAGAGCGAGAGAGAGCGAATGAGAGCGCGCGAGAGAGAGAGAGAGAGGCGTTACGCGTGTGATGGATTTGCCTGCGAGAAGGCGCCGCGGTGGCTGGGCGCGGCACCTCGGGGCGAGCGAGCGCGCTCAGCCCGGCTCCACCGCCACTCGCCACTCACCGAGAGCACGCCGGGGGAGAGACACCGGGAGGAGGAGGGGGAGGAAGGGGAGAAATACGATATCCCCCAAAAGAACGGCGAACGTGTGAGGAGGGGAGGGAGAGAGGGGGTGCGAAAATAAAATAAAAGAAAAAATATAACGAAGAGAGGCGATAAAAGTGCGAAGGAGCAGGCTATAGCGCCACGTGCGACAGCATCGGCAACGAGATCCTCCCCGCGGCCCGCCGTGCCCCTGCGGCTCTGGTTACAGACGCACGGTGCTCCATTAGCCATGCCCCGGCCTGCTTACTCACCTACTCGTTCTCGCCCTCACGGTCTCTCTCTCGCTCTCTCTCTCTCTCTCTCTCTCTCTCTCTCTCTCTCTCTCGGACAGTGCCTCCCCCTCAACTCTTTGCCGCACGCGCGTGCGTTAGCTTTGATTGATAGCTAATTGGCACTCCATCTATCCACTCAGCCGCGGCGGCTGTCTGTCTATCCATCCGTCCATCTATCCACGTCTCTATCCTACCGCGCGTTTTGCAACACCACAATAATAGATGGATGCGGATAGCGAGTGGAGAGGATCTGCCTGCCCGGCCCGGCCCCCGGGGCGGCGGTCAGCCCCGCCCCCCCGCCCCGCCCCCCAGCCCCGCCCCCGTGGGGCAGTACTGTTGCAGAGCTGAGCTCACTGAACCGGAACGGTTTCAGCCCAGTCATTTCAGAGTTACTTCTACGACTGCGGCTTTCGGACCCTGGGAATACTTGTCTGGAAGATGCATCAGTGGCTACTCGACCTGGTAGGGGGAGGGGGGGGCTCCACCTGGCCGGGCAGCGCGCGCGGGAGCCCCCCCAGGGGCTCAGGCGAAACTTCCACCACTAGCAGGGCAATTGGAGCGGGAGCGGGCCGGGCAGAGCTGTCCGGGTGCGGCCCACCACCACGCCCCGCCCCGCCCCACCCCGCCCCGCCCCGCCCCGCCCCGCCTCGCCCCGCCCCGCCACACCGCGGCCTTCGGGGGCTCCGCGCCGCCAAAAGGATGAAGTTATATCCACGCTCGCGCGCTCCATGGCCTCCCTAAGGAGTCCGGACTCCGGCCGCAGGCCCAATCCACTCAACCACAAAAGGCCAAAACACAACTCGCAAACGTCTTAGAAGGCTTCAAGATTTTTCTCGTCTCGCAGGCCGCGTGACGGGAGTGGACTCTACTGTGCACCCCCGTACAGTCACCCCCACTATACTGTAAAAAATGCCTTCGTAGGCACTGACTTTGTCGATTAAAACTGCACATATCAAAACAGACCTGCCACAGCGACATTCCAACACTTGGAGTGTGCGTGTTCAGCTCACTGCAACCCACGCGCGTGCGCAGACACCGCACGAAATGTTAAGTTTTCTGCGGGGTCCCTTAACAAAGCAGACGACAGCAGAGCGGCAACAACAACAACATCTGCATCACTTTGCGGCTGCAGCAGCCTGGCTCGGCTCGGCTCGGTCCGGCTCGGCTCGGCTCGGCTCGGCTCGGCTCGGCTCGGCTCGGCTCGGCTCGGCCCGCCCCTGTTTCGCCAAGTTGTGGGGCTGATAAGGGAGAGCGCACCCCGGCCTATAAATTACACCGCGCTTGGCTCAGAGCACAGGGGCAGGGGCAGGACCGTGGGCCCGCTGCAGAGGAGGGACCGTGCCGCGCGCGTGCTGCACCGGACTGCCTACCAGGCAGGCAATCCTTTTGACAGTATTGGGATTTAAAACAAATCTTGGCGTTACTGCACGCCACGGTGCTGGAAAACTGTTCTAATTATTGCGACCTATAATCATTGTAAAGTTGTTACTTCCCGACAGGGCGCACTAAGTAGTAAACGATAAGGCCACCTGACCGCAGAGGGGCGCAACTGACGCCCGCAGCGCCACGCCACGCCACGCCACGCCAAGCAGGCAGGACCACCGCAGCGGCGTGACGACGAGCTATTGATTGGCAATCAGCAGCATTCCCTTCATCTCACGGCCCTTCACGCCCGCTCCCCTCCCCTCCCCCGGGAACCTGTTCCCCCTCCTCCTCCTCCACATGTGACCACGACCGCCACGACTCGGCGACATTCTCTAAGAAGCAACGTCCAGGACGGCGCGGCGGTCCTCAAGGCCGGAGCGGGGGGACTGACTCCGGAACACGAGCGTGTAAATGTGTGAGTGTGTGTGAAGCGCGCGTAGTTTCACCTGTGTCATTCATACGACTGTCTTCTTTCCACTGCTGAATGAAGTCGTTTATTTTCTTTATGAAATGCAAAACACCAGCGGCTGACGGTACAGCCAGGCATCTAGCGGCGGGTCGCACGCGCACGGCGCCGCCCGGCGCCATTGTAGCCGTCTGAAGTCAAGTCAAACACACACCCGCCACACCGCATGGCGGGGCGGGGCGGGGCGGGGCGGGGCGGGGCGGGGTGGGGTGGGGCCGCTGTGCCTGTGCCTGCCTGCAGTTGGCGCGATAGCAACAGCTTCACCCACTTTTGGACGCATCAAAGTTTCCGCCAAAAACGAGAACAACCTGTTTCCCAAAGTTGGTCGAAGCGGCGTCTCATTCTCGTGTGTGTGTGTGTGTGTGTGTGTGTGTGTGTGTGTGTGTGTGTGTGTGTGTGTGTGTGTGAGAGAGAGAGAGAGAGAGACTCTGTGTGTGTCCACGCCCCACACTGAAGCGGAGCAGACCACTGAGCACTGCTACCCGCTTTGCCTGGACTCCCTGGAGTTTGGAGGTTCGACCGCTCCCGCCCCGCCCCGCCCCGCCCCGCCCCGCCAGGTCCGGTCACGGATGAGGTCGAAACGGGTTCACTTTCGCCGCGTATTGGATTTTGAATTGGACCAACCCAAAGGCGGTCGCGGTGCGGCAGCAGCGGGCGACCTCCGCGCCCCGCCGCGTTGTGGACGATGATGATGGACTACTGGGCCTAACGGGCGAAAGTCCTCGGGTGGTCCGCTCGGCGCGGCGCCCTCCTATACCCAACCTATAGGGATCCTGTTGTTCCAGGGCGGCCCTATGCGGTCTCCATTGTCTGTGGTCAGCGCGCGGGGTGGGGCGGGGCCAACGGGTTCCCTCCATAGCGGCTCCAGAGAACGCCCCTTCAGCAGGCGTTCCCTTCATAGCGGCTCCATGAGAGTAGGGCGCCCTGGAGAAGAAGCAGGATGCCGCCTGGGTCTGCCTGCGCCCAAGGGGCACAAGCTGGAGGGCGCATGCGGAGGGCTACAGAGATTTTGAAGAGTGCGCCAGAATCAGAAATGTTTTCTCTACCGTCATATGCATGTCTCGGGAGTAAGGGCCCTACCCGTACCGATTCCGAGCTCCGCGAACCCGCGAAAGGGGTCGCGCCGGGTGCTCCGCCCTGCCTGGCTGCCTCGAGGCGGGCCGCCAGGCCGCCGCTGGCTGACTGCCTTGGCGGGGCGGCTGCGCAGAACGGCTGCGCAGTGGGTCGCTGCGCTCCCCTGGTCGTGGCCGCTTACGCTAGGGAGCGTCGCGCTGCTCTTTCCTCGGCCCGAGCGCCCAAACCGTTAACATTAGGTCATTTTGGCACTGGACATGATTTCTAGTACAAGGTTCGAGCTTTCGAACGCCGTAAGCGGCATTGCGATACGACCAATACAGCCCAAATGGCATCCGGAGAGAAATAGCCTTCCGCGGCTGGGTTCTGCCTGTGGTGACACGCATAGCTTTCCTCAGCTCTAACTCCGAAACTATTGCAGATAGATGGGGGGTCGAAGCGAGGCGATTGTAGGTAAAAGTCTAAGCTTTCCAACGGTATAAATACTTTTTCGATCCGACCCACCCAGCTCCGTGGAGCGGCCCGAGAACATGGCCGGGAGCGGCCGCGGCGGCGCTCGGCCAGTCGGGCGGGAGCCGGCGGGCCGAGCGCCGCCCCTCCCGGCCATGTTCTCGGGCCGCTCCACGGAGCTGAGGAAAGCTATGCGTGTCACCACAGGCAGAACCCAGCCGCGGAAGGCTATTTCTCTCCGGATGCCATTTGGGCTGTATTGGTCGTATCGCAATGCCGCTTACGGCGTTCGAAAGCTCGAACCTTGTACTAGAAATCATGTCCAGTGCCAAAATGACCTAATGTTAACGGTTTGGGCGCTCGGGCCGAGGAAAGAGCAGCGCGACGCTCCCTAGCGTAAGCGGCCACGACCAGGGGAGCGCAGCGACCCACTGCGCAGCCGTTCTGCGCAGCCGCCCCGCCAAGGCAGTCAGCCAGCGGCGGCCTGGCGGCCCGCCTCGAGGCAGCCAGGCAGGGCGGAGCACCCGGCGCGACCCCTTTCGCGGGTTCGCGGAGCTCGGAATCGGTACGGGTAGGGCCCTTACTCCCGAGACATGCATATGACGGTAGAGAAAACATTTCTGATTCTGGCGCACTCTTCAAAATCTCTGTAGCCCTCCGCATGCGCCCTCCAGCTTGTGCCCCTTGGGCGCGGGCAGACCCCAGGCGGCATCCTGCTTCTTCTCCAGGGCGCCCTACTCTCATGGCGGCTCCAGAGGGAACGCCCCTCTAGCAGGCGTTCCCTTCGATGGCAAATCGCACCTGTACTGCTGCAGCAGGGCGGCAAACGACAGCATGCCAGATGGAGAGCCGCGCACACCCATAACACTTTTGGAGTGCCTCAAAGGGGCCCCGTGTGGCAAGCCCCGCCCCGCCCCGCCGCGCCTCGCCCCGCCCCGCCGCGCCCCGCCCCGCTCCACCATCTAGGCCTTGACCCATCACACGTCCGACAGGTCGAACGCGGCGCCTTTGATGCCAGCTAGCGCACCAGGCAGTCTCCAGCCAGCCGGGGAGAGGGCGCCCGCGAGGTCTGTGTACACGTGAGGGAGAGGAGAGAGAGAGAGAGAGAGAGAGAGAGAGAGAGAGGGAGAGGGAGAGAGAGAGAGAGAGAGAGAGAAGAAAGAGGCAGAGCGAGATCGACAAAACGCGTCCAAATTTAGTAGCCGTTGCAAGGCCACGGGCGGCCAGGGGTCACGTTAGTGCTAACATCACATATCATAAGGTGAGGTTAGGTGAGCGCAGCCGTAGGGGGAGGGAGGGAGGGAGGAGGACACCCCGCATCCCCGGCGCTCTCTCTCGCTCTCCCCGACACTCGCTCTCCCACAGCTCCCCGATCGCCTCTACAGACTCCCAATCACCCCTCCCCCCCCTACTCTCAGATTTCGGATTGCTCCGCAGCACACTCGCTCTCTGCTGCTTCCCGACCAATTTCCGATCGCCTCATGATGCGCTTTTACTACAACCCCTTCCCCTCTTTCTTTTTACCGCCTTCTCGTTCCTGTTTTTTCTTTGCTCTTTTTCTGCCGCCACCGCTCTTTTTCTCTCCATCCCCCTTCTCTTTAACTCTCTTCTCCCCGCCGCCCCCCCCCCTCTCTCTCTCTCTCTTCATCAGGACCACCAGCTGCCAAGAAAACGAGCAGCGCTCTGAGAATAACGTCACCGCGGGTAATCGGTCCTATCATTACCGTTGTGTGTGTGTGTGTGTGTGTGTGTGTGTGTGTGTGTGTGTGTGCGGCACAGGGCGGGCCTCCCCAAACCCACGACTGGTCCCGTGCGGTGCGTCGAACAGGCTAATCTAACGGCGTCACACGACATCACGGCGTAACTCAATAAGGTGGGCGAAGGGAATGAGGCGGAGCAGAGAGAGAGAGTGAGAGAGAGAGAGAGAGAGAGAGAGAGAGAGAGAGAGAGAGAGAGAGAGAGAGAGAGAGAGAGAGAGAGGGAGAGAGGGAGAGAGGGAGAGAGAGAGAGAGAGTGGAGAGAAGGTAGATTCCGAGTGAGAAAGGAACGGAAACGACCGCAAGTTTTTACCCTCCTCCTCCTCGGATATATTTATTTCAGCCGTAAGCGTTACGGATCGAAGTCCCGCTCCGCCACGCTCCGCCGCGCGCCCCGTATGCAGTAGGAAAGATTATGAACTCACACACACACACACACCTAAACAATACGATGCCTATATGAGCTTTGTATATAAATAGCGTTTCTCACTCTCGCCCCCTCTCTTTCTTACACCTCTCTCTCTCTCTCTCTCTCTCTCTCTCTCTCTCTCTCTCTCTCTCTCTCTCTCTCTCTCCGCCGAATGTGAACTGCCCGAGCAGCAGCCCATAATTCATATAAACAGCTGGTAATTTTTTGTGTCCGCGTTGGAAAAACTTAACTGAGCGCGCGCCGCCGCCGCCCAATACTCACGCACCGGGTGGCGCGCCCCGCCCCGCCCCGCCCCCCGCCCCGCCCCGCCCGCCGCGCTGAATGGACTTCCTATTTGAACCACCACCGGTCGGGTCGGGCTTGCCAGCCGGAGCCGCGTGTGAATTATGATGCATTTTTACGAGCAACAAATGAATGACGCCAGCAGAGCAGGCCGGGCCGGGCCGCGGGGGCTTCAGCTCGAGGGGGAAACAACTCTGAATTTTGGTGTACAAATGTCGTGAATTTTTGTGAATTTTTGTGAAGTTTTGTGAATTTTTATTGAATTTCTGTGAATTTTTGCTTGAATTTTTCCTAAATTTTTGTGAATTTTTGTGAATTTTTGTGAAGTTTTTTGAATTTTTATGAATTTTTATGAATTGTTTTGAATTTTTTTGAATTTCTCTGAATTTTTATGAATTACTAAGTGTACAAAATTTTTAGAGTTGTTTCCCCCTCGCTTCAGCTCCAGTCAGCGCGCGGTGAGAAAGCTCTGCGAGTCCAACGTGTGCCGAGGGCCGGACTCAGCCACGAGGGGGCGCCACGATGGCCAACGGTGGTGGCGTCAGAACAAAATTCCGTCGCAATTGCCAACAAATTTCTTTGCATACTTACGAAGCAGTTCGCAAGGATTTATTAGTGTTTAAACGTGCGCAGTATGCTCAGATAGGTCAGGGTCATTCGCGGTCGGCCAATAAGTACGCATATCGGCATTTCTTCTGACCGATTACATTTTCCACACGTGGCGCGTTCGCTGGTGCGACACGCATGCGCGGTAGAGGAGCACGTGTTGAGAGAGACGCCGGAGCCCGTCGCACGGGGACCGGAGTTACGAACAATATCGTCCCGGAGGCGAAGCTGCCGGAGCGACTGGCTGGAGAATGCAAGCCGGCCGGACCTGCTGGACGTGAGGCAATGCATGCTGCATCTCCAGCGCACAGCGCCGTGCACCGGCGGGGCGGGGCGGGGCGGGGCGGGGTGGGGTGGGGTGGGGTGGGGTGGGGCGGGGCGGGGCGGGGCACAGAAGAGGACCGATGGTTATCGGGTCCTTGGCATACTCAACTCCTGTACCGGGCTGCGTGCGCCCCGGCCCTCCTGGGCTTTGGGGGCGGACAACAGATGCATTCATAAACCAAGCGGCCCCTTCTCTTTCTCTCTCTTTTCTCTCGGTCTCTCCTTCTCCTCGCGTTCTCTCTTTCTCCTCTCTCTCTCTCTCTCTCTCTCTCTCTCTCTCTCTCTCTCTCTCTCTCTCTCTCTCTCTCTCCCTTTCTCTCGCTCAGCACTAGCACTGCATAAATTCTGTATACTTTTAGTGGACTGTGATTTAAACCCTAGGTAGTACTAATGGTACTCTCGTTGGACTTTTAAGTCCTATCGTACCCCAAAGAATAATAAATCAAATCCCAGACGACAATGTCCGTATAGGGAACGACCAAAAGCGAGCAGAGGAAAGAAAGAGAGAAAAAGAGAGAGGGAGCAAGAGAGAGATGGTATGCCTGTAGCCGACGCAACATAAAACAAAAGTCGAACAAGGATCATATTCGAGGAAATGAAAAAGCAACAGAATTAATCCCGATTCTGTTTAAAGCACAGGCTCTTGGATTTACTCGGCCGTACCTCGTCAACGCACATCCCTACCCGAACCATACGTCCTGAACGCTCCGAGCACTAACGCTCCGAGCACTAACGCTCCGAGCACTAACGCTCCGAGCACTAACGCTCCGAGCACTAACGCTCCGAGCACTAACGCTCCGAGCACTAACGCTCCGAGCACTAACGCTCCGAGCACTAACGCTCCGAGCACTAACGCTCCGAGCACTAACGCTCCGAGCACTAACGCTCCGAGCACTAGCGCTCCGAGCACTAACGCTCCGAGCACTAACGCTCCGAGCACTAACGCTCCGGGCACTAACGCTCCAGCGCCAAGCCTCCAGCCACCAAGGCTCCTGCAGCAGCCCTGCCGCGCCCTGGATACCCTCGACGAGCTCGCCAGAAGTAAGGTAGGAGAGCCGCAGGCAGGCAGGCAGGACGAGGCTGCTCGCGGCCAGGCCGGCGCGTACCCGAGGAAACAAAGCAGTAAAAGTGAAAATAAAAAGAAACGCCCCGGCATACGGCCCCATCCCGCCCCGCCCCGCCCCGCCCCGCCCCGCCCCGCAAGCACTATTGCGCTGCGCGCGCCAAACTACGGCCGGCGCCGCTCCAGCCTGGAGGGACAGGCTCCAGGGCCTATCCCGCTCTGCCCTTTTTGCCTCGATTATTCATCAGTGGGTCCATTAGCCGGCGTGTTCCAGGATGTATCGTACGGGCCCCGGGGGCCCCGCCCCGCAGGGCCGGGCAGGGCCGGGCAGGGCGCCCCGCGACGCTGTCCCCACCGTGGGGCCCCGGGTGGGGCCGGGCCCCAGTCCGGCCCGGTCCGGCCGGAGCTGCCCCACTTGGGGCGTAATTAGTTCAGTAATGGAAAACTTGAAACCTAAACCAGCGCGGCGCGGCAGCTGGAGGCGGGCCAGGCCAGCGTGCAAATACAACGAGCGGCAGGCTGATTAGGGATGTCCGCGTCGCCTAATGACCCAGCCCCACGTGGAGCTATGCGGCCTACCGGCCAGCGCGGGGTCAGCGGGGCTAACCGCAGGGCCGGGCCAGGCCAGAGCGCTGGAAGTGAGTCAATGTCGCACACTTGCAGGTGTGTGAATTCCGAAATCCATGCTATATTCACACACTTGGATGGCAAGTAGAATAAACTGAGCACCCATGGAAAGATTAAGAATAACCGCAATACCTTTTTACTCAGGACTTTTTTTTTTTCAGTTAAATCATCCATATTTTTAAACTATTATTTTTCAATTCAAAAACGAAAAGGAACGTGAAACTGAATTTTTCATTGGAAAAACTTTTCGGAAACATTTGACACTTGGGGCACTTTTCTAGACCCTCTCAGTCCAGATCCGCGCGCTCTCCGGGGCGACGACGGGACGGGCTGCTGGCCGCTGGACTCGGCTCCTCAGAGATCCTGAGAGAGATCCGTATCGCGTCGCGGTCACGTCGCAGCGCAGCGCCCGGGGAGGGGATGGAGGGAGGGAGGGCAACCACCCTGCGAGCACGTGCAGGGAGGGGCCGGGGGGTGGAGGGGCGGTGGAGAGAGGGGGAGGGAGAGAGAGAGGGAGAGAAGAGAGAGAGAGAGAGAGAGAGAGCAAGAGATAAAGAGAGAGAGAGAGAGAGAGAGAGAGCGATGATAGTGCGGGCGCCAAGTGCAGCACTCTGGCCCAGCCCGTGCCTCATGCACTGCTAACCTAATGCCTGCTCGGCTCGCACGGCACGCGGCGGCGGCGGCAGGGCGCGCAATTTCGAGCCACTCAAGTCCATCGTGATCGGCTCTGCTCGCACTGCGGGGCGTTCTGCTGCGCTGCATGGGGATCAAAAGGCCCGCCCCGCCCCGCCCCGCCCCGCCCCGCCCCGCCCCGCCCCGCCCCGCCCCGCCCCGCGTGACGCCCGACCGGAACAGTTGTTGCTGCCGCTAAATGAATTCCACGCAATTATCAGCCGCGGCGCGTTACCGGCCGGCGCGTGATGAGAGGCGCTCGCAGCGCCCCCTGCAGGCCGGCCCGGCCGGTCTCATCATTCCGATTCATTTCGCCCGCCGACGCGTCGCGCCCCGCCCCGCCCCGCCCCGCCCCGCCACGCCCCGCCCCACCACGCCCCACCACGCCGCGCCACGCCGCGCACGGAGCGCGCGCGCGGGGCGTTCCAGCAGCAGCTGCTCGCTCGCATAGGGCGCCCCGCCCGACCGCCCCTCACCCCGCCCCGCCCCGCCCCGCCCCGACACGAACGGGCGCCGCGGATCATAAAGTGCCAGTTAAATCGGCTACGCCTATCCAGTCCGAGGTCAAGCGACCTCTCCTTCTCCAGCGCTGGATCGAGAATTCTTTTGCCGCCGCGGCTGCTGGAGAAAAGCGCCTCTCCATCGCGCAGGCGCGCACTTTCCGTCCACCTTGCGTCGTTATTGCGTAGAGGAAAACGACAAGAGAATAAAAACACAAGAATATTTCTCATCACTCCGGCCGGCGGCAGGCTCTGTCGCTCCGGTCCGGCCTAGGCCCTCCTCCAGGCGGCCCAGCTCGGCTCCAGCTCCAGCTCCAGCGGCCCGGCCCGGCCCGGAGCAGAACGGTCCCATCTGCAGCCGCAGCGCCGCCCGGCCCGGCCCGGCCCAAGGTCGAGTCGGGTTACGCCCGAGACAATGCGACAGTACAGAGTTATGCACGAGCGTTAAACTTGACAAGGCCACAAAAAAGGGCTCCCGCCGTCCGCCGTCGGCGGGGCGGGGTGGGGCGCGGTGGGGCCCCGCAGGCAGCCCCGCGTGGGGCCCCCTAGGCCGCCGCGGGCGGGGCCACCCGTGAGCCGCCCGCTGGTCACATATTATTCAATGTTTGAATCACGCCAGCGAAGGGTTTGCACCACTTCCCACAGGCACCTCCCTCCGGGCGCGCCCCGCCCCGCCCTGCCAAAGATCGCACGCAAACGCAATTTGTTTGCAAAGCCGGGGGCGATTTCACGCACGGCCGGCACCCGATCGCCCTTCCCTCATCCCAACCCCCTTTCCAACGCCGTGTTTTCAAAGAGCGCCACGCCACGCCACGCCACCGCGCGCCACGCCGCGCCACGCCACCGCGCGCCGCGGTTGTCGGGTCGGAATTCCCTGGGAAAACGGTCCAGTCGTCCTGCAGCTTCCCAACCTTACGCGCGAGCGTCCGTCCCGAGGCGAATTCCAAAGGCGGTCTCGGAATGCGGGTGGACGACACATCGCTGTTTGATAACACAAGGCCCCGCCCCGCCCCGCCCCGCCCCGCCCCGCCACGCCCCGCCGTCTCACCTGCGACACGACGCCAATGTATACATACACGCCCCTCTCTCACCTGCAACAGACAAAGAGGGACGACATCAGCTTCAGCAGGACAGGACGCCCCGCACAATCCCCCCCGCAGGCGCCGCCGCAGCAGGCCGCAGGCCGCAGGCGCGCATCTCCTGTCGCGCCACCTGCCCCCAAGTCCTGCTGGACACCTGCTGCCCCGCCCCGCCCCGCGCTCGTAAATCAGACGCACGTCCGTCAGGTGGGCCACGCCAATATGAATAACAACCGATCCAAAGGCGCCAAGGGCGTTATTATTATCGTAATATTGCGATTCGGCCGCCCGAATTGAGACATGCCGCGCCCACCTCTCTCTCTCTCTCTCTCTCTCTCTCTCTCTCTCTCTCTCTCTCTCTCTCTCTCTCTCTCTCTCTCATTCTCTCAACCTTATCCTTGTCTGCGGAGACCTTTCCACGTTCTACAGAGCCGCACAAGCAGCGCAAAGAGCAAACATTTCGTACAATTTTGATGTCCCTTCAAGTGAATACAGTTCCTAGGAGCGTTGCCTCCCCGCGTGTTTCTAGTTCGTCCCCCGCCCGCCAGGGGCGCCACGGGGCCGCACGGCGCGCCGGCTAGGCCACCGCGAGCCACGCGCGTGCGCCGGGTTGCCTACCCGCCGCCTGCCTCCGCCGCCAGCGCTCGCCCCATTACAGAAAAATGTCGCCAAGGCTGGCTCGGCGCGTAGCAGCAGCGTAAAAGAAATAAAATACGGACTCCATTCATGAAACGGACGGCAGTAATCAAACAGGACGGGACGGGCGGGAGGCTGCAGCTGCTGGCGGGCGGGGGATATGATGACGACGGGTATAAAATGTTGTCTGCGTTTGAGTGATATTAAAGATTCAGCCCTCCTCCTCGGCGCTGCACCGAGCTTCAGGTAACCGCGCATAGGTACACCTCGATAAAAAGGCAACATTCTCGCTCCTGCAGGAAATGCGGCAAGCAGAAGAAACTCTGCGGTTTTCAACTCTTGGCGCTGCAGATAGCTGGCGGTGGCGGGCAGGATGGAGGAGGAGTCTCAGGAGAGACCCTGCAGTGTCTGTCGGGGCTCCTGGAGGCCTAGGCCAGGCCAGGGCAGGCCCTGGAGTATTGTTCAAAGCCCATTACAGATGATGACTCTTGGCAGGGCGGCCGGCATTCGGGGCGTGACTATGAGGAGGAGACGGGAGAGAGAGATCGGTCGAGAAAAAGAGGGATCGGGAGAGAAAGGTAAGAGCGAGAGAGAAAAGGAGAGGGGGGGGGGGGGGTCGAGGACGGGACACGGACAGCGTCCCCGCTGAGAATTCCGACAAAATTAGCCCAGTCGACGCGAGTCGAGTTTTATCAAACCATAACCCTGGAAACCAAACGGGCGCCGTGTATATCCTCAACACGTGTTCCGCTCGGCACTAAACAAGGGAAAGAAGGGGGGGGGCGGCGGGCAGGCGAGCTGGCAGGCAGCGGGGCGGCCGGGCTAATCAAATTGTTGTCGGGTGAGCCCCGGTGAGTCGCGCGGGGGCGGGGGCGGGGGCCTCGCCCGGGGCCTCCACGCTTGGACGGGCTACTGGGGCGAGGCGAGCCACCCCTGGCAGCAGCAGCCCCCTACAGGGCCCCTACCCCCCCCCCTTCCCCCTAACGCCTATCCTGCTCCTTTTCCAACGCACAGCACGCACTCAAAATATCGCCCACGCCACCAGCCTGTCTCTCAACCCCAGTGCACAACGTTCAACCTCCCATTTCTTCTCACACTTCTTCTTCTTCGCCTTCCTCTCTCCCTCTCTCTTCCTTTACATTCTCATTCATGTCTTTTCTTTCTTTCCCAATCTCTTTTCTCTCTCCCTCTCCCTCTCCGTCACACCTCTCGCCTCACTCATACGCGGCGAAAGTGCCCTGATATAACTCGGGTGGGTCGGGCACGCGTTGGCCCGACCTGACGGGAGAGGCATTCAGGCGCGTTTGTTTGAAATAGAATAAACTAGAGGCGGGCGGGGCGGGGCGGGGCGGGGCGGGGCGGGGCGGGGCGGGGCGGGGCGGGGCGGGGCGGGGCGGGGCGGGGCGGGCCTGGCCCCGCTCCTCGGCGGCAGCGGGGAACACAACGGGAGCGGCGGAGAGAATGGCGCTACAACAAGTCATAGCTTTCTCAGGCCAATCCAATCAGCCCGGCCCAGCCCAGCCCAGCCCAGCCCGGGCCGGGCCCGGCCGGGACTATACCACGGCACGGCGCCTGCACTCTAGCATATCGCACCCGCCAGGGCCGCGGGGCAGGGCCCGGCCTCAAAGCGCCAGACAAAACCTCGAGGCAGACAGCACCCGCACACAGAGAGGCTTAGGGATCGTTCGCATATACCAAGTGCCCCAAAGAGGAGGGGGGAGGGGGGTACAAATATTATGGGCTCCCAATAGTTTCAGGATCTTTATCGGAGCTCATAGATCATCATAATATTTGTAACCCCAGGGTACAAATATGATGGGATCTTTATACATTTGGTCGGTGGGCCTGCGACTAGTGAGGGTCCATAACTTTTATACCCCCACCCCGTAGTTTACGAACGACCAAAGACCTCTTATTTTGTATTTTGTACTTGCCATTTCGGGCCACTTCCACCTGTGCGAATGGTTTGTTGCTGCACTTCCACTCACACGCGAGCGTCTTGATCGAGGGAGCAACCACCTTGGATTTTAGGGTACACAAGATTTCTTCGGGGAAGAGATTTCGTAAGATTTCAACGGATTTTACCCCCATATTTTGCCTTTTTTTGGCCTTTTTGGCGAAAGATTTCGGATTTCCAAGAGATTTTGGGCGTGTAAGGAGACACAAGGATTTCTCAAGTGGTTGCCCCCTCGATCTGGATGGACAGCGGCACCGCGGTGTGGGCGGGCGGGCGGTGGCCCACGGCAGCAGGGCGCGGCGCGGCGGCGGGGGCGGAGCAGCTAGCGCAGGATCAACGGGATTAGGACCAGCTAATTTTCGCGCCTCCGCGCAGGCTGATCCCTTGCAGGAGCGGCGGGGCTGGTGGGGGGCAGGGGGAGTCGTGGTGAGAGGAGTGAGAGAGAGAGAAAGAAATAGAGGGAGAGGGAGAAAGATAGGGTGAGAGAGAGAGAGAAAGAAATAGAGGGAGAGGGAGAAAGATAGGGTGAGAGAGAGAGAGAGGTCGATGTGGGGTCGGGGCGGGGGGCCGCAAGGTAGCTAGCTGCCCTGCCCTGTCCGGTCCCTAAGCCACAGCCCGGGCCGGGCCGGTCCGGTCGGCCCGACACCTTGTCCACTTTGCGGTGCCTCCCTTCATTGTTCTGGCCCCAGTCGAGCCCGTCGCGACGCCAGGACGAGCCGAGCCGAACGGCGCCCTGCTGTCCAATTCGTTCGTTGTAGAATTGACATCCCCCGTCCCACTCCCCGCGCCCCGCGCCCCACTCCCCGCGCCCCGCTCCCCGCGCACTGCCCCAGCCCCGCGCTCAAGACAAACAAGCAGCAGCCCCGGCAGCAGGGCAAAGCCCCTCTGAGCGCACGGCGCACCGCCGCGTCGTGGTCCTCCCTCTCTCTCTCTCTCTCTCTCTCTCTCTCTCTCTCTCTCTCTCTCTCTCTCTCTCTCTGCAGCCAGTCTCAATTATCCCGACAGTGGATTCCACTCCACAGTGCAACCCGCCGCCGGGTCCGGCCGGCCCGCACCGCTGCTGCTCGCACGCCATGTAAATGCGAGTATGTGCACTTTTTCGAGTACATCACGTGATTCAAGAATGCCCGTCTTCTGCGAGCAAATTTGCAGAGTCAGACTCATGATCCCGCTCACGTGGTATGCGAAAGAACGCACGCACGATATCACACCTTGGCGCCGGGCGGCACTGAACTGTGGACGCAGTCCACGGTAGAGGTCCTAGTATCTTCGTGAAGCTTCTGATAAACGTCGTAACTTTACTTTAACTGTAGTTGTAAATTACGAGAAATGTCGTAAATATAGAATTATTACAGAGAATATAGTAACATATCCAGCCGGTGGTGGGTGCGGGCGGGGCGGGTCCAAGCCCGCCCCGCTCCCGCCCCGCTCCTTCAAGAAGACATCCAGTCCACCATGCAGGCCGGTCGGGGCCCGCCCTACACAGGCCGACTCACTCACGGCCCTGACGAGCCCGTCGCACGCACACGACACACACACACACACACACAGGCCGGCCGGAGACAGACATACAGGATCATTTAAATAAAGCCGCAGCACGCCAGTATCAATCAGTAAAAGTCTGATCATGGCTCCCTTCTCTCTCTCTTTCTCCCTCTCCCTCTCCCGACGACATGTGATCTAGTCTTATTGCTGGCTGCCCGCTCCACTGGTCTGCACTGCGCTAATCCGAACGGCGGGGCCGGCCGGGACCTGCCGGGGCCTGCGCCTGCCTGCCCGCCTGCCAGCCTCGTCTGCCCGGCCGGTCCGACCCGTTCCATAAAACTCGCGCATAACTGATTCCTCCACTCGACCACAACGGCGTGGCGGGGTGGGGCGGGGTGGGGCTGAGACGGGGTGGGGCGCCCGCCCTGTGCAGCGGGAGTCACTCTACTCCGCGATTAACAAGGACTGTGCTCCTCCGCTGATGGACTCGCCACGACACGACTCGCCGTCCGCCCCTGCCATACGCCCCCCTCCACCCCTCCCTCCTGGGCCCTCCGCCTATACTTCCCACGGGCGGGGCGGGGCGGGGCGGGGCGGGGCGGGGCGGGGCAGGCGTGTGTTGTTTATATGCAGCTCTGCGCGAAAATAAAACACGGCATCATCTCGCGCCTCACTGCGGGGTGGGACCGCGATGGCATGGCGCTGCACGAGATGGCAATCTGCATCGTGTTACGCACCACATTTATTCTGCACTCGCAGTTACGAGGAAGGGTGCGGGGTAAGGTCAGGTGGGGTAAGATGGGGTGGGGTAAGGTGAAGGGGATGAGGTGAAGTAAGGGGTAAGGTGAGGTAGGGCAAGTTAAGATAAGGTGGGGTAAGATGGGGTGGGGTAAGATGGGGTGGGGTAAGATGAGGTGGAGTGAGATGGGGTGGGTTAAGACAAGTGGAGGGCAGAAAGTATACGGCACACGGTGAGGGGGGAGGGGGGGGGGGCCTCCGCGGCCCAGGCCGGAACGTTATCCTAACAGCACGGCAGCCCCGCCCCGCCCCGCCGTCCTAACAGTGTCGCCCGCCCCGCCCCGCCCCGCCCCGACTGTCCGGTGGGTCCGGTCTGGTGCGGGACACAGTGACCCGCCAAGGCCCATAACGCCCAGCCCCAGCGCGTCAGCCAGTTTGAGAATGAGGAAGCAAATTCCTGCGGACTTTTCGACGCACTATTATCTAATTTTGCCAGCAATTTTTTCCCCTTTTTCTTTTCTTCTTTATTTTTTGTAATTCCACAGACGCGACTGCAACCGTTAGAAGTTAAATTTTAGCAGACGATCGTAGCGGACCGCAGTACCAACAGATCAGAGCACGCAGCTGAAAGTCACGGCTGAAGTCCCCTCTGAAATCTCACGTGTGACTTTCCGACTTATTACTTCGAGCCAATAAAAAAATAAACCGCTTGAGCCCCTTTCCCTGTCGGAGCGACTCGTCCTGGAGCGCGGGGGTCGGTGACGTCCGTAAAGCTGTCGGTTATTGCAGCGGGCGGGGCGGGGCGGGGCGGGGCGCCGTAGACTGATTCAGCAAACACCTTTTTTCAGATTTCAAACGCGTTCGTGGTCTCAAAATGACAGTTATGGTTAGATTCCTCTTGGGTTAAAAGCGCATTGCCGTACGATGCACCTCGGCCGTGCCCCAAGGGTCCTAAGTGGGGCCTTAATAAGACAAATTTCAAAGTATACAATTTTTGAAAATGAAGTTCTCCTCATGGGTAAACACGTCATATTGATGCCCGTAGGGCGAAAATTTCGTCCGTTTTGCCGTATCTCTCTTACTTTTTGAGATATGGGCAAATTTATGTCAATTTTGGAGATATTTTGAAAACACGACGAAAACCATCCCCCCGCCGGCCTAGTTTGGGGTAAAAAGGGTCTAATTAGGGCTAGTCGTCATCAGGACGACAAACCCTATAAGATAAAATTTTGCGCAGGTCGGTGGGACCTCCCCGTGCGATTTTAGTTTATCAAATTTTAGCCATTTTTAAGTGATTTCGCACGACTAGGGATGGCGCTATTCAAGTCCTAAAGCCTCACACAAAATTTTATCTTATAGAGTTTGTCGTCCTGATGACGACTAGCCCTAATTAGACCCTTTTTACCCCAAACTAGGCCGGCGGGGGGATGGTTTTCGTCGTGTTTTCAAAATATCTCCAAAATTGACATAAATTTGCCCATATCTCAAAAAGTAAGAGAGATACGGCAAAACGGACGAAATTTTCGCCCTACGGGCATCAATATGACGTGTTTACCCATGAGGACAACTTCATTTTCAAAAATTGTATACTTTGAAATTTGTCTTATTAAGGCCCCACTTAGGACCCTTGGGGCACGGCCGAGGTGCATCGTACGGCAATGCGCTTTTAACCCAAGAGGAATCTAACCATAACTGTCATTTTGAGACCACGAACGCGTTTGAAATCTGAAAAAAGGTGTTTGCTGAATCAGTCTAGCGGGGCGGGGCGGGTGCACTTTCTCCAGCGGGGCGCCCAATGCAGTCACTCCGCCAGCAGCGCCGTGGGCAGACGACTGTCTGCTGGGCCAGGCGGGGACGCTGCCGGTCCAGTTATTGTCAAAAAATTGCTGGTCGGTTATACCAACAAAAAAACATCAAATTCTGGATCGTCAGAAATACAACGAACAAGAAGAACAATGAGCAGGACACGTAGCATTGCCAGCGAATAAAAAAGTAACATCGGATAATCCGAGCAGGAAAGAGGCAAAACGAGAGAAAGGGCACACCAGAGCAAAGATATTTCAACGCAAAAAGGAAGAGAGATCCACAGGGCTCGCGTACGTACGGGTGGACCACGACGACAGAGACGCAGGGCCTCGGCGGCGCCCGGGCTGCGCCCCTCGCTGCGCCCCGCCACGGACGACTTACGATCAGCGCGCAGCGGTGCATGTATATGTATGAGTGTGAGCGCGCGGAGTGACGTCACAACAGAAGAAGGAGCATTTAGGATAATCAATGGAGGTTGGCCAGCCCGGCCCGGCCCGGCCCGTCAGCGAGCGAACGAGATAGAGTACGCCCCGCCCCACCCGGCCCGGACAGGACAGCCCCATCTGCCACCGCCTGCCTGGCTGGGGCTGCCGGCCCGGCCCGGGCTGGGCTGTTTGAATTCCAAATTTTCGTCATCCTGTCAAGCAGCGCGGCCGTCGTGTGCTTAGGACCTCGCGGCGCGGCGGGAGTGGCGTGGCGTAGCGTGGCGTAGCGTGGCGTGGCGTGGCGCGGCGCGGTGTGACGCGGCCCACCGGCGGAGTTTGCCATTTTCCCTGAAAGGCGCATTACCCTGCGCGACTAAGGCGGGCGGGGGGCGGGCCGTCGCGGCGCCGCGGCCTGGAGCCTCTATTTGCTCGTGATGACACCGACTCGACTCCTCACGAAGTGTCTGCCGCGGCGGGGCGGGGCGGGGCGGGGCGAGGCGGAGCTGGCGGGGCGGGGGAGTTATGACGGTGATGACGACAACGAAATCACTCTCTTCGCCGCGAAGAAGAGGCCTTTCTACACGCGCGTCGTCGTGTCGCCTCGCTCGTTCCGCGCGCACTGACACTAGCGAACAAGAGTGACGATGTAAAATAATAATTGTGGCGCTCTAGCGACACACGTGAGTGTGTGGAGCCGGGCTGGAGAGCGCGGAGGCGAGGCGGGGCGGGGCGGGGCGGGGCGGGGCAGGGCGAGGCGGGGCGGGGCGAGGCGGGGCGGGGCGGGGCGGGGCGGGGCGGGGCGGAGGCGTGCAAGCGGTTCGCCCGGCCCGCCCGCCTTTCCCCCTTGCCGAATGATGGCATGGCACGCCATGGCGGCGAATTCGTTCTGCTTATCTCATTCCACGAGGAAATAGGGTTCCGTTGTGCCCCGCCCCGCCCCGCCCCGCCCCGCCACGACGTCCCCCCTTGCGACAGGTGCAAGGCGCTGCTCGGCCGGATGGCTGTGTTGCGGCTCCAGCGGAGCCTTCTCCTCTCCAGCGGCGCTGCTGCTCTTCTCCAGTCGGGCCCGCCCCGCCCCGCCCCGCCCCGCCGCGCGCCACGACACAATACGTGAAGCGCAACTGAAACCCACTCCAGCTGGAGCGGCGGCGCGCCGGCACCTGCTGCTCTCAATGTCCACTTCAGGTGGGCGGGTGTTTTTTTTTGTGTTTCTTTTTAATACAGTGGGTACACAGGAGGGAGACGGGGGGGGGGGGAGGGGGGCACTCTGGATCTTGATAACGATTGAGGTGAACTTTCTTGAATCGTTCTTATAACGTTTTGATAATTACTGAAAATCTGTGGTCACACAGCAAGCACTCGGGTGTGGTCTGCTGCATCACCCCCCTTCACCTCGCGACCCGCGCGCCGCCAAACGCTCCTCCACGACAAGCCCCCCGCGACCCTCTCTGGTCCGCGCGGCGCGCTGGGCGCCATGACTAAGCCCATGACTCTCCATAGCCCGCCGTGCCGCGGCGCCCACTGCAGCACCTGTCG
This sequence comes from Frankliniella intonsa, assembly GCA_033675135.1. Lineage (NCBI taxonomy): Eukaryota > Metazoa > Arthropoda > Insecta > Thysanoptera > Thripidae > Frankliniella > Frankliniella intonsa. Next base: position 9,949,074 of record CM066248.1, read on the forward strand.
GCCAGGCCCGGCCCGCCTGACGAGGGCTTAGGCCCGGGACTGACACTATCGCCCCACCCCGCCCCACCGCACCCCGCCCCGCCACGCCGCACTGGATTTGATTTATTGGCTGCTTAACAGAACGCGAGCGCGGCCTGCCAGATGACCAGGGATTGAAAAATGCCTAATCGGCCGCGAGCATCGCAAACAGGGCGCCGCGCCGCCGCACCGGACTGACGGACAGGGCGTGGTGGGGCGGGGTGGGGCGGGGTGGGGTGGGGCGAAGCGAGACGCCACCAAGGAACACCGCGCGGATCTGGCCAAAAAGCAGAGGAGTCGGCTGGGCTGGGCGGGGCGGGGCGAGGCGGGGCTCAGCAGATCTGGCCGATAACCCCGGACAAGCCCGCTCCTCCCTGTCCTGGCCATGCTGGGCGAGGCCAGCAGGCCGGGCCGGCGCGCTGCGCTGCGCTCGAGTTACACAACGGCAATGCATAATCAGAATAATAACGCCCGTTGTTAAAACAATAACTTAAACTGACACGTGATCCGTCAGACTAAGTGGAGAGGGACCATCATCCCGCACCCAAGCGTGTGAATTTCCGTTTGGACACGTGAACGAGTATAGCTGCGAATTTCGACAGAAATTTCACGCACGAAAAACGGTTCTTTGGATTCTAGTAGCACGCAATTTTCGTTCCAACAAGTAAATCCCCCCCCCCTCCCAAAAAAAAAAGTTTTCTTAGTCCACTTTTCCTGCCTTCCTATCACTAAATTCCGATTTTATCGCGGCAACTGCACCATCAAGACTACGCCCCTTCAAAGATGCGTCCTTTGTGAGGGAAACGGAGGAAGAGGAGAGGGAGAGAGAGAGAGAAAGAGAAAGAGGAGAGAGAGGCAAGGAGAGGAAAGGGAAAGCCAATGAAGTGGAGGTGGGCGCACCGCCCAGCCCTGTGGCAATGGTAATTCATATCGACGTCCAGATCCCAATCTGAATAAGGCACACCAAAGCGCCCTCTCAGGTCAAGTACACTACATGTTCGCGGCGGCGGCGGCGAAGGCGAAACTCCGCCGACACGACCATGGCCGCTCGATCAGGAAATATAAGTCTCCAATAATCACAAAGCGTTGTGTGACTGTGTGTGCGTGTGTGGACCCACCTGCCCAGCCAGCACGCCCACCACACAGACAGGGACTGGCGGAAGGGGGGGGGGGGGGTGTAATGAGCACTTTTGAGGTGTGCATCGTTTTGCCTACCTCCCCCTGCCTACGCACGAGGACGGCCTTCATTCACCTGGAGGCGCAATTAATTTCCGTATAAATGAGAGGGATGACGGTAATTATATATCTTTTTTTTTCCCCTCATGATTCGCCCAGCTCGGGAGAGTAGTGTGTGAGAGGCGAAGGTGTCGAGGTGTAACGGGGCAAACACTGTGAAAAAATATCGCCATAGATTTACAACAAATTTTGTTATCGTTTACTATTTACAAAACATATTTTTCATTTACGACGACAGCCTATTCAAACTCGTTGAGGAATTTCATGGTCACTACGTATAGTGCTTGTAATTTGACAAAATATCAATTTGTGATTTTACGAAACGCTTCACGGAAAAATTCCCGGAGAACCGTCAGCTATTTTTCACAGTGCAGCCCACCAGACCAGACCCGCACCTATACGGTCTCACCGAATTTACTCGTACGATTTGGAGACGGGGGAGGAGACCCGGCTCGGCCCGCAGCGCGGGAAATAACAAACGCTCCCTCATTTCCACTTTTTAACCACGGGGCTCATGGCGTGCGCGCTCGACTGGATAAAGAGCACCAAGGCGAAGGCACCGGCAAAGTTATTCGTCAACCGTTGAAAAGTTAGAATAGTTTGTCGCTCACTCACCTCGTTACATATTATACCTGATGAAAATGAGAAAAATTAGTCAAAAAGGTTTTCTACGCAAAAACGATCGGTTGACTTGTTCTCTCAAACAAAAATTGAGTTCTTAATTCAAGAAAATTGCCTTAAAGTTTTTAAAACACTGTTCTTAATTTTTAAAAATTAACTAAGTTTAATGACACAATGCGCTTTTCTTAAGCAAAATGTTTCTAACGCTTTAAGAACATAGTTTTCTGGGCACACCTAAGGAGTCTTAAAGGAAATGTATTCTCGAGGCGTTTATATTTCGGCAGGGTGAGCGAGCGCCCCACCACGCCACGCCACGCCACGCCAGAGCCAGGCCGTCCTGGGCGGCCCCCTGACTAATACCCCGACACATTAGACGCCACGACACGGAGGAGACATTTTTCATTTTAATGTCAAAGCAGCACACGCTGACGCGCTGCAGCACACAGAGAGGGGGCGAGAGAGAGGGAGGGAGAGAGAGAGAGAGAGAGAGAGAGAGAGAGAGAGAGAGAGACTGTGGCAGCCAGGTGAAAGGGAGCGAGCGAGGAGAGAGGGGGGGGGGGGGGGCGGGGGAGAATGAGTGACGTCTTGAGTGGCTACGAGCAAATTGCCTGGGTCACTAGTCAACTCATCGAGCAGACCAGACGCGTGTGATTCAGACGTGTGCAGCCGTGTCAGAGTCGAGCGTGGCTCGCCGGTCCACCTGCACAGACTCTCTCGCGCCCCTAGAAATATCTTCGACAACTTTTGAATCAACCGAAACAGTTCTAGAGTTCTGGGTACAAAACCTCGTGTACTTCTCAAAACTTTTCGGAAATTTTTCTTAATTTTATTGCGAGTTTGGCTTTAAAGTTTATTAAATTTCTATAAAATTTTGCATTTTTGAACTTTCTAAATAACAAAGTACGTTTAGAAAAGAATAAAAAAATAAAGAGCTTTATTTTTGTAAGGCTCGCCCAAAGACTTTTAGTAGTAACACACACAATTTTTCCCAGACCGTACTCTTCCTCCACATTTGCCCGCGCTTCAAAACCTCCAACCAAACTCCACGCTTCGCCCGCCCGCCCGCCCTCGACATCAGGAACTAGTCCACAAAGCAGAGCAGGCCCGGCCCGGCCCGGCCCGCCAGAGCTACTCAAACAGCATCCCGAGAAAAGAGTTTAGCCGAGTCTCTCGCCGCTCCCATCCTCTCTCTCTCTCTCTCTCTCTCTCTCTCTCTCTCTCTCTCTCTCTCTCTCTCTCTCTCCGGCCCTCCTCGCAGTGCGTGTCTGACGAAACTTTCCCGCCGGGCCACCTTTGATGCTACTTAATTGGATAAACACCGAACAATCTGCACTCGGCCGCCGGCGCAGCCCCCCTCCCCCCCCCCCGGCCCGGACACGCGGGGCAAGGCGTGTGACCCAGAGGGGGGAGGATCATGCACAACGACAGACCAAATCTGCACACTGCCAAAAATATTTTTCAAAAAGAAAGATAACGCAGTGAAGTATATATTCAACAATCGAGATTGTAGTTCTGACAGCCACTCAGCACCAGTGGTCACCAGATCGTTATTTCGTTTGTGTCAGCTCGCTTTATTTCGCTATTAGAAAGTGCCATTCCGCTGTCCCATTTGACAGCATGAGTCGCGCGACATACATCTGGCGACCATCTTCGTCTCCAGCGGGCAGAACTAAGCGGTGACAGCAGCGGCGGCAGCGAGGGCCGGCGGGCTCCACCGCGCCCCGCCCCGCCCCGCCAGCCAGCCCAAAGGCGCGTGCAGAAGCATGTAATCACTCATTTACAAGGTGTGCCCGGCCCCGCCCCGACACACAATGTACACAACAATTAGGACTCGCCCGGGGGCGGACATGCTACCGGTCTGCTCTCTCTCTCTCACACACACACACACCAAAACACTCACCAAAACACTGTTATAACGATCGGCATCAAGGAGACGAAAGCAAAACGCGATGTTATCTCATTCTGACATCCATTTCGAGCATGCCTGTAAGACACACTCTAAAGTCCGCTGTCGCAAACGAAACGCCAAACTTTGGGTGCCACTTTTTCGAATACAAAATTTAAGCATTCTTTCGGGCCAGAGATTGAGCTTCAAAACAGGCATACGAATTTGCAGTTTTTCGAAACTTGCACCCAGAGAGGCCACAATTTGGCTTTCGAAGACTTATACAGTGTCGCCCCAGGCCCTAAGAGTGGCAGGTGGATGTTCTTTAGCCTGCTGGTCTTAAGTCAAGATTAAAACCTAGCTAGCAGGTCGTCTCCTAAACAAAAAAGTACAAGGGAGACTTGCTCTGGCACCGTGCGTGCCCCGTGGGGTTTGGGTCGACGGTCCAGAGCAAAAGTGACGGGGGCGGGGCGGGGGGAGAGCCGTGGGAACACTGACGCGCTTGAGGGTGTGGTTTTCGCGCCCAGTCCGCAGCCCTCCCCTGGCCTGCTGCACAATTTCAGGCCCGGTCTGCAAATCCGTAATCCTGTTTTGAGGCGTGGCAGGGCGTGGCGTGGGCGCCACCCGCGCAGGGCGCCGCATGGCGTAGTGTAAGCCAAACACGTCCTGGCCGCACCTCCTCACAGGGGCGTCCCCCTCACATCAGGGGGGAGGGGGAGGGGGGCACAGCGCGGAGGGGGTTTAGAGAGGCCGTGAGCCGCCGCCCAGCACCCGCCCCTAACTCCACCCCTAACCCCGCCCCGCCCCCCGCGCAATAGCGACAACGCACCACATGAATCCGGAATTAACCCAGATCTGAAGCATGAAGCGCGTGGCGCCGCTAAGCAGGGCGCGAGCAAGGCCTGTAGCGTGCCCGGGTCCCGGCCCGGTGGGGCTCAGTGGGGCGGGGTGGGGTACAGTGGGGTACAGTGGGGCGGGGTACAGTGGGGTGCCCCCCCCTCCCCCCCACACACACAATCGAAACTCAAGGCGTACACTCATCGCTTCGGGCGCCACACGTGGAGAGAAGCACATGCCGCTGCACAACCACGCGTAGACCCTCACGGACGCAGCTGCACTTTCTAGTTAGTATTGGCCTATCCAGTTTGAGACTATCGCGACTCCTCCGCGACAAACTCGACATTCAAACGTGTGTTCTGCGAAAGCAGACGACACTAGCCCAAGGGTAATGACGAAACCCTAAAGTCAGCACGCACATCGAGCATACTGCCCTGCTTGTCGCCTATTCGTCTTTCATTGCCTCCTCACCGCTCACAGCGAGGCGCTTCCAGGCGGGACATCGTTATATGGACTATTATTCCACTCCGCAGCCATGAAGCTATATAGTCGTCTACCTATCCTTTCCCTCCGAAGCAACAAAAGCAACAACAATAACTTCCCATATTTCGTAGCGGGCCTCCTCACAGGGCAGGGCGTGTCCGGGTATACGGGCCTGCAGCCACAGGAAGTGCTTCTTATTCCAGCTCGCTCGTGCCCGGGCCGGGCTCTGCCCCGCGGGGCGGGCCGCAGGCAGGCAGCCGGAGGGGACGGGTCCGGGCTCCGGGCAGGGCTCCGGGCGAGGCTCCGGGCAGGGCACCTGTCATCGCAGCGCAGAGCAGGGCGGCGGGCAGGTGGAAGCCTAACCCCAACAACAGGTGTCTCCGCGCGCGCGTACACACACTCACAGAGAGAGAGATTGAGAGAGCGAGAGAGAGAGAGAGAGAGAGAGAGAGAGAGAGAGAGAGAGAGAGAGAGACCCGCCCCAGGCCAGCCGCAGTCCCCTTGCTCCGCAGAGGAGGGCGAGAGAAAAATCAACGCGCGCCTGGCCTAATCGCCGGGCACGCAATCATGACGCGCGTGCGCGGTGCCACGCCCGGAGCCCTGCCCGGAGCACCCGGAGTCACGGAGCCGAGTGGAAACGCTATACAAGGCTAAGGTCCCAGCGGCTGTGACGCCACGGCAGAGACACACACCACCGTCTCGTTCGTATTGGTCCGTGCGCCGGGGACGGCGGGGCGGGGCGGGTACCGCGCTTTGTGGTTCGGCCGTAACGACTGCGGGGACCCTTGAGGTTCAACGCCCGCCGCGCCCCGCCGCGCCCCGCCGCGCCCCGCCCCGCCCTCCCCGCCCCGCCCCGCCCCGCCCAGAGGCACCACTGTCGCCTCTCGAGCCGCGGCTCCACTTTCATCACCACGCCGACAGGACATTTCTGGAGGCGCCGCGGGGGAAGACATTGGCACCTCGTCGTGACGACAGCAAATGAATCTCTCTCTCTCTCTCTCTCTCTCTCTCTCTCTCTCTCTCTCTCTCTCTCTCTCCCAGCGCATGACAGCGACAATTAACCACGTGCTGCAGCGGGCCGCGGGCGGGGCGCTATGTTGGTCCTGGCGGCAGCAGCGCAGTACGCCTCATTTGCGACTGCAGATGGCTGTGGGACCCGGCGCACGTGCTGGGCCCCGCCCAAGAGAGGGAGAGGGAGGGAGAGGGAGGGAGAGGGAGGGAGAGGGAGGGAGGAAGAGAGAGGGAGGGAGAGGGAGGGAGAGAGAGAGGTTGAAAGAGTAAGCGAGCTAGAGTGGAGGTGTAAAGACCGCCCTGCGGCCCGCAGCAGAAGCGTCCAGGCACCCGCGGCAATCAGCCTTTGACTGCACCAGGTGTCACCCGCGCGACCTAGGGGCTCAACGTCCCCCGTGCCTCAGCCCCGCACCGCGCACACCCCTGGGGAACTCGCGTTACCTCCGCACCGCACTCCACTCCATGCCAGCCAGCTCGACTTACGCGTCATACCCTTCACCGTGGTTACCTCACCCGGCCCGGCCCGGCTCGCGCGCTCCAGACCACATTGCATTTCAGGTCCAGGAGGCAGAGTTACCACGCCGCGCGACGACTTTCCCTCCGAGTGCCCAGTCCAGCCGAGGCGAGAGTGACAGTGTCAGTGCGGGCCTGCCTGGAGCCACCTGGAGTCAGCGCTCAAGATATTGCTGGAGCTATGCCTAGGACCCTGTGGCCTTGTTCGGAACACTGGAGTCGATCCTGTGCCTCTGCAGTCATGCCTACAGCCCTGATGTCTGGAGTCCAGGACCCATACCTGGAGCCCTGTAGTCTTGCCTGGAGCAGCGCCTGGAACGCAGGGCGACGCGTCACGTGACGCGGGCACCCACGCAAGCTAGACCGCAGCGCGGCAGCGGACTCGGATTTACGTACTTCTCATTCAGCCGGCGACCACATCCTGTTGTGTCCCTGCAGGCCTGCCTGCAGGCGGCGCACAGGCCATGTAACCTCAGAGTGGAGGAGTGCAGTGACGATTTCCAGCACGAAGACAGCAGGCGCCTGCCCGCAGGACTGCAGCAGGACTGTCCGCGGTCAAGTCCAACGACTCTGCGCGCCCTCCTGCAGAGCCCGTCCCTGCGGCCCTGAAGATCTCAGTCCTGAAGCCCTGCAGCCCCCCTCCCCCCCTACTCTTCCTCATCGCGCTTACAGAAATGCCGCCGAAAACGGAAACACCCGAAAGGCAGGCGCAGCTGCCGGCCTGCCTGCATCGTGGGACCCAATCGCCCAGATGAAAATCAATTTTTCCCACACGAAACAATGCCAAGTCTACTTCCGCTAACTGGAGGGAGCGGCGGCGGCGGCGGTGGCCAGACAGTAGGGAGCGTGGCGGGGCGTCGCATTCGCCCCCCGCGGCGCCGCCACGCCCCGCCACGCCCCGCCCCGCCCCGCCCCACCACGGCCCCGGGCCCCTCGGAGGAACACGTACACGGAGGGGCAGCGGGCGGGAGGCGGAGGAGCTGCGGGCGGGCGCAGGGCACTCTATATTCGTCCTCATCGCGCACGCACAGAATTTCAATAATATCCTCCCTCTGCCGCCCGGGGCGCATAGCAGCAGCGCATAGCTGCGGCAGTACAGTACTCGCCTTGAGATTAACCACACGTCACACACAAGGGCATGCGCCGCGCCTAGCCGACCCTAGCCCAGAGAGAAAAATTCTTCTACAATTCGACTCCGTTTGTCTGTCGGGGCCGCCAGCCGCCAGCGGCCAGGCTGGTAGTGAAACAGTGGAACACTTCAACTCCCTGCTAGGCCAGAGTCTTGGCGTGGCGTGGCGTGGCGGGGTGGGGCGTGGCGGTCCCGGCGCGAAGCGGGGCAGTCGAATCAAAGCTATTCGAAAACGGCGCGCGGTGCTGCTCGGCGCCATTGTCGATTGTTTTTCGGCTGGCAGCACTTTTCGGTTCGGGCGTCATAATGATCGGCCGACGCCGACCGACGCCGACCGACCGGCCGATGTTTACGGATCCGCAATAAGGCGAGGCGCACGAAAGGGTGTTGGATTGTTCACAATGAGTCTCGCCTGGTCCCCGCCGTGGCGCGGCGTGGCGTGGCGTGGCGTGGCGCGCGAGATTACAGGTCTGGGGTCGCAGCTGATTGCAGGTTCCAGGCCCTGCCCACTCCAGGACCGTGGCTTTCAGTTCCGCAGGGCCAGGGCCGCTGGCCGCGGCGGAGGGTATGGCCCCCGCTCCGGGGAGGGGGAGGGGGAGGGGGAGGAGGAGGAGGAGGAGGAGGAGGAGGAGGAGGAGGAGGAGGAGGAGGAGGAGGAGGGTCGACGCGAGAGGGCATTCACTTCCGTAATACCCTGTAACCCGGCAATATCCCGCAATGTAATACTGAAACGGAGCAAATTGTGCTTTAAAGTGGTCAAATTCTGTGTGTAAAAACGGCGTATAACCGCGTAATACCCGCGGGTATGTATCCAATACCGAGGAGTGCTACAAAGTTTTCCTATGTGATTACCACCCGGGGTCGACAGTCCCCTGCATACCACCGCGACATCAGCACGTCGATCCTCCCTCTTCGGAAGGAAGCGAAATCTGTTCAGCGGGGCGGGGCGGGGCGGGCCCGGGTGGGCAAGGCATTGCCAGCTTCCTGCTGGTGATCAGGGGTGCGCCTAGCCTCAGCCGGGCCGGTTCATCGCCAGGCGTTCTGGTTCACTTGGCCCCCGGGGCGACCCCCAGAGGGGCTCTGCGCCCCGCCCCGCCCCGCCCCGCCCGAGCAGGGGCGCACTGCTGGTGCGGGGGCCGGGCCCACGGGGGTGGGCGATGGCGCGGAAACCGATGCCTTCCGACGGAGCGTAGGGAGGCGCGGGGCGGCGCGGCGTCGCGTGAAACCCTCTACATCATCACCCGGGGGCGGGGCAGGGTGGCCGCGAGAAGAAGGGGTTGGTGGGGCCAGGCGGGGAGGTGGGGCGTGACGGGGCGCTCCCATAACCGGAAATCGGGATTCATCACGGATCAAAGACTTGGAAACACAGCCTTGTTCTGCTCCGAGCGCGTTCCGGAGCCGTAACAACCGCGGCGGGGAGGGGCGGGAGGGGCGGGAGGGGCGGGAGGGGCGGGAGGGGCGGACGGCTGGTCCCGACCACCATCCTGAGCCAGTCCTCCGCGAGGGCCTAACCCGCCCCCCGCCCTGCGGCAAAAACTGCACATCGACCGTCAATGGAGGAACTCCAATGAACTTAAGTCAACGTAACGTTAAAAAAATTTCGTTAACCATCAAGCAATTTTCAGGAATATCCTGAAATCTACGACGAGGAATTCCGGAAAAATTCATCAGCTGAGTTTATGACCTTCGGTGTAGCAATTTTCCTGAGCCAATCTTTCCCGTCGGAGTAAGGGCGGAAAATGTGAAGGTGGGGAAGAAATAGGGGTAACGAAATCAGGACAGAAAAAGAAGGCACCACGACGGGCACCGTGAGGCGCGGAGGTGCGGCGGGGAGGGTGGGGGCTGCGCGCCGCCTGCTGCGCCCCCGGGACACTGCAGCTGGTCGGGCGAGCACGAGGACGAGGGGGTCGCGGGTCCAGAGTTATGCCCCCCACACACCCTCCACCACCGGCCATTCGATTCTCGACGCCGCTCCGCTCCGGTCGGCGGGGCGGGCCGATTCCTCTGATGATTGACGCCCGATTCAATCGGCCGTGACGAACATTTCTAGCCTTCGCGGAGAGCGCCTTTCGGACCCCGCCGCACCGCGCCACGCCGCGGTCGCGGCCAATCAGACACATCTGGGGAGGAGGCGGCGGGGCGGGGCGGGGCGGGGCGTGCCGGCAGGCTGGTGTGGGCAGTGAGGTAACTCGCCCCACTTCCAGCCATTTCGGCGGTCGACGCGATGCAACGACACGAACAGAAATGTCGATCGGGACAGGCAAGCAGCCGCCTCTGGGCGGGGACCTGCACTTCTGCTGACAGGCACAGACGCCGCCTGGCCCAGCTCCATGGCGCCACCGCGGTGTCTTCCGCTCCGATTCTCGACAGACGCGCGCGGATATTTTGACAGGTCACGCCCGACGTAAACAAGTCGCAGGGCAGCAGAGCCACCGCCACCGCGGGCGTGGCGGGGCGTGGCGGGGCGAGGCGGGGCGAGGCGGGGCGGGGCGGACACGACGCTATAGGAGGTGCGTTATGGCCGCTGCCGCTGCTCTTGAAACCGGTTCCCCACGCCGTATCCTAGACATTATTATTTTTTTCCGCGTTTCAGCAGCAGCGCGGCGATGGCAGCAGATAATCCCACCGTAAACAGGACTCTTTGTATTCACAGACTCGAGGCGTGGCGGGGCGTGGCGGGGTGGGGCGGGGCGGGGCGGAGCTCGCTGCGGCCGGCGCCCATAGCCATAGCCCGCCAGACCCCCCGCTGCTCAGGGAATTAATGGCACAGGCATGTGAAATCAATATCCTCCTCGAATTCCAAGAGACGGGCAAGAATTTCATAACCCTCTAAAGGCGCCGGCCGGCGCAGCGCGGCGTGGCGCGGCGGAGTGCGCAGACCGTACGCAAATAGGTGCTGGGGGGAGAGGGGAGGGCGGGGCGAGGGCGGGGCGGTGCTACAGCCAACGTCACTGCCGCCGCGCCACCGCGCCGAACACCCCGGACACCCCGGAACACCCCGCCAGGTCCGGCCCGGTAGTCGCTCCACCCCGCCCCGCCCCGCCCCGCCCGCCCACGCAACCGCGCGCCACTCTGCGCGAAATTTGAGGGCAGCAGAGTCGACAAAGCTAACAGCGCCCGGAGGGGCTTCTCTCTTGTTACCTGGCGGCGCGGCTCGCCCCGCCCCACCCCGTCCCGCCTCGCCCCACCCCGCCCCGCCCCGCAGAGCAGGACTGGGGCGGGGCGGCACGGGCCGAACTTCATAACCAGTGCCTTTTGAAGTGTGTTTTTCCTTTGCTTTTTGTGCGCATCCTCGTCGCCCTACCGGCCCGGTCCGCGCGGGTCCGATTGCAGCGCGGGGCCGGAGAGAGAGAGAGGGAGAGGGAGAGAAGGAGAGGGTGAGAGAGAGAGAGACAGACTGCGGCAGCGCTGGCGGGAGCACACTGGGAACGAGATTTGTCTTTGTGCAGCGAGGTGCGCCGTGTGTTCGTGTTGCCATGAGATCCACCGCGCAGCGCAGCGCCCTCATGACAAATCAATGTGGGTCGGGGCGGGGCGGGGCGGGGCGGGCGGGGCGAGTAGCAAACAGGCTGCGATCCGCGATCCTATTTCAAAAAATAAAAATAAAAAATTGCTGGGCGAGAGGCCCCATTGCAGTGGTGCGCTATGCAGGCAGGCGCCCCTCAATACCCCACGACCCCACACCCCGCCCATCCTACCCCATACTCGCCCCATACCAAAACCCCGCCCGCCCCGCCCTGCCCCGCAATGCAAAACAAAACTCATTGTTTCTGCGCCACTCCCCGCCACACCGCGCGCCGCTCGGAGGGCTGGGCTGGGCCCGCCTGGCCGGGATGGGCCGCGCTCGCTCGGGGCGATCCGCAGACGAAACCCATCCACCCAGAACAGGACAAGCACATCTGATCGCCAAGGTACGGCCGGCGACTGGCGGGGCGGGGCGGGGCGGGGCGGGGCGGGGCGGGGCGGGGCGTGGGCGGAGGCCGCGGGGCCTGTCCGCTCTCCACCGCGGCTGGGCTGGGCTGGGCGGGTTGACATCTCGACCCGGGCCGTGACCCCCTAAGCTGAAGGGCCACAGTGTACGCATGAAAGGAGGGGAACGCTGAGACAGACAGACAGACAGACAGACAGACAGACAGACAGACAGACAGACAGACAGACGGCCAAGGTGGGCCAATACCGCCTGCGGGGGACATTATGCGGGGGTGATGCACCACCACACCACTCCACTCACTCGGCTCACGCCCACCACACCTTGCGAGGCGAGGCGTTCCGCGGGCGTACCGACCGGGCCGGGCGCGGCGGAGGTTAGGGCGTGCCGCCGCCGGGAGAATTGCGGCGCAAGGTGAAAGTGGCCCTGGCGGGGCGGGGCGGGGCGGGGCGGGGCGGGGCTGCGGCGGCGGGGACCCGGGCTGGCGGCTGGGTTTTAGGAGAGCAGAAGGATATGCAGGCAGGGCATGCGATGTCGGCCGCAGATATGCTACCGGGGCGGGGCGGGGAGGCTGTACCCGGGCTGAACCCCGCCACGCACACAGTATGAAAGTCATACGCTACGCAAACCGCACACACATTCACTGCCGGAGAAAAAAATCCGAAGCAAAGAAAGACTACAGTCCCGCGGTGCGGTCCCGCCGCCGCGCCACGATAAGACGAAACGTATGAAAATCGCACACATGAGCTTCGAGCTTATTCTGGAAAACGGCACCCTGGGGAGGGGAAGCTTATTATAGGAAGACATCTTGTAAAACGGGGATGTAGAGGATGAGATAGAGACAGTGGGGCCGGTCTCCGAGCTAGGAGGACGCCCGCCCCGCCCCGCCCCGCCGCGTCGTCCCGGGGGACACCGCAGCGCGCCCTAACACACTGGAATTTATTCAGGCCTCTGGCTTGAGGAGACCAGGATTCCATCAGACAATCGTCAGGGACTGCAGGAGACAACTGCACCTGCTACCCACAGAGCAGGCCGTCCGCGGTGAGGCGGGGTGGGGTGGGGTGCGGCGGGGTGGTGCGGGCGGGCGAAAGGAGCAGCGGCGTCTTACGCCAACGCCGCCTGCGCCACGCCGCGCCACGCCACGCCACGCCACGCCACGACGCGCTCGGCGCACCGTCGAGCAATCGCCTGCCGGCCGGTCCCACCAATAAACTCTGTCGTCGGTCGGGGGAGAGAAATATCCTGCCGGGTTGCCTGTTGCCTCTCCGCGTCGCCTCCTCTTGGTCCAGCACGGCCCGGCCAATCAGCACAGCCCAGGAGGGGGCGATCGAGGAGTGGAGGTGGAGGAGGAGGAGGAGGAGGAGGAGGAGGAGGAGGAGGAGGCAACACGGCAACGCCAATCTACGGCAATCATCATCCTCAGAGCGGAGAGCAGCCAAGTCGCTTTGGCTTTTTATTCCTTTCCCGGGACAATCAATGCCCCCCTCCCCACCCCCAGCTGCGCCCCCAACGTGTATTGCCCAGCGTCACCCGTCCAGCCCAGCCCAGCCCAGGCCCTACAAATTACCCACATGCGTGCAAAGTCATCGCCCCTTCCGGTGGTGTCGGGAGTGTCGGTCGGGTATACGGCGGGGCCGAAGTAGCCCCCCGCCACCCCTTCCCCCCCCCCCCTACCTCCTTTCGAACTCCGGCACTCCCGCAAAGCGCACCGCGGTATATACAACAGAACAAAAAAACAAAATTAAAAGAATTTCACAAAGTCGGCCGGCTCTTACGAGGGGACGCGCTTCAAAAGCACATTAATAAAACGCAATCTTCCACTCCGACACCGCCACTGTTTCCGGAGTCGCGCAGAGAGAAGTCAGAGAGATAGAGAGGAGGAGAGGAGAGGAGGGCACTTTGTCGCCATCAGAAATACTGCGCGGGGGGAGAGCGCCGCCGCCGGTAGGAGCAGCGGGCCTTCCTGGCACTGGACCACGGGAACGCCTCGCCTGTGCGGGGCGGGGCGGGGCGGGGCGGCAGCGAGCGGCTATCAGCTGGGGCCAAACTGCAACGACCCCCCTCCTCCCCGCGCAACCTGTCGACATCAATCTTTTCAAGAGGAGGAGGAGGAGGTGAGGAGGGGGCGGGGGTGGAGGGGAGGGGAGGAGGAGGAGGAGGGGGCGGGGGTGGAGGGGAGGGCGTCAGAGAAAAGGGGCGTCCTGCAGACGAATGAATTATGACTTATCAATTAGACGGCATCGCGGGAGCGGGAAATAGTCCTCCGATTTGATAACGGGAGAAGAAAAGAAAATAGTCGGGGGCGAGCGTGGAGGAGATGAGGAGGAGGAGGAGGAGGAGGAGGAGGAGGAGGAGGAGGAGGAGGAGGAGGAGGAGGAGGAGGAGGAGGAGGCCGTGGGGAGGGCGTCGACTGGCGTGTTCACCAAGGGGGAGCTGATTTGGTTGGGGGCGGCAGGCGGGCGAAGACGCGATGGCATTGGGGTGCGGGGCAGCCACCCGTGTTTCCGGTCGACAGCTCTTCCGGAAAAGTGAGCAGTCCTGGTGCGGCAGGGCTCCTCCGGGCCCGGAGCCCAGGCCTTCTCCTCCTCCTCCTCCTCCTCCTCCTCCTCCTCCTCCTCCTCCTCCTCCTCCTCCTCCTCCTCCTCCTCCTCCTCCAGCTCCTGCTGCTGACCGCGCGACGCCCACACCGAGAGAACGGTCCTGCTCCACGCCGCGCCCAGCCGCACCGGCCCCCTGGCCTCGAGGACCTCGACGACCCGGCCCGGCCCGGCCCGGCCCGCCCCAACGGTTTGGCGGTTGGCAGGAAGTAAGACGGCGGTGGAGTTCTCCTTCGAATTAACCCTGGGGGCACCGCCCCGCCCCGCCCCGCCCCGCCCCACGCCGCGCCAAGCTTTAAGACCGAGAGCGCAGGGGCTTTTGCGAACGCTAAGCGCTGGCGGCCCAGGCCAGGCCAGGCGGCGGCAGGAGGCAAGCAGTGCCTTCTGAATGCGGCATTTCTCGGCGCACACGTTCTATTTTCCGCCGCTCCCCCCTCGAGGCACGTTCAGGGAGGGCGCACCGCACCACGCCCCGCCCCGCCCCGCCCCGCCCCGCCTCACCCCGGGCCCCGCCGAGCGGCCACCGCAGCACGGCCACTCCCTCCAGGGTGCGTTCGTTCGTTTCTCATGGCATCCTATTTTGAGGATAGCTCCTCCCCGTCACGCCCCGCCACGCCCCACCACCCCGCCCCGCCCCGCCCCGCCCCGCCACCGCGAGCAGCCCGCGCCTCCCGGCCTGATCAAGGCGGAAGGCGGCGGCGGCAGCGGCGGCAGTCCATAACACAAACCGTCCTGGAATAGAACGCACTGCATAAACGTAAACAGGACGTCATCCGGCGTCTCTCTCGCTCTCGCTCTCCCGCCCCACCCCGCGCCGCGCGCAGCCTCTGTCTCTGTCGCACCCGCTGGAGCAGGCCAAGGTGGACCCCATGCTGGGGCCCCGGCCGGCCGGCCCGCCCGGGCCAGCGGGGTAAACAAATAGGCAGGGGGGCTCTGGGCCCGCACTGCACAGCGGTGCGGGGCGCCCGCCACGCTCCGCCACGCCCGCCGATGGACTCCTAATGGAGTGTACACCGAGCAGTCAGTTAGACGGTCCCGTCCCGTCCCGCGGGGCGGGGCGGGGCGGAGCGAGGCGGGGCGGGGCGGGGCGGGGCCACCTCGCCCGCCCCGCTGTGAAAACAATCATTCACAAATCGACCAGAATGAGGTAATCAAACAGGGGAGAGAGCGTGTATAACGAACGCCCCCCCCCCCTCCCCGGGTGGGACCGGACCCGGTGTGCGCCCACACAGACACGGATATACACTCTGGAAACCCAAGTGAGTGAATGCGAGGGGGAAACAACTCTGAATTTTGGTGTACAAATGCCCTGAATTTTCTTGAATTTTTATAAATTTTTATTGTAATTTTTTTTTCAATTTTTGTTTTGATTTTTTGGAATTTTTCTGAATTTTTCCGAATCTTTCGAATTGTAAGGTGTACAAAAACTTCAGACTTGCTTCCCCCTCGCTATGAATGCCAATCACTTTTAAACGTGAGTGAACTTCTCCCTCTCGGTCCGCGCGACTCGCGACCAGTGATGACGTGCAGCTGCGCTTACCTGTTGCTTGTCCGCGATGCCGCCGCCGGTGCGCTGGTCCCGGTGCGACTGCGACTAATCCACAGAGCGTTGTTTTCACTTTGGCACTCAATCACAATCACTTCACTCACACACACACACATCCCGGCCCGCTGCACTCGGGCCGGCGGGCTCCCATGGCGCGCCCGCTCCGCCCGCTTGGATCTGGCGCGGCAGAGGCACACGGCGGGTGACGTCACAGCTCCCCCCTGGAAACAACCAATGAGAAAAAATGAGACGTCTTTGTCAAACGAAAGTCTTGAAGAGTCGTGCATGCTCCCTGCAATGGCAGTTTCTTAACAGTATTCTCGAATGAGATGCGTTTCAAACAAACAATACAGAAAGAGAATGTTATCCTTATAGAAGTACGCTTTTCTGAGAGTGCACTTCCAAGGCCAAACGCTGGAAACGAAATAAATAAAATACAGCAATTAATTATATAAATTAACCGCGGCGCAATCGACGCCCCCCCCCTTCCCCCCTCATAAGTTAAGTGATGCCACAACAAACGCGATTCCCCCGGCCGGCACCAGTTGGAGTGTGTAACTGCTGCCCCGACAGCACGCCCGCCCCGCCGCGATGCAGGTCCGAGAGACGTCCTTACAGGGGCGGGGTGGGGTGGGGTGGGGTGGGGTGGGGCGGGGCGGGGTGGGGCGGGGCGGGGTGGGGCGGGGCGGGGACCGCCGGGCCGTGACGCGCCGCCCGTGGGAAGTAAAAGGGAAGGTGCACAGGCGAGCGATCCCTTCAGGACTCCCCGTCAATCGCTCTGCGCTGGAAACCCAAGTGTGTGATGGTAGGTGAGTGTACTTCCACTTCCTTTCAAGTGTACGAAATTCCTATAGGAATCTTCACACTTTTTCATTACTTGTTCAAGTTGTGCGCGCAAGGAAAATTGACACTCATACAAACGTGTGACATTCACACACATATGGGTTTCTAGTGTGGCGACGGCGCGGCGGCGTCACAAGGACCCAACAAGGACGGGCGCAGCGAGGACTTGACCCCGGGCCGGGCCGGCGCAGTGACCCCGACCTCGAGGGGAGGGGAGTGTCAATCGGTCCAGGATGGAAATGAGGGCCCGGCCGTCGCCGTCCTAGCCCCGCCCCGCCCCGCCCCGCCCCGCCCCGCCCCGCCACGGAATGTTATTTACCGGCCACATTAGGCCCCACGGGCCGGGCCGGGTCGGCGACGGGATCGGGATGAGTGTCGGATTGGAGCGGGACCGGGACGGGATCGCCTAGCTCCCGCTGGCCGCGGCCGCAGCGGCACTGAACCTGGCACTGGGAAATCTTTAGATGCCATGGACGAGGTTAGGTTTTCCTGACACAGTACTGCTGCTGCAGGCCAGGCCAGTGCCGCCGCGCTTGGCTGCGAGGAGATGTTCGAGCAACGACCAAGTTTTCTCATATCGGATGATATACACTCACGCTACTCGCAGTACAGTACGTGACGTACCCGCGCGGCCCGGCCGGTGAATAGTGAACCAAGTAGGGCGAAGAAAGGAAAGGGGTGGGGGAGGAAGCGAGCAGACCGAGCAGACACCAGCAGCAGACACGAGCAGACACCAGCAGCAGCAACAAAGAAGAGGAAAGCCCTGGTCGACCTGCACATGCACACTCCATCGGGCTTAATTATCCAGTTCTACTGTTGTCCGGGCGGGCCGGGGGCGGACGCAGGGGAAGAGTATGCCCTGCTGGCGGCACCACGCCCCGCCACGCCCCGCCACACCACGCGGCGCCTAGAGCCCGATGAATAAAGAGCCCCTAATGGCGCCAGGGCAGGGGCGTGGCGTGGCGGGGTGGGGCGGGGCGGGGCGGGGTGGGGCGGGGCGGCCGTGCGGATTTCTGTCGGCCGCTGGTGACCGGCCTGCTGCCCGTGCCGTGCGTGGTCTGCATAATTAAAAGCTGCCGGCGATCCGACCGGCAGGACGGCCTGCTGCGCGCTGGACGGCCCCGCAGCCAGGGCTGGTATACTGCAGGAGGACGATCCTGCAGGACGGCCCTGCAGCCAGGGCTGGTATACTGCAGGAGGACGATCCTGCAGGACGGCCCTGCAGCCAGGGCTAGTATACTGCAGGAGGACGATCCTGCAGGGCGGCCCTGCAGCCAGGGCGGGGCTGCAGATGCAGGTGCGCAGGACCTGCTGCTTTGGTGGCGGCCAGGCAGGACAGTCCTGCGGCCCGCGGAGACGCTAGCATATTGCACCAAAAGTATCTCGCAGGACAGTCCAGCGGCCTGGGAGCAGCTGGTATTTTGCCACAGGAGAGTCCTGCGAGCCGGCTGCTAGTATACTGCCGCAGGAGGACGCGCAAAGGTCTGCTCCAGCCGGCCAGCAGGCCGGTCCTGCTGCTTTAGCCCGCCGGTACAACATAACGTTACGTACAGCAAGGCGGCAGCAGGACGCATTCTGGAGGCGCTGCATGTCCTGCAGCACAGCGCCACGCCACGGGCCTCCGTGACCGTCATACAAGTGCAGGGCGGGGGGTAGGGGGGGGGCGCCACCGCTGTGCCGAGACTTTGGGGGCACAACGGCCACCCCACCAGGCTACGCGGGGAGAATCCCCTGGACTGGACGAGTCGGGAGACTCATTGTCTTATATAGAGAACAGCCGGCGGGGAAAGGGGAGGGGGGGGGGGGCCGGACAGAAACATCAAACCGACATCAAGCAGCGCGGCGGTGGCGCGGCGGGGAGAGACAGTATCGCCATCACCGCGAGGCTAGCAGTAGGATCAGCAACAACGCCAAGCCACGCCTCGCCACGCCACGCCAGCCGCGGGCGGCTGCACCCACAAGCCTTCATTGTGAACTCGCTGGACTGCACCGCCCGGCCGAGTCATCGCGAGTCCACCGCACCGCAGCATCACAGTGCGCAGCAGGAGCGGCGACAGGCAGTCCTGCGAGCCGCCTGCTGGCCTGGCAGAAACAAAATCTCCTGCTGACGGCGTGCTGGTCAGGACAGGCTTATCAGGAGGCCACAAGTGTGTGTCTGCTCCACTCCACACGCCCTCAGCGCGGCGCGGCTCGAGGGCTTCGACTGCTGTCCTTTCTCCACACACACGCACGCACGCACGCACGCACGCACGCACGCACGCACACAGTGCGACTGAAGAGACAGCACGCGCACGATAACTATACTCCTCTATGAGTGAAGCAAGCGGGGCCGGGCCGGGCCGCTGACAGCCGCGATGGTCTCGGGCTTTGCCTTGTTCTCGCCTGAGCTGGGCCAGGAGGGCCTAGCCGCGCAGCGCAGGAGGAGGAGAGGGGAGTCTGACTGCAATGGCGGGGCGGGGCGGGGCGGGGGCCTTGGCGTTATCGGCGCACGAGATCACGATCATGGGATGCTGGAGAGGGGCTTCACCTCCTCGGCGCGCGGTGACGCTACGCCACGCCACGCCGCTCCGCGCCCTGCCCCCCGCCCTTCCCTACTCATTATCGAATCACCAGCGACATGGCGTTTAGCATAGGGAAGTCCTCGGCGCGCTCGCTCGCCCTGTCGATAGAAAGCCCGTGAGCGGCGAGCCGTCCCACTGCACCAGCCACAGCCACCGCCAGGACCACGTCCTCCGGGAGGACCCGGGGCGTGATCCTGCACCGGTCCGGTGATCCCCGGAGAGATCCTACCAGGCACCTGACCCTCGGCGAGGACGCTGGTGCTGCACACTGAGGCGCCCCTCTGCACCACACCGCCCTACCTTAATCGCACGCCCAGTCGCACCTCAACCCGTGCACTGAGCCTCTCATTTCTGTCCCAGGTCACCCATCTTCTCAAGCCTTCCGAGTCCAAGCTTCACGTCCCGCGTCCGCCGCGCCGGGCCGGCCGCCGACCTCAGTGACGGGGGTCTCCTCCACGCCCCGCCTCCGCTCACTTCCTTCTCACAGCGGCGATCAACGCACCCTGATCTCTTTCTGTAATCGGTTTACCGGCCCTGCCGACCGACCGGCCTCGTCACCCCGCGGGACGACTTACAAACGACACACGCACACACGCACGCACAGGTGGTCACCTTTCTCACGTACCTACAGGCGTCACTGAAATCCTCTTGGTGTAACTCCACAGGACACACACACACATACACGTAAGCACTGTAATCCACTGTGCGGCGAGAGGTATCCACACACACATACACACGCACACACACACTCAGCACTCGCGGCGTTCACCTCGCGCGCGATGTACGACGCTGCGCCGGAGGCGGCGGCGGCAGCGGCAGGACGAGCGGCACGGAGTTGACCCGACCACGGCGCGAGCTGGCGCGAGACTGGCTGGCTGGCTGGCTGCTCTGTGTTCCGTTCGAGTCAGGCGGCGGGCGGCGGGCGGCGGCGCAGCGCTGGAGGGGGGGGGGACTCAGGCTCAGCCGCAGCGCGCCGGCCGGCGCGGCGCGGTGCGCCCAGCGCTGCCAGGGAAGCACAAGCTCAGCTTGTGTCCCGTCCCGATGGCCGCCGCTCTGCGCTCCAGGACCACGACGAGTCCCTCTGCCGTCCTCGTCGCACCCGTGGTGGCTCGGAGGCGTGCCACATGAGTGCGACAAGGACAGAGGGACGCGAGCGGCATTCGGCTGCCTCCCGCGGGGCGGAGCCACACCACACCACACCACCACGCCCGGCCCGGCCCGGCCCGCTCCCGAACAGGAAGACGCCACTATTTCAAAAGTTTTTATTAACTGTCCGCCGATACCGCCCGCGGACACACACACACACACGAGGCCAACCCTCTCGTAGCTGATATCTCCTCTCTCTCTCTGCTCCTGGGCGGCGGTCCCACCTCCGCAGTCGCCAGGATCGCGTCATGTTTAATGCAGGGCGCCTGCTGTACTGCTCCACGGCCTCTTCGATCTCGACGCGCAAACGAGTCAAACCGATCCAATTTTAATACTTCGCCCCGCCGCGCCCCGCCCCCGCGGCACCGTGCCGCGCCGCGCGCCGGTCGCTGAGACATTTCGAGAGAAGTTTGGGCGGGAGAGAGAGATTTATTTCCAAAGCGGTGTTGGCAAGGAAAGGGGAAACAGGGCGAGGAGGGGGATTAGGAAAAGGGTAAAAGGAGAGGGGGGGGGTAGGGGCGGTTGTATACCGACGTTGAATCACCAAGCAAGGAGCAGCGTGCGCACATGTGCCCGGCCCCGCCCGGCAGCCTGGTACTTACTTCAGAGCGCCCCAGACAGCTAACCGACTTGCCCGCCCCGCCCCGCCTCGCCTCCGTCGTTTACAATATGCATGCGAGGAAAAGTTCCCCGATTCCGCGTCCCGCAGGCGAGCCGCGTCGCACGCCAGAGCTGCAGTAGGCAAACACAGTGCTGCCAGAGGAGTAGGCAATAAGTCGACCAAACACAGCAGAGTAGAGCGGGCTGCACCTGCGCCTGCCTACTAGGCAGCACACCTACCGCAGGCGCGTACGTGTTGCCTAAGTGGGCAGGTGCAGATGCAGCCCGCTTAAGTTCCGGCTACTTATTGCCTACTTTGCTGGCAGCTGGCGGCAGTACTGTCGCACGCTGCCTCCGCCCGGAGCTCCCGGTGTTGAGATGGCTCGGGAGAGGAAGGCTGTGGGCCGGGGGGGAGGGGGGGTGAAAGGGTGGAGACCGTCCCGTCCCGCGCCGATCGCAACGCGCGGCGGAGCAGCTGCCATGCTGCCGCTTGTTGCGAAATATTAAACCCCTTCACCAGCCGAACCGTTGGGAGAAGCAAAAGCAAAGGTGAGGGGTGCGAGAGAGTGAGTGAGAGGGGCGAGTGAGAGACAGAGGGGAGGGGAAGAGGGGGGAATGAGTGAGCTTGGAGAGTGGAAAAACTGTGGAACGGGGGCAGATGTCCAGCGTCACCGATGGCACACACACGCGCGCGCGCGAGCGCGGGGCCGTCTTCTTATTGGCAGGTCAGCAGCTGTCCGCCGTCGCACGTCATTACTTATTTTTTTCCTCATCCATTATTCACAGATTTGAGCAGCAGCGCATCACAGGAGGGCAGTGCGGGGGCAAGATACGTTACACGTGTGTGCGAGTCGAGTGTGTGTGTGTGTGTGAGAGGGGGGGGGGGGCGAGACTACATAAGCCATGAGCTGACCTGCCCCAATGCTGCCGGCAGGAGGAGCGCGCGAATAACAATCAATTTGAAAGCCTTCTCCGTCATCATCGACAAGGCTTCAAACTACACAGTTGGACCGGCGCACCCGCGCGGCAGCAGCACCGGCCAGCGCGCGGCACTGCTCACGGCGACATGCGGCGCCGGCCCAGGACCCGAGCGGGTATCGAACCCGCGCCGCGCCGGAACGGGGCCGGGCCGGGCCCGCTGCGCTGCTGCCTCCACCTGCCATGTAAATGGGCACGCCCCGCCCCGCCCCGCCCCGCCCCGCCCCGCCCCGCCTCGCCCCGCCACGCCGGTCGTGGGTGGCTCATTCAGCGAGACGAGCCGAAGCAGCAGCAGCAGACGGTAATCGCTGCCTGCCTTTTTGTTTACCAAATTATTGTCTAACTTTCTCTGTCTGAGCTGAGCGAGCGACTCGAGCCTCCTCCCACAGGCATCACGACATCTAGGCTCACGCTGCGGTGCAACGGGGCGGGGCGGGGCGGGGCGGGGCGGGGCGGGGACAGGTAAGGCGGGGCTCTCGATACGTATTCATCAGCTCAAGCAGGGGCCTCCCCCTGTTTTCCAAGCGTAGAGCTAGATTTCTAGACTACGTGGCATAACGGTTTCTACGCTTCTTATTGACGGCATTTTTCACAGTGTCCACGACCCTGTTTACTAGATGGGCATGGGCGTCTAGAGATGGACGAGGTGCGTGGGAGACACGCGGCCGGGCCGGGCCGGCGGCATCGAGTTATCGAGTACCCGCCCGGGTACCTCTGTGTGGTCGAACTCGTCTCGATCAGCAGACGGCACCAAAACCACCACTTTTACGAGGAAAAAGAGTACTCGTTAATCACCACCTCCAGGGCGCCCGCCGCGCCCCGCCCCGCCCGAGGAGAACCGTGCGCTTCAACAAGTTCCAGTACCGACTGGCGTCTGAGAGAGAGGGTCAGGTTCAAAGGGCGGCAAATACTATTGTTTTTGCGTTGTTTTTTTTGCTTTGATTTTTAAACCAACAAACCATATAGGAAAATCACTGGGACCCTCTCGGAGTACGGTATGCGCGACAATATCCAATTAGGGGTCTTCACGTCCAAAATCCAAACTTTTAGAATCCACCCCAAACTTTGTAATTCTTGGACAGACTAGAAGGTTAGGCCTGCAGGACTCGGCCACAGATAAGTGCCCTTCGGTTCTCGCGCCTCGCCTCCTTCCTCCCCTGAGACCCGCGGGTCCGGCGGTATCGATCCCTGCTAATCGCCGAGAGGCGTTCGGGGCAAACTTTGTGCCAACTACCGACGCGGTGCGGTACCCCGCCGGTCAAACTCCCCCGCGTAGCCGCGCCGCCGGCCGAGCGACAATCGTCGGGGAAACCAACGCACATTGCTTCAGCCTGCAGTGCGCGCAGAATATTGGTTTCCAGGATGAGAAACTTGCCGGTCTCAAGGAAGCCCTTCCTGGTGCTGGCCGGCGCAGCCTCCACCTCCACCGCTCACACAGGTATGACTCAGTCCGGGCTTTGGGGCGGGGCGGGGCCCGTCCCTAACGAGCTGGGCGGCACGGCACAGCGCTTACGCCCGCGCCCCGGGGCCGGTCCGCATCGGCCCTCAATAAGGGGGCGTGGTCGGGGCGGGACCTTGGCCGCGCGCAGCGCAGGGCGGTACTGCGCCTCCGGGGCCCGCCGGGCCGGGCCGGGGCACGTCCGTAAGGCACGACACCGCAGGAAAACAGACGTTCAAAAGCGCGCGTCGGGTGATTACAAACCCCGACTAGTTTTGCCATTGCCGACTTCCATCCATCCGCGGTATAGCAACACGGCCGCCCCGCCCCGCCCCGCCCCGCCGCGCCGCTCGCGAGCTCGTCCCCACGCGGTACCCATCTCCACTTCGGTTTGCCGAGGAAAATGATTGGTTTTCGCCACGGATTTTCGGTCCCATCGCGGCCGTTTCCGCTGATCACAGGGCGCGGCGTGGCGCGGCGGGGCGGGCGGGGCGGGGAGGGGCGTGGGAGGGCAGCTCACCTGCGGACGAGCCCGGCCTGCCAACCCAAATTATTGATGCTGCAGCCCAATCGCGTAAAGCAGGGCGGGCGGACGGAAAAGGAATAAAAATGTGTAAGTTTTCCTATTTCCACTCCGCACACTAGAAACCCATAAGTCTGCGAGAGTCAAACACCTGCTGTAGGGTTGTGAGCTCCCATCTTGAACGAGCAAAGGTGTGAATTATTCTAGGAGTTTCACTGAGGGGGGAAACAATTCTGAAATTTTCGTTTACCTCGCGATTCAAATAATCTTCAGAACAGAAATTTCTGAAAAATTAAAGAAAATTCAAAGCAAAATTTGCTGAGGTATCCAATAAAAATCAAGAAAACCCCACCAAAATTTATGACCGAAATTAAGAGTTGTTTCCCCCTCGGGTTTCGCACACTTGAAGGGACATCCCTCACGCGTACAAGTGTGCGACATTCACACACTTGGGTTTGGAGCGTGCACCGACACGAGCAGGGGGAAAGGGGTCGAGGTTCAAACGCCTCCGACCGACCCGGCCGTCATAGAGACACACAGACACAGGCCAGCAGGCCAGCAGGCGGGGCCCACGGTGCGTTCAGATAACCATCGCATGAAGACGAGCGATGCAGCAGGGCTGGCCGGCCCAGCAGGCCTGGCCAGGGAGCGCACCGCAGCGGGCTTGCACCCAGCACCAGCACGGCCATGTATGTATATACGTGTTTCGAGAAAATCATGCAAGGAACGAGGAGAAAAAATAAAAATATCCATTCCGGCGCAGCGCTCTGCCTCGCCAGGCCTCGCCTCTCTCTCCACTCCACTCCACCGGCTCGTCCCGGCCCGTCCCGGCCAGCCCTGCCTGCACCCCACAATTAAACTTTTCCAAGTGAGACTCGATTTCACCTTCCCGTGCATAGGCGTGGGTGCGGCCCCGGGGCCGGGCCTGGCCTGGCCTGCGCTACCGGCCCAAGGAAATCGACCGCCTTATCGAAGGCCGAATCTCACCAGACCAATGAGTAACGCGACACACTGCATTCCGGCAGGTCGGTCACGACAGCCAGTGACCCGAAGGCCCCGAAGGTAGAGACACGTCTCAATCGGGGTAGGTGCATGTGTAACGTGATTTTGTTTTCTGAATTTTAAATGAAGTTCCACAGAAAATTTTATGAAATTTCCCTCACCCCCTTCCAAATTATCCGAATTTTTTAAAAATTTGTCAGTGTTTTTCTTGGATTTTTCTGATTTTTATGAAACGCGTGGTGTACAAAAATCGACAAAAATGCAAAGTCGTTTACCCCACAGAGTGGATCACCATTGGGCTTTTTCACCATCAATATTTCAACGCGGAAATACAATTTTCCCTCAAAACAGTCGCTATTTCAGCCTGCAGGGACTGCAGGCCGCGATGTTATTACACATGCAGAACATTGAATATATAAAACACGAGCACAAAAAGTATTTCCAGAAGAAACAATTGTAAGAAGTCCGTAATCTTTTTTATGTTAGTTATTTCCGATACACACACGGCCCTTACGCGCGCCCCCGACTTCCCAGTGATTACAACGTTCTACTGTTGTTGGGGGGCGGGCCCGGGGCGGGGCGGGTCGGTAAAGGGGGCGAGGGAGGCGGCTGCGGCTGGAGCGGAGTTGGTCAAACCCACAAGCTCCGGGCGAAGCGTTATTGAAGCGGGGGCGGGGCGGGGGAGTGGGGGGAGGGGGGTGCGGGCGGGAACGGGAACGCCCCTCGTGCGCTGGCCCTGAACCGTACAGCATACCCTACGACAAACGCGAGGGGGAGATGGAGGACGCATCGTCCCATCGTCATGAAAATCTTTCATGCTCGCACTTACGTCTCGAGCGAGCGCAGCGGGGCGGGCGGGCAGGGCCAGGGCGCGCCGGCTGCAGGGAATGACCCAGGCTACATATATATATTTCTCATACGGGCCGTCACAGCGCGGCGCCCGTTGAGCTCGACGACACCTGCGCTGCGCGCCGGGCCGGGCGCGAGGCAATATCGCGCCATCGAGGGAGCCCCCGGCTCTGCCCCACTTACCTCTGGGGGGCACGGATTAAAGCCACTCCTCAACTTTGATTGAAACAAAAAGACCGCTGTCTAGGGCGCCGAGCATCTCAACCTCACGGAAAGGTGGGGGGAGGGAGAGAGGGACAGGGCGAGTGCGAGAGAGAGAGGGAGAGAGAGTGAAGGAGGAGAGCGAGAGATGTAGAGACGGGGACACAGGTCCTTGGATAAAAGTTGCCGTTTACTTACCGGGGCACGCTTTATTTTCCCCGGCCGAAGCCCCGCTCTCCCTCCTACTCTCCCACGCGCTCATAGTGACTCTCCACTTTTTCCTACTACTGCCGCCCCTACTTCTCGGTCCGCAGTCGCGAAATTGGATTAAACTTTATTGGGAGAGCAGCGGCAGCAGCAAGGACCGCGCGGCAGCGGGGGCGGAAGCGGAGGCGGCGGCGGGGGCGGGGGCGGCAGCGGGGGCGGAAGCGGAGGCGGCGGCGGCAGCGGGGGCGGCAGCGGGGGCGGCAGCGGGGGCGGCAGCGGGGGGCGGGGGCGGTGTTTGTCATCAGCACGCGCGTGTCCGCCCCGGCCCTGCCCCGGAGGAGAGGAGGAAGTGCCAGTCAGCACGAGATACCAGCGGGGCTGTTGACTCGCGCGTCCTATCTCAACTTCACACCAAACTTATTTGCATGGAGAAGTGTGTGTGGCCCCGGCCCGCCCCCGGCCAGCCGCCCCCGGCCCGTGTCCCTCCTACCCTCCCCCGCCCCCGGCCCGCCACCCCCACCCTGCCCCAACCCCGCACGCGGCCAGACCGTTAACTCCCACCCCCGCACCGCGGCCGACGCTCGCCTTTTAATCCGGCCGGCGCGATGAACCGCGCACATTCATTTGTTGCCCACCCCGCGGCGCGGCGCGCGGGAGGGAGAGAGAGAGATAGAGCGAGAGAGGGTGAGAGAGAGAGACGGCGCGGCCTGGGGGTGCGACAAGGAGGAGGCGAGAGAGTGAGTCACTCCCTGGACGTGCCGGCCGGGCCGGGTCCAGGACGCGCCGGGCCGGGCCGGGCCGCGCTGCGCCGCACGCAGCCTATCGGGGCGTCAATCACCATTAGCCGCTCGGCTCTCGCCCGAGCCCAACAGATCACTCGCCGCGTGGCGTGGCGTGGCGTGGCGCGGCGGGGGATACAGCCCACATCCCACACGCGCGAGTAGGCTGCTATCGCTGTTCTCGCCCTCCGCGACGACGCGACGGCGCTTATGGCCGGTCGGCCCGCTGAACGTGCGCGCCGGCCGTGACGGTGACGGACAGCGCGACGAGCGCGATGACGGAGGGGAACGGATGAAAAGACGCTCGACGGAGAGCCGTCGCGACGCCAGCCTAGAGTCGCAGACTAGACTAGACTCTAGCGCTAGACTCTACGCCAGTTTATTTTTCAGTTTAAAAGCGATTTGTTTAACTTTTCTAACTCTCACCACCAGCGGCAGCAGCAGCAGCAGCAGCGCCACCGCAAGCGCCGCCGCGCCGCATTTCAGCAGAATAACGCGGCGAGGAGGCAGCGCGCCGCTGCTTTACATACAAACGGAATCCTGCCCGCAGCCTCCCCCGCGCCACGCCGCGCCACGCCACGCCGCGCATTCACCGCGAGCCCCTGACCTGCCCCAACCTTTCCTTCCTCTCTTTTGCAGCAGCAGCGGCGGCAGCAGCGGCGGTGCGTCGTCCCCGAGGCGCGCTGCGTGGGTGGTGCCTGCTGCCTGGCGTTGACGGGGACGCTGCTCAGGACCTACCCGCCCCGCCCCGCCCCGCCCCGCCACGCCCTCCGTACGACGCTCCACCGGGCCGGGACAGGCTCTGTGCAGCGGGGTCGCCTGTAATTGCCGCCCTGCCCGACCCGCCCCGTCCCGTCGCTTTCAAGGTTCAATAGACAAGAAGACCTCCGTGCCGGGCCGGGCCGGGCGGGTATCTGCCGCTGCCCGGCCGAAATAAAACCTCGGGCTACACGCTCAAGTCCCGTCAACTTTACTTTTATTCGCTGCTTTCAGATCTCTCCCGACATGCTATTATATGACGCATAATTTAAGAATTTAGTGTAGGTTTTCTAGTGTAGATATGACGTCGCCGAGCCGTGCCGCTGAGAGGGTCGGTGGTAGGGTACAGTACGGGGGTCTGCATTCGTCAGCTCCCCTTCCGCCGCCGCCTACCTCGTAACGTCGTTCCAAAAACGGCATTAACTGAATTAAACTTTGCGGCGGGGCTGGGCGGGGAGAACAGAGTGCGCCGCCAGGATGCCGTCAGGCCTGCCGGGCCGGGGCCGGGCTGGCCAGCACCAGCGCCGCCCGGCCGGGCGGAGCCACAAGTTCAGGCCGCTCCCGGCTCCCGGCCCAGGAGGGGATTGGATTCTGGATTCCTCGAGGTTGGATGTGGTTACCAGCGCGCCATTATGTGGCCTGGTGCGGCGGCGGTGGCGCGGCGTGGCGCGGCGGGAAGCTCGGACGTGGCGAGCCACGGATTTCCAGTTATTGACGACGGCGGCGTGGAGGCCACCTCGCAGGAGCAGTAAGCGGCGACGACGGGCTCATGTACAGGGGGTGGGCGGGGCGTGGCGGCGCTGCACTGCGAGGGAAGCGCGCGGCGGGCGGGCGGCGCACGCGGGGGCCACCCCGCCCCGCCCCACCCCGCCCCGCCACCGCGGGGGCATACACCGCAGCAGGAGGCCGCGGCGCGGCGCACCGCATAGGAGCCCCGCGGCGGGCCCGCCCCGCCCCGCCCCGCGCCGCTCGACATGCAGGTCACGTCTGTGCTCCCCGCCCCGCCCTCGCCCGCCCCACCTCGCCCCGCCCCGCCCCGCCCCGCCCCGCCCCGCCCCGGCACTTTCAGTTATCCTCTTTTACTTGGAATCGCCGCGCGATGCCGCCGCCGCGCTCCTGCAGTGCAGTGCGGATCTGCACGACGGGGTGGGGCGGGGTAAGGCGGGGTGGGGTGGGGCGGGGTGGGGCGGGGCGGTGCGGGTTGGGGCGCGGTGGGGGAGGAACGCAAGATGCGCGCACACGCCTCTCGCCCGTCGATTTCAATTACTATACCCGTCTCGATGAGTCGCCTCGGCACGCGGGGCGTGCCTGCCTGCCTGCCTGACGTCGTGCGTGGCCGCGAGGGAATTTAGGAAAAAAGAAATCTGATCAAAGAAGCTCTGCGCTAATTTTCGATCAATTCAAGTATTTTATAAATCTTTGCCAATTACTGTACTGGTGGAGCCGGTGGTGAAGAAGCCCCCTTCTTCCTCCCACTCCTCCCTCCCCGTCCTCATCCGTACCTCTTTTCCGATTCTGGTTCACTCGGCCCGGCCGGCCGCGCACCGGCGCTGCGGGCGGGAGCGGGCAGGCGGGGAGAGGGTTTTGTCGAGCTATTCCTGTTCCGCCACGCCCCGCCACGCCCCACCACGCCCCGCCACGCCCTCGTAAAAATGGTGCGCGCTGCACTGCAGCCTCGGGGGCCAGCCTCAGCCTCCAGGAATGCTCTATCGGGACCGATTACGTCCGCTAAACAGCGCCAATCCTAATTGTTCTTTCCGGGCAATGCGAGCGAGTGCAGCGGCGCAGAGCACCGGGGAGTCGTGTCCGGGCCGAGCGCAGCTATGGAGCGGACCCGGAGGCCCCGGAGGGCTCGCCGGCTAGCCTCTCCAGTGGCTCCGGGTGGCTCTCTCTCTCTCCAGCGCCTCCAGGTCGAGCGCAGCTATGGAGCGGACCCGGAGGTACCGGAGGGCTCGAGGAACCCTTCTCCAGCGGACGCCTCCGCAGTAGCCAGGAGAACACAGGCCTGGATTTTCATTACTAGATACACTACGTACACCAACATGCAACATGAACACAAGGCGCGGGAGTAGTGGACAATCCTGGAGTAAATCAACTGCCTCGCCAGGCCTGCGTCTCTTTTTCTACTAAAACTTTTCACAAAATTGTAAGTCCCTCTCTTCCGTCGTCAAGGAGAGTCTCTCGGCATCTATAGCGCGTCTCCAGAGGGGCCTCCAGCTCCAGCACACCGGCGCCGCCGGCCGCACCTCAGCAGCAATTACCTCCCCCCCCCCCCCTCTCCCAGTCCTTTACTTTTCGGCGGATACGCAAAACAAACACAGACCTGCTAATTGTTACTCCACAGCCGGGCGGTAATCGCACCGCTAAAGCGAAAGGGGAAGGGGGAACCTCTCATATTCCTCGGTTTTCCGCGAAATGAGAATTATACCTCCGTAATTACAATAAATATCATGTTTCGCGAGGTTTTAAAAAGAGATTAATCTACAGCGTCTGATTGTTAAAGCAAATAGTTTGCGCACGGAAGAAAAGCGAAAAAAGTCTCAGAGTAGGAGATCAGAATACATGCACGTATTAGCAGCGCGGGGCGGCCAACTTAAAATTCAAGAGCGTGAATGTCACACACTTGTAGGGGTGAAAATTTCCGTTTGCACACTTGTGAACGGGTGACTATTTAATCATACACTTTTCCCATCAAGTGAGTGGTGTCAATTCCTTGGAAAATTCGCCCCGAAACTTATAACTCCGCGAAGGGGACTTCGCGCCTCTACGAGTACGGTTGGGTTTCCAGTACAGGGACCCGCCCGCCCCGCCCCGCCCCGCCCGGCGCCCGCTGTGGCTGCTGACGTTCCACTACCGCCGCTCACCGCTGCTCGCCCAGCTGCAGCAGCAGGTACTTTGCTATGCGACGAAGCATTAAATCTGCCGTTCAGAGCTCTTGAGGTGGCCAAGGCGGCCAAGGCGGCTGCGCAGCGGCGCACAAACCACTTAGCGCCCCCCCCCCCCCCCCCGGTCTGGTCCGATTGCCCTTCGCTAATAGCCGAGGCGCCGTTGTATTTCTGCCTTTCCCGAATAACTACAGCGGCTGGAGAGGGGGAGAGAGGTACTTCCCCTCCCCACACCTCCCGCAGGTCGCGCGGCGCCACGATTTTAATCGGACCGATAAGTGCGGGTTTCGGTCGGCTCGGCCGCCGGCTGTTGGCACCTCGTGAATCGGCTTCATTGATTTTACCGAGCAGCCATTTAGGCCCCGGGCCGGGCCGGGCTGCGGCGGGGACGGCACGGCACGGCACGGCACGGCACGGCACGGCACGGCACGGCACGGCGCGGTCCCGATTCGGCAACGACTTCATTATTCCTCAAACCCAGCGGCAAAAATATTTTTTTCTGCTGAATAGTTCATAAGGGCGAGAAAAGACAAACGAAGTTCATCTTGATTTTTCGCTATAAGTTTCTTTTCCTTATTTTACTACATCCAGAGAAATGAGTGTTTGTTACGAGTTTTTCACTCATTGCGTTATTATGACCCCGAGTATGACGATACCAAACTTGAGTGTTCATGACACTGCTGTCTTTTTCCCTGACCCTGTGACGTCACCCTGGCCCGGAGAGCGGCGCTGCAGCGTCAGCGCCCGAGAGGAGCGTCGCGACGCGCCGGACGCGCGAGAGGAGGCGACGCTGAGCTGCGTGTCTGTGCGCGCCAGTGCGTGCGTGTGCACAACGCTCTGTTGTCATAATTATCTCATATCTCCCCGGGCCGGGCCGCTCAGCCGACACGCACTACCACACAACCTGTAATTTCCAATCGAAACGAACCGGGCTCCTCGCGGCGCCTCGCACCTTATTTATGTATCTCCCGCGCGCCTTGCGCGGCAAACGCGGAGGACAAGGGGGAAAACTACACGGGTAATCCGCCAGGGTAATCCGGATGTACTCCTGACGTAATCTGAGAGTATTCATGATGAGGTAACCCGGAGGAGATTCGAAGGTAATCTGGAGGTGATGCGGGAGTAATTTTAGGGCAGTCCGGGGTAATTCAGAGGTAGTCCGGAGTTCATCCGGCGGTAATCCTAGGGTAGCCCGCGGCCGCGGTAAGTCAGGGGTAGTCTGGAGGTAATCCAGGATACACGAGATCTTATAGTCGTTTCACCCTTTGGAAGAGGAGGAGGAGGGTCGATACACCAGGCCGACGCGGCGCTATCCCGCGCGGTGTACAGTATCCATCGAGCACCAGGTTCAGAGAGGACCTGACCTGACGTCCGGTGACCGCAGGAGGAGGAGGAGGCAGTCTAAATCCGAAAGGGCTACGCGTGCGTGGGTGGTCCCGGTGGCCCACGGGATGGGACGGGAGCCCCCGGGGCGGTTAGAGCCGATACCGCCCGTGGGGAGCGAGGAGGAGCCGGGGGGACGCTGGAGCGCGGCGGTGCCGTGCAGCTGAGGCGCAGCGCAGAGGGTACTCGCCTGCCAGCGCCAACCCCGCAGCCCAGGTGGCGCGCGAGCGCGATGGGCTGCCTACCTCCCGGGCGCCGGCCGCGCCGCACCGCGCCGCAGAGGATCGCTGTAATGAACGCAAAGCCCCCGTGGACACCCGGGGCATTTGTCTGGGGCTGGGGGCCGAGCCGAGCCGAGCCGAGCCGAGCCGAGCCGAGCCGAGCCGAGCCGAGCCGAGCCGGGCAGGGCAGGGGCGACCATTACTCTGAGGCGAGCCGGACGGAAAAAGAGGAAAAGGTTGCTGAGCCGGGTTGGGCTGGGCTGGGCCCGGCTCAGGAGAGCGAGGAGGAGGCTGAGGCCGAGGCCTGGACTGCAATTTCACGCCGGGTCATAAAGTAAGTGCCGCGTTTGTTGATCTCGTTATCCGGCCAAAGCTGCGCCGCGCCGCGCACTAAGTCGGAACCAGATTCGTCTCGCTCGTCGGCAAAGGCACGAGAGAAACGCAAAGAGAGAGGGAGGAGGGGGTGAGGAGGCTGGGTCCGTTATCAGTTTTAATTATTTATACATCACAAAATGGCTGGCTGGCGGGCAGGAAAATGGTGGTAAAACGTTTCATTTGAGAGTAGTATGGCAGCAGTCTAACGCGGGGGAATATTCAAATCGTCTGCGGCAGTCTACAAGCCTCCCGCCCGGGCTCATCCACGATCAATAGCTTCGGATTGCCATTAGTATTCAGAACGTGAGGGTTGGGCCGGGCTGGGACGGGATGGGCCGGGCTGGGGCGGGCTGGGGCGGGCGGGGGACTATCTGTCCCGGTAGGCGGGCTTGGCGCCGCGCCACGCAAGGCGACAAGCTATCCGCGCCATCCGCCATCATCAGCGTCCCGCCCCGCCTCGCCGCGCCCTGCCCGCCCCGCCCCGCCGCGCCCTGCCCGCCCCGCCAGCAGCCGCACGGTTCAGAAGGACTGAACTGAACAATAGCTAACTTTTTCGGCGGCGCGGTGCTGCATGGGGGCCGCGCCGCGCTGTGCTTCTACTCCTCGCAGGGAAGGGCGAATGGCGGGGAGAGTCGGGGTGGGGTAGGGTGGGGTGGGGTGGGGTGGGGTGGGGTGGGGTGGGGCGGGGTGGGGTGGGGTGGGGTGGGGTGGGGTGGGGTGGGGCGGGGCGGGGCGGGGCGGGGCTGGCCTGGGCGGGGCGGGGGGGGGGGGGGGGGGCGGGGCGGGGCGGGGCGGCGAGGGACTTAGCGCCAGCCGTGCACCTCCACCTCCACCTCCACCGCAGCGCAGATGGGGCGCTCTGCACTGCAGCCGACTGATTCAGATGGTCGCTCTGTCCTTGTCGCACTCATGGGGCACTGCCATGCACTGTGCGGGGCACCGCAATGAGTGCGACAAGGACAGAGGTACGAGAGCGCTCCTCGGCTCGGGGTCCCTCCTGAAGCCGTAGCGCAGCGCAGCGCTCGCATAGGGCACTAAACAGAACGGAACACCGATACGACTAAGGGCTCTACAATGCGGGCCGGGCCGTGCAGGGCCAGCTGCAACCCTCCTTCCCCACCTCCACCTCCACCACCACCACCACCACTATCCACACTCACAAGTACACGGGGCCGGACCAGGAGTAATCCTGGCCGAGACTCAGAAAAAAGTTGAGTTCAGTTTTATCATCCGCCCCATGAAAAACTAAATGGACCCACAAATGTTACACCTTTTGAAATGAGAGGGGTGGAGGGTAGTGGCTATAGGTTGGTGTCAGACTGAGGGAAGTAGCACTCCGCCAGGTCATAGGACTCAATGTGAGACTAAATAAATACATAAATGTTTGGTACGGAAACAAACAGGTATTCGCGGAAAGACGATCAGTGGGCGGATGAGTGGGTTGGGTAAGCAGACGAGGTGCGCCAACAAACTGTACAGGAATCCTGTACAGTCGTTTCATTGGGAGACTGCACGGAAAATTTTACACAGATTGGGGACCCAAATCATGAAAATTTAAATGATGGCCTTCATGAAAGATGTGGTTTACAATAGTTTAGTGCTGATATTTAAGATGTCAAATTATTGCGTTCAAGTCTGTGCGCAGACATTCAGAAAAGTAACAAAACTTACGTAACTAAACATACTAAGTTGAAGAGGATCTATTGTTGATATTGAATGCATATGACGGCACAAATGAATATTGAAAAGAAGTAATACAAAGTTATGAAATACATTTTCATGTAATTCCTCATTTAAATTTTCATTATTATGATGTATATCATAAATGATATATGATAAGGTATATACTTAAAATTTGACATCTTTCAAAGGTGCAACTATTTGGTTTCCTGCACTCAGATTTCTATTTCTCACCAAAGAAAAGAAGCCCGTGGGACAGGGCACGCGAGATGGTCTTGGGCGTCTAACCAAAACTGTTCTGACCTAACTGGCACTATAACCTCAAATTTACAACCTCACTCTCGCTATGGCTTTGCGATACTCATCAAGGTTAGTAGGGTTTAAATATACACGGAAGAGCATTAGATTGCCATGAAAGATAAGAGTGCCGCGAGCAATAAGTTAACTAAACACAAACACCAGAAGAGTGTCGTGTACAATCACGGGACCGGACCGGACCGGTACCAAATAATAGAAATGTAAACATATATATCCACCTTCAATGTAAAACTTGTGAAAGAAGAAAACGTGAGACAAGACGTTACAATGTTAAATAATCTACAAGTAGTATTAACTTACTTGCTCAGAGGATGACGTTGGAAACATTTTCGGCCGTTGGCGTAGAGGCAGAACTACAGCTGAGGTTCACTGCCGTCAACCTATAACCCCCAAAAAGTAACACCACAATCATTAATCAAGGGCCGTTTCGTTTTCTTTGATTGGCGAAAATTCTTAAAGTGCGCTACATACCTTGGAATTCAGGCGAAAGTAATGACTAGTACTGTCAGATTAAATAGCGACGCCAAACGATAAATTAGAAATTTAAAGTGGGAGGGGGCGGGTCCCGGACTTTGCATCATCAGAACTAGGGCGGCAGCTTCAACTTGCAAATTCAAGTATACGAATGTCGCTCACTTACATACATGAGAGTTAATTTTTCTCACACACTTGTACGCGTGAGACAGCCTATTCACAAACTTGCAGGCGATGAATGCCCAACCGAACCGTACACTTAGCAAACCATAACTAAGTCTAAAACTGTAGGGATGAACCTCCACTGCTTTCACCTGCAAATATGTGAACAATGTAACGCACATGTACAAGAGAAAAAAAAAATTAAATAAACGAAAAAGAAAAAACTTAATTACCTGCAAGTGAGCGGACGGAGATTGGTGCACTTGGATTTGCCAGTGTAGAGCATTGAGGCGGGAGGCGGCAGAAGCCCCTCGTTTAACCCCGAGGAGTAACGAGGCGACAATCGCGTCGCCCGGAATTCGCCTGTTCATTTATCCAATTAACCGCGCTCGCCTGCTCGGCTTGGGTCCTGGGCCGGGCCGGGCAGGGCCGGGCGAGTCCTGGGCGCCCCTCGGGGTGCGCGCTGCCAGCGGCCCCGAGCCGCCCCCGGCCCGCCCCCGGCCCGGCAACTACCCCCGCCTCGCCCCCCAGCCTCCGCCCCCGGCCCGCTCCGCGCGACCTTTTGCCCCCGCGAGGGGTAGGGGGTGGGATTAGGAGTGGCTTTCTGTGTCACGCGGTGTGGGGCACAACATTAACCCCCATCTCCCAGCTCGGGCAATCGGGGCCGCTGTCCAGGACTTAGCCGTGCTGGTGTGGGCTGGGCTGGGCTGGGCTGGGCTGGGGGTGCATCGGATAAAACGGGATGCAAAGGCTGGCCAGCCCCCGCCAGGCTGCACTGTATGTAAATCCCGCAAATCCAAGTGTGTGAATGTCACACACTCGCAGGTGTGTGAATGTCACACACTCGCAGGTGTGTGAGTTTCCATTTGGACATGTAAGTGTCTGAATTTCCCTTGGTATCTCACACACTTGACAGGTCAGGTGTATGCGAATAGAAATTCACACACCTAAACAGTACGCAACATTCACATATATTTAGGTTTCCAGCAGGGTGCGGGATCCGCTGCAAAGTGCTTATGCCCGCGCGCCTTAAGCTAAGTTCTTAGAAAATGTAAAATTGTGAGATCCGGTGGGAGGCGGGGGGAGAGGCGAGGGCGGCATGGCTCTGCGAGGGCGCGCGGGACGAGAGGCGCATGCAGATTGCTCCTCCTCCTCTGTGCGCGTGCGCGGTGCGGCGCGGGTAAGAGATTGACAGCGAGGGGGGGGGGGGGCGGAGAGGGCTAACGAGCCTTTCTGCTAACTTAATTGCCCGCACAATATGCGCAAACAATGGGGCACGCGGGGCTTAGAGAGGGCCGCGGCGTGGTGAGTGACGGCGCTCAAAGAGGGAGAGGAGGCGGAGGGGGAAGGGGGGGGGGGGGGTAACGGCGCTATCTGGCTTGGTGCCCTAGCCTCTCAACCAGCCTCCCCCTCATCTCAACTGACCCCTCCCTTCTCTCCCCCTCGTCGTCCTCCCCTTCCTCCTCCTCCTCCTCCTCCTCCCCTTCCTCCTCCTCCCCTTCCTCCTTCCTCCTCCTCAGCTTCTTACGTCGCCTCCTCGCGCCCTCCACACTCTCACTTGCTGTCATCGGGGTGCGAAACTCCAATGTGAATAAAGGGTAGCTGTTGGGTAGCGCCCCCCCCCCCCCTCTCCCCCGACCACCGCAGAGTGCGGACGTTTTGATTGCGGCGGGCGTAGGTAATATTTTGGGGGATTGTATTTTAAATGAAACTGTGACTCTGGACCGGCGACACCCTACCCGCTCCCCCTGCAGCTCGCCCTGCAGGCTGCAGGGCCTGGACCTGTAGACCGATTCCGGTGCACGCCTTCGTCGCCCTGCCTCTCTCGCACTCGAGGACTATGCCGTAGGGTGCGAGAGAGACGGAGCGACGAGTGCGTGCACCGGAATCGGTCTACTGCTCTCTCTCTACCCTACCTCCCTACCCCACCGCAGTCTGCAGCCGCGCGCCTCGCCTCGCCTCGGCGCCTCGCGGCCCAGTCCCGCTCCGCTCACGACGGGGATCGCTTTCTCAAAGGAAAGAGCGTGATCCCCGCGTGCAACGCACACGACGACGTGAAAACTTTTGTAGGCCGTCTGGGCGAGGAGAGGAGAGGAGAGGGGGGGGATTGGAGGGGAGGGGAGGGGAGGGTGGCGGATGCACGGCCCTTCCTCATGTGTGGCCCCGCGTGGCTGCCCCCTGTGTTTACAGAAAAGTAGGCAATAGGTAGCCTCCTAAACCTAGTGGAGTAAAGCGGGCTGCACCTGTTGTGCTAGGGAGGGTGTTGCCTAGTAGCCCGCTCTCCTCCACCGGGTTTGGGCTACTTATTGCCTACTCTTCAGGCAATACTGCTGCCTCCCCGCCCCGGCGCGGCGGCCCGGTGGCCCCGGGCACATTCCCCATCCGCCTGCGCCGCGCACTCGATTGACGTCACGAGCGAGCAGGCCGTCGTGCTCCACTCCGCGGGGCGCCCCCTGTCCCCGTGTGTCGCGCCGCGTCGCGCCCGAGTGACTCCTGGCCCCGCCCACCTCACCTCGCACAATCGTCGCGCCGCGGTAGCACTGCTACCAACCCTGCGGGCAACAGAAATACCGCCGCGCTACCCGCCGCGCGGACCCACCGCCGCCGGGGAGCCAAAGTAAACGCGACATTGCACGAAGGCGGGGCGGGGCGGGGCGGGGCGGGGCGGGGCGGGGCGGGGCGGGGCGGGGCGGAGCGGAGCGGGGCGGGCGGTACTCGTGGCGCCGGGCCGAGAGGTAGCAGCAGCTTGTCGTGCGGTGATAGATTCATATCGTGGTCGCTAGCGACCGCTGACACGGTGCGTGTGGGGAGGGGGGGTGTTGGGCGAGCAGGGGAAGAAGGAGGTCGTCGCTGTGACACCAGGAGCGGGCGAGTGGTAAAATTAGATATCTTTTTCCGGTAAAATAATTGGTAGGTACGTCGATGTCGGACAGGGTGCACCAGCACACACGCGCGGGAGATTTGAACGCGCGCCGTACGGTGCGAACAGAAGTACAGCGTGACGGGTGAGCAGCGCGGCCCGTGTCGGGCACGGGCGTGCAGCCGGCCCTGCCCGGCCCTGCTCTGCCGATAGCGCTCCGTCCGCGCGTCGTGCAAATAACGGTCGCGATCAGCCCGCCCACTTTATCGGCAGAGAGCGCTGGCCAATGCTTTCGTAAACAAGCGCTTTGCAGACGTTCCCGTTCCGTCCGATGGGCGAGCCTAGCCAAGCCCAGAACGTGCCCGAATAGGAGCTCCCGCGATGGCCGCGCGGAAACATATTCACCCGCGCCAGAGTTGTTAAAATGATGGTGCCAGTAGTAAAGTGATTGCTCGCAAGTGCTTATTGTAAGACAAGTTAACTGTATGGAGGCTATTCAAGGGGTCAGGCGTTTGGGCCACTCCGGGTAGGGGGGGGGGGCTGTCCCCGTGCACCGCCAGCAGAGTTCAAAGGAAGCCGTCAAGTCCGCCTCTTCCAGTCAGACCGGCGGCTAAAACGCGCGCCCTCTCTGCTTGCTGTAAACTAGTCAGAGAGCGCTCCCGCACCCCCAACCCCCGCCCCCGCCCCCGTCCCGGCCCCACCACCACCCCCGCCCCCCACGCCCCCAACCCCCGCCCCCGGGCCCGCTCGGCCCCCGCGTTAGCCGTCGGCGGCGGGTCGGGAGGGAGCCTTGTAAATGCGTTTTTCCTGCTTTTAATCTCTCTCCTGACGGAAAGCGGCCCGCTGGGGCGGCGGCGTGGTCATCAAAGCTCCCCGCCCTTCCCTGCCTACCGCGCCCCGCCCCGCCCCGCCCCGCCCCGCCCCGCCCCGCCCCACCACGCCCCGCCATGCCCCGCCACGCCACAGTCGTACCAAACACACAGAGCGAGTGGCAGGTTGTTGCGGGGGCCGGGCCAGGCCAGGCCCAGCAAGCACACCACCAGCCGAGTGACTCCGAAACACCTCTCCCGTCCCTCTGTCCTTGTCGCACCCACGGCGGCGCCCTATGCCGGGCACGGCAGTGCCCCGTGAGTGCGACAAGGACGGAGGATCTGATCCTCGGAATGAGTCGGCCGGGCGGGCAGCGCGAGGCTTCTATTCTCGAAGGTCCGCGGTGTGTGCGAATGTGTGTTGTGTTTACTCGATTGCCATTGGTCGACCGGGGGTGGGGGTGGGGGGTGGGGGCTGACTGTGAATGTTGGTGGCTTCCGAAGTTCCCCAATTCAAATGGCAGTCAAAGTCGCGGTGGCTGGAATCACATGGCATTACCCCGATAGCACAGTACCGTATTGGTAGTTACGTGTTGGACGTAAGTTGCTCTATGTGCTGAAGAAATCTAAAGGTTGAGCGTGCGCGACTTTATACGAACATATTGAACTACCTTTGACTCACCTGCCCCCCCTCCCTCCCCACCCCCCGTCCCCGGCTGCACACCCTCCCACGCCCCGGCAGGTAAGTGGACAAGACGAGCGCGCCGAAGCCGCCCCCGGTCCGCCCCCGGTCCGCCCCCGGTCCGCCCCCGCGCCGCCCCCGGTCCGCCCCCGCCCCACCCGTGCCTCCACCGTTTGTCTTTGTTGGCGCCCATTATTTCTCGAGTGGCTGAGAGCGCGCCGCTGGAGCGTCTGGAACGTGAGGGGGGGGGGGCGGGGGGGGGCTGCTGGAACTGGAGAGTAGGAGACGTTCTTTTCGGGAAGTTGCTCGAGACGTCGGGAAATTGTTAAAGGGGGTGGGGGTGGGGGGGATGTGATCCAGCGCGACAAGGGGAGGGGAGGGAGGGGAGGGGAGGGGAGGGGAGGGGGAGGGAGGGGGAGGGGAGGGGGGAGGAGGACGGGCCTCGGCGCCGACTGTTTGTCCTCGCGGCTGATGCAGAAGATCGTCAGTGAATGAAGCCAGAGCGAGAGAGATGAAGAGGAGGGAGGAAGAGAGGGGGGGGGGGAGTGCGGTAACTGTGTCGTCTCAGCTGCACACTGGAAACCCGTATCTTGTAGGTGTGTGCATTTTCGCATTACTCGTACTCGTGGGTACCCTAAAAGTATGCGCCATTTAAGCACTTGGTTTTTCAGTGCAATAAAGAAGGGCTTAATCTCCATTAGAAAATGCACCTGTCTATGCGATCGCTTCCATATTATAACAGAAAATTTAGGTCCGTTATCTTTGCTTGATTAAGGTACTTCCGGCTCTCGTAAGGGTTACGCACTTCGACTACGTTTGTCCAGCCAATAAGTCTCCATACGGAAATCCTCTGAGGTTGGCTCATCACATTTGCATGCGCGCTGGTCCCTCGGGACGGTCAGCACATTCGGATCGCGCGGGGGCCAAACCATCCGCGACGAGACCCTCCTGCCTGCACCGCCCTCAGGTCCGTCTGCAATCCAGGACCCCCGCGCCATCTCCCCACTGATCCCTCCCTAACCCCTAAGCACTCCCCCCCCCCCCCCGCCCCCCAGGGGTTGACGACGTCATAATCTAAAACGAGCTCATCAAATTTGACTGCGTATTCTGTACGCGGGGCGGCGCCGCTCCGCTCGCTCTCTGCTGGGGCTGGAGCCGCCGGGCCACCGGCGCAGATCAGAGCAGCGGAGCCGCCCCTGCCCCTGCCGCCCCCACCGCCCCCGCACCAGACGGTCCCGTCCGCCTCCAGTGACAGGAAGAGGAAGACCCGCGGAAACTATTAACCTCGGCCGAGCCTCAGTCGTTGACGGCGTGGAGTAGCGGTGCGGGGGCTGTCGCTATTCCATAAGGAGGCGGCTGGGGGCGGCTGGGGGCGGCTGGAGGCAGGACCACACGGCGCACTCGGCACATAACATCGCCATCACAGGCTCAAACTTTTCCAATGCGATTTCACCTCCCCCATCTCCAGCCAGCAGGTCGTCGCGTTGACGAAGGTGGACCGTAAAGGGGGGCAGACCGTGAAGAGAGGGAAGTCCGCGTGCCGGCTGGCGGCTCTGTCACAACCTCCTCCTCCTCCCCCTCCTCCTCCTCGTCCTTCTCGTTCTCCTCCTTCTCCTCCTCCTCCTCCCCCTCCTCCTCCTCCTCCTCCTCCTCCTCCTCCTCCTCCTCCTCCTCCTCCTCCTCCTCCTCCTCCTCCTCCTCCTCCTCCTCCTCCTCCTCCTCCTCCTCCTCCTCCTTCCCCTCCCTCTCGTCCTCCTCCTTCTCGTCGCACACCGCACTGCACTTGCGGCGCGCGGTCGCGGCGTCGACCGACTGCTCCTCTGCTTGGGAATGATTGTGGCATTGTGAAGTGCGCGCGCAAGCAATGTTCTCCCCTCTCGCCCCGCCCCGCCCCGCGCCCCACCCCCTAGGGCCGAGAGGCGACGCCTCCCCCCTCCCCCTCCCCCCGGCCCGCCGCCCTTGCCACCGAAACGTCTTGGCGCGCTGCCGCTTCTAAACAGCTTTCCCGCGCCAAACCACCCCTTAAAATCCAATCCCTGCTCGCTGCTCGTAGCGTGGCGGGGCGGGGCGGGGCGGGGCGGGGCGGGGCGGGGCGGGGCGGCCCAGACGCACCTCGGCGCGGCTCCAGCCCGCGCGGGGCGGGGGAGGGGGCGGAGGGCTGCATCATCGAGCCGCACGCGCCGAGTGAGCACCGCGAGGCAGTACAAGGGGTGAAAGTGAGAGCCTCGCCCCGCCCCGCCCCGCCCCGCCCGGCATTTCCCGCCGAGTCATTTCTGCGCAGCACGCGCGGGCGGGCGGGGCCGAAGGGGGAGAGAGATAAAGGAACGACAAGCGGAGAGCGGTGAAGCTCACGCGACTGGAAGTGTGTGAGAGTCGCACTCTTGTAGGCGAGTGAATTTCCATTCGACTGCACTGCTTGAACAAGGAAAGGTGCGTATTTTCTCAGGAATTTCAGACATTTGAACATGAGAGCGAATGATAACTCACACACACACCTGTAAGTGCGTGACATTCACGCACTTGTGCTAACCGCGCAAGCAGAATTTTACATTTTTATTTTTTATCAGCATGGACCATTTAACTGTCACGGGATTTGCTAAAAAGCACATATTTGCAATGAAAGCGGCCGTCGCGGTTTACTCGGCGCGTCGCGCGGAGGCGTTGCACCTGAGCCCCTCTGTTTCCCCTCTCTTCCCGCTCGCAGCATCCCCCCCTCCCCCCCCCCTCCCCTCATCTCCTGCTCAGTGTTATGAGTGAGCGACAGAGACAAATGACCGCCCAACAGTAAACAACATTTCGGTCGACCGCCACGCGACCACAAAAAAATATATATAAAAGAGATATAATGTTGGCGGCAGGATTAACGATGGGGGCACGCGGCCGGCGGGGCGGGGCGGGGCGGGGCGGGGCGGGGCGGGGCGGGGCTGTCGCATCTCCAGGTCCACTGCTGGCGCTGCCACCGACGCACCGCGCGGCTCGACCCTCCACCTCCTCCCGGGTCTCGTCTGTCCGCCAGGGCAGGGGCAGGGCAGATTACTAATGATACTATGTTCCGCGCTGTACCCCTCGCCGCTCCCCTCCACCGCCATCCCAGTGCTGCAGGCAGGCTAGGCTATCACGCTGCCAATACTATTCGCACACACTGAACACTTAAGCGTTTTGTTGTGCATAAACACGAAGAATTTTAAACAAACATACCTTGTGAGTACTCACAAGAACATACTTATGCACAAATTTCACATAGTTATGCATGAAATTGTGAGTAATTTTATGGTTGTTTAAAATACTGCATGTTTATATGCACAACAGATTTCAGTAGGTTTTAGTGTGTACGTTGAGTACGGAAAGACCCGGCGCAAACTACAAAACCAAGCGTGTGAATGTCGCACATATACAGGCGTCAAAATTCGCACACTTTAACTGGCGAGGATGTTCCGTGTTCTCTGAGGCAGCCGGTAGTCTCGGGGGGGGGGGATAAAGGGGGGAGGGGGGGGGGGGCTCGCCCGGAGTCAACTAGCGGCGGTACAGCTCCAGGGCGATGAGAACAAGAAAAGAGGGGGATGAAGAACATGGCTCATCTGCATTTCTCAGCACCAGCAGGTCTGGCGCTGT
Organism: Frankliniella intonsa; assembly: GCA_033675135.1. Classification (NCBI taxonomy): domain Eukaryota; kingdom Metazoa; phylum Arthropoda; class Insecta; order Thysanoptera; family Thripidae; genus Frankliniella; species Frankliniella intonsa. The sequence continues at coordinate 9,992,225 of CM066248.1, forward strand.
CCCCTCCTACCGCCCCGCCCGCCGGGCACCCCATGGAGCTCGACGGCGTCCTCGATCTTCGCGCCCCTCCCCTCTCCTCCCCTCCCATCGAGGCCACTTTATAGCCTGGGGTCAGCAGTCCTGCTGACAGCACCGTCCCTTTTCCTTTCGCCCTAAAGTGCCATGTGCAGAATTAATCCGCGAGAATTTTTGCGCAAACTCCCGGTGCGGTCCTTTTTTTTTTCTTCCCCTCAGCCTATAGGCATTTCTTTTCTCTACGGTTCAGCTTAAAGTGATCCAGAGAAGGGAGAGGGGAGGAAGAGAGAGAGAGAGAGAGAGAGAGAGAGAGAGAGAGAGAGAGAGAGAGAGAGAGAGAGAGAGAGAGAGAGAGAGAGAGAGAGAGAGAGAGAGAGATGCGGAGGAGCCTCAGCGGCAACCCAAATCGGCTTTGTCGTCGCGGCCTCCTGCCTCAGCTCCGCCCCCCGCCCCGCCCCACCGCCACGCTTGTCGCTGCACTCTAACGGAATGACGATTTCGATATGCCGCTGCCCCTATCCCCGGGCCGGCTGCGGGGGCGGCGGGGGCGGCGGGGGCGGCGGGGGCGGCGGGGGCCTCCCTCACCTCAACGTGGTTTGAATTTTCAACAAGCCGGGCCCCTTCCGTTGCCTGCGCCCTGCGCTGCGCCCCTTCCCCCAAGACATAATACATGGATTGCACTTTGCGATCGGCGGTGCGGGGCGGGTCGAGGTGGGGCGAGGTGGGGCGAGGTGGGGCGAGGTGGGGCGAGGTGGGGCGAGGTGGGGCTGGCCGGGACTTGGCGGGGTGAGGCCGGGCGGGGCGGGCCAGGGCGTGGCACTGCGGCCGTCAACCCCAAACCGGCTGCGGCTCGGGCTGCGGTCGCACGATGCGCAAAAAATTATTCGAAATAAAATGTGTGAGGCGTCAGGCACAGCGCACTCTACTGTGTTAGGCCGACTTATTTGCATACTTTTCTGGCAACACTGGAGCACGAAAAATGCAAACGCAGTCTTTTTAAGGAAGCGGGTTGAAAATCAAGACATCCTTTTTTACCGTGTGGACTTCCCTCCCCGGTTTGACAGTGACAGTGGAGCTGCCCCCCCCCCCCCCTCCCCTCATCCCGGGCCCCGGTTACCCGCACGAGTCGGTATTATAAATTCTGGGATCAAAGGGAACCGCACGAGTTCAATTGGTATGTAAATATTGCACCGGGACGGGGCCAGCGGCCCTGGGTGTGGCGGGGGCTGCAGTGAGGCGGGGCGGGGCGAGGTGGGGCGGGGCGGGGCGGGGGTTGGCGGGGTGGCCACCGAAATAGCGGTACGGCTGGTCGCACGGTTCACACACGACGCCGCCGGGCGGGGCGGGGCGGGCGGTGGGACGCGTACGACTAGACCAACAACTTGGAGTGGACCGGGAGGGACGGGTCCTGGGGCTCTGCGCCTGTGAGAGGGGGTCAGGTCAGTATTGCCCCGCCACACACCGCCATGCCCCGCCCCGCCACGCCGCGCCACGCCCCGCCCCGCCCCGCCACGCCGGGTCCACGGGTGGCGGGAAGGGTATCGCCGGCGCGTCGCCGCCGACACCGCGGGGCTATTTCTGCAGGCAGGTTCGGTCGGCGCGGGGAGAGGGTGGTGGCGGCAGCGGCGGCAGCGGCGGCAGCGGCGGCAGCGGCGGCAGCGGCGGCAGCGGCGGCAGCGGCGGCAGCGGTGGCGGCAGCGGCGGCAGTGGGGGCAGCGGCGGCAGCGGCGGCAGTGGCGGCTAGCAGACATCATCATAAAACCAAGGGGGACTCGGGCCAAACGTTTGTGTGAACGATCCCATCACCATCACATTCACATTCACATTCACATCGACGGCAGCCGGCCGCGGCGGGGCCTTCATCACGACCCCTCCGGCCCTTAACCGCCCCCACCTCCAGCCCCACCCCCAGCCCCAGCCCCAGCCCCACCCCCCGCGCCACCACCAGCCCCACCCCCAGCCCTCCAGCAGTGTACATCACAAGCGATGCACTTCCGAGCGCGAGCCGACCGGACCGACCCACAACACGTAAGGGAGAGCGGCGAAAGCGTTTGGAGCTGGCTGTCTATTTCCGTCACTATACCGTGTCCAGCTGCCCCGCCCCGCCCCGCCTCGGGGGGCGCACAGCACCCACGCACACAGCGTCAGTGTTTAGTGTTTACTCGGCCCTGCCTCGGGGAGGCGGCAAAGAAAATACGAAGAGGTGTGTTTGTGCGTGTGTGTGTGTGTGTGTGGGCGCGCGCGCTGCCTAGAGCTTGCACTAGGGGGGGGGGGAGGGGGTACGTACCTCGGCGCTCCCCTTGACCACAGCTCCTCCTCGGGGTCGGTCATTGTCGAGACTTGAAGCACGCTAGTGAGTTGGCAGATTATATATAGAGGCTGTTAATGAACAAGAGCAGCAACACCACTGACCTATCTTTGAGCGGCTGCCCTGCCCTGGCCTGGCCTACCCTCTCGCGAGTCAAGTGCACGAGGAGATTTCTTGATTTTCCTATTCAGCAAGTCACAATCATCACCGCTGAAAAAAACAACAACAATCGAAGCTGCAGGTCAGAAAGCTGTATTGTCACATGATCATCATAAATCTGCCAATTCAGTGTCGCGTTCGCGATCCTCCGACAAAAGAGTTACGATCAGGTTGGCAGAGTCCGGTGACGGAGGTTGCAGCCCCATTGTGCTACGTCGCACCGCACCGCGTGCCAAGGGCGTGCATGTCGAGAGGCAGTAGAACAGAGAGTGGGAGCTAAAGTGATTTTATTTATAATTTATTGTCATAGCAGAGTAAGGTTCATTACGTATAGACATGCTGCTTGCCCTTGTTATAGTTACAAGTATGTACGGATCACAGTTTGTTTTTATAAAAAATTGGCCGATGTCCTTGGCTTAGTAACAACAAAGAGCCACGTGACCCATTGCGAATAACAAATTATAAATTCGTTATATTTACGATGAACAGGGGCAGCATTAATTACATATTAATACAAATCACAAGCCTCAGTAAAATCTTAAAGAATATCACAGGCAAATCTTGTAAAAGGTGATGGGGTTTACGGCATTACAGTTTAATTTTATGAACATACAAGCAGTGTATCTCTCTCATTTTTCATGTAACTAAGTCATTCTTCCAAGTACTTGGGGTGTATTTTGAGCCTCTTACATTAAGGCCGCAACACACGTCACTTCCCCTAGCACAAGTTTTCCTCCCCTCTCCCACATAACAACGGAGCAATCTTTATCAAATGACTCACACAATGTTTGTGTATCTAACTTACTACCAGCATCACAACTATGTTAAAAAATACGGTGGGAATGTTACTCATGTGAGACTATCTTATTAATAATTACGCATACAACAACCAAGGAGTAATGGAATATGAGAACCTACAAATATACACAAAACAACACCGTAGTGTCCAAAAAAAACCTATTCATTCAACCAAATAAAACAGAACCATTCAATACCCCGTCCTTTGCAGCTGAGAGAGTCGAGAGACGTGCTATTTAACGCAGGATTGTTTACATAGCGAGCTGACGTCACGGGCCGGCGGCGGCCAGGGACAGAGAGTCGGAGAGCCTGTGGGAGCCACTGGGAGCCACTGGGGGCAACTGGGAGCCACTGGGAGCCACTGGGAGCCATCAGCTCAGCTATTAATCAGGGCCGTATCCACCATCCATCTCGACGGTTGCCAAATTCTGCGTGCCCCGTGCGGGTGAACAAGGGCGACAAGCTGTACGGAAAACGCTCGGATTTTAACGTCGCATGACACTAAGGTGTAGGTGTGTGAATTATTATCCGTGGTATTCACACACCTTCACCAGTTCGACCCTCACACACTTGCGCGTTTCCGGTGCAGGAGCGTCCGGGGGCGGCGCGATGCTGCTGCTGCAGTGTACATCTCGGTCACGGCACAAACTTACGGGTCCCCAGGGAGGCCGAAAGAAAGCGCGGCTCCCCTCCCGTCCTCTCCGATACCCGGCCCGGTCGCATTCCAAAATAAATACATCCAATAAAGGCACGCACGTGCTACACAGAAAATAGCCTCGCACGAGGTGGGGTCCAGACCCCTATTTTTTGTTAGTTCCCGTTACGTTTGTTTTGTCTGAGACGATTTCTCAGTTTTCGTCCGGGTGCCCTGGGGGAAGCATAGGACACCGGAGCACCTGCCTTCTAAACACGAATGTAATAACAAGTCTCTCTCTCTCTCTCTCTCTCTCTCTCTCTCTCTCTCTCTCTCTCTCTCTCTCTCTCTCTCTCTCTCTCTCTCTCTCTCTCTCTCTCTCTCTCTCCCGCCCTCCACCACCCCTGAGAGTTGTTTCCCGGCCGTCACTCCAAAGCCAATTAGATTTCCGAGCCGAGACCGCAGTCCCGAGGCCGCGGGGGCTTATTGTACACTGTCGGAATTTATTTTTGACTCGCTACATCGCCGACGGTAATTAAATTTCCAGCTCAACACGGAGCCGACCGAGCGCGAAATGAAGTAGCGGCCCGGGCTAATGGACGCCGCTGTCGGCTGGGGCGTCGGCGTCGCGGCGCCCCCAACAACACTGTATATTTAATCTGCTGGCCGCACTAATCACCTTTCTTTTTTATTCGCGACTACTTGAGAGTCAAGAAAATGAGCATTTCCATTCATCCACATTCCAGCGTCATACTCTCGCACGTTAAAGTCGACAAAACTTTGTACCCCTACAACAATATTTTCTCTTTTGAGTATTTACAATGTTCATCCTAGCTAACTACGTCTCTCATCTAGCGTCGATCGTGACCAACTAGACAGACAGGCTCAGTGTGGAGAGAACACCACACGCGCGCGGGCATTTGACGCTCGCCGCCGCGGCCGCCGCGGGTTCGAAACCCCGTCGGGTCGGGTCGGGTCGGGGCGCTCTTTTGCGGCGCCCGGCCGCCGCATGCGACGCGACAGCGACACTGAACCCTCTTCCTTTAATTAATTGACCCTGCACAGCGGGGCCTTGTGCGTGGCAACGCGACGCCCCGCCGGCCGCCACGCCCCGCCACGCCCCGCCACGCCCCGCCACGCCCCGCCGCACCCCGACAGAGCTTGGACCAAGACCAACGCTAACGTCTGCTACTGCCGCCAGGGCGGCGGCGGCGGCGGGGAGGGGCCGCCCGCCGTGCCCCGCGCGCTACGCGGCCACGCGGCGGCCTCCCGAAGGACGTCGACGGCCTCCTCCTCGGCACTTGTTGCACTCGTTGCACTAGCGGTAGCCTTTACACAGGCTGGACCTCCGCGCGGCCGGCAGTCAGGAGAACACAAAATAAAAACTGTGCAGCCGATCAGCCGGCCTGCAGCAGGTTCACCCCGCGCGCCGGCGGCGGCGGCGGCGGGGGACGACGACGAACACATGCACCCGCTCCACGGGCCGGACCCGGGGCCACGGGCCGAGCCGGCGTCACTTGGGCGACATCATGGTGACGAACTCGTCGAAGCTGATGAGGCCGTCGCCGTCCTTGTCGGCCTCGGCGATCATCTCGTCGACCTCGGCGTGCGTCAGCTTCTCGCCGAGGTTCGTCATGGCGATGCGCAGCTCCGTGGCCGTGATGTAGCCGTTGCCGTCCTTGTCGAAGACGCGGAACGCCTCGCGGATGTCCTCCTCCGTGTCGCCGTTGCCCATCTTCTTGGCCATCATGGCGAGGAACTCGTTGAAGTCGATGGTGCCCGAGCCGTCCACGTCCACCTCGTTGATCATGTCCTGCAGCTCGGCCTCGGTGGGGTTCTGGCCGAGCGAGCGCATGACGTAGCCCAGCTCCTTGTTGGTGATGGAGCCCGAGTGGTCCTTGTCGAAGAGGTTGAAGGCCTCGCGGAGCTCGGCCGTCTGCTCCTTGGACAGCGCCTCCGCCATGCTCGGTGGCGTGCACCCGGGCCGCCTGCAGGCCGACGAGACGAGACGCGACGCGACGCGCGCCGACTAAGTGTCCCGGTGCGGTGCGGTGCCGTCCGCTGCGCCGCGGCTCTACACTACGCCCGGCATGCCTGCCCGGGACTCGCGGGGCGGGGCGGGGCGGGGCGGGGCGGGGCGGGGTGAGCGTGTTATCGCTGGGTAGCCGGCGGTCACTGTGAGGCAAGGGGCTGCTCCCCGCCTGCTCGGGCTAGCGCGCCAGCTCCCGCTCCCGCGCCCGGCCCGGCCCGCGCCAACCGGGCCGTCAGCCCGCGGCGCGCGCGCCAGCACCGCCCCCACCACCGCCACCTGCGCCCCCCGCCCGCGCCCCCCGCCCTAGCGGCCCCAGCCCCTACCCCTACCCCCACCCCACTCCGCCCCGCCCGCGAAAATAAACCCACGTTTTGCAAATGTCACAGCGCCGCTTTATTTACTACATGAGACCGCCGCCCCGCCTCCTCTCGCCTCGCCTGGCAGCGCCAATACTCCTCCCTGCTGGCGCCCCGCCCCGCCCCGCCCCGCCCTCTGCATCCCGTGTGAGAAAGAGTCCCCCTGAGGGTCTAAATGCAACGGACGCGCGGGAGGATCGAGTGGCAACAACTCTAAATTTTTGTAATTTTTTGTAAACCGTGACCCCACATCACCGCACCGCCTCCGCCCCTCCCCGGGCGCCGATCTCGTCCCTGTCAATGCTTTGCCTCTCGTGTAAGGCCCACGACTCGGCCCGGCCTCCGCTTCCCTCGGCCAGCCTGCTCGCGCTCAGCTCAGCTCGGCTCCGGGGAGCCCCGTGACCGCAGGCCAGCCCGCCGGACACGGCGGCCACCGCGTGGCCTACCACCCAGGCGCCTGCCGCTGTCCCGCCCCGCCCCGGCCCCCCGCGGGTGAGTATCATAGGGGTTGTCTCGGTGTCCCCTGCTGCCCCGATGTCCCAGATCGACCCACGGCGCGTGACGTCACGCGGTGCAGGACGCAATAGGAGCGGGACATGCAAATGCTGTACAGTGCAGGGGCGCGGCTACTGCTCGAGGTAAATCAAACCCAGGACTCCCCCCCCCCACAAGGGATCCCCCGCCCCGCCCCTCACCCCCACCCCCACCCCCAGCCCGCCCCTCACCTCCCGCCCCGGGCCTCTCCACCCGCCTGTCGCGCGCGCGATGTTGTGGCTAGACTCGACAGCGAATGCGCACTTGTCCCTGCGCGCGCCTCTTCCCCTCCCCTCCTCTGCCCCAGCTCCTCGCACTAGTATCGCCTCCACCCCGCGCTCTGCCCCGCCCCGCTCCGCCCCGCCCCGCCCCGCCCCGCCCCGCCCCGCCCCGCCCCCCGCCCCACCCCGCCCCGCCCCGCCGCGTGCACGCGCCGCCTGCAACAAGTTACACCCCGAGAGTGTGTCGGGGCGGGGGCGGCTCCTCCGAACGCCACGCCTCGCAGCGTCCTGAGTCCTGCCAGCGCGAAATAAAAGTCGCGCGGAACTAACACCTATTACGCGCGGGGGGGAGGGGAGGGGAGGGGTGGGGGGCTGAGTGGTGCTGCCCCTGCTCTGCCCTGCCCTGCCCTGCCCGCCCGAAGTCTCTGTTCTGTCCCGTGTGGCGGTGATCCCACCGCTTTGAGAAACGAGCCGAAAATAAATTGCCCTGCCGGGCAGAATAGGTAGGAGGAAGTGAGAGGGATAGAGGGCGAGAAGCACGTCGGGGAAGGAGAAAGAGAGAGAGAGAGCGAGGAGGCGGGGGAGAGAGAGAGACGTGTGTGAAATAAAAACGTGAGAAAAGAAAGCAGGAAGCTGCGACGGGCTCAAGCTAATTTCGCACTTGGCAAACATCCCCTGTGCAATTTCTCACCCTCGTGTCAGATTGGTTACGGACGCGTCTCCTGGACCCCGGCGAGGCGACTGGCGGCCCCGGCGCAAAGAAAGCGGTGTGGGGGGGGGGGGGGTATGGTGCCCGAGCACAAGTAGTGTTATTGCGGGTTTACCTGGGCTGGCAGGCCCGCAGGCCAGTCTCACTCAGCCACATCTGGTCTCACCTGCTGCTCTCTTCCCCGCGCGTCCAAACCGAAACACACGGATTACATCTTTTTCTGATGTGCATTAGTGTGCTTTTTTCTTCTTTTTTTTTGGGGGGGGGGTACTGTCTTTTCTTTTTCACTGAGAATTTTTTTTTCTTGACTGGCACAAAACGTTTCATGCGCCCAGCTCCAAAAATGTTTGTGCCAATATACATGCAAGCATTAAACAAAAGTACTCTGCCCAGTCAACAAAATTTTTTCTCAGCGCTGTTTCAATGTTGGACTGCCCAGAGCGGGGACGGCTGTCGGCACCTCGCCTCGGTGACTGCGGCGCCGGGCCGGGGCTGGCCCCGTGCGCGCACAGCGGCGCCACCACCAGGACATCAGTATTTTCGTACAGAAAAAAAATATATATTCGGCCTTCGGTCCGTTTGTCGTTTCTGAGCCGCGAAGGGACGCCACACGGGAGTCTCGGCCGAGTTGCTCTTGTTGGGGGAGGAGGGGAGTGAGGGGCGGTCGGTGTGAACTGCGGGGGGCTCGGGCTCAGCCAACAACACCTTGAGCAAGAGGGGGGCCCGGCCCGGCCCATCCCCGCGCCTAGTCACATTGAATTATTTTCCCCCGGTTCCGAGCGTGCCAAGTAGGGGGTAATTTGCGGCCCGGGGGCCGAAGCTCCTCGGGGAGAAACATTACTCCTTCGCCCTCTGTCTGATCTGATCGCGCCCCCTGCCTGCACGGGGATCACGCGATATGTGCATGTGCTGTAAGTCGCAAAAGAATTGACTCGTGGATTCCCCGCGCGCTAGGGGCTCTCTATGCTTTCGGAGACATCCATACACTCTTGTGCTTACAGTGAATAATTGCGGTATTCGCACACTACTCGTATACCGCTGTCCACGACTGGCTACGGGGTGCCCGTCAAGAAACCGGAACTAGACAGGCACAGGGACACCCCCTGCGCCCTAGACCGCGAGCCGAGGGCGCACCTCTGAACACCGTCAGTCTACTGCCCGCCCCGCCCCGCTCCCCGCCCCGCTCCGCTCCCCGCCCCGCACCGTCAGGACCGGGTCCCTAACCCCCGGGGTGTAGTCTGCAGGTGAGGGGCGGAGGAGGGGGATGGGTAGGGGGTAAAGAGGAGGAGGAGGAGGCTAGTGACGCATAGAGAAAAGTGCTAAATTTAATAGGAGCCCCGCCAAAAAAGATAGGCGCCGCCGGTGCGGCCGGGCTCGCGGCGATACTCCTCGAGAGTAAGGACTCCGCCCGAGCCCGACAGAGGGCGCGCGCACGCGCCGCTGGGGGCGCGGACGAGACGACGAGGCGCCTCCGCGACACCCGGGGGCTGGCGCTACCCCGAGCCGCGAGGGGAAGTCCACGCCGCCGGCCACGCCGAACCGTACCGGTGGTACTGCACGCGTGACAGATATGCGGGGGCGGGTGGTGTAGCGGCGAGAAAAGTAGGCAATAAGAAACCGAGCGGAGTAGAGCGGGCTGCATCTGCGCCTGGCGGCGAGGCAACACGCACGCACCAGTGCTGATGTGTTGCCTGGTAGGCTGGTCAAGATGCTGTCCGTTTTTCTCCACTGTTTTATTTGGGATACTAATTCTGTATAGCGCGACACCCAGGAGGACCCGCGGGGACGACCTGCTGACAGCGACAGCGGCGCGGTGGTCATCGGGAGTTCCACGGGGCAGCGGCAACAGGCCGGTCGAACGGGAGACAGCGGGGCGGGGCGGGGCGGGGCGGGGCGGGGCAGATACAGGCGTGACGGCCGAACACGATGTCGCGGCGGCACGCGACGCTGAACGAAAAGCAGACCCAGCGCCACCCCACCCCACCCCACCCCACCCCGCCCCGCCCGCCTCGCCGCGCCACCACGCCACCTCGCCCGGTCGTCGCTCGTCCCCCTCGTCCACCACTCGATGCCCTGCCCTGCCCTGCCCTGCCCCGAGCGACCCTGGGCGTCGTGTCATGTCACACGATGAACGGCAGCAAAGTCAATCGATCAGCAACACGGGAGAGGAGGAGCCGGAAGGGGGGGGGGCAAGGGCGCCAAAGGTGCAGAAAGCAAAATTCGCTTGTATTGGCGTCGGCTGTGGCGAGCGCCCCACCCCCGCGTCTCGTGGTCTGCAGCGGGAGGGTGATGGAGTGCGGCGGGACGCGCCGGGCCGGGCACGCGACATCCGTCTTTATCGCATTCTCTCCCGCCCCGCCCCGCCCCGCCCCACCTCCCTCAAGTCCCCGCCAGGTGAGGCGGCCGGTCCCCGCTAGGCGCAGCGGTCCTCGAGGCGGGGGCGGGCGGGGGCGGGCGGCGCGAGCGGGAGTGGCACGGCTCTGCCGGCGCATTCCCCGCCCCCGCCCGCCCCCGCCCGCCCCCGAGGTTTATTTTAGTCAAATGATGTTGCCGGCCTGCCGGCCGGCGAGCGCTTTACCCGCTCTGCCGGACCGCGACAGGGAGGTGGCGGGGGCGGGGGTGGGGGGGAGGGGGCGGCGACGGGGGCCGCTGCAGTGGCTGGTGACCGAGTGCCCCCTGACGTTTCCTCATTCGAACAATATGCAAAACCGGCAGGGCGGTTCAAGGCATGACAGAGGGTCGCTTGCGTAGCGCTCGAGGTGGGTCGGGTGAGACTTGGGTCGTGTCGGGTCCGCTCATCTCAGCAGCGCGGCGCACTGGAAGCGCAAGGGTGTGACTGTCGAACATGTTTAATTTCCATTCGCACATTTGACTTCTAGGAAATTTAATCGTTTTCTTAGTGTCAGAAAGCTACCCTGCAAGGGTGCGACATTTCTACGCTAGCAGAGTTTCCAGGACGGACAGACCCGGGTGTCCAGGCCGGCGGCCGGCACGGCGAGGACCTGCTACCCTCTGCAACAAGTGGCGGGCCCGGCCCGGCCCGGGGCCCCATAAGGGGGTGCAGCGCCCCTACCGGCGCCGCGTTCGAGCCGAGCCGGGGCACACTGCGGGCGGGGCCGGGCGCGGCGGGCGGAGCCGAGCCGGGTCCCAGCAGGCACATGTGCCCCTCCGCGCCGCGCCGGTCTGTCCCGTCAACCCGAGCGGCGCCGAGCCGAGTCGAGTCGAGCCGAGCCCAGTCTGTCTGAGGCCCCGCCCCGCCCCGCCTGCGGTGTGCCCCCGCCCCGCCCCACCCCGCCCCACCCCGCCCCGCCCCGGCCCCCTGCCCCCGCTGAGAGGCTCGGCCCGGGGCGGGGCGGCACGACGGTCACAGCGACCAGCCACGCCGGGAGGAGTCGAAGCCCTCGCCGCGCCCCGCGAGCACACCGCACCGCCATCCTGACCGGACCCTCGCACGTCCCCGTCCCCGCACCGCCACGCCACGCCACGCCACGACAGTGAAAGTGCACAGTGAAAGTGATACGTGTGTGATGTGAACAAGTGAACCATGGCGGACCAGCTCACCGAAGAACAGATCGCCGAGTTCAAGGAGGCCTTCACGCTCTTCGACAAGGACGGCTCCGGCTCCATCACGACCAAGGAGCTGGGCACCGTCATGCGCTCGCTCGGCCAGAACCCCACCGAGGCCGAGCTGCAGGACATGATCAACGAGGTGGACGCCGACGGCAGCGGTAAGGACAGCGGCGGGGTGGGCGGGGCGGGGCGGGGCGGGGCTGGGCGGGGCGGGGAGGAGGGGACACCGCAAAAGTCTCGGTATTTGCGGTGTCGCTACACGCAGACAGCTGCTGCTCAGGGCCCTACGGCGTCTGCCCCACTGACGGTCCCCAGGGTGCCCCCCCCCCCTCCACCGCCAGCCTCCGCCCCAGTCTGGTACCGCCCCTCCACGGAAAATAAAACTTCGCGGACAAACGAACGCGACAGCGTAAGAGGCGCGATGGGCGAAATTACAATGGAAATGAAAAAGTAATTCTTTTCGTCCCCCCGGCCCGGGACGGGGGTAGCTGGATTCGTCCTGTTTTCGCCGGCTTGGCACCATTTCAATTGAAAGGGGGGCGGACCCCGCGCGCGCGCTCGCTTTGCGAGGTGAGCGCTTTGCCGCTGAGTCGCCGCTCGCGTGAGGGGGGGGGGGGAGGGGGCGTTCCTAGGAAATAACTGTCATCGCGAGGGCTCTGATATCCTGGCCGCTCGGCGCTTACTCCTGCTTTTCCTCAACCCGTCATCCGGGATGTATCACCATATCCGCCTGCCGGCTGCGCCATCGCCGTCATCTTCGTCGTCCGGGTGTTATTGGATTGTATACGCTGAGGTCCCTCTAGTGTGTAGGCGTCCCCGCCGTACCGCCCCGCCCCGCCCCGCCCGGCTGGTGTCTCATGAAGCCCAGGCCCGGGCCCAGCACGGCACGGTACTCCTAGAGAGACTCAGAGTCTCTGTAGGCACGCCTGGGAGTGTGCCCCGCAGGGCCCACCACCCTACCGCAGCCCTCCAAGAGGGGTGGGGTGGGGTGGGGCGGGGCGGGGTGGGGCGGGCGGCACATGGCACGCAGCTGTCACTGCATAACGCCACGCCGCCCCGCGCTCCGGCTCAGATCCCTTACAACACGCACAGCACCACCGTAACGTCGCGGGTGGCGGCCAGGTCACGTGTTCATACCATCATCGCTTCCCTTTTGCCCCGGCCGTCAGCACCGCCTCCCCCACCCTGGATTCCTCCTCACAGATCGCCCAGGGCCGCTGACCCTCAGCCCGCCCCGCCCCGCCCCGCCCCGCCCCGCCCCGCCCCGCCCCGCCCCGCCCCGCCCCGCCCCGCCCCGCCCCGCCCCGCCCCGCTCAAGATGCTCCTGACCGGTGGGATGGTTTATGCCATCCTTGACGGGGAGGGCCCGGCCGGTCCCGGTGCGGACGAGAGGCGCAGGCCTGCTGCACCGGTCTCGATGCATATCCACGTGTGTTTGAGAGGGAGGGAGAGCGAGAGAGAGGGCGGAGCGGAGAGAGAGAGAGGGAGAGAAGAGGGATTTCCACCGCCCTTGGTCTCATCGGAAACCCTCCTGGCTGTGATGAGTGTTTCTTGGTCCACAAACACGTGGTGTACGTCGTGAAGGTGGTGGCCTGACTCGGGGCCCGGCCAGCGAGGCGGACCGCAGCCGCCGCTACATGATACGGTTGTGTGAAGAAAGGGAAGAACACGGTATGCAGGAGGAGGAGGTGGGAGGGGAGGGGGGGAGAAGAAAATAACACTGTCGGGCAATCGTTCAGTAAGACCATATTCCAGGCACTATCCTCCATTCAAAACCGGTATGGTGTAGAAGTGTACCGGGTGTTTCAGAGAACACGTAACGGTGTTGCGGTTACGGGCCTGCCTGATTCTTGGTATATAGCGGATCCTGATTTCGGTCCACCTGGAATTCCAGTGCGACCCCCGGAAATTTAAAGGTCGTGTCTCGGAGGGGTCGGCAGAAAGGTCGGATCTCGGAGTACCCACTCATAGCGTTGGGCTTCGGACCAAGAAGTGTCCTGAAAATTAAAGGGCAATGTAGTAGCTAGGTGGGTTTTCTTCCGCCGAGCCGGCCGGACCGAGAAGTGTTCGCCGCTGGATCACCGCAATGTGACGATCGCGCGGGCTCGGGAGGTGGCTGAGGCATGCCATCGTGGCGGGGTGGGGCGGGGCGCCATCATACCCGATTCAAGGAACACCCTCGACGGTCGGGTCCGGCTCACCGCGAAACGATCCCGCAGCCGCGGTGTTGGCAGGCGGCCACCCCAGCCCAGCCCAGCCCCGCGAGACCCGCACAATCGCCGTGACTCACTGACCTGCACGCGTCCCGCCCCGCCCGCGGGCACTGCGGTCCTCGCGGCCGGCGCGGCGCGGCGCATTCCAAGGACCTCTGCGCCCCGCCCCGCCCCGCCCCGCCCCGCCTGCAGTCAGGTGGCTCAACAATTTGGGTGGAATTCCCCCTTAGGTCCCGCTCCCGTGGCCGCCGCGCACGACGCGCGCGAGGCCCCCGCGCCAAGTGTGTTTTGCGTAGGACGAACAACACAGGGAGGCCGTAACGGTGGCGGGGCGGGGCGGGGCGGGGCGGGCGGGGCGAGGCGGGGCGGGTTGTGTGTCGCACCCCGTTGCCAATTCGACAAAAAGTCTCTGGGTGTTTCTAGCGCTGCCCCCTGGCGCCTGGCTCGCGTGAGCGTTGTGCAAGAAACAAAAACACGTGCACAATGTGCGACGTCGCACTCTCGCGTTTCCCTCGTCGTGATGGCCTCAGCCGCCTCAGCTGCCGCGCCGCGTACCTCACTGCGCCCTGCCCTGCCCCGCTCTCCATATATGCCTCACCGCCCTCGCAGCAGTGTTGCCAGAAAAGTAGGCAATAAATAGCCCAAACACAGTAGAGTAAAGCGGGCTGTATCCTGCATCTGCACCTGCCTACTAGGCACCCTCCAGGATAGGTGCGTGAATGTTGCCTGGTAGGCAGGCGCAAACGCAGCTCGCTTTACGCCACTGTGTTTCGGCTATTTATTGCCTACTTTTCTGGCAACACTGGCTCGCAGGGAAATCCGAGAGTGAGAATGTCGCACTCGTGTAGGTATGTGAATTTCCATTCGGACACTGGTTGTCTCTAACCAAGTAACCACGTAAAACTCCACACCTTTACTTCATAAAGTGAGCGAAAAGGAATTCACACAACTGCAAAAGTGTGTGACAGTGTGACGTTCATACACTTGGGTGTGTAGTGCGCGTCCTCGGCCCCGCACTCCCCTGAGCCTGCTTGCACCCCGCTCTGCTCCAGCTGACCACGCGGTGTCGTTCTTGTCGCAGGGACCATCGACTTCCCGGAGTTCCTCACCATGATGGCGCACAAGATGAAGGACACGGACAGCGAGGAGGAGATCCGGGAGGCGTTCCGGGTCTTCGACAAGGACGGCAACGGCTTCATCTCGTCGACGGAGCTCCGTCACGTCATGACGAACCTCGGCGAGAAGCTGACCGACGAGGAGGTCGACGAGATGATCCGGGAGGCCGACATTGACGGCGACGGCCACATCAACTACGAGGAGTTCGTCACCATGATGACGTCCAAGTGACGGCGCGGCCGACGTGCCGGACGTGCCATTCGGACGTGCCGACGGCGCCGCGTCGGCCGCGGGCTCCGGGCGAGCGTCGGCCGCGTCGCCCGGGCGCACCGGCGCCGCAGCCGCAGCCGCGCGCGCAGAGACTTGCCCTGGCCTCGGCTCCAGCCCCGGCCTAGGGTCCGGCTCCGGGGACTCCACCGGAGACAGCTCCGGGGACCGCGCCGACCGACGGGGGCCTTCACCCTCTGCAGGCCTCCGCCGCCGCCGCCCCGCGGGGTCGTGGACGCCGCCTCCGGCCCCCCGGAGCTCTCCGTCCACGGCTACTGACCTTCATACGTCGTCACGAGTCGGCCGCGGAAGTTTCCGAGCCAGTCGGCGGCGGCGGCAACCTGACCGCGCAGCGCCGGGGGCGGACGGGACACAGTATTGCCTGAAAAGTAGGCAAGTAGTCGAAACACAGCGGAGTAAAGCGGGGGTCGCATCTGCGCCTGCCTAGTAGACAACTTGCACGCACCTGGGCTAGGGTGTTGCCCGCTTCACTCCACTGCGTTTGGGCTAGAGAACTTATTGCCTACTTTTCTAGCAACACTGCTGGGACATGACACCGGCGACGAGGTCGGGTCCGGCGCCGTCCATCAGGGTCGTCACCCTCCTCAGGCTCTCGCGGGGGCCGCCGCGTCCATGTTTGTGATGTTACTTGTAGGATGTTGTATCTGTCTGTCATTACTACTACTGTATGTCCTTTTCGTGCTGCCTGCATTTCCTTGACGGTGTCATAGCGTGCCAGCCCATGGGGTTTGCATAATAATGGGTCAGATTGGAGACTTTTTTAATTTCGTGTCTCAATAATCGGTCTTCGCCGCGCGCTTGAGACAAGGCGAACGGAGAACGTCTGACATGAAACGCACCTGGCGCAGCGAAAGTCGAATGAGCGCCGTATTTTCTAAACGTTTCCGTTCGCTGCGGTCCGCTGGGCGGAGCCCGGCCGGGCGGGGCGCCTCGGTCAGCTGGAGATAGGCAATCCGCTCGGTCGAGAAGCGTGGCGGGTCTGCCTATCCCGGACATCACAGGCGCGTCGGGCCGGGCCGCGGGCCGCCCGCGACTCAGTGTAACACTGTTGGGGAAATCAAGACAGTTGACTGATGTATTCCACGATGCTAATCCCTGTTGTGACACTGTCGTTTTGTATTAAGATTTGTGGTAATTTCTGACCCGTATGTGAACGAAATTAAATTTACGTGTGTGTGTGTGTGTGGAAGAGAGAGAGAGAGAGATCGTGTGTGTGAGAGCGTGCGCGTTTTTCGCGAGTAAGTGAATGAGAGTGGGTGTGTTCTATTTGAAGTGACGTGCCGTTGTGGCGTTCACTTGCCGCATGTGCCAAGGGCCTGGCGAGGGCGTAAGTCCAAGAGGCCTTCCGCAGAGGATCGCATCGCCATGTGTGAGGGGCGGTCTGGTCTCTTCTTGGGGAGGCACCGCGTTCGTCGCGTCGCGTCGCGCCGGCCATGTGCCTCGCCTCGCGGCTATACAAACCCCAGCAACAGGCTCCCGGTCCAACAGAACACCTTTTTACTGCTGAGCTGTTCTCACAGAATTTTTATACAATTCCATGTGCTTTTTAACATGTAGTCGTTCGCGTGAGAAGATGCTGATTTTTTTTTTCTCTTTTCATTTTCCAATCTCAGTGGTGAAACAGCCTTCGTTAGAAATATTCTCGAATGTACTTTTGTAATATATCTTTCTCAGAAAAGAAAAACGACACGGGTGTGGTAATCATTTTCGCTTGTCGCCCCCCTTTCATCCCCAGCCGACAACTCATTAGGTCTCCCGGGCCCAGCCGGCTGGGCTGGGCGCGGTTATAAATAAGAAACCGGTGCGGCGCCGGCGCGGGCGCGGCGACCCGGCCCGGCCAGCAGCACGACTTTTACAATCGCCCTTTCAGCGACCGCGCTTTTTTTTCAGCTCCTGTTTTCATGGTTTAAGCCCAAGACGACCGAGCTCCTTCGGTCCGACCGACCGCACCGCCACACACCTGGCCTGGTGACACCCCCGGGACACCCCCGGGACACCCCCGGTGTCCGAGACCCCACCCTCCGTTCCAGTAGGGTGACGACACCACACAGATTTCGTCTTTCCTTGTCGCACTTGTGGGGCACGGCCATAAGGAGCAAGAGAGACAGAACACTTTACTAAACGCTGTCCGGAATCACCCTGCACGCGACACCCGGCCGCCGGCGGCGCGTCCAATAAGTACAAGCCTTTCTTAAGGGGCCTCAGCGAAGGCTGGCGAGATAGATTAAGACAGTAGTGGTCGACTCTATCGACCAGCTATCGATGCGCGCAGCGCAGGCGGTGAGTGGTGGGGAGAAGTGGCGTTCGTTGGAATTGGACGAGGGGGGGGGGGGGGGAGGGCCAGGAGCGAAGCCCAGGCCTATCCATCTAGCCGCGTAGGGCGCCGGGCCGCGGCGGTGGCAGCGGACAGCGGCACCGGACCCAGCCAGACACTAGAGCATCTCCTTCGAGCCCCCGCCCCGCCCCGCCCCGCGGTGCCCAGGACGCCCCCCTGCGCTCTGGGCGCGTGGCGGCGCGTGGTACAGAGGCCCCCCCCCCCCCTGTCGACTGATTTCGAAGTCCGCTCGCGTACGTCTGTCCTTGTCGCACTGGTGGGGCGCGACCTAGGGCACCGCCATAAGTGCGAGAAGGACGGAGGTACGGGAGCGCGGTCTTCGGAATAAGTCGGCTCAGCCCGGGGACCGGGCCGGCGTCGGCGTCCCCGCAGCGTCCCGTCGACTCGGCTCGCGTCGCGACGAGTATAACAGAGGCAGGGAGGATGCTCGGTCCGGTCCGGTCCACGCTCTCTCTTCCTCTCGATTTAGCCAGCTATTCCTGACCGGTCCGCCACGGTTACCCACTCACTCAGCCCTCCCCGCCGCCACTGTCCCTGCCCGGGGACCAGAACGCCCCGCCCCGCCCCGCCCCGCCCCGGCCACCTCATTTACGATGCACGCTGTGGTACTGTACAACAAGAATAGAGGCGACAAAATCAATCTCGTTTCCACTTCTTTATTGAACTTCGATATACAGAAGGCTGGTGGAGGTTTTGTTGAAGTTTTGTCAGGGGAAACAATACAGCGCAGACACATGCAATGTTACATGTGATATTCATTCCAAACAACAACATGCGTGTACAGTACTTCAATTATATTAATCAATAGTAACAATTGGAATAATAATGATAATTATCATAATAATTAATGAAGCAGTAACAAAATATGATATATAAAGAAAATCTATAAAACTTTATGAAAATCCTGCAGATATATATGTATATAAATATTTAAATATACCTAAAGACAATCCTGATTATAGTATAAAACAAACTAATTCAAATTTAGTATGTGTATTTGTGCCCTGAAAGCAATGCATACATTATCACAAGATCACAAATCTCCAATCTTAATTTATGTTGATACAGACTGAATGGGCCCCAAAAAACATTTTGCATGCAGGAACTTGAGCCTTTAGTTTGAGAACAGATTTTCTATTGAATGCCTTAGTTATTGTTTTTGCATGGCAGTATAACCAATGTATTGAGTGAGGGTTGGTTCATCATTTTGACTAGCAGCATCAAAAACAATCACATATTTCCAGCATCACAGCTACATTTCTAAGATACATACCGGTAACTAAAAACGGTATGCATCGAGCTGGAAAGAAGAAGTTAACTCAAAACCTTGGCACAATCAAGACAATACGTAAAACTCTACTTATCCCTATCATTTATTATAACAAAACATAATCACATTTATCATCATTCTTTTTTCTAATTTCAATCATAATCCAGCAGAATGGTAATTATAATCATTTCTCTTCAATACCTCAGTCAAAATGTCTTATTGACTAGAAAATTTGAAATACAAGAAATTATATTGTAGTTTCATTGCTTAAAATATTTATAAAATGTGGGATATGAATGTAATGAAGTTTCTAGCATCAATAATCTTATCAGAATTTTTCTTGATAATAGAATAACAATCAAATATTTGGGTTTGTTTCTGAAAAATATAAGCTTGTGTTTGCTTCAATTTGAGTGCATAAATAACAAATGAAACAACAAAACATAAAATTTTGAATAAAGTCCAACAGACTATGTATATAGTACAAGAACTCAAAAACTAAATCCAAATACTGTATCAAACACAAGGGAAAACTTTTATCACAAAATTTCTTGTTAAAAAGCACCAATATTTTCAACAAATCAAATAATGAGGAAAAGAACACGGTCCAAGTCAGGTACAAAGGTGAAATACATACTCAATAAACTATTGTAAATACCCACACAAGGTTACTTCTAAAATTCCTCATAAAAGGTAGAACAAACGCTACCTTGGATTACTAACACGGCGGAGATTTGACTTGTTGAAAGCAGAAATTGAACTAAGGAGAGCAGATCTTTCTGGAGCAACTACAGGTGAGGGTAGTGCTGAAGGTGGAGGTGGAGGTGGTGGAACTGAGCTTGGAGTTTGAACAGGAGAGAGTGGCGAGGGGAAGGCTGGAGCTAAGGGTGCAGCGAAGGTTGTAAGACTATCATTTCTCCCTGAAATGACATCAGAGAAACATTAGGAAATCAAAATGATACATGCTTGAGAGTGCTAGCATACAGAACAAATAAAATACACTTTTGTTACCATATGGTGGCGTTACTGTCCCAGCAGAGGTGGCTGTGCTGGTACTGGCAGGGCTATCTGAACGTTCAGGGGATTTTCCATTAACACTTTGCTGACTCTGCTTTTGTTGCTGTTGTCTCTCCTTCTCCTTAAGTTTCTAAAAATGCAAATGGAGGAAAGCAAAACAAGTTGCAAAAGCTAATTCAGGAATTCAAGATTTATTACCAGAACATACATACCCATTTGTGTTTCCTTCTCTTCTTTTCCTCTTCCGAGCTTAGCATTTCCTGAACTCTGGCAAGTCGGCGCTGGTGATAAACCTGGAAAGATAAATCGGACACATATATGTAGATTGCCAAGATAGAAAAGTTAACTCTCAAATTATTCAAGCAAGTAAAATAATACTGATGTATTTACAATTTTTTGATCGTGTCTTAGCCTCTCTTCAATTTTTAGTGTTATGGTCTTCAAGGCTTCTTTAGCATTGCTAGGCATTTTGAATAATTGTCGAGATTGTATATCTTCACCCTTAAATCCATTAAAGAAATTGTGGTTTAACAGCTGCTGTGCAGAGGGCAGAGCTTCACGTAGAGCTCGAGGAGATAGAAGTTGGTCCAATAAATCAGCTATAAAATAAAATATACAATATACAGTATATGTCAGGATTAACATTCCTGTTTAAATTAGAAAATAAAAAGTTGAATACTGAAACACAGCTTTAATTCCTCAAAATAGAAATAATAATTTATGAAAATTCTACTCACCCAACACAGGAGAGCAGGTTGCAGGAAAAGATTGAAGACTTGGCATTTGCAAAGGACGACCAAATGCCATCTCATATAGCAAGTGTCCAAAGCAGTACATATCAACCGATGGTAGGCTGTCAAGTCTACGATGTTGAATGAGAAGAGGTCGATAAAATCCTGGCAATCCCAAGAGACCACCTTCTATATCTAATAGTAAGGCTCGGCCATTTTCTATGCAGATATTACCTGCATGAAGCTGACCTGCAAATATTGTTGCAAAGGTTAGAAATATTAAATTGGTATACAATCATACAAAACAAAATAAAAATACTATCAATGGATTTGAACAGATGACTTACCATATGGTATCCCTTTATGGTGCAAAATGGCAAGTATTTGCAAAATCTGACAGGAATATAGTGCAATGTCCCTCTCACTAAAAGGATAAATTTGTTTAGGGCAGGCATATTTCTTAAGAGCAGAAGTACGCAGTTTGCTACCACATATTAAGTCTCGAAGAGATCCCTTTTCAATAATACGTCTAACAACTAAGCACCCCACTTCATTGCAGCGAAATAATTCAATGTTAATAGCAACAGGTGCCTAGGGATTAGAAGAAAATAAGAGTAGAGTAAATGTATTGGATAAAATAGTAAATAATTCTATTCTGGACACAGTATACCAACCTGTATTGCAGAGAGCACTGTCAGAACACCTTGTAGCTGAGATGTTGGAATTGTCATATCTGGACCATACTCAGTCCAGCTTAAGAGAAGTTCACTACTCTCCTGATTTGGAATGTGTCTTTTGATAGAAAAATAATGCTTCCTTATACGCCATCCAAGCTCTGCAAGTGGTCGTTGAACCTCCCACACCGGCTCACCACGCAGTACAAGAGAAACAGAATGAAGAGCAGTTTCTAAAACACACGAAAAATAGGTGACATAAAGAGACAAAGATCTGAATGATAGAACCCTGTTAATCAAACCCAAACAGACCATGTAAGGCAGATGGATAATGGTCCGGATCAAGAAATTGTTTCACAAGGAACGAAGAACCAATGAAAGGGTTATCCTGGATTGTATTTAAATATTTCTGTAAAATTGTTCAAAAGTAGAGAAAATGAGTAAACAGCAAAATGGGCTGGAAAAAAATATACCTCTGTTTTAAGTTGCCGTTACCTGAAGCCCTGCTTGTCTTTCTGCAACAAAAAGGGGATCCATATTGCCAATGAGCCGCTTGGGAGGTAGTGGTACATTTATACCGGCCACAGTCAGAAGGTTGTTTAAAGTTGCAAAGTCTCGATATCTTTTCTTGATATGCCAAAACTTGTCAGGATGAAATCCTCTTTGGACTTTAATATTATACTCCTGAAAACACAGAGTACATTAATGATAGGTCGGTGATGATATGTTGTCAAAAACCTAACATATTTTATGTTTCTAATACCAAAAGCTATGAAGGTTAAAATGCCCTCTACACCATTTACAAAACATAAACAATCATGAGGGGTTGGACTAAAAATCGTATGGATTGAAAACCATAAGGATGCACATTTTTAGATGACAAGTAGATTTGCTGCAGCTTTTCCGAATATGGACTAAAATTGGGGGCGAATGTCATAACTCGACAAGGAATGTAAAGACAAAGGGAACTTACGGTGTGCCCATGGATATTTTGAGTACTCTCTACTGTACATGTCAACACATCAGTATCATCGAGTAAGCTTCGCAGTTGAACTTTCTTCTCGAACACAGCCATAGGTACAGAGGTATTACAAAACTTGGGAGAGACATGAGGTCACTGAGTGATCACTGTCGAGTAAATTGTTATCATGATGACCAGAGGCCCTTCACGAAGATTGGCACAATATCAACACAACAGACCGTCACAGCTGCCATCTTGTGATGTCTGACAAACAACAAAAACAAAAAACAAAATTGCAAAAAAACAAAGGACAACGTCGGAGGACATGGGCTGCCAACAGGATATTAAGCTGTCACGTTGGAAAACCGTGCAAAGTACTTCAAAGTTGGACTTTGGACATTTAAACTCAAGTGATCAATTTTAGAAAATTCTATTAACGTTTTTAGATGTCAATCAAATCAAAGTATGTCTCAAAACTTTAAACGGTTACAATGTTATTGCGGTAGACATGGGCCCACTCTACCGCGTATTCCCCCAGTTTCACAAGCATGTTTGTACAGGTCTACAGTTATCTGAGTCGTCTTCCATGTTAGCAATTTTGAAGTTGTTTCAACGATAAATTGTGAATGACACAAAATGTACAAGAACCGTTCAAGAGGAGTGAAGCGGGCAGCCTCTGTCCTGTCTTCTGGAGTGAATTCTTCTTCAAATCTAGGCGAAGAGCGGCCTGCGCCCGAGGCCACTAACCAACAAAGGGAACCACTGAAAGAACATACCTCTAGAAATACCAGGCCTGATTTGGATGAAATTGAAAATGAAAGACCCCCAGCAAAGAAACCAAACAAACGAAGCGACGCTGATCATGGTAATACTATTAAGGATGATTCAAAAATCCCCAAGACACAACCGAAGGCAACCACTCAGACTCAGCCTAAACCTCAACCGAGTTCTACATCTGCTGCCAAAGTGAAACCTGGTGGTAGCAGGCGATCCAGAGATCAGAACAAAACGAGTATATTGAACAATCATGTTGATGTTGATGTGAACACGATGTACATGACTTTTCCCAGTAGGTTCGAAGAATTAGTGACAAAAAGTGGCTTTAAACTTCAAGACGGCGACAACCCTTTTTTGTTGAGTAAGTTTTGAGATGAAATAAATATTTTATATGCAACAATAACTATCCATATCATCAATGTACTTATTACTTGCAGGCAAGGACCAAGCTGTATTTGTTCGAAACTTGACCATACTTTTGTCTCAGAAAGAAGATCATCCTGAAGAGTTTCTTGAGGGACTGGAGAAGTATATCAGAAATAATGATAACTTTAGAAAAATGCTTCTTGATACCCAGGTCAGGAATTTTTTAATGTAAAGAAAAACCATACACTTTCTTATTTTAATCTTTTCCTATTATTATCCAGACTGATCCAGAGTTTGAAGATGCCCGAAGTTCTCAGCAGGATAGTCTTATTCGCATGCTGTTATGTGTTGACTCCATACAACCAAAAGTGATAGTTATGCTTCTTGAAAAATTGGTGGCTCTAATTCAGAGAAGTGAAAGGTATATCTCATACAGTGGCTTTATTAGATTTATCTTTTAGAATAATGCAACATTTTCTTTGTTTGTAGGGAAGTAGGCGATGACAGTTTCCCCTGGGTGGAAATGATAGTGAAGAGATTTTGTTTTCTTGATAATATAGTTGATGGAACTGCCCTATTTAATGATATTTTCCGACTCTTGCAAATGGCACCTTTGTCAGTTCAACAAGAAATAATATACAACCTTCCCTATGTAATGGGTGATGCTCATCATGATGAAGTTGCAGAGAGACTATTGTAAGTAACAGTCTGTAATCTTTTGAGAAAATGATCTTTCCCTTCAGTCAACCTTCTAAGTGATGAATGTAAGGCGAAGATGAGTTTTGTGCTCCTGAAATGCCAATTTTTGGAATTTTTAGTAGAGCTACTCCATGAAATGTGATTAATTCTGATAGAAAGGTCATGAATGTTGTTATTTTTTTCTTTTTTCTAATTCATGTGATGAGTTAAAGGCGAAGATGAGTGTTGTGCTCCTGAAAATTCCAGTTTTGGAAGCAGTCAGTTGAGCTCCACTATGAAATTTACCATACTCTGATGAATATATACTGTACATGTGGAGTTGTTCTAATTAGTTTCTAGTTGTACTTGTGATGAAGTTAAGGCGAAGATGAGTAATGTGCTCCTGTAAGCTTTTGATTTTGCTCTCAGTTGAGCTGTACAAAGAAATGCATAACTATCTGAGGTACATAGATGGTACATTCAAAGTTCTGTAGTTCCTATCACCTTGTAATCTAGATATTTTTAGACCTATCTGCTCTGAGCCTTACAATCATTCATATTTGTATTTGTTATGTTCCTAGAAATCTAATGAATAACAAGAAAGACCTGACTCGTGCTGTACTTCAGGCTTTGGGTAGTTTGCCTTTGTCGTCAACACAAAGTGCAGAAATAAGGAACCAAATGCTAGTTTCCCTACAGAGTGCTCCAATTGAGTTCATTCCTGACATTGTTAAATTTGTATTTGATGAGCAATCTTCAGACCATGATCAGGTACAGTTTTGCACATTTTACCATTCTTTTCAAATGTATTCCTTCTTATGTGATTTTAATATTTCTTACTGCAGATAATCAATGGCCTGAGAAATAGCCTTCCATTTACCAGCCTCAGAGAAAAACTTCTTGCGCAGAAGGCTACTCAGCAAGCTGCCTTTGCAACTGAATTTGCTTCCACAAAATCTTTAACGTTTCGTAATTTGCGAGGTGCTTTCCTCTCCATCCCTTCATTAGCCACAGCATGGTGTAAAAATATTAAAAGCGTTCTCTCACCCAATGACCATCGTCCGATTGACATTATGATGCTTGTGTTGATGCATTGTAAAGCTGGCAACCGCAGACAACCCGTTGAAATGCTTTGGCGCAACCGCATTAAGACTAAAATGTTTACACATAATCTTCTTGAAGAAACCTTTGAGGTTCTTTTAGTTGTCCTCAAAAAGTACAAGGATGATGTACTCAATGTTGCATCAATTTTACTGAGGTACCCTTCATCTTTGTCAATTTGTATTGCAGTTCACCATCACATAGTCTGTTGATTGAAATTTCTTCAGCCTGTATCTATATTTTATTTCTTTTTAGGAATTCTGATTCATCTATTCGAGACTTTGGTTCTCTGATGTTCAAACTATCGTTTATACATTTTGAGTCCCACAATCGCCGCCAAGTAGTATCAGACCTAATACTTCAGGTTGGGTCAGGTGAAACCTGTGCCCAGGTGGCCCTTGATGTCATGCTGGAGTTGGCTAGGGACCATCTTGACAAACTGAGTAGACTTACAATTCTGCTTCAAGTAAGACATGCACTATTAATAGAAGTGTCTTATTCTTTCATAAGAATTCAAAATACGATGCAATTAAAAAAAATATAACAATTTTATTATTTATTTTCTCTAGAACCTCCTTGAGAATATTGACAAACTTAGTCTCCTCGGAGTGAGACAAATGATGGATCTCTTGTGCAGAATATCATATAGCCCTGATATTGAGTCTGGGGCAATGGGCACCTTAGGTGATAACATCTCCATCATTGTGCACAAACAATTAGGATCCTTTGAGCCTCAGATAAAGAGAAAAGGAGTGGTCAGTGCTGTAATGATGCTGAAATACATGGCTGTTGCCCTCGAAGATACATCTAATGTCAGTTTAGAAAGCAATAGTATAGAAAGCTTACCACCAGGAAGACCAAGAGAGGCAGGTCAGCTTCTTGGTGAGTATTGGTATTTTTTTCAAGTGTATTGTCACTTTTTTTAAAGTTGGAACTTTAAAAAAAAATTTAAACTCCTTATTTTTTTTATTTTTTTTTATTTTTAGATTTGATGATGAGATGCACACGATCATCTCATGAGGTACTAGGATATTGCCTTGATCAGTTGTCTTTCATGATATACCGTTGTGATACATTGGAACATCTTTTCTTGCAATATCTTGTTGATAGAATGGAAGATACATTCATGGCAAGTTATTTACCTGATGATGATAGTAGTATTCCATCAACCAGTCGAGGAAGTTCTCTTGAGATACGTATGAAAGATCAGTATGGTTTAGATAAAGATTCAGAGGAACCAATTGCATTGGGAATAGGGATCCTCGTTTTAAAGGTAGGTTGCTTAAGAATTTTTTTTAAAAATCTTAATTGAAGATCGCTTTAAAAATGTTTTGAGTTTAATGTATATATTTTCACTTATTGTAACAGGATGCTCGTAATTCTAAAGAAGGAAGTACTCGCCAGACTCCTGAGAGTACTTATCCTCTGTTGGTTGTAAATGCTCTTTTCCGCTTATTGAGAGTACTGAAATTCAGAGCGGGTGATGAAAGCTTGGAGGGCATTGATGCTCTTCTTGGATGTGCTGTCAACATGCCTGCTCATGAAACTATTGTTGATTTCAACACACTTGGCCCATCTCAACAAGCTGACGTTGTTGATTGTCTGTTCTATTGTGTGAATTGGTTCCGTGAAGTTATAAATGCGTTTGCCAACACAAATGTTGAAGCATACTTAGAGAAAGTTATGATACGTCTGAGAAATTTGGTTGCTCTTCAGAGTACTCTTGCAAGATTACTTGCCAATACAATGAATTACACTCCACCACAATGTATGTTCTATGATAAGGTGAAGAAAATTCAATTCAAAGTACCTTCAGATAAGACCAAGAAGAAAGGCAAAGGCAAAGCCAAGAAGCCTACCAAAAAAAAGTTGAACGAGTCAGCAGCCATTGAAGACACATCTCACATTAATGAAGAGTCAGAAGAGGAGGAGAAGGACAAAGAAGAAGATAGTCAGGGCCCTGTAGAAATGTCTCTCTATCGTAATTTTTTGCGTGAGCTTGATTTAGATGTCTTTTGTCTTATGAAGCAAGATTTAATAATGACACCCCAACCAGAGCGGGGATCTGATACTACTCCTGACTTAGGACCAGCTGAGTTACGTTTTTTGTTGGAAGACTATGTTGCAAAGCTTGAACATTCTTTCCCAACTGGAGGAGTGAACCGCTTTACTCTAATGAAATCTGCAGGGGACGTCACAGGAAACTTTGCCATATGGGACCTTCTACCTATGCAAGAGAAAGCAACCAATGCTGTCTCCTTGTTACCCATTTTGTGTGAAAAATTGGAGCAAATTGGAGAAAGCTGCAGGAATCTGTTGGATGCTAATGATGGTATTATAGATGGCCCTGGAATATTTGTTGAAGGAACAGCAAATGTAAAAATTTGTTTTGCTCTCCTTTTGAGAGCTATGACTTCTACATTTGCATGGAGTGGGTTCAATCACTCCCAGAACCAAGAACTGTTATCAAGTCAGTATTCAATCTTTACTTAGTATTATGTCAACTGATAATGCACATACACTTACAACTTACTTATTCCAGAGGGTCTGAAAGTCCTAGCCACCCGAATTGATTCATCAGGGAAAAGATCATCCATATTTGCATTAATAGGAGAGGCTGCTGATTATTTGAAACGTTTCCATGAGTGGGTACTTCATTTAGAAGCTGGTGTTAATCTTGTTAAGTTACTTCAAATCCTAAGCTCTTTGTGGGATTTGTATGTGTCAAAGAGTTCTTCTCGGCAGACTAGAGTTAATCCTACAAGAAATATTTTAAGTGAGTACCTACACTTTTCTTTCTATTGGTGTTTGGTTTTTAATTGTTTTTTAATCCTGTAAATTGTATGTGAACTTTGTATTGTAGAGGATGTTTGCAATTCTTTTCTACGCCGTCCTTGGTCGTCTTTGGATGGTGCTACTGAAAAAGGTGTGGCATATACTATGCATGTGGAAACTCTCGCTCGCATATATTTTGATTGTGTTGAAGACAAACTAGATCTGATACAAGAGTTAGTTCCAAAACTGTACAATGAGTCAAAAGAACTTACTAGCAAGGACTCATCATTTGAAACATTCCCTTCTATCAGCAAGTATGTTTTATTCTATTACAATTTTTCAAGTACAGTAATATCATTAGAAATATACTATTTCTGATTTCATTTTCTTTTGTCAGGTATAACTTTTATGTCTTATGTAGAGTAATATACTCAACACTTGCCAAAGGTGTTCAATCTGAGACATTGCAACGAGATACAGCAGCAGTACAGATAAAAGCTTGGACTACAGTATTTAAAGTCCTAGAGGGTATGGTAGACATCACCCAAAACTTTACAGGAAGACCCTATTTGGCTGCTATGTTAAAAGTCAGTTTCCCTCTGTATTTTTCTATTAAAGTACATTTTATAACCCAGTTACTTATGCAAGATTTTCTGAATTCTAGCATGGCCAGATTCTTCTTAAACTCTTTTTGGATAAAGGTATGCCAATATTGGAAGGTTCGCTCCGTAATAACACAGAGGAAGTAATGTCAATTTTGCGCAGTTCCCAAACAACAACAAGATTCATCAACAAAATCTGCCTCAGCTGCAAGGTAAACTTGCTTTGAGAATATTGTTGCAGTTGATGTATTTCTATTTCAGGCCTATTAAACCTTTCATTTTGTGCTTTAGACTAGTCAAGATTCTGCACTAACCGCTCATGTACCTAAAATTAGAGGAACAATGGAAATGTTTTTGTATCGAGTTAAGGGAATGTTAGCCCTCAACAACATTGAATCGGCTTGGCATATGGGCAACTTGAGGAATCGCGACGTACATAATGTTGAGATTACCACTCAGGTAAACTGTCTAATGTACACAAAAAGATACTTTATAAAATCTCAGATTTTCCCCTTATTTTGGATTGTATTTTGTGCATTTTCAGGAAAGTAATGAAGATGAGGAGGTCCCAGAGGATGAAGAAGAGAGAGACGAAGACATCACAGGTATAGGCTCAGACAGTGAGGAAGAGGAGGACCAAAGAATTAAGGGCAAGAGAAAGAACCGCCAACAGAAGATGAAGAAGCGGTCCCGAAAGTCTGCCTCTGGCTCTGAAGATGAAGAGGAGAGTGAAAAAAGTGAGGACGGTGATGATGACGACAATAATGATGATGATTGTGATGATGGAGACAATACTTCAATCAGCACAGCCTACTGAGTATGTATTTGTGTTTCTGTTACACTTTTATATAGAGTTACCCTACCGTGATTCTGACCGCATTCAAGGTGCTAATATCCTAAAATATTTTTTAAAAAAATACTTTGTTCTACTTTAAAAAATAAACAAAAAAAATAATTAAAACTTCATGACTTGACTTTTGATCCGGGAACGGTTTGCTCGCCGGCACTTTCCCCACCCCTCTCTGTCCTTGATTCCCCGGTCTCGTTGAGCTGACCTTAACTGAAATGTTAACAGCCCCGCCCCAGCAGGGCCGAAAGCCCCGGCTGAGCCTCCCCCTCGACTTGAGCCCCTGACCTGGCGAGACGGCCCCGCCCCGCCCCGCCCCGCCCAGCCCCAGAGCGCTAAACCTTGTAAGGTAAGTCGCTCCCGCTCCCCTTCCGCCCCTGGGCCCTGGGCCTGGGTGCCGCGCCGCGCCGCGCCGGGGAGGGCATTAGTCCTCCAGCCGTACCGGCGCGGCGTCCTTGGCAGTCGGCGCTGCGGCCCAATGCCGATGCGGAGGGGTGGCCACAAAGCACCTTCTGTGCTCTGTAGGGGTGGCTGTGCGGGGGCGGGGAGCGCGAGGGGGAAACAACTCGGAAATCTTTGTACACCTTATAATTCAAAAAGTTCAATAAACATTCAGAAAAATTCGCGACATTTGTAGACCAAAATTCAGAGTTGTTTCCCCCTCGGGAGGGGCGCCGTGGGGCTACACTGTTAAAAAAAATCTTGTAAATTAACAAGGAAAATCTTGTTAATTTTTATAGCAAGACATTTCGTTTTGAAACAAGTATCTTGTAGAAATACAATTTTTTGATTTGGCAAACAAGCAAAAAATAATAAAGTGTATTTATTTATTTTTTATTTATTTTTTTCAGTTTTTGTCCTTTTTTGTTTCCAAAAATATTTCCTTTCGATCACCCTTTTTTAAAAAGGGTTCTAGAACAAAAGGGCTTAATTCTAAACGAAATGTTTTGCTATAAAAATTAACAAGATTTTCCTTGTTCAGTTACAACACAGCGCTACTTTGTCGTTGCTACAAGCAATGCAAAACGAAGTTTCGTGAGTCAATTCACGAAAACAATTCTTTCGTTTTCAAACAAGAGTCTCATCTTACAGAATGTCGTCAGGTGACAAACTTTTTTAACAGTGTAGGCAACCACCGTGGCGTCGGCGTAAGAATCTTGCCTACCAATGCAACGGGCCGACGGGCCCCGTATGCCACCTGCCTCCCCCCGGGTGACCTTGGAGCGGCCCGGCCCGGACCGGAGCGGAGAGCCGTTAGCCCTCACGTCGCCGACGGGACAGATAGGGGGCGGATATTGGAGTCTGCCGTCCCGGCCCGTCCGCCTCCGCGCCGCGACGATTCGAAACTCCCGCCACGCCGCCGCGCTTTTCTTACGGGTGAGTGCGACGACCCAGCATTGCCACAAAAGTAGACTCTAAATAGCCCAAGCACATTGGAGTAAAGCGTGCTGCATCTGCGCCTCCTGTCTACTAGGCAAAATCTTGGCTCAGGTGCGTGCGTGTTGCCTAGTAGGCAGGGGCAGAGATGCAACCCGCTTTACACCAATGTATGTTATTGCCTAGTTCCCTCTCAACACTGACAAACGCAAGAGTACCTACCCGCTGACTCCAAGAGCACGATGGCAGGTTTTTAGAGGGCGTTGCCAATCTCCTAATCTGATTTACCAATATACGAGCGGAAAGGAAAGGGGAGGGATGGATCACCACCGGCTAACCTAAAGCCCCAGCGCCGGGCCGGGCCGGACCGGGGGTGGCACGTCCACACGATCTCTCTTTCTCCCTCCCTCCCCCTTTCTCTCGCTCTCTCTCTCATATCCACACACACCACACACGTACACATGGATTGGGTGAAACGTCCCTGGTACACACATTACACATCCATACCGTCAGCTGGCCGGCGGCAGGGCCAGGGCCACCCGCCCGTCGGCTCCATCCGGGGTCCTGGGAACCATCAATCCCCAAGCGGGAAATCCGCTGCGGCAAGTTCAAAGGGAGGGTGAGGGAGGAGTTTGGGGCGGGAGCCAGCGCGGCCTTCTCCCATTCAGACCCCCTAAAATTTAATTAGGATCTTCGCACCCCGGAGCGGCCGGGCCCACGACCCTCCTCCGGACCTACCCCCTACCCCAACCTGGCGGGGCGGGAGGCGCCGCGTGAGGGGCAGTCCGCTGGAAAACCCTAGCGTGTTAATGTAGCGCACTTGCAGGTGTGCGAATTTCTATCCGCACACTTGAACGAATAAAGGTGTATGAATTTTCAACGGAATTTCTCAAACTTGCGGGGACAAGTGTATGAATGGAAATTCACTCGCCTACAACAGTGTGCGACATTCACGCACTTTGGGTGTTCGGTGTGCGGGGCCGGGGCGGGAGGCCGCGCGGCTGCTGGCTCTGCTCGTCATTATCGTCATTTCCCCCGTATTTTTTTCCCCCTCCGAGCTTTGGTCCTCACTCGCCGCGTTGCATTAATGGGGGTCCCCGGCTGTATCGTCACGTCTCGCGTAGCGCCAGCCGTGATCCGCACCACACGTGGCGCAGGGCAGCCAGCTGATTCGGAAGATCGCTCTCGTTCCGCCTTCCTTGTCGCACCTATGACGGTGCCCTATGCTGGGTATGGCAGCGCTACGTGAGTGCGACAAGGACAGAAGTGCGAGAGCGATCCTCGGAATCAGCCGGCAGGGCAGGGCAGAGCCCGCCAGCTGACACCGCGCCGCGCCGCGCAAAGCGTTTGGGGATCGCTCATATACAAGGTGGCTGAAAAAACCCGCGCACTTTCGTAGTTGTACTGTACCTGGTTCTCTCAAGTCAAATCAAGTCAAGTCAAGCATGCAGGCGAGCGGGCGGGGCGGGCTTGCCTATCGTGGCTCGCCGAGGCGCCCTAGGGCCCCGTGTGAGTATGCAACCCGCCCGCACACACGCATGCGGTACAGTATAACTACGAAAGTGCGCGGGGGTTTTCAGCCACCTGGTACAACGTGCCCTTGAGGGGGGGGGGGGGGGGGGTTACAAATATTGTGGGCCCTCACTAGCTTCAGGACCTTCATCAGAACTCAAAGACCATCCATAACATTTCCTTCTTGGGTACAACGTCATATGACAGGATCTTTATACATTTGATAGGTGGTCTAGCGACTAGTGCGATGGACCATAATACTTGTACCCCTCCCCCTTCTTGAGGACACTTAGTTTATAAACGACCCCTCAGTAGTGCTTCCTCTCTCACTCCTTGGCGGTGCCGGTATCCCCCACGAGTGCCCTGGAAACCCGCAAACTCTCGCTCTATCACCTGCCTGTACCCTGCTGTGCGCCGGGCCCTGCTCCCCACCGCAGTGGAGTGTGTACTATGTTCTCCTCTTATGAATGACGCAGGCCGCGCTATTTTTTTATGAACGATATTTCATTTCCGCGCGGGGCTCAGCAGCAACGCAATTTGTAGTGGTTTAGTGCTGTCTGCGAAGGACGCGCGTGCGAGATGGGAAGTGTGAGCGGCGCTACGAGAGCCGTGGAGGGCCGGCCGTGGTGAAGAGGGGCGCGGAGGGAGGGGGAGAGAGGGGGAGAGTGGGAGGCGGGGAGAGAGAGAGAGAGAGGGGGGTGCTAGAGAGGTACCGGGTGTCCCAGAGAACACAGGGCAGTCAGTTGGGTTGCCTATACTCTGGCCGCAGGCGCTCTAGGGCGAGGGGGGTAGTGGGTGTGGTGGTAGGACGCAGCCGGCCGCCAGAGTCTCTGAAGGGGGGAGTAGTGTGACTGCACCTGACGGCCACCCCAGCAGGTGTGGGGGGCGTACGCGCTAGGGTGGTCCTGGAGCGCACCCCGCGGAGCTGCGACGGTATCCCCTCGCGGTGTCACGGGACGGGACCACTGCGGGGGATGCGCGACCTGCCCCCGCGAGGGACACGGCCCACCCCGCGAGGCACGGCTCATCCGCGGGGGATGCGCGACCTCGCGGAGGACCCTCGTCTCTCGCGGGGGCAGGTCCTCCCCGCAGGGGGCCCACGACACCGCGAGCAGGGGCACGTCGCGGCTCCGCGGGCGCGCTCCAGGGCCGGCTGTCTCCTACCACCGCACCCACTCCCCCCTCGCCCTAGAGCGCCTGCGGCCAGAGTATAGGCAACCCAACTGACTGCCCTGTGTTCTCTGGGACACCCGGTATATGTCAGGCGAGGCGGGAGAGGCCCCGTGAGGACCGGCCAGGCCGGGGCTGGGCGCGGCTGCGGCTGACCCCATACAGTTCGTGTAAGGTTGCCCCGGGGTGTCCCGCCCCGCCCCGCCCCGCCCCGCCCCGCCCCGCCCCGCCCCGCCACGCCCCGCCACGCCACGCCCCGCCCCGCCCGCACTCTTCCTCCAGCGGCGTCCTTGACTCTGTCGGAAAGTTAGAGGGGCGTTGTGGCGATTCCTTTTATCGCGGGCGATGCGGGGAAGGGAGGGGGGAGTGGATTGTCTCGGAGCGGTGGTGCGGGGGGCGGGGGACTGGGGGTGCTGGCGGGCGGCTGTGCCACCACAACCACGAGCCAATATCACCCTCCCTGCCACCCCCGCCGCCCCCGCCCCGCCCCCGGCCCCACCCCCGCCACGCCCCTGACGTCACCAAGCCCTGCGGAGGCCACTTGCCTTGCCGATGCGTCCAGAACAGAGAAAAGCGTTTGCGCCACTGGGAGCGGCGCCGGCCGGCGGCCAGTCGCAGTACTGCAGCTTGGGCGCGTGCCCCCGGCCCCCACCCGACCGAGCACCGAGCCCGCCGACCTAGAGGCTTACTGGCATTTCGAGATCGTGTTGGTACCGGTGCCACCCTCTAGTGGTCGGGGGCGGGCCGGGGGCAGGCCGGGGGCGGCCCGTTAGCCTGTGGTGACGTGTGTGGCAGCAACCAACACTACAGCACCCTCACGTGCCTGTCAGAAAGAAAATGGAAAGTTGCAGCAACAATTGTAATGGCTAGCTCGGGACAACAGTAAAATCGTGCTTGGGACAACAACGCTACGGTTGTAACCAGCAAAAGTTTGGCTGTCACCTCTACACTTGCAACCTCTACCATGGTTTTAAGGTTGTCCCTGAGGTAACTTTGCGATAATTGCTACCAAAACCTTTTTTTTTTTTCTGGGAGGATTCCCCCATGATGGATCCATAAAATAACGCGGAACGGGGCTGCAAGCTAGCGGCGCACCTGGGTGCTCCAGGCAAGGCTCCAGGTCCAGGGCCCACCTGCAGGCAGACGGGGTGGTCCAGGCAAGGCTCCAGGTCCGGGGCCCACCTGCAGACAGACGGGGTGCTCCTGGAGGGGGAGCACGAGGGCGGCGGGGCGGGGCGGGGGCGGACTAGACGCGGCGCGGCGCGGACTTCTCACCATACCATTATCTCAAGGGCTCCTCTCTGGAAGTACAGTAGTGGCAGCAGGGGCCAGCAGACCTCCGGGCGGGCTGGCTGGAAGGCGTGACGCGAGAGTTGCTGAGCTGCTGCTGCAGCTGCAGGGCCGAATACCGGTATCGTAAGATCTGCTCATTATTGCAGGAATCCCGATCGGTGAGTCAGGGGGGCAGGGGTAGGGGCCCCCTACTCCAACCCCTCTACTGTGGCTGTGACAACTTCCCGGTGACGCACCTTCCCTGGGCAGGCGGGGCGGGACGAGACGGGAGGGCGCTGTCAGCCGTCAGCGTCAGCTGGCCTGGCCCCGCACGGCACGGGCGCACGCCGCAGCCTTTCCCGCCCCGCGCTATAGCCTCCTGCGAGACTCTGGCTGTGACATTTACCAGTTACCTTCCCCTCCCCCTCCCCACTCGCCCTCGCGCTGGACTAGCGACGTTATTAATACGTGAGTTGCTAAGGGCAGCAGGCGGGGGAAGCGCGGGGCGGCCGGGCCGGGGACCGGGCCGGCTAGGGCAAAGTGGGTAAGTGGAGGACGGGGCGGGGCGGGGCGGGGCGGGGCGGGGCGGCCAGGACGGCGTACACGTGGGAGTGGCGGAGGACGGGACGGCCTGGTCGGCCCCGCCGCGCCCCGCCCCGCCCGCCGCGCCTTACCGGCCCGCCTTCCGCCGCCTTGCCTCCCATGGCGCGGCCCGGCCCGGCCCTGCCCCAGCCAACAGTTCTGCCAATGAGGGAAATTTCCCTGCCGCCGCCAGAAACGGATAACGAAACGTCGCGTCGCACACAGTAAACGAGCGCTTCCTGCTGCCACTGCGGCGTCTGGTCCGGCCGGCACAGGATTAGACCGAGGACGGAGGGAGGGGGAGGAGTGAGTTAGTGAGACAACCCCAATTCTCCTTTGGGTGTGTGCCGCAACAGCATGGGCGCCGCCGTGCCGGGTCGGGTCGGGCCTGTAGTAGGAACAAAAGAGTGCTGCAGGCCAACGAGTGCGTGGAGCAGGACGGCGACCGGGGCGCGGGGCGCATATATGGGGTGGTCACCCTGCCCTACAACATTGGCGTAGCGTGTTGGGCCTTGTCGCCGCCCCCGCCGCCGCCCCCGCCGCTGCCGCTACCACGCACTGACGGGTTGCTTTATGTATTTATTTCCGGAGGGATTTGCCTGGGCTGGGCCTGTGGTGATCGTGGCCAGTTAGCCAGGCCAGCCAACGTCCGGACAGGACAGGTCGTGCCATGGTGGTGGCTCATCCGGCCAGATGACGACTCGATAGCGCGGGGGGCGGGGCGGGGCTGGGCGGGGCGGGGCCAGTGGCCGCGGGCGGCCGGCCACGGCGGCACGGGCAGGTGTGATTCACGCCTCCCTCCCCTCGCTTCAGCCAGTGCTGCCAGAAAAGTAGCCTGCATGTGCGCCTGCTCAGTAGGCAACACCTCAGCACAGGTGCGTACACGTTGCCTACCAGGCCGGCGCAGATGCAGCCCGCTTTACACCACTGTGTTTGGGACACTTATTGCCCACGTTTGTGGCGAACACTGCCTCATCCTCCCTCAGGCCTGCTGCTGGCGGTGAGCGCGGTGGGCGGGTGTATATCTCACACTGACGGCACGACACGAAGGCTCTGCGCTGCGCTCGCTTCCCGCGCGCCGCGGCGAGCCGCGTGGTATGTGTGTGTCGAGTGCGGTGTGTGTGGGGGGGTAGGGAGGGGTAGGGTTAGGTGGGAGGGGGAGAGGGCGATGGGGGAAACTATTGAGATTGACAGTGAAGCTCCACCGCCGCGAGGCGAGGCGAGGCGAGGGCCACGAGCCCCACATGGTTACGCGGATCCCTCCCCCGCCCCCCGCACCGCCCCCGCTCTGACCCAGGTCTTTCTATGTGTCAGTTGGTTACGCCATATGTGCCACGATCAGCGGGTCTAGGGCGGGTGGGGTGGTGTGGTGAGCCCTCGTGGAGCTGGTGGCTGCTGCCATGAGCACACGCTATGACGCTGTGCTGCCATAGTTCCTGAACAAGTCGACCTGCCGCCGCGGCGTCCTGCAGCCCTGTCCTGCAGTCCTGCTTCGCGTTGATCGCCTCAGTACGCCCCCCTGCCCCTTTCGGTCCCCTGGCCGCCCCGCCCCGCCCCGCCACGCCCCTGGCCCCCGTCCACGGCTGCCTTGATAGGGTTTCGTGCGCTGACCTACCCCACGGCACGGTCCCCGCGGGGTGACACGGCCACTGGCACCTCGCCCGCCCCGCCCCGCCCCGCCCCGCCCCGCCCCGCCCCGACTAGACCCTGCTGCAGCTGCACTGCGACAGGACAGGGGCGGCTCCGGCTCGGCTCGCGCCAGTGTGCGACACAGAGACGCCGGCGGCGGCGCCACCGACGGCGCCCCACTCCCCTCCCCTTTGCGCTATGCTGCTGTGTCTGTCTCTGTCCCTCGCGCTGTGCTGGAAATAATTACCCAGCGGGGCGCGGGCCGCAGGCCACAGGTCCGCGGCGCCGCGGCGCCCCGTCACGCCACGCCACGCCACGCCACGCCACGCCACGCCACGCCACGCCACGCCACGCCCCACGCCACGCCACGCCACGCCACGCCACGCCACGCCACGCCGCGCTGGAAGTGATTGCGGCGCGCTGTTGCTTCCGGAAGCAGGTTCGGCCCGCACCGCTGCTTAGTATGCCCGGGCCGGGCCGGGCGTGGAGACCACGTGCCCCGTGCCCGCCCACGCGCCCCGCCCCGCCCCACCCCGCCCCGCCCCGCCGCGCCCCGCCGCGCCCCGCCCCGCCCGTGCCGTGCTGTGAATAACTCACCACGCCCACCTCTTGGAAGACGCGGACTCATCCCCTCATCGCCGTCTTCTCTCCCACTGTCCTGTCCCCCAATATACCATCTCGCGCGCGCAGGCCGGCCGGCCGGCTGATTCAGGAGATCGCTCTTGTATATCTCCGTCCTCGTCGCACTCACGGCGGAGGCCTGCGCCGGGCGTGGTCGTGCACCGTGAGTGCGACGAGGACAGGTGCGAGAAGCGATCTTCGGGAACAGTCGATCGGGGAAAAGAGGAAAGAGGCGTATGATCCTCCCGCAAACACAAAAGAGAGACAGGGCGAGGCAGGCAGGAGAGGAGGCAAGGAGGCAGGAGCGGGGCGGGGCGGGGCGGGGCGGGGCGGGGCGGGGCGGGGCGGGGCGGGGCGGGGCGGGGCGGGGCGGGGCGGGGCGGGGACATCCCTCCTGAAAATCAATGGCCCCAAAAAGGGTTGTGTCGGTGCATGCGCCCCACCCTAGACACCGTCCCTTTTCTGCTGGTGTTACGTAACTCACGGACGACCTTGACGGCGGCGGCGCTGCTGCACGCCCCGCCCCGCCCCGCCCCACCCACCCCACCTCACCGCGCCCCACACCCCGCCCCGCCCCACCCCGTCCCGCCGTACCCCGCGTCCGTGCCATCCACGCCGCGCCCTTGCCGTAGACATGTACCTGTAATCCCCCTTACCTCGCGCCGCGAAACAAATCCGTCAACCCCGTGGCGTAGCGCAGCGCAGCACGGGTGTGGCGGCTTCTAGCCGCACCCCGCCCCGCCCCGCCCCGCACCGCCCCGCCCCGCCCCGCGTGGTTCAAGGCTAGCGAGAGGGTGCGGTCCGCTGGGCAGGCCGGGCCGGGGCCGGCGGCCCCCCGTCAAGGGTCTCGGCCGCGCGCGCAGGGCGTGCCTTGCCCACGCTCCGCTGCCACGGACCCTCGTCCCACTAGATTCTAGTGACTAGAATCACCCCCTTTGTTTTTGCCGCACTTCTGTCAGTCGGACACCTGCTAGGCGGGGTTGCCCCGCCCGCCCCCCTGCACAGTGGCTCCTGCGGCAGCTTTGTTCTTGTCGCACTCTTGCTCGCTCAATGGGAACCCAGGTGACGTGAGTGAATGCGCCACACATTTTTAGGTGTGTAAGCTTTGCTCTCGTCCTGTCCCACCATGTTCAAGCCCTCCGATGACCTCCTCTGCCGGGAACAACAGACCGCCCGCCTCGCCCCGCCACGCCACGCCCCGCCCCACACCGCGCGCTGCACTGACCTTACTCCAACCTCAAAAGCCGGAGCAGCCTGCTGCTCGCGGCCCGAGCCCTCGGGCGCGCCCCGCCCCGCGCCCCGCCCCGCCCCGCCCCGCCCCGCGACCTCGCTTGCTCTTTATACCCACACCTCCCGCCACGCTATCCTAGCTCTTCCCACTGGCAGCCTGACCCCACCCACCCCTCCACGCCACGCTACGCCCCGCCACGCCCCGCACTCCCCCTGCTTTTCTCTACCATGACAGGCCGCTCTTCTGTTCGGCCCGGCCCAGTCTGGACGCGGCCTCCTGTTTCCCCGCCCCTACCTTCCTGACCCCTTACCCCCCCGTTCTACCCGCCCGTCCCTACGCCACCTCACTACTTCACCCCTACCCCCTCCCTTCCCTTTTGCCACGTTTCGCTTTGCGAACGGCTTGCATTCGTCCTGTGACAGGCTTTGGCTTATACACTTCCCTGCCGGCCGCGTGGCGAGGCGCGGCGCGGGCAGGTTCAAGGCCTTGCGCGGCCCTGCTGGGCTGAGCCTGCGCGTCGCGCCGCGGGGGGCCGCCAGGGCAGTGCTGCCAGAGAAATAGGCAATAAGTAGCCCGAAAACACAGTGGAGCAAAGCGGGCTGTATCTTCGCGACTATAGGCAACATGCTCGCACCTGTGCTAGCTGGGTGGAAGGAACCTAAGTCTGTACTACATCGCTGCCGTACGAATTTGATTAACACCGAACTACATTTAACGTTCAAGAATAGGTTTCTTCTGAGTTAAGTGAAAGTTCATTAGAGTTAACTATAAGTATAAGAAAACTGCTAGTTGTTTCGACATAATTAACTTTTCCGGGAAGTCTTTTTGCCTAGTTGGCAGGCGCAGACATGCAACCTACTCCAGTCGCTATGTTTGGGCTGCTTATTGCCCGCTTTTCTGGTAACACTGGCTATGGCCCCTGCGCGCCGCGGCGGCCAAGGTGAGGGCCAGGGTGAGCAGCTGAGAGCAGGCGAGTCCCTGGGCGCCCTGGGCGGGCGGGCGGCCCCTGACCCGCCCCGCCCCGACTGCTTCGGTTACTGCACTCCTTATTGACTCAGCCAATTCTCAAGTCCTTTGCCGGCCTGGCCTGGGCCGATGATTCAGCCGAGCAGGCAGCCCGCCCGGGCCCCGGCTGGGGCGAGCCACCAGCATGCCCCGCGGCACCGGCCCAACCCGGCCCGGCCCGGCCCGGCCGCGCTGAGGAGGATAAGGTCATAGGTCAGGGCGGGGGCGGGGGGTGGGGGCCTTGTAAGCGGGGGCGGGGGCATGGGCAGGGAGGGAGGGGAGCAGTAGCAGCTCTCGCCGCCAGGGCCTGAGGGGGCTCTCTCCTCTCCTGCTGCCCGCCCCGCCCCGCCCCGCCCCGCCCCGCCCCGCCCCGCCCCGCCCCGCCCCGCCCGCAGCTGCTCCTGTTCGTCCCGTAACCCGCACGGCCCGTCTCGTGTGAGCCTGCCTGCCTGCCTGCCCTCACAGGACATGGGGGACGGACACCGCCCCGCCCCACCCCACCCCGCCCCGCCCCCGCCCCCTCCCCGCGGCACTGTTGGCCGATGACCGGGTCGCGCTATCAGCAATTTGTCTTGAGGGTGTGGCGAGCAGGCGGGTGCGTTCCTCAGGCCGCCCCGCCCCGCCCCGCCACGCCCCGCCCCGCCCATCTCGTGCTGCGGAAGACACAGGACGCCTTCCTAGACGCACTTGCTTTGCCCGCGGTTTTAACGCGCCTCTTCCTTGTGGAGAGGCCGAAGTCGACATCCGGTCCTTGAACACACGGGCGTACTGGCGCGCACAGCGTGAACACTCGCCCGGGCGGCGGGCCGGGCTGGGCAGGGAAACTAGTGTGTGTTTGTTGAGACGACCGCCGGCGCTGTGCTCCGCGCCGCGCCTCGCCGCGCCTCGCCGCCGCTAAATATTGACACAGCGTTCAGATGAAGAGCCGGGGAGGGGAGGGGGGAGAAGGGGGAGGAGGCACTGCCTGTTTGGGTGTCCCGCCCGGCAGAAAGAAGGCGGGCGCCTGCCTTCGCCTGCTGTTATTAATGTATCGTTTGCTCGTCCCGCGAACTTCTCAAGGCATTTCGGAGGAATGCATTCCACCATGTGAATAACCGCACCGCGCACTGGACGAGATTTGCAAGTCGCAGAAGAGTTAGGAATAAGTTTCTGTTTTTCTGATCATATTCGTTCTGACAGTAAAATTCGGTTTTTAACGTTGCTTACATTAATTTTAAAAAATAAGCCTTTACTCTGGCCATAAATGCAGTATTTGCTTTTCATAATAGACTGGCGAATGGGCTGCTTATTTCCATACTAGCATACTCTCATTTTTTGTCGATTCGCACAACATCTCCTCACATAAGAAGGATCAGAGAGCAGTTTGCAGCCAGAGGCAATGGCGTAGTGACTCGAGTACTTAAAGGGAGGGGGGAGCATAACAGACGGGAGGGCGACAAAGACTCCCCCCTCCCTCCCTCTCTCCCTCTCTCCCTCTCTCCCCCCTCTCCCTCTCTCCCTCTCCCCCTCTCTCCCTCTTCCCCCTCCCCTCCCCACTGCGGCGGCGGTGCGGGTGGAGGCAGGCAGCCATGCTCTCGTGATTAACGTCAGTTGTCGCGCCGAAGTGCACAGAGGTCGGGGGGAGCGGGAGGAGGAGGAGGAGGAGGATGACGACGAGGAAGAGCAAGGGGGAGAGGGGAAGAGGGAGAGGGGAGAGGAGCGGGGCTGGAGCGGTAGGCAGTGAGTGGCGTAGCCGCTGGGCCCCGCCCCGCCCCGGCTGGAAACCCAATTGTGAACTTGAACGGGGAAAGACGTGATTTATACGCGGAATGTCACAAACTCATTGCGACAAGTGCACGGAGGGAGATTCGACTATACCGACATAGAGTGCGTCATAGAGGGAGGAACGGCTGCAAAGTATTCGGTTCAAGACCAAGAGAAAGGTACGCCTTTCCCTCCCCCGCCCCGCCGTTCCCTCATACTTTTACTTGTTCCAGGAGGAAGCTCACCAACAAAAGCGGAGACCTTATAAAAACTTGCTCCATTGTGTAAACTCCGCGGCGTAACAATAACGCCGATGAAACGGTTAACAAAAAAGAAAATATAAAATGAAAAGGGCTGCAAGTCGCGTTTCACGCCGTGGCCAAGGAAATCGATGATAAAGCCGAGAGAAAGGATTCAATCGGATAATAGACGGAATGGGGCCAGCGGGAGGAACGGGGTGTGGCCCCCGGCTAGGCTCGCGGGGAGCGCCCGGCGCGGTAGGCAACCCTCGGCCACCCCGCACAGCCCTGTGGGCGGACTGCCTACCTCACGGGCGCTCACCGCGGCACGCTAGTGTCGGGGGTGTGAGGGAGCGCCCGGCGCGGTAGGCAACCCTCGGCCACCCCGCGCAGCCCTGTGGGCGGACTGCCTACCTCACGGGCGCTCACCGCGGCACGCCAGTGTCGGGG
This sequence comes from Frankliniella intonsa, assembly GCA_033675135.1. NCBI lineage: Eukaryota > Metazoa > Arthropoda > Insecta > Thysanoptera > Thripidae > Frankliniella > Frankliniella intonsa. The sequence goes on from CM066248.1 coordinate 10,034,143, forward strand.
GTGTGAGGGAGCGCCCGGCGCGGTAGGCAACCCTCGGTCGCCCCGCGCAGCCCTGTGGGCGGGTTGCCTACTTCAAGGGCGCTCCCCAGACGTGACAGCAGCAGAGAAGCACGGACGTGCCGCTCCGCTCCGCCGGCAGCCTGAACCTACAACGCGAGGGTAGGGCACCGGCTCTTTGTAGTAATGTTCGGATATGCGGACGGTCTCGGGACTTTATGAGGAATGCCCCGCCCCGTCCCGCCTCGCCCCTCCCCGCCCCGCCCCGCCCCGCCCCGCCCCGCCCCGCCTCGCCTCCGCGATAAGATGTAGCCAGCCACTCCAAGCAGCGGCGTCGCGTCGCCGTGGAGAGGTCCTGCGCGCAGCGACAGAATAACCTCACCCACCCACAACGGAGTTTATTGTCGTGATAATAGTTGCAATTGAGAAGGTTTTCCCAATAGGTTTTTTTTTCTGAGATTTACTTTGTCGAAGCTGCTACACTTGATTCGCCTTGTGTCGTACAGTGGGGCATTATTACCCAAACTACCCGCTGATCACGCGCGGCGCGGCGCGCCTGCAAACGAGTGTTATGCTGTGTCCCTGGTCCCACCACCATGGCCCGCCGTGCGGGGGCGGGGCGGGGCGGGGCGGAGCGCTCCCAAATCGCCCCAAATCGGCGCCCTCTCTCTCTCTCTCTCTCTCTCTCTCTCTCTCTCTCTCTCTCTCTCTCTCTCTCTCTCTCTCTCCCTCTCTCTTTTTCTCCCTCTCTCTCTTTCTTATTCCTCCTCATTCCTCCGTTCCATCATCCATCTCTCTTCTGCCCGTCGGAAAATCAATGGGCGTGACGAGGAGGGCTGTGGGATGCTTTGGTGTGGTCTGGTTAGCGTCGCTGCTATCGCCTCCCCCCCCTCCCCTTCCCCGCCCTCAGCCCCTACCCCTGCTGCCCCCCACGCCCCGCCACGCTCCGCCACCTCGAGTTTGACTGACAACGGTCCAGGCAGCAGGCAGCAGGCGCGCCTCGGGCTGTAGAGGGAGCGCGAGCGCGAGCTGAGCGCCAGTAAAGCGAAACGAAGCAATGGTATTGCTGCGAACACACTCATTAGCTCTAACGACGTCGTCCCGCTCGCTCGCGCCCTCCCCCCCCCCCCCCTCGCCTCTGTTTCTTCCCCAGCGTGCTTTCCGCCTCCCCCCCTCCCCCCTCCCGCTCACTCGTTACTGACTTTTTGCCTCTTCTCGTTCGCATGCTCATTTTAGTGTTGTGGGTGTGTGGCGGTGTGTCCCGGGCGTCTGTGTGACGAAGTGACGACACTGAGCTGCTGTGTCGTGACGTCACGGGTCACCACCTGTCCCCCACCACACACCCCAAAGCCTCCCCCCCTCCCTCCTGCTGCCCCCGCCCCCTGCCTAACTTCGGTGACAGACACGTGGATGAATAATTTCCCGCCGTGCTGCGCCGCGCTGTTGAGCTCGGCCCGGGGCGAGGTGGGGCGGGGCGGGGTGGGGCGGGTTGGGGTGGGGCGGGGTGGGGTGAGGCGGGGCAGTCTCCGCGGCCGCGCGCGGATAGGGCTTATCTCTTGCTGCCCGCGCTCCTGCACACACGCCGCGAGTGTTTCTGCATTTCTGCGCGCAGAGAAAAAAAAAGAAAAAGAAAACTGCATACGGCAGCGAGGTCGCTGTGAGTTGCGAGTCGAGATGATGTGGATATACGTATAGAGATGAGGGTTCAGCCCTGCAGGCCCGAGGAGCCGGGCCGGCTCCCAGATGACAGACGCGAGCTCCTTATCTCGGCCCGGGGCGGGGCGGGGCGGGGCGGGGCCCAGCTGTGGGTGAGAAGGGTTGGGGCGGGCGTGCTCAGGACGTCTCTGCAAACAAGGAGAGCTAGCGAGCTGCAGATTACCTTATCTCACGCTGCGAAACATTAAACATTATTCTTACTCTCTGCTCTGTGTTTACTTTCCTATGGAACACATACTACCTGCTGTACTGCTGCGCGCAACGCACCTTTCGAATAGTCCTGTCGAGAAGGTGACGAAACGGAATCCCGAGGGGGAAACATTTGTACTTCGAATCATACAATTCTCTTCATTTCTTTGCACTGTTCGCTTTCCTTTTTATTTTTCAAAGTTTCACTGACATTTGTGAATTTGCGCTGAATTTTTGAGAATATTCCTGAATTTTCCTGGATTAAGTTTAGTGCGAATTTTCTAAATGACAAGGTGGACAATACTTTCAGATTTCTTTCCCTCTCGCAGGACCTACGAGTGCAGATTTCTTTTAAAAGTTTTTTTGGCCACGCACGCGCGTGTGCCGCGGCCTTATCCAGCGCATCGATTTATTTTCATACTCCAAGACCAAAAGCACGGTCGAGGAGGAAGAATGTCCCCCTCTGTCCCTTTATCTCTCCCCGGGACCCGACCCGACCCGACCCCTCCAGGAGACGTGAAGAAATCTCGGATGAGGGCCGCATACCTGGACCAGCAGCCGGGAGTCCTTGGCATAGCGCGCCCCGCGCCCCGCCCTCCCCTCAGCGTCCCCGCCCCGCATGGCACGCGCGCCCGGCGCCCGCGGAGCCATGAGAGGAGGGCGCCGTGGAGGAGAGGAGGAGCTGGAGCAGGCCGGAGGGAGGGGCTCATAGTCAGTGGTCACTATCTCAGGACCTCATACGCGTCCGGAAATGGAGGCGGATGCAGGTAGGTGCCGACGGGTTCGCCGTGTCCGGTCCGGGATGTTGGCGGTGTTGCTTACACTTGCCCGCGCTTCAATTTTAACTCGTTTGAGCTCACGCTGCGGAGCAGCCCGGAGCCACCCGGAGCCACCCGGAGCCGCCCGGAGCCACCCGGAGCCACCCGGAGCCGCCCGGAGCCGTCTGGAGCCACCCGGAGCCCCCCGGAGCCCCCCGGAGCCCCCCGGAGCCACCCGGAGCCACCCGGAGCCACCCGGAGCCGCCTGGAGCCACCCGAGGAGCCACCCCCAACGAGACACCCTCCGCTTCTGTTCATTCTCCGCCACTCGCATAGAATACTTGACGCGGCGGGGTGTGGCGGGCGGGGCGGGGCGGGGCGGGGTGGGGCCCAAAGAGCAGATGAGGGCGCTATCGAGGGCCGAGACTCCCGACACAATGGGTTCAGCCTAGGGCGCGCGCGCATACAGCAGTCTCTGCCGAAGCAGCCTCGACGCGCTGCTGAAAAAGACGCGGCTTCTGCTGTCACAGCTTCTACTGCCATACTGCCCCTGCTGCCACAGCGCCTGCTGCTGTCGCTGCTGGTGTTTTTCCTCCTGGCTGGTGGGAATACGCGGCTCGCGACTCGCCTGGGGCGTGTCTGTGTGCCTTACGCCTGCGGGGACGCGGGGCGGGGCGGGGCGACACCGTGTGGTCGCGAGGGACAACATCAAACAGCATCCACATCCAGGACGCTCCCCTCCCAACTGCTCTCCATATCACTTTCGCTCCACTGCAATGCTGCTCCACTGCGATGCCTTTGCAGCGCCATTCGGCCATTTGATGCAGGCACGGGCGTGGCGGGGCGTGGTGGGGCGTGGCGGGGCGTGGTGGGGCGTGGCGGCGCGTGGCGGGGCGTGGCCTCACTCACGTGGACATGTGGCCGTTCGCCCGTCCTTGGGTGCACTGCCAAACGAACTCCCGCTGTGCGAAGTCACCGGGTCGACGGGGAGGGAGGGGACCCCCCCCCCCCCCCCCAACACCCCCCTCTGTCACGCGTCACGCTCCTCGCCCCGAGAGCCTGTTAGCCTAGATATCACAGAGTTTCAAACACACCAGAAGGTTCGAGAAAATCAAACCCGTACAAAACGTAGTGGGTGGGTCACTTGACAAGGACGCCGTCACGGGGCGAGCGCCGGCCAGGTAGGCAACCCGGCCACATGCGTGCGTGCGGTGCGGTATCCTAACACGGCACTCTGCCTGCGGCCGCCGCGCGCCTCGGCCTCCGCGTCCAAGCGAACGTTTTCTGTCTGAACATCATTTTTCTCACATTTCGCCCCCTGACCTTCCGCATGAGCGGGAGAGGTGTGCATGTGGAGTGGGGGACACTCTCTGGGTCGGCCCGGTCGCGGTGATCATGTTTCGTGCTACGTTTCACTCTTCGCGTAGGGCGGGGCGGGGCGAGCGGGAGCGCTCTGGTTGGAGCGATGGGCGTTCTCTCCCATCCCGCAGGCTGAGCTGCCGCCCCCGCGCCTGCCGTCCACTGTCCACTCGGCGCGGCGTGCTCAGGGGCGTCTGCATGGCGTATCTCGTTTTTTCAAAATTTCATCGACTTCACTTCCGCATCCGCTCGCTTTATTATTGATTGTCCGGGTGGGGCGGCGGGCGGGGCGGGCGGGGCGGGGCGCACGCCACATTCCATTGACCCCCATGCAGGCGCGGGCGCGAGGGGGAGGGCGGTGGTGGTAGGGGAGGGGGGGGCGAAGGAGGAAGGAGGAAGAGGCCCTCGGGGCGGGGCGGGGAGCGAGGCGCTTTACCCCGTGACCAAGTTGGGACTTTGGCCTCCCGCTGGAGTCACCCCCCACCCCTACCCGGGGCGTGTCTGGCTGCGGCAGCGCCAACCCTACCATGCGGCCAGGGCGTTTCAGCAGCACCCGGCCCGGGGCGTGGCGGGTGAGGCCGGGCGAGGCGTGGTGGGGCTGGGCGGGGCGGGGCGGGGCGTGGTGCGTCACTGGAGCGCAGCCCTGGAGGAGAGCCGGTCCAGAGCGCATGCGCGGAGCAGCTCCGGGGGCTGCAAGGGCGGGTAGCACCTCGCGCGCCCTCGGCGGCGGCAGCGTGTCGATCCCTCGGACCAGCTCCGCTCACCACGGGGCCGGCCGCCCCACCCCGCCCCGCCGCCGCTCACCGGGAGGCCCCGCCGCCCGGCCCGGCCCCACCGAGCTCACCCCACCCACCCACCGGCCGGGCCGCGGCGCGGTACGGCACGGTGCGGCGGCGCGGGGCCTCGGGGGCGTGGCAGGGGGTGGCGGGCGCGCGGGGGCCGGGGGCGGGCCGGGGGCGGGGGCGGGGGCAAGCGGCGTGGCGCGGTGAGTCGCTGGCTCGCCAGTCGAGAGCTGCTGCCGCTCAGCTTGGTCGGCGGTGCGGTACGGTGCCACAGGATCTACACGGCGCAAGCGTTCGCTCCGAGCCCGCCCCGCAGCGCGCGCGGCACGGTTAGGCCCGCCGCCAGACCCGCGTCGGCCCGCCCCGCCCCGCCCCGCCCCGCTCCGCGACACGCTGTGCCGTCCGCGACATGTCCGCCGAGTCCCGGTCGCACCGTCGCGCCGCCGCGCCTAACCACCCGCAGTGACCCGCCACGGCCTCGGCCCGGCCCCGGCCCGGCCCCGGCCCGCCCGCGCACTGGCCTGCACTGGACAGGCTGGATGGCTGCAGTCTCGCCTGTGAAGTGAGTCCCGTGCCGTGCCGTGCCGTCCACACCGCCCCCGCCCCGCGTGTGCAGCCCCCGCGCCTTAACCTGCTGTGCTGCCCCAACCAAGCCGTGCAAACTTTGCGAGACAAGACGTGACCACACCGCGCTGCTCCGCTGCCGTGATTCGCAACTTCCCCGCTCCGCTCAGCCACCCGGCCCGGCCCCGGCACCCCCTCCTGCCCCCCGCGGCCCCCCGCGGCCCCGGCCCGGCCCGGTGAGCCCCGCCACGCGCCACGCCCCGCCACCCTGGGCACTGCCCCGTGCCCCAGCCGCACCGGCAGGCCAGTGCAGCTCGGCGCGGCGCAGCGATGCGCTGCGGGTGCCGCCTCCCCGCTTCCGCCTAAAATGCATGGAGATGGGTGCGAACCTTATCTTTTTTTTCCAATCCGAAATCTCGCTCGACTGAACGAGAATTAAGTTACACGTATTTTTAGTCTGGATTAATTAAGCCGACCTGACGTGGCCTAGATAAATACTAGTGCGTGTGTGTGTGTGTGAGAGAGAGATCATTGACACACATTTGGTGAATCGAAACACAAAAAAAAAAAGACGACTGGAAAAATCGATAGTGATGCGGTCGCCTGCCCTTTAGAGAGGCCCCGGCGCCCTTGGCGTTTAGTGCTGTTTTTTTCCCCCGTTAGCGGGAATAGCCCTTCGTGTGCGGCGCGGGGCGCGTTGCTGGTCGCGAGACATGGGCCCCCAGGACGAGTCACCCCGCCACTGCGCCTGTCTCTACCGCACCTGCCGAGTCGAGCCGAGCTCAGCCGAGCCCAGCCGGGCCGAGCTCTTAGTGGGGTAGTGCGCGGCGAGGGCGGCGAGGGGCGTGTGCATTGAGGCTCGCGGATGTCGGCTGCGTTCGAGGTCGCCGGCCGGCTGCCTCCTTTCCACCCTCCGTCGATTTTCGCGGAGGGAGGGACGGAGCGGAGCGCTGGCGCTTCCCCGGACACAGCCGCCGCCCGCCGTGCTCTCCGCGCAGGCAGCTCCTTGTCGTCTGCTATGCGCCTGCGCCCAGGTCTACCACCCTCGCGAGCTGGTGTCGTCGTAGTTATGGTGTGGCGGCAACTTCTGCCTTCCCCTCGAAAACCATGTTAAATGATGTCAGTAATGCGAGAACGCCGTGCGGTAAACGAAATAAATCAGCGGAGGTCTGTCGGGGGAGATCCTGGTCCTTCGAAGGGGTCGTCATGTTGCCCAGCATGGACGTGGCCTTGTTAATTTCAGCGCTTTAGTTCTCAGCTTGCCTTTGTCTTTTGCTTTCCGCTTTTGGTATTTTTATCAACTTTCCTGCTTTTTACGCGGAAATTCAACAAAACCCAATGGCTATGACTATATTTCAGTTTCTGTGATGTTAGTTTTGGTTTGTGGAATTCATTTTCAAGTGGGAATGAAACAAAAGATTGAAGTTCATCCCTGGTGAGGTAAAGTTTTGAGTAGCTGCCCCTTCTTGTCTGCTATGTGTACCTGTCAAAGTTCCCGAAATGCTGACAGCAGATCTCAAAATATGAGTGTTCTGTAAAGGAAATCTTGAAGACCCACCTGTAAAGTTTTTTTCCTACCAATAACATTTCTTTCTTTCCCGAATACCATCACTGGCCACCATTTGCGGTAATCATCCCTGGGTCCATTCTAACCTTGCACGCACAGTAAGGTGCCCAACCCTTCCCGGGAATATTAAAATTTCTGCTGATTTTAGTATGTTATGTAGTTCAAATTTTTCCAGTTGTATTTTTTTAGTTGTTTTTTGTTTATTTAAAAAAAAATAATTTAGCTGAAACTACATTCTGTATTGTGGATAGAACACGTCCCAACAACAACTTAAAATTTTAAAAAATTCTCAAATGCAGCAGATATTATGATTACATTACAGCCTTATTGGATGTTGTTTTTTAAAAGTGTAACTGAAGTAAAATAACTAGCAGCAGACATCAGTGCTATTTAAGAAATTCCTCTCACTCAAGGTGCTCTCACTTAGTACTGTATCATCTCAGAACAAGAAGAATTGTTGAAAAGCCTTTTACCTTTAATATTTGGAATTAAAATGATCTTCCAATGACATTCTCAGAGTTTTTAATAAATTCATTGGATATTTAAAGTCTTTGTTGTTTTTTGGTATCTTTTCTTCTTTTTCTATTATCTCTCTTCCTGGTTTTAATGGGGTGTGATATATTTGTTACAGCCAGGAGGAGGAGTGTTTGTGTTTCCATTCCAAGACAAGAATCAATGGATGGAACATGCTGTTCCCAGACAAAGGCCCTGTTGATCAGGAATTTCCTGATCAAAATCAGGGCCAGAAGAACATTTGTGATAGTGAGTGTTGTATCATCGATCATCAAGCCTATATTTCTAATTTTGGGAACCTGTAAACTTATTATTTTGTACACCTCTTTCCCTTAGGAACTATTCACCCCACTCATTTACCTAGTGGTTCCTGTAATCATCTTTGTGTATATCAATATGTACGAGCTACCGCCAATACTTCCTCATCCAGGCATATTAGAGACCTTTCGAATATTTGATAGGTTCCTGATAATTCGGAACCATACAATAGCTGTTGCTCCAAACACCACTGAGACGCAAGTAAGTGTATTCTTTCCTGTTGCCAAAACATGCCCTGTTATTCCATTTCAAAATTCCCAGAGTTAGAACTATAGAGATGTTGTTTACTTTTTATAGGAATTTCTCAAGGCTGTGAATAATATGTACTTGAAAGTACAGACTGAGCAAGATGGTGCTGAAGTCAAGCCTCAAACCCCCATCAATTTTTTGATGTTCAACAACAATGATGAACTCTCAGATTCCTATTGGAAAGATCCTCAGTCTTTTCAGTTGGGCTTAGTGTTTGAGGATGACCAACCAATTACTAGCAACCTTAAGTATGTCTGATTATTTGGAAGTGTTAGATAAACTCAAAAGTTTGTTTGCTAATTTTGGGATTACTTTCTCTTCCCATCAGGTATGAAATAAGGGGTAACCCACAATTCTCTGTAACCCCACCAACAACTGACATGTTTTCGGATTCAGACTCATGCCTTGGTCAAGGGCCTATAAAACGGCAGTGGAGTGGAATATTTCCAGATCCAGGTGAAACCTGTCCAGCACAGCAATACTATCTGTCAGGATTTCTGCCACTTCAAACTCTGGTTGATTTTACCAAAATAACGGTAATAGAAGTTTTAGAATTCTTAGAAAATTTATGTGTTGCATCATTTAAAATACACTGTTTGGTAAAACTCGTTTTAAATTTCATCAGCTTGACTCTGGAGTGAGTGACTTGTCTATACCTGGAATTAGTCTTGAATTGCTACCCAGATCGGTGAGAGAAACAAAATTGACGCCACTGGAAGGTATGAAACATCATTCTATGTACAGTACATATTTTCTTCATTTTCTTATGTCCAGATTGACTGATATTCTTTTATGTGTGTTACAGAGGCTGCAACCTTGAAGGACTTAATTCTTTTGATCCTTGTGCCTGTACTAATGGTGATGGCTATGTCTCAGTACACCACCTATCTTATTGTCCTAATTGTTAATGAAAAAGAAAATCACTCTTTGGCTGCTATGAAAACCATGGGAGTGAAAGATTCTGCATACTGGTTCGTTTTTGTCATCAGTAAACAGTATTTGATAGTTTTGGAATGTATCCCTTATCACCCACCCAACATTTTTCATTGCAGGTTTTCATGGTTTGTCATATACACTGTGCTGGTAGCTGCTCTGGCACTTGTCGTGGTGCTTCTTCTGTACCTCTCTGATATCCTCCCACGATCCAGTTACACCTTGCTTTTCCTGAATGTTACTGCCTATGGGTGCAGCTCTATAATGATAACCTTTGTGTTAAGCACATTTTTCAACAACGCTCGGGTATGTTTTACCTTCTAGGTTTATCTTTGTTTTCTTAATGGGGTCACTATTAACCCTTTTTTACATTCTAGACTGCTGGGCTGTTGGCATCATTTGTAACAACACTTTTAAGTCTTGTGTTCTTGTTGGAAACTGGACTAGATGTGCACTCTATTGTTGGCAAGTGCTTTTTAGGATTATTGAGTCCTTTAGCATTCGCCAAGGTGCTGTATTTGGTAAGTTATTTCACATTCATATAATGTTCATTTGTCACTCATTATACATGATTTGCTCTATTTAATGCATTTATGTTAACTAATTTTCAGGCTATAGCCATGGAGATGAATGGCAAGGGTTTAACATGGGCAACAATGTGGGAAGGTCCGCAGCCAAACCCTGGTGTTTATTTTCTTCTGCAATTTGTAGACATTCTGCTGTATGGACTTCTTGCATATTATTTGGACAATGTTCTTCCAAGTAAGTTGATCTTTTAAGAATATGTTTTTCTTCTCTTAAAATAATTGTGTGCTGTACAAGCACTCACAAGGACTCTTAGTGGTGTTAACAGCAATGGATTTAAGCATATCAGACTTAAACTCTCATGATACTGAGTTTTGAGTGATGCTTCAAAAATGTTGTATGTTGGGAATCTTGTAATATTTTGTGAATTTAAGATTTCTGTAAATCCTTACCTTTTCCTTGTCTGCAAATGACTGCTGTTTCTGTAACATCTGACTAACATGGAGTGTCCCTTTCTTCCTCTCTCCTGTTGCTAACAGATGAACATTCTATAAGGAGGTCTCCTCTGTTCTGCCTGAATCCCATGTTTTGGTGTAATAGGAAATCAGTTCGGGTGAGTTCAAGTTTTCGTCTATTGGAAACAACTATAACCTAGGCTTGTCATTAATACCAGTACGATGACTAACTCATCTTTCTTAGATCCAAGATTATTTATCTCAGATCAGTTACTTGATTTTGTAAAGTGCTTACTGTATCTCAATATTTCAGGCTACTGCTACGGCTAATGGTGAACCTTTCACATATCTCACTACTGAAGAATCAGAAAGTGGAGACATTGAACCTGTACCACCTGAACTTAAGGGCCGTGAAGCAATCAGAATAGAAGATCTTCACAAGACATTCAAAACATGCTTTAAACCTGGAATTAAAGCTGTTAATGGTAAATATTGGGCAGCATTCAAAACGATTGTGCACACTAGTACTATTCAGAATTACTTATTGTTTTCTTAAACTCATTTCCTCAGGTATTAATTTAACAATTTATGAGGGCCAAATCACAGCAATTTTAGGCCACAATGGAGCAGGGAAAACTACCCTATTTAACATACTTCTTGGATGTACTGCACCAACATCTGGCACAGCATACATATATGGATATGATATCAGGTAAGTTGCTCTTGAGGCTGTTCGGAAATTTTACTATACCCATTTCAATATTGTAACCAATTTGTTTGTAATCGCTGTAATAGGAATGCAAATGATATGCAAGTGGTCCGCCGTATGACTGGTGTCTGTCCCCAGTTTGATATTCTTTTCAAAACTCTCACAGCAAGAGAGCATTTGCACTTTTATGGTACTGTTCGTGTAAGTATTTAAGATGCCATATGGTTAAACAGTTTTTACTGTGCTTGAAATCATATTTAGGTGTTAAATTATTTTTTGTTTCTGCAGGGCATACCACCATCAAAGTTGGATTATGAAATTGAACGCACACTTGCAGACTTGGATCTCCTGGAGAAAGCTGACTTTGTTTCTGCCAACTTAAGTGGAGGCCAGAAACGAAAGTTGTGCATTGGCATTGCTATTATTGGAGATCCAAAGGTATTTATACTTTTTGCTTAGAGTTTATCTTAACTTACAATGTTATCATTCAGATTTAGACAAAGACTGTTTTTCCTAGATAATTGTTCTTGATGAACCATCAGCTGGTGTAGACCCCATCTCCAGAAGACATATATGGTCTGTGCTCCAAAGTCGAAAAGCCGGAAAGGTGTGTTGCATTGTCCTATTTTACATTTTACTCAGTTTTACTTTATGTATAAGTGTAGTTTTTAGAAGTACACGGTGCTCAGTCCAGCATAACTCATAACTCATTGCAATATTCATTGTAGGTCATACTGCTTACAACCCACTTCATGGATGAAGCTGACATACTTGCTGAAAGAAAAGCTGTCATATCAAAGGGTCGTATTAGATGTTGTGGATCATCTCTATTTCTGAAAAATAAATTTGGGATTGGTTACCATCTGACGTAAGTACATGTATTGTCACTTTGTGTTCTTCCCTTTGACTAGTACCTTATAATTTTTTAACACTTGATTTTATGTAGTCGATTGAAAGTTACCTGCCCCACATTTCCTATTTCCCCGCCCCCAACTGTTGTCAGTAAGTCAGAAGACAAAAATTTAGTTAACCCTTCTCCTTACAAAGCTATCCTATGTATCAATTTTGTTTCCTTCATATTGCCTGTACAACATTTGTAATACTATTTTGTTTTTGACATTTTGTAGGCTTGTTCTCCAATCTGATGCACATGAAATTGCCATTGCTCAGCTTGTACAGAGATATGTACATAGGGCAGAACGAGCAAGACGTCACGGCAGAGAGCTATCTTTTATTCTACCTCACAATGCAGTCAACAGTTTCCCAGATTTGTTTGCTGCCATAGAACGCGAAGTTAACACCAAACGTGGACTTGGCATTACAAGTTATGGTGTAGCTATGACTACTCTTGAAGAGGTTTGTAACTATGCCATCACAGCGGTATTTCATTATGTAAAATTAACTCAACCTTATTCCAAAAATTCTAATTTAAACATCATGCACTAGGTGTTTTTGCATCTTGAGAGGGATGAAGATGAAGCAGAGACAAATACCGTCATGGAAAATTTGTCTAGAAGTATGCTAAGAAACCGAGCTATGAGTCGGTCCCTTTCTATACCATCAAAAAGTACTTCATATCACAGCCTTCAAAATGAAGCTGCTGCCAGTACAGTTACCACAGATTCCGAAATAAATACAGGTATGTTCTTATTTAATGTATATATATGTATATTTATAAGGACCTAAACACTGTAAGAGGCATGCTGTTAAGATATGCAACACACTTATGTGTATTACCCCTCCCTGCATTTGCACAGTAGCATTGCACTACTAGTGATGATACTATCTGTTGAATATGTGCCCTCAAAACACATACAAAATGAAACCAGAACTTACCTACCACTGTCTGTTTGTCTATTTATAATCCTGCCCTCCCTCCCCCCTCTTTTTATTTTTTATTTTAATTTTTTAAATTTTATATTTTTACAACATGTAGCACCTTATTGCATGGCATTTTATTGCCCAAAAGTAGTAGCTCAATGTCACTTGTAAAGCATCTTGTATCACTTTCCAGGGCTTTGGGTTTTATCATTTTTTAACTTATGGTATGCAATCTTAATTTCAGCTGCATTTGATGCTTCAAAGCCTAATGGTGAGGTCCCAAACTTATCTCAAGCCTCTGCCTATCTCCCTCTCAGCAGCTGCGAAGGTGAGCTAATAATGCTGCTGCTGTAGTTAGGTCCTCTTGTGGTGATAGATTGTTTTTGGTCCTTATCTGTGGTTGTTGGTCTTTGTCCGTCCTATGCTTTTTCAAATATTGTTTCTATACTAAGTGCCTCTTGACACTAAGTCTGGAACTTGGTTTTCCTAGGCCATTATCTTATGACCAATATTTTTTAAATGCTTACAGTAACCTCTTGTATCACACTGCTAACTTTACCACCAGCTTTGTAAGCGCACTTAGCTCAAACCAATAATGACAATTGATAATTTTTTTTTTTTTTAAAGAGAGTACATATGTAAATATTCCATTTACATTAATTTCCTGTGGTAGGCTTATTTTCACAATAAGCTTTGTGGTAGCATAGCCTTCCTTTCATTAAAATGTGTTGACTAGGTACCCTGCTATATTGTGGTCGGTATTGACTAAACCAGTTGTACCTTGCAAGTAAATTTTAGTGGAGGAGTAAGTGGGCTAGAAATTGTTGAGGACATTGTAACTAAAATTACATACTTCTAAAACAGCCTTGTGTTATGCTTGAAACTTTCAAAAAATTCAAAGAATCAATCATTGAAACAATTTTGTATCTTGACCTCATTTGCTAGGAGGATGATCTCAAATACATCCTTTCCTTTTTTTATACTATGTTATAGGCCCACCACCTGTGAAACCAAAAAAATCTTTAGAAAAGACTTCCAGCGAACCTGCTCCTACAACTCCTGACAATCGTAAACATGCAGGATTTTTTGTTGAAGGTTAGTCTTTATATCTCTTCTGCCATACTACTTTAGAGTTTAGATTGAACTTTGGGACTTTCACCTTTGAGGATATGAAAAATAAAATATGTTTCTGTTGTGATGCTGTGGGCTTACTTGGTGGTGATGTTTTGCACTGTCCGTACTCCTTGTCCTTCCCTTGGCTTTTTTATTATTTTCTTTTGACCTATCTGATTTCTGCCACCTAATGGTTTAAGCTTTCTGTTGTGATGTTATCTTAAGCTAATCTTGAATGAACATAAATAGAGCACAGTACAGATCAAGAGCAGAGTCCAAAATGGGAGTTTGTGTATTATTACTAAAGTTGTTGATAGGTCCCTATTAACTTATATTTTTATAAAAATGAAAATATAGTTACAGTAAAAGCTGCTTATAACGTTGCCCCTAATTGCGCCGAAATCGCAACGTTATAAGCGGGAAACGCTATAAACGGACATTTTTACATGTAATAAGTCTTATTGGTGCACGGAAAACGCGACGCTATAAGCGGAAAACGTTATACGCGGAAACGTTATAAGCGGCTTTTACTGTATAATATTTTAATCTACATCATCTTTAATTTCAAAAAGTTTAGAAAATCCTTTTGATGTTTTCCAGATGGAACACTTTCCCCAACTGAACATCCCCTTCGTCTGCCCATTGAAGTGTCTCCTAATACCACTCAAAAGTTACTAGCTATGATCAAACTTCGTTTTTGGTGTCTTATTCGAGACACATACAAACTTGTCAACCTAGTGGCAGTGCCCGTACTTTTATCAATGCTACTGCTGTATCGTTCTGCTGGCCACAATCGTCCTCCAGAAATGCCCTCTCTTCGTCTGGATGGAGGTAGGAATATATAAGTTTATACTTAATAATGTATATAATTGTTCCAAATGGTTAATTTTCAATCTCTTTTTCTTTTTTCTTTTTTTTTTTTTTAAATAATTCAGGAACCTATACCAGCATGAAAGTTGCATTAATTGCCTCCGATTTCGCTGGAAGAGAGTCTCCTCAAAGAGATCTGCTCCTTGGAGGAATAAATGAGACACGAGCTAACAGTGTTGATGTATACACAGGAAATGTATCTCAGGTTAATCTTACATCTCCTCACCTCTTGAGACTCAAAATGGCTTTGGGTGATGAACAAGAAAATCCGGGTGCAATACAAGTCTCAGCAGCATATAATGATACTGCTCAACATTCCTTGCCCATTGTCATGAATCTGATTAGCAATTCAATTTATAGGTAAAACAATTAGTTAATTTATGAATTGCTGTTCCACATTTAAACTCTTTAAACTGTTTTTTATGCACTAATCAATTATACATATCACAGAATGGTTATGGCTAACAAAAGAGGAAGGGATATTGCAAGGAATACTCAACCAATCATCACAAAGTCCCATCCCTTTGATCGTCAAAACACTAGCAGTACTGTACTGTCTTATGCTTTAACCGCCTTTAGTGTTGGTTTTACATTCATCATGGTGGCTGCAACAGCTGGTGTAGATATGGTCTATGATAGAGAGGTAAATGTGTTTCTGCTCTGTTTCATTCTTATATTTCTTATTCTATTTGTGAGTACTAAGTCTTATATTTCTATTACAGATCCGAGCCAAGACTCAATTGCGAGTGAACGGACTGTCATTTTCAATTTACTTCATCTCCTTTTTCTTGGTTATGTTTGTTGTACTTCTTGTTGTTTTTGTGTTATTGGTCTTGGTGGCATACCTGTGTGGGGTAGCCTGGCTTGACACACTTCCTGCTGTTACCATTTTTGGCATTCTTATGTCACTCTACTGTCCGTGTGCTATTATTCTTGCAACAACCCTCTCCTATTGTTTCCATAAGACTGAATCAGCTGCGTCTATTTTACCTGGAGTCATGCTGTTTCCAGGAATCATTCCATACTTTACAATTGTTTTTGTCAAATGTAAGTATTTTCATCTCACTCAATATGCTCACATGTAGGACATTTTTAAAAGCATACAGTATCTTCTTTTCATAATATGTATTTTCTTTTACAGCACATAAAGTGAAAGAAGTCCTTCACATTATTAATTCATTACTTAACCCATTTTATTTGCCATTTGGGGCAGTATGGCAAATGATTGATCGCTATCTTATTTGTATGGAAAGTACTCGATGCCGTAGGGAAGGAAATCCATTTAGCAACTATGGCACTAAGGATATTGGAGTTATTATTGCTGGCAGCATTTTTACTACTGTTGTATGGTCATTCATTCTTTTTATTGTGGATCTCAAAAGCACTGGGACTTCTCTCCGAGACAAATTTAGGGTGGGTACTGCCATTTTATAATCCTTACATTGAAGGTTATTTTAGACTCTAATTGAACCTTATTCTACTTGCAGGGTGTTCGAGGGTCTGTTGGGGCGTGTGACGGTGGGGAAAGCCATGACTGTGGTGAACTTTTTGGTGACGATGATGTGAGAACAGAGAGGTCAAAAGTTTCTCGTTTAATGATTGACCCTCCAGATCAGCCACCAGTTGTGATAGTGCAGGTCTGTAATTTCCTCAATATGGTTGATGTCAATTTTCTGTCAAGTATAGCTTTTGTATGGTATTTATTACCTACATATCTTGCATGTTTGTGAACAGAATCTTCGTAAGGAGTATGACAAAGATCGTAAGCAAAGCAAATGCTGTGATTGCTGTGTAGTAAAGGGGAAGACGCACAAATTGGCTTTAAAAGAACTATCCCTTGCCATTGACACTGGGGAAGTCTTTGGTCTCCTTGGACACAATGGTGCTGGCAAAACCACAACTATGAAAATAATCATAGCTGAGGAAGCAGCTACAAGAGGAAGGGTATGAAGATTTCCCTGAAATCAATCAAATAAGGATTACCAATGTATTAGAAAAATAATTGCTATACCTTTATTATTATATTCAGGTCCAAATTGCTGGCTATGACATTGCAACAAACATAAATGAAGCATTTCAAAAATTAGGATACTGTCCTCAACATGATGCTCAATGGAAAAAGATAAGCTGTAGGGAACACTTGGAGCTGTATGCTGCCATTAAAGGTGTTCCATCAAAAGACATACCAAGGTATTACTTATGTTTTCACATAAAAGGATATTATGATGCTAGAAAATTACTCAAAGGTCAGTTAAATGTATTAATGATTTCTGCTTTCAGGTTGACAGATGCATTTTTAGCTGGTTTGCAAATGAAAGAACATGCCAACAAACCTGCTGCTGCCTGTTCTGGTGGTACCCGAAGAAAATTGAGTTTTGCCATGGCTATGGTAGGAAATCCTGCTGTGGTATTGATGGATGAACCATCTACAGGCATGGATCCACGTTCCAAAAGATTCCTTTGGGACACAATTTTGGCCAGTTTTCAGGTATTGTAATTATTTTTATGACAAGTCATGTCACAATGAATAACCTTTATCTTTTGTTGTCTAATCACAATTTTTGGATATCCTTTTGATATTTATCTTATGTTTTTCCAATGCAGGGCACACGAGGAGCAATACTCACTACGCATGCCATGGAAGAGGCAGATGCTCTATGCTCCCGAGTTGGTATCATGGTCAAAGGAGAATTAAAGTAAGTAGGATTTACTGTGGGTCTAGCTGACAAATGGGGAAACGTTTTGTGGGTTGCGTACTCAAAGGTGTTTGGAATATCTTTTGTCAGCTCATAGGGCATATAATTAAAAACCAAAACTGCCTTAAACCCTCCACAATGTAATACATCCCTCTGAAAAAAATTGAAAATCTTTGCTATTTTGGTTTCAGGTGTATTGGACCAACACAACATTTAAAAAATTTGTACGGGGCAGGGTACACATTAGAAATGAAATTGAAAGATATGTCTTCAATCAAAACTGTATCTGAGAGACATGAAGGTGTTCTTGCATATGTATCAAATTTGTTTAAGGACTCAAAAATAGTGGAATCATTTTCTGATAGACTTGTGTTTGAAATTCCTCAAAAAGATGTTTCATCTGTTGCGCAATGTTTTCGGAATCTTGAAAAAGGTAAATTTATTGCCTTGGTAAAATTATATTCTTTTTGTTTGAGATACTTGTAATTTCTAAATTATGTTCTTACTTTTTTTCCAGCCAAGCGTGATTTGAATATTATAGAATATAGCTTCAGTCAAACAACTCTGGAGCAAGTCTTCCTGAAATTTTCCCATGATGATGGAGAAGAAGATGACTGATAAAATAAGAACTGTTTTGAGCTACTTAAAACGATACTCAACATCTCTTAATCTTATTTTTGTGGTGCAGCTGACAAAGGGAACAGGCATATGCATTCAAGATTAGTTAGGTCAATTTTGATACAAGATGTCATGTTTGATGTAAATTGATTTTGCAGTTCCATATTGCTACTTTTGGTAACTAGATCCATTATTCAAATATTGGTGTTGAAAAATGCAGTTTCTTTTACAAGTGAACAGACAATAGTGTCATATCTGCTTTACCGGACATTGGAAATTTTTAATATCTTTAAAGTAGCTGTAAACTAGAAGTATGAGGGTAAGAATAATTGTCTTAATGAGAGTGTTACTAAGACATTGTTACCATACCATATGGGGGAGCTGTTTGATTTTGAGTTCTATGACATTTTATGTGTTGATATCTTTTCTTCCTCTTAGGATTATTATTGCTATAGGAATGCTCATATATTTTAAGTACTCATTAACAGGATTAATACAAAGATTTTTCTTACTTCAACCTTTTTTTACAACTACCATTCTGTGTAGTTTTGTATTTGCGCTGTGTCACTCAACTTTCATTGTTGGGCAGTGTGAGCTAACTTCCAGGCTTTTCTGCAGTTTATTGTTAGTTAAATAATGTGATGCTGGGAGTGGCTCTGTAACATTCTAATGTTTTGACTCTCAGGTTTCATATAAACAAAATTGTTTATATTAGTGGTCATTTTTTATTCATCTATCTGTAGCAATATTGTCATTTAGGTTTTAGATGTAGGTTGAAGTGATTAAAAAATATTTGCTGATGTTTTCTTTTTTTCTTTCTTTTCTCTATTTTTTGTTTTTTTTTTGGAAATAGATGGAACTTTGATGTTTTACTCATGTAATGTTGTGCTAATGTACTTGTAATGTGCAAGCAATTAATTCAATAACTTTCCTTTGAAGGGACTCTTGAAAATTTATGAATGATGGCTATACTGTAAGTATAAATAATTGTTTACTTTTCCTGTTTCTGTGTTGAGGGACTACTGTATCTGCACTGTTCAGAGTTCTTTATTTTATTTTTGACGTTTGACAGGCTATTTTATACTTACCAAAACAATTTGTGTGATACTTGGTGATACACTTAACTCAGAATAGCTAAATGCAGTTTTGAGTGTTTTGCCAACTTTTATTTTTTGATATAATCAAGCTACTAGTTCTGACTCAAATTAAGTTTCTGTGCTGTAATGGCTTTTTGACTAGCTCCTTGTTGAGCCTTGTTCCATTTCTTCATTTAACAATCTAGTCATGCTGCTTTCCCAGTCACAGTAACAGTTTATTTAATGAGATGAATTTTCAGGTAGGAAAGGTTAGTAATTCACTGTCGTCTTCATAATGAAGAGTAAATGAGTATTGAATAAGTTTTCTGTACAAAAGAGGAAACATTGTGCAAACTATCCCTGCTTGTGCAGGGGTGTTTGTACATTTTTTGTGATATGTGATTCTCATATGTGACATACCTTTCTAGTCAATGTAGTCATTGTCATCATTTACCATTAGTCATCATCATTTTAACTTAGGTTTGTACCAATGTGTATTATACAAATTCTGCAGTCAAGTGTTTATGTAAATGAATTATATGTTATTTTAATAATGGTGGGTGCCATTTTTTCCCCTTTACTGTTGTCCAATATACTGTCATACCTGATTCCAACCCATTATGTTTGTCTACATTGCTGCTTTCTGAAAATAATGTGAGAGTGCTTTTAGTTTTTTCTTATTAATACTTGTTTTATTAGTGTTCAATTAACTGTATTGCTTTCTACAAACAAGCAATTTCCCATGATTGGTTTGTATTTTCAACTCATCGTTTTATGGAAGATGGGATTGAAAGAGCAAAGTCATGTCATTCAAAGAAAGAAATTCTCGCATCTATACTGTTTGATGACTTTGGAAGCAAAAAATTGTTGACTGGGATGTTGACACATGCTACACCTTAACATCTGCATCAGTCTGGTGGGCTACACCTTTCTGCAACATCTCTACTCTACCAATCTGATTTTATATGAAATGGCATTAGCATTCCCCTGTTTTTTCCCCCTGCTAATTATGCATAATAGCACAAGGCTGTATACCTTTCCAGAATTAGCAGTAACTCAAAAACAAAACTCTCAGTGTATGCATGGGAGCTGAAGGTTGTTAATTGTAGATCTTTGTGCTGACTCTGTTACTGTGATTTTTATCATTGCTGATGTTTCACTATGTTCTGCAATTTTCATCCCACTCATTCCTTATGTTAGTTCAAGCATTGTGTTTGGAAGGTTACCTAGTATATCATCAAGTAAAGAGACCTATGTGATCATGTGATTTTTATGATGTATTATGTATAGTACTGCAATCATGGAGTACTTTCAATTTATTTTTTATGCACATTTGGTGTTGTATTCTTTTGAAATTCCAAGTCAATTGATAATGGTACGCTGCTTTGAGAGCAATCCTGTTCTTGTGCAATGGATGGCAGGTGTATTCAAATTCCTCTGCCTTCTGACCCTATAATTCATTGAAACAAACAAACCCCAGTCTCTGGTAAACTTAGTTTGCTTTTTGACCATTGCTAGATATTTGAAACATCAGGCTGTGGGGAATTGTTTTGACTCTAACACAACATTGTCCTTGTAATATCTTCTTCAAAGACGGAAGGAATATGGTCAATGGCTTGACAGCTTAGTCGCATCTCTATAATTTTAAAAAATGAATAATTCTAAAAGTGGAAGATTCACAAAAGTTTTCTTTTTTTTAACATCATGTGACAAAGCACATTTATTTCAGGCTTGACTGACACTTGTCAGCAAAGCAGGGTATCCTCTATTCATGCTTTTCTTTATTATAGTAATGTGCGTTCATAGTCATGTAAAGAAAATCCTGCCATGCACCAATTGTTCTTAAGCTTCTAATTACTCTGGATGTAGTATTTAAGTACATATGGTTGCTATCCCAGTTTAACTTCAGTCATTTTAGCTGTGATAATCAAAGTTATGTATAAACATTTCAAATTGCCTCAGAATACACTAACTTTTAAAGCACATTACGTATAGTGTCATATCGACTGTCATGGCCTTATATGAGAAGTGAAATAAGAATTTCAAGGGTTTTGAAACATCAGTCTTACTTTCAAGGTACATTTTGTTTCTGTCTTACTTTTCTTTCATTGGGAACTAAAGGTCACTTGCTCTCATTTTAATGACTGAACCTGCCTGTTATTAAAAGAAATTAAATACATACGTCAGGGTAGATTTAAAGAAACACATAGTGCTTCTTTGCATTCCTGAGCTCAATACAATTGAGAAAAGAAAGTTTTACATTAGTAATACTTTCTAAAATTCAATTTAACAAGATAGTAGGAAGTGAGATTCCTGGTAAAGAAGGATTTGATAAATGAGAACTTAAGCATTATCTAAGAGGAAAATGATATGAAAAGAGAGTTTTACAGGCATATGGAGATTTTTGCATAACACCTGCACTTCAAACTTGGATGATGTCAAAAGAATGCACTTGACCTACAAATGTGTGATGATAGTTTATAAGACTTTGTACCTTAATTAATGTCTGTTGTGGTTTGAATATTATTCATGCTAAATGGTTCATTGAGTGATGTTCCATTAAAATGAAGGATATAATTTCAGTCTTCATAATAATGCCAAGTCTGTAAGATGTCTCAGAGCCTGTAGTAAATCTTATCAGAATAATGCTTTTATTGTTCTTGAAGTGACCTCAAGAGAAAAAAAATGTTAATTCATATTCATTAATGTATTAAAATGTTCTGTCATAGAGTTTAATGTGCAGATTGTGCAACTTTGAATGATGTATGAAGGCCAACTGCTTGAGATATGACAATTTTTTATAGCTCTAGGTGTAAACAATTTGTTAAGGATGGCTCATCATGTTATCAGACATTTGTTAGGTTTTGTAAATCTTTCGACAGATCACAAAATGCAATTTTTATATTACGAATTCCCTGTATCCATATGTATCATAGGTATAGGTATAAAAGCAAGTGGGATTTTTTTTCTTTTTTTTTCTAATTAATAAAAACAAATAATTTCTTGCCTTTTCAGTAAGTAGGCAATGAGAAAAATGTTACTATTTCTCATCAGAACATTGGTTTTGTGTATGGAGCACATAGTTCCAACAAAAGAAATGACCTCCTTGTGAGTTCCAGCAGGACTGGATTTTGTTAATCTCCAGTAATTTATTAGAAATTAGAGGTAGCACTCATTTGTAAGTTTGCCATTTATAAAAGAAACAAACAGACTGTTTGATCCTGTCGTTTATGTTGTTTTCTTATAAAAAAAGAAAAACGTTTAGAAATAATAAACAATTTGCTTATAAAAATGTTGACAGTTATTTAACAAAACAAAAATTGAAAATAAAAACAAAACCGATGGAAAGCCGTTTCTTCCCTTTTACACTAGTCGCTGAGCGAAGCGAAGCTAACTCCTGCAAGGGGGGGGGGGGGGGGGGGGTAAAGTGAGATGGGTTCAGCAGCAATCTCGCCGACGGTCCAGCCAAGCCCGGTGTCCTCCTCGTTTGTTTTCAACATAAAAATTAGAAATTAAAGTGTCAGTTCGACGAAATATGCTGTCTCAAATAGTTTTTAGAGTGGTGGTAGTCTCCACACGAAGTTTCAAGTGTCGTCATGTTGTGGAAGTGTGTGTACGAGTGATTTGTCGTGTGTTCACGTCGTGTGTGTCGTGCGTGTCGTGTGTTCTTATCAAGAATACCTTTGATTGTACTGGATTTGTGAAATGAACGTCACGGATTGCTGAAATGACAGCCAGGATCGCTTCACCTTACTTCCGAACTTATTATTTGGGTGAGTGACATAACCTAACAACATAACCAATGTTGTTTACAATAGAGTACACACAGTTCTGTCTGGGAGACAGCAGACTTTGGTCTGAGTATTAAAATCACATAACACCTTGATCTGACAAGTGAGAGTTACTAGCTGTGACATTATTTACTTATATTTAATTAAATTTTCTTTTAAACCTTTGCTCGATACCCAAGTGTTGTGATTTCTTATTGAGCCGCCACTAATTACCAGCCAAACGGTCTCCCCAATACGGTACTGATGCTGTAGTAGAAGAGTGCTCCAAGAGAGACATTTGTTATTAAAAAAAGGTTATTAATTTATAAAATTTAAATAGAAACATTTGGAGTCTCATTTTACTAAAGAAGACACATCAAAGTGTGATGAAAGTATTAAAATCTTATAACCTTTAAACCCAACAAGAAAAAGAAAATAGTATGGGTATTACTCAGATAAATTTGGTGGGAGTTTGTTCCGAATCTTTGCTGTCCTCCCAGTGATACGATTTCTGATCAAGCTATCTTACGTATTGAACCAAACATACTGCTTGTTCCGTTTTGGCTATGAATTTGAATGAGAAAACAGCTGCTCTATAAAAGTAATGATACAGAGTTAATTGCTTTTAAAAAAATGATTAGTTTAAAGAGATTTGACCCCCACAAACTGAAAAGGCGATACTGTTGATTGGATTTAGGTGGGAAACGGTACTTGTAATATATCAATTATGCTGAGAGTGTTTACACTAAATCAGTCTTTCTAAAATATTGAAATATTATCAGAATAAAGTCATATAATCATTAAAATGCTACAGAGGTTTTGGAGTGTTTCAATTCTATTTCAAATAGCTATAAATCATTTTAAAATAGATTCGCCTCATCATATAAAGGTTGTGAGTCAGTGTGAATGTCTTAATTGCATTTAAAGTTAGTGGCCTCTGTAACAACATCCATTACTATGTCATTTTGAATCAAGTTTTAGTGACCCAATGCTTGGATTACCAGTGATACTAGTAAGTTGGTTAGGTCATTGGGTGTGCGGGACTTTCTACATCACGATATCTGGGAGGGGATGCTCCCCTCTCTCGGTTGAGTACGAACGGTGATTGTTGGCCTGTTGTCCCTCCACCACCTCTCCACCCCTGCTCCTCCCCCCCCCCCCCCCGAATTCTCAATTACTCCATGCTGACCAGCACCATGTAGGTTGCCTATCTACACGGCGGAAGGGTTAGACCCATCCTTTTGTTTTAACACTCACTTCGCTCAGCAACTACGTGCCTGCCGCACGTACTCCTAGTAAAGGTGTCCCCACAATGAACTCTTCGGGAGGTGACGGCACGAAAATTTGGGTACCAGGAATTTAATTCCTGCTTCCCCCTGCGCTTGGGCTCTCCGGGTAGGCCGCAACCTTCACACAAGTGCTTGGCGGGTTGGCCTACCCGGTGTGTCGCAGGCGCGTGGACGCGCCCCGCACACAACCCCACGATCGACTGCATCAGACGGATGCAGTTGGTAGTATCCCCGCCAAGTCTACTGGAGTGAGTGCACTTATTGCACTGCACCTAGAAGCGCCATGTATTACTGCGTTTTGAAGACATGCCCCAATCGATATCTGAAAGAACCCCTTCGGAAATGAAAGTCAAATCGACGTCGAAACGATATTGAAACGACGTAGAAAAGGTCGAAATGACGTCGTAATGATGTCGTTTCGACATGTATTTCTCACAGGGAATTCCCTCCCCCGAATAAGGGATGTCTTAGGAAGACGCCCGCTGCGTTTACCACTTTCCCCTAAACAAGGCTTTTGAAAAGTTCAACCGTATGAAGTCTGCTGCCTTAAACATTAAGCATAGCTTATGTTGTCTTCTCTTTGGTGACGACGAAGATTTTGTTTCGCTGTACGACAAATCCGTATCCGTAAAAACCTTAAAAGAAAAACTACATGAACGAATCCATCGGGCCGAGTGGTTGTCATTATTCATTATGTATGTAGTTGGGACTCAGTGTCTACCCCGCGCATACGGAATAGTGGCCAGGGCGGCCAGGCAGTGCCGTACGATAGCGCTGCCGCCGGCCCGGCCGGGGTGAGCGCCCGTCAAACTAGACGAGTGGAGGGGATAGGGAAACCCCACCCCCTCCCTCGGCACCCCGCCGCCCCACCCCCACTCCACCTACTTGAACGTCGCTGGAGAGCAGCGCTGTCTGGCGGGATTTTGTGGAAACGACCAGGGACGGCTGGCGGGACTGGCGTTCTCTGGCAACACGGGCGGGCACGGCGGCACGACGGGGAGGGAAGCTCGTCAGTCGTGTGTTGGCGCCGAACCGAAGCACTTCGCGAGAGCTGCGCCGAGCCGTCCCGCCTCGCTCGAGCCATGGCGTCGAACTCGATATAGTCGTGTGTGAGTGTGTGTGAGTGAGTGCCAAGCATACTTGTGCCCATGTGTAGTGTCATGATGGAGGAGCACCTCCCGCTCATCTACACCGAGCTGCCGGACCACCGGCTGGCCACCGTCACGACCATTCGCTCCTCCAAGTCGGACTACCACCGGCCGCAGCCCTACCACCTGCACCGGCTGCACCAGCCGCATCTGCAGGTGCAGCGCGTGCACTCGCCGCAGCCGCAGCTGGGGCTGGAGCTGCGGGTGCCCTCTGCGCTGGACGCCTACCACCACCTGCAGCACCAGCACCACTACCACCACCTGCTGCAGCAGCAGCAGCACCAGCAGGCCCACCACCAGCTGCTCCTGCGCCAGCAGCACCAGCAGCAGCAGGTGGAGGACGAGGCGGAGCCGGAGCAGACGCACGTCACGTGTCTGTACCCGGAGATCCTGGCGCTCATCTTCAGCTACCTGGACGTGAGCGGCAAGGGCCGCGCCGCGCAGGTGTGCACGTCCTGGCGGGACGCGGCGTACCAGAAGTCGGTGTGGCGCGGCGTGGAGGCCAAGCTGCACCTCAGGCGCTCCAACCCGTCGCTCTTCCAGAGCCTGGTGTGGCGCGGCATCAAGCGCGTCCAGGTGCTCTCCCTCAAGAAGTCCCTGCGCGAGGTGGTGGTCGGCGTGCCGGCGCTCACCTCGCTCAACCTGAGCGGCATCTACAACGTGACGGACGTGGGCCTGTCGCACGCCTTCGTCACGGACCTGCCCACCCTGACGGAGCTCAACCTGTCGCTGTGCAAGCAGCTGACGGACACGGCGGTGGGCCGCATCGCGCAGCACGTCAAGAACCTGGAGACCCTGAGGCTGGAGGGCTGCTCCAACATCACCAACACCGGTCTGCTGTTGATCGCCTGGGGGCTGAAGCGGCTGCGGCGGCTCGACCTGCGGTCCTGCTGGCTGGTCTCGGACCAGGGCATCGCCCACCTGTCGGGCCTCAACCCGGAGACGGCCGACGGCAACCTGGAGCTCGAGTACCTGGGGCTGCAGGACTGCCAGCGGCTGTCGGACGAGGCGCTGCGTCACATGTCCACCGGCCTCAAGAAGCTCAAGAGCGTCAACCTCAGCTTCTGCGTCGGCATCTGCGACGCGGGCCTGCGCCACCTGGCGCGCATGCCGCAGCTCGAGTCCATCAACCTGCGCGCCTGCGAGTACATCACCGACACGGGGGTCTCGTACCTGGCCGAGGGCGGCGCCAAGCTCGGCCAGCTCGACGTCTCCTTCTGCGACAAGATCACCGACTCGGCGCTGCAGCACATCTCGCAGTCGCTGTACGGGCTGCGGTCGCTGTCGCTCAGCGCCTGCCCCGTCACCGACGAGGGCATCAAGCGCATCGCCAGGATGCTCGCCGACCTGGACACGCTCAACATCGGCCAGTGCCGGCAGATCACGGACGCGGGCCTGCACACGGTGGCCGAGACCTGCAAGAACCTCAAGTACATCGACCTGTACGGCTGCACGGGCATCTCGCGCGGCGCCATGGAGAGCCTCATGAAGATGCCCAAGCTGGCCACCATCAACCTAGGTCTCGGGCACGTGGCGGTGCGGTGACCCTGGGCCTAGGCTGCTGTTCTGCGGCTTCGCTACCCGCCTTCGCTTCGCTGCCAGACGTCGCGTCGAGTCCAGCCCCGGGCCGGGCCGCGGCGGGCGCGCGAGAGGAGAGGGCGCCGGCGCCGCTGTTCGGCGCGGGTCCGAGAATGGACTGCGAATCGAGATCGCACCCCCCTGGGATCAATGCCCATTTCCCCCCAACCAATGTGATATTTTATATAAAGATATAGGTTACGAAAGCTCATTTAGTGAACGTGTGAAACGTTTTTCAGTGTCCAATGGATATTTAGCAACAAATTTTTAAATGTATGTGTGTGTGGGTACTAGCGCGCGTGCGTGAGTGTGTGTTTTATGAACTGGCTCAAATCAAGTTTACATGTGTATGGCATTACTTACGGTTTGTAAAACTACTCTTGAGGGACATTTGGTCTGGCAGAGGAATTCACCTTATTTTAATGAGGTGGAACTCTGGTAGATTGTTGTTTACCTGTGCTTTTCAAGGGGAAGGTGCATGCCCCATTGAAAAGAGTGTTTAATTGTTTGTGATATAGGTGTTAGGTCAACATGCACTTTCTAGCCATGATGCTTGAATACACCAGCACTAGAACCAGCAAATGTTGGTGTCATTATCACTGTGATAATGTAGTTAATTATGAAATTTTAATTGTGAGTATGAATTGTTTGCTAGGAGTCAATATGTATTTTATGGACTCCACAGGACACTCCAGTGATTGATATGGATTGATTATTGTATGCTCTTGTATCTTTTATTTCGCTTGTGTCCTGTTTCTTTATTCACGCTTTAAGTAATGCCATCCACAACGAATTTTTGTTAACTTTTCCTCCCAGTAACTGCTTGTTGCACAGTTTGCGTCTACAACTGGTGCTCTCTTTGTTTCCCTCTTCAGTATGCCTTGTTTCCCACAGGTCTTTACATATGTATGTGATTCGTCTACCCTTGCCTTGCTATCAGTCCCTAATTGTTTACCTGCAGCCTGTACAGTGAACACTATCAATTGTTTCCATTTCATTCTAATTTCTGATTTATTTCATTTCTGGACAAAATGTCAACCGCCAAATTCCCCGTGTTTGCGGAAA
Source organism: Frankliniella intonsa (assembly GCA_033675135.1). NCBI lineage: Eukaryota > Metazoa > Arthropoda > Insecta > Thysanoptera > Thripidae > Frankliniella > Frankliniella intonsa. The sequence continues at coordinate 10,061,821 of CM066248.1, forward strand.
ATTTCCTTGACGCGTGTGACGTCTAGTACAAGGACAGCGCGGGAGTGGCGCTTAAAAAAACTGCGTTGTGTGTCACTTGTGGCTCGTTGCACGTGTGGAGCCAGCGCCGGCCGGGCGCCACGACGCCACCAGGGGTCCGTAACTTACCGAAAAATTGGGATAGCAGTTACCATAAAAGTTAAAGTTATCGCAGTCAACTTGAACTGTAACAACAAATATTAAATTTTCATGTTAAATTTTACTTATCCTCAAACTTGGTGAGCGGCCTGCCCAGAGCAATTTTGTAAAATTTATCATTTATGTCCTTGTATTGTTTCTTCTTAAATTAGCATCAAACCTTGAAATAGTAACATTATTTGCTACGCGCTAATATTTGTTATGTTAAAAGGTTTGTTAAGTTACGGCCCCCTGCACGCCATGCCACGCGCAGCCAGCACGCTCTTTGGGGCCATCTTTTTTTCTTTTTTTTCTGAGATAGTGCTGTTATCAGATGAGATAAGCGCTCCGCTGCATTGGGCCCTTGAATATTCAAGCGCTCGGTTGCCTCGGGACTGGGGTCCTTTTAGGGGCGCGGCGGGGCGCGGCGGGGCGCGGCGGGGCGAGGCGGGGTGGGGCGGGGTGGGGCGGGAAGAGCGGGACGGGACGCCCCGCCGCGCGGCCATGCGGGCGCCAGCCGCGCCGCGCCACGCCACGCCACTCCCTGCGGCGCTACCCTGCACGGAAACTTGCCAAGGAAATAAATCCGGAGTGGCGCCTGTGGCGGGCCGGGGCCTGTCTGCAGTCAAAACATGTATCAGTATGCGGGTTTGCCTACCCAGTGCCGTAAGGCGCCGTGGTTCCCCGTGTAGGCAGACCCGCAACACTGATACCTGTTTTATGTTAGAAGGGGAACAGTTTCGCTGTGATCCGGGATGACCTAATTTTTTAAAAAGCACGATGCGTTTTGGGATCTGCCCTGTCTTTAGACCGTTGCGCCCAGACCGCATATTTTCTCTTCGCGATCTGTAGTATTTAGAATGACCGTCGACAAAAATACGGAAAACCACTCGAATCCTTGGGAAATGTACTGTGTGCCAGTGTTTTCAGATTTTTGAAATTACGCGCAGAATACATTTTTAACGCTGTAAAGCGCTGTAGTGCTGCCAGAAAAATAGGCAACAAAAGCGGCCAGACACAGCGGAGTGTAGCGGGCTGCATCTGCGCCTGCCTACTAGGCAACATACGTGCACCAGTGCTAAGGTGTTGCCCAGTAGGCAGGCGGAGATGCAGCCCGCTTCACTCCCCTGTGTATGGGCGATTTATTGCCTTCTTTTCAGGCAGCACTCGTGCGCTGTTGCCAAATTGTGGGCTGCAAAAATTTCTATTAAACCTTTTGAAAATTGCAATTTAGTAGTGAAATACCCCGCTGGCCGGGCCGGGCGGGCACAGCCCGACTGGCTGTGCAGCAGATGGCTTGCGCTTGCGGTGGCGCCACAGTGCTGCGCTACGCTGCTACGCTCCCGTTTCATTTTTGTCAGTTTGTGTTTTGCGGTTTGCTTGCTGCAATTAGCTCTTGCGCCCCGGTGACGAAATCCAGCGAGCCTTTTCGACCTGAAGCGTGCTGGGCTGGCGGGGCGTGGCGGGGCGGGGCGGGGCGGGGCGAGGTGCAACGCTGAGCTCCGCCCAGGCTGGTGTTATCACAATACTGTAGTTACTCATTTAGGCCGTGTGCAAAAGGGTCGCACTGCGTCGCCCATTGTTTCTTGTTTAGGCGCGCCTAAAAAGTTCTCCGTTTGACTTCTTTGTTGCTTCGAATGTTTTCCCCGTTTCTGCTTACATGTTGTCATTTGTTGTTTTTATAATTATTATTACATATAATTATTATTTATAGTTGTGTTCGCGGATGACTATCGTGATATCCGCCCTCTATGTGCGAACTTCAAAACTGGCTGTTCTTTGCTATTTCATAGCTATTGTTTATTTCATTTAATTTTTACATTTGAGAAATGAATAATTGTTATATTGCATTTTTGTTATATCATTTGAACTTGTTGCGCGCCCAGCGAAGCCAAATAACAGAAACCAATTCGGGAGCAACTTGTCTTCTTGTCTCAGTTTTTATTGTCATTTCTAAGTGAAAATGTTTATATACGTACCGAGAGACTGACGTATGATCGTGTGTTGTGGATGTATGTATGTATGTATGTGTGTGTGTATTACTACTGTGTGATATTGTGCGACTGTGTGCGTGTTGTGCGCGTGGTAGGTAAAGAGAAATGTTGTTTATGTTAAGAATGAAATTGATTTTTGTAAATATGGATCACCAAGACTTGGTGAGTTATGATGTTGTGGTAGATGTAACAACATCTGCCATGTCCTTGTTCAATTTTTTTAAATTATAGTAAACAAATTCAAAAAGTTGAAATTACTTACACTGTCTACTTTTGCTTCCCTGATAGACCTAAAAAAAGAAAATCGCTATTGATCAAACGAATCAAGAATTATCTAAGGAGTCACTAGAGCACGGAATACCGTATTAACGACCGTAAAAAAAATTATCACTCTTCAAATCTACACGGACTCTGCAAAGAATGTGAATATACCTGAACAAAAACTGAACCACGCCATCGTGCAAACGCCGCGCGCCGCGCCTCTGTCCATTTCTGAGGAATACCCATGCATTTTTTTTCTTGTTTGCAGTGTACACACACATTCAGCCTGCTGCACAATTTGGCACGGCTCGCTGATCGGACGGGACGGGATGCGTCGGTGGGTGGGTGGACGTGTGAGAGCGAGGGGGATGGACACCGTCGCGTCGGGCGGGGCGGGGCGGGCGGGAGTGTGGGTGCGAGCGGGACGGTGCGGGACGGTGCGGGCGGGCAGGGTCGGTAATCCTGCTCCGCTCTGTCTTTGAATGGCAGCGGCGGCAGCAGGTATGCCACGCCACGCCACGGCGATGTCTTTGACGTCTTTGGGACAGAGGCAGCAGCAGCAACAGCAGTCTCTGCAGGTCTGCTGGGACCCTTTTGGGCTTCTCTCCACATCCTGTGCACTGTGTTCCCCGCCCCCGCCTCACCCCGCCCCGCCCCGCCGGCTCCGTAGGGTTTCTATGCCTGCAGGCATCCGAGCCCCGGGCCCCGGGCCGGGCCAGGGCAGGCAGGGTCTTTGTGCCGGGCGGGGCGGGGCGGGGCGGGCCTAGTGGGGCTGCACATGGTCTCGGGGCTGGTCCGGAGTCTGCCCCGCTCCGGCCGGTGCGCGTCCCGTCCCGTCCCTTGCCCGTCAGCCCGGCAGGGTCTCCAACTTCTCGGAACAAAGATCCCATATAAAATGTAACCGGCCAGCGTAACTTAAAAAAAAAAAAAGCTCCAAGTCTTTTTGGCCTCTGCTGCCAGAATTCCGAGCTGCGGGGCTGGGGGAACCTCTCTGCCCCCCCCCCCCCTTCCACTCCCCTTTCTTTCCTTCTCGATCTCGCCTTTGCCTCCTTCCCCCCTCTCATCTTAGCCCCTTGTTTTCTTTCGTTCATGACTGTGCCTTTTCCTTCTCTAGAGCCGCCCTTTTTTACTTTTTATTTTTCTCTTTTTCTTTTTACTTGTTTTTCTTTCCGACATGGGTAACACCCCCTCTCCCTCTCTCTCTCCCTCTCCGCCCTGGTTTCTCCTTTTGTCCGAGGGCAGGGCAGGGCAGGGCAGGGCAGGACGGGGCCTCGGGGAAAGGGTTCGAGAGTTCGTTCTTCTCCTCCTCCTCCCGGCGCGGCCCTACGGAGCCCTGCAGGGCACGGCGTCCTCGCAGTCAGCCTGAGGTGTACGATTACCTGCCCAGTCCGGCCGAGTGTCTGCAAGTGTTCTCCAGGGCGCGGTAAGATTTTTATTTATTTACCTCCGCAGGAATCTGGAATTATTAGAACACGCTCTTGTATGTAATTCCGCGCAGGCAGTGGCCGGCCGCCCGAGGGGTAGGCAACCCGACTGCAGGCGTGCGCGCCGGGGAGTATATAGGCAGGCACACCAGACTCATACTCCCTCCGGGGCCGGGGTCCAGCCGGCCGGGCCGGTGCGCTGCCTACGCTTCGCTCGGAGCGCTCGCAGTGCTCTTGTTTTAACCCCCCCCCCCCCCCCCGCGCGATAACAGCGCTCCAAAGGAGCAGCAGTGGGCCGGGCTGGGCCGGGCCGGGGCGTAGCGTGGCGCGCGGGAATTAAAAGAACACAACCATTTCCTCGCGTGATTCGAATTCAGTTCGCGAATAAGAGAAGGAGGGCAGGGGGCTCGGGGCGTTGGGGGAGGGAAGGGGAGGGAGGGGAGGTGGCTTGTAGCGCCCCGCGGTGCCCTGCCCGCCCTGCCTGCCCGGGCACGGCTCGACGGGAGGGCGGCCCTGCCCCGCCCCGCCCCGCCCCGCCCCGCCCCGCCCCCCTGCCGGCTCCTGCTCCCCTCAAGACCCGTCCCGCCCGCCAGTCTCCGGCTTGACAGTTCCGTTTGAAACGCGTTTGGGGCCGGGCAGGCACGCTCCTCACGCACGCACACGCACACACACACACACACGCTCGCTCCGTGTTTTGAGCCCCTTCTCCCCCTCCCCCTCTCTCCCTCTCCCTCCCCCTCTCTCTCCCGCGCCCTGCTGTGCGCGCCGCTCGCCGCTCTCCGGGGACTGGCCTGGTAATTAAAGTGGCTCATGCAGAGAGCAAACAAATTTAGAATTTTCTGAATTTGGTCAGCGCGGCTAATACAATGCATTTCGCTCTGTGCGCGCCCGCCCAAAAGCGATTCGCTGCGGTGATGGTGGTGGCCAAGCCCGCGAAATCACGTCAGGACCCCCCCCCCCCCCGTCCACCAAACCCACGCCCCCTGGCCTCGCCTCGCGGTTTGGACGGTTTCCATCACGAATTCATACACATCACAGCGCACCGCGGGAAAACGCGAAAAATTCGAATCGGTCGGCGCCGCGGTGCGCGGCCTGAGCGAACATGGCACTGCTCGGAGCGCGTGCGCGTGTTGTGTTCCAATTTTGACGTCGTTAACGTAATTAATTCAGACTCCTCCTCGTCACCGCGCCGCGCCGGGCCGCGCCGGGCCAGGCCGGACCCTCGTGACGCGCGGGTCGACGGGGTGGTCACGCCGTTCCCCGGGGCCCAGGCCAGGGGCCCGGGCCAGGAGGGCAGCCAGAGGCCAGGCAGTCCGACCAGGACGACGCGCCAGAGCCAGGTATAATCAAGTCAGGAGCGAGGCGTGCTGCATTTGTTCCACTCCGAGTTCAGGTTCGGGTCAATGTCTCCACGTGAGTCGCGACAGCTGACCCGCGCCCCGCCCCGCCCCGCCCCGCCCCGCGGTGCTCACTTCTACTTACTCGGGCCCAATGGCGTCAACCAGCGGCAGTGTTGCCAGAAAAGTAGCCCAAACCACGCTGGTGGAAAGCAGAGTCTACGACCCCGGTGGAAAGCGAGCAGCGCCTACCGGCCTGCCCACTAGGCAACACCTTGACACGGCTGCATGCACGTTGCCTAGTAGGCAGGTGCAGGTGCTGCCCACCTTTCACAGGCCCCGCCCCGGCCGTATAGGTCATGACGATCGACAGATGTTGGAGGAGGCGACCCGCTGCCGCTGCTGCTGCTGCTGGCGGAATAGCGGGGTTCGTGTGCATGGCAGGCTCATTTTTAATTCGCTGTCCTCCCTCGCCGCCCCCCGCGCGCGCCAGCGCCACGGCCGCACCCCTCTCCTCCTCCACCTCCTCCTCCTCCTCCACCTCTGTCTCTCTCTCCCCTTTGCTCTGGTGAATATTTCATCCGCTATCCGCCAGAACGGAAATACACGTGCACCTGTCTCGTTACTCGCCTGCTTCCGCTCCCCTCGCCACCCCTTCCACCGCCGCCCCGCCGCCCCCTCGCTGTCTGTTCCTCTCGCTCGCTCTCATTTGCATTCCAGCGCAAAAGGGAGTGAGAGAGCGAGAGAGAGAGAGCAAGTGAGGGAGAGACAAGTAGGGGAGACAACCTGCGCGGGGCGGGGGTTCGGAGAGAGAGAATGAGCAGTACAGGGGAGGGTGCTGGGGGCGGGGCGGGGCGGGGCGGGGCGGGGCGGGCCAGCACCCCGTGCATACTGATATCCCACGTCGGAAGTTGTTTCCCGCTGCGCTTATCCGCTTATTTCTAAACGCCCCGCCCGGTCCTGCACCGCCCCGCCCCGCCCCGCCCCGCCTCACTCACCCTGCCCACCGCGCCCGCCCCGCCCGCGCGCAACCCGCCTACGCGCGGGACGTCCGAATGGGGTTGGACTTCTAATCAACATTTTGCGGAGAGTGGGCTGGGCGGGGCGGGGCGAGGCGCTCCATGGCCGGTATTCGTCCTGGATGCGGAGGACGCCTCTCTCTGGTCCGGCTGTGCGTCAGGATCGCCGGGACGGGCCGCGCGGGGCGCAGCAACTCGCCAAGGACGTCGCGGACTTCTTGGTGTCACTCTGCCACTCCGTCACTCTCCAGACGCCCCGGCCCGCGGCCTCGGGGGGCCGCCCCGCCAGCCGCCCCCGCTCCGCCACCAGAGCCTAGCCGGGGCGAAGCGAGGTGCAGGTGCAGCCGCTGGGGCTGCCCGGGGCGGGGCGGGGCGGGGCGGGCCCGGCCGCTGTTGTGGCTGCGGCCCGGCGCTGCGCTGCGCTGCGGCGGCATGACGCAATGTTGCCGCTTTGGACACATCTGACGGCGCGGTGCGGCGCGGAGCCGGGCTGGCTGCCTGCTCGGGCTGGCCGCCGTCGGGCCCGGCCGCCCCGCCGCGCCCCGCCCGGCCCAGCCCGGCCCCTCCGCTCCAGCCGCAGCCCGGCCCGGCTAGGCCCGCCTCGCCCCGCGCCGGCCGGGCCGGGCGCAGCAGCAAGAGCTCCGCTCCGCTGCGATGTTGCCACGGCGCTCTCCTGGAGGCCCCGGCCGCCCCCGGCCCGGCCCGGCCCCAGCGACGGCGGCGGGACGGCGTCGTGGCCCCGCGTGGCCCCGCGCCCTCGGCCCCTCGGCGGCCCCGGCCCGGCCGGCCGGCAGGACAGGGCAGGCGGCAGCCCTAGCAGGCAGGCAGCCAGCAGCCCAAAGGCCTGGGCTGGGCTGGGCTGCATGGCCCTGCTGCCCTGCCCTGTCTGCCCTCCGCTGCGCTGTGCCCCGCCGGGCCGCTGTACTGCAGCCGCAGCCTCCTCCCCGTGGCCTCCCCCGCGGGGGCCCTGCCCCCCGCCCCCCCTGCCCCCCGCCCCCCCCCCCCCTGCCCCCTGCCCTGGCACTGCACGGCCCCCTACTGATAATCATTTCGGTTAAAAAGATGCGGCCACCGCCGCTGCCGCGTATTGTTCGCTCCGCATTGTACGAATGCGTATGTGTGTGTGTGTGTGTGTGTGTGCGTGTGTGTGGTGGAGCTGGTGAAGATTGTGGTAGTAGGGGATTATTTGAATCGGCTGGCCCCACGCGGCGGTCGGTCGGTACAGCGGCGAGGGAAGAACAAACCGAGACGTTTCGTCCTTTGAACTCGCGCGGCCCCACGCGGAGGTGGGCTGCTGGGTCTGCTGCTGGGACAGCCGGTGCTGTGAGCATAGCAGGTCATCATGTGGACCACCTGATGACGTCCGTGATGGTGATAACCGCTCCCGATAAGGCCCCGCCCCGCCCCGCCCCGCCGCAGCCCGCAGCAGTGCGTTGTACTGTATGCTCTGTGGGCCCGAATGAGGCCGGGCCGAGGCGAGGCACGCGTGCGCCCGCGTGCGCCGGCCGGTGCGTACGGCGTACGGTGCACTTGCAGGCCTGCCACGCACACACACACACGCACGCACACGCACGCGGTGCGGCCCCACATTTTCCGCTCTGAAAAGTTGTGCCGTGTGCGTACGCGCGCGCGCGCGCCCTGCCCTGTGCTCATGGCGGGGACGCTACTTGCCACCGTGATTCATGTTACACGCGCGCAGCGAGGCGCGGCAGGGCGTCCGGGGGGCGTGCCCTACCGGGGCGGGGCGGGGCGGGGCGGGGCGGGGCGGGGCGAACACGGCGTGCCGGCTAAAGTGCCATGAAAAGTAATAGTTGCATACGTTGCAATTAGCCGCGGCGCGCGAGCAGAGTGCAAGTGCAGCGCGGGGCGGGGCGGGGCGGGGCGGGGCGGGGCGCTGCCGGGCCACGCCGCTCCGCGCCGGGTCCGCACAGACCATCATTGTCTTGTTACGCCCCTTCCTCCCCACCTCCTCATCCTCTCTCCCTCCTCTCCGTCCGTTTACCACAGTGATCAGTCTCCTCCTCTTTCCCTCTCTGTCAATATGCATGTGTGTATGTACGGGCGCGCGCGCGCCCGTGTGTGTGTGTACAGGAGACAGAGGAGCTCTTTCTCCAGAGATATCTCCCCTTCAATCTTTCCTCCTCCCCTCTCTCCCTCCCTGATCCTTCTCCTCTTTCTCCTCCTCCTCCTCCTCCTCCTCCTCCTCCTTCTCCTGCCGGCAGGCCTCAGGGCGCAGTCCGGGGCTCAGGGCCAGAGGCTTGTGGTGGTGTGGCGTGGAGCAGCACGGCGACCGCAGTCGAGGGCGGGGCGGTGGGGCGGGGCGGCGCAGGGCGCAAGTGAGGTAAGGGCTCCTCTCTCTCTCTCCGCCAGGGTACGGACGGAGCCCCCTCAGTCCGGCACGCCGCGGATGTCGCCCAACCAGGAGCCCCGGCGTCACGAGATTGCACAGAGTACGTCCTGCTCGAGAGGTTCCTGTCCAGCGTTAGTCGCCTACCACACACTAGATAGTGTGTGAATATCGTAGGTGTATGCACAGTGAAAATTAGCTCAGTAGAGGTTCAACATTTTTCTTTATTTGTAATTTACAAAAAATGACGTTGTATACATGTATCGTAAATTTACGACAGCCTATTTGTGCTCGTTTAAGAACGACTAGTGTATACCAAGTGTCTATTCAGTTTTGTCATTTTTACAAATTGATATCGTAACTACGACATTTCTCATGGAATATTTTCCGTAACCTTTACAAATATTTCTCACAGTTTGAATTTCCATTCGCACAATCGTCCAGTAAAGGTGTGGATTTCCCAAGGAATTTCATTTTAAACACCTCAAAAGGATGAAAATGTTCGGAAGGGAATTATCACACCTAGAGGTGTGCAACGTTCACTCAGTTTTCAGTGCATGCTCCTGGGCGACGCCGACGCCGACGGCGGCTTCGGCGCCGGCTCAAACCAGTCTGTCTGGCGACGTGTACTTTTTTGACGAAATATCCATGGAGCATGTCGCGGGCGGTGCCACCGCGTTCCACAACCGTGACTCCACCGCGGTCCCTCCCCGCCCCGCCCCGCCCCGCCCCGCCCCGCCCTGCCGCCTCAGCGTCGCACCGCGCTTTCTTCGACGGGCTGCCGACACCTGGGGCTCCGGCGGGGTGGGGCGGGGTGGGGCGGGGCGGGGTGACGCAGCCTGGCGGTGACTGATACTGTAATCATCCGTGAAGTCGACGGCGCGGCCAGGCCGGGTCGGGCCTGTCCGCCTGCAAGAAGTGGCAAGACGGGGGCCACGGGGGGCCCTCCGTAAAGTGTGGGGGGTGTATGTAAATTGTCCGACATATCTTTGTCCGACCTGGCGATTTCTCCGAAATCCGAAAAAAGCGCTGTCCGACCTGTATTTTGTGGACCTTGTTTGAACGGGTAAATTGGACGTAAAACCATTCTGAACGTCGAAGCAACTGGATTTTCCGAGTCGTCCCAGGTTAGGTTATGATGTTACAGTCATCCCAGCAGACAATCCTCTTGATTCTTGTGATGGATCGAGAACCCTCGCCCCCACCCCTGCCCCTCGTCCTGCGACCCGACCAGGCTCAGTAACTGCTTTCAGATCGGCAAAATTCGTCAAAAATTATACAATAATAATTCACGAAAAAGTCTCTTTTCCGTCACGTTAGCTGCTTTCATAGCCAAAATGTCAGGACGCACCTCCGCTCAGATCCGAAATTTTTAATGCATCAGTAACGAGTGTGGTTAGGTTGGATTGAAGTTGGCAGCCCCGCACGAACGGTTGCAGGGACACTTGAACAGCGCTCAGTGCCGCGGTGTCGCCCGAGGTATCGTCTCGTCTCGTTCGGTACGGCGTTTTAATTCGTTTTCGCGGTTTAAACAAAACTTTTAGCATCTGTGCTAAGTATCGGCGTGAACTTAAGACATTCAAGTAGTGTCAGATTAGACTAATCTTCGACAAAAGTCATAAATCGGGACTGTGTGTGATGTCAAGATCGCCGCGTCCTGCCGCCGGTAACCTATGTCAGCCGCCATTTTGTGGAACGTTGACTGGGCACTCTCCGGGGCACTCTGCTGGCTGCTGGTAAGTGTTTTACCTCGACGGTATTGTTCACTGTTAGCCATCCTGGTCAAACACCGCAAGTATTGCGGACAAAATCCAGGTCGGACAGCGCTTTTTTGGATTTCGGGGAAATCGCTAGGTTGGACAAAGATAGGTCGAACAATCTGGCTGCACCGAGTGTGGGTCTGTGGTCGCCAAGCGCGACGGGGCAGTTGGGGGGTTTTGGATCCGGGGCGGGGCAGGGCGGGGCGGGGCGGGGCGGGGCGGGGCGGGGCGGGGCGGAGCCGGGCGGAACATAAGGAATAGAACGCGACGCCAGATTCCTGAATCATCGAAAGGTGATGAGGCGGTCCGGCCGGGGCGTCTAGCCCGTGGGTCCCGTCCTTTAGGCGTGCACCCTAGGGCCGCCTTCGTCCGCTCAGCCCCGGTCCTCGCCGTGGCCCTGCTCGGCGTTGCGCTCGCTCGGTCAGCGGCGCGCTTCTCGGAACACCGCCCCCCGGATGGCGCGGGGCCCCAGCCCGCCACGCCCGCCCCGTCCCGCGGCGACTCAGCGCGCCGGCCGCGCGTGCCGACGTCGGCGTCGCGGTGGTCGCCTAGGTAAGGACGCCCGGAGGAAGACGTCGGTATGACGACGTCCGCTACCCTGCCCGACGACGAGGGGCTCTGTGCGTCCCGTCCCGCCCCGTCCGCAGGGCTGTGTCGGCAGGACAGGACGCCCCAGCCCGGCCCGGCCCGGCGGTTGATACGCGTGGGAAGGTGGCAGAACGGAGCAGGCCCGCCCCGCCTCTTTGTAGCCACCCCCACCCCCACCCCCTTTGCCGCCCCCGACTCCCGGAACACGGCACCTTGGGGGCGTTAGAGGCTTGCACCGCCCCGTCCCCTCCCGTGGGCCTAACGCCTAACGCCTCGTTGCTAGAGAGCGGGGCGGGGCGGGGCGGGGCGGGGTGGGGCGGGCCCGCACTGCCCGCCCTCGCCTTCGGCTTCACCGAGCCAGCAGCAGCAGCAGGGAGCGAGGACTCTGAGCGGGATTTTATTCTGCACTCGCCCCTGGCTCCAAGTGAGTCGATGTCTTGTCCATGGATGCGCTAAGGCTCTGCGTGCCATGCCCGGCCCGGCCCGGCCCGGCCTGGCCTGTCAGCTTACCACCCCCACCCCCACCCCCACACTCCTCTCTCCGCCACCCGCTCCGCCGCCCGCACATGTTCTCAATCACCCTGGGCGGCGCGCCGGTCGGCGGGGAGACAGACGGCCGCACTGCCCGCCCCGCCTGCCTTTTTCGCAGGAAAACCGATGAACTCTGGCATGGCACCCGGTGCCACTCCACCACGAGGCTTGTACGGAGCGGGGCAGAAAGCACGCGACAGTACGCGCCCTTCCGGCGGCGTTGCCAGGGAAATGCTGTAGGCAAATACGTAGCCCAAACCCCCAAACACAGTGGAGTCAGGCGGGCATCATCTGCGTCTGCTTAGTGTAGGCAACACCCTAGCACAGGTGCGTGGGTGTTCCTACTAGGCAGGCACAGATGCAGCCCGGTTTACTCCACTGTATGTGGATCACTGATGGCCTACTTTCCTGGCAATGCTGGCAATAGTCCGCAAAGTAGTCAGAACCGCCACTGTTACGGGTTTTCTGTTACCGTCACCGACGGACGGAAATCCTGTCGAGTATTCCAGAGCCAGCCAGAGCACCGCGGACACGTCTATATAGTCGTCAGGGCGTCGTTGTCGGCGCCGGCGTCCTGGTCGTAGAGGGACTGGGTCGCAACCGCGTCGGGAAGGAAGCCGCGGGGCCTCCGAGGCCGCACCGCAACTCCTGCAACGGCATCCTGGCCTCTCCGCGGCGCGGCGGGGGACTGCGTCACCCCGCCCGGGCCGGGCCGGGATGGAGCGGGACCGGGGGACGGACCTTCTGGTGCGCACTTCCGCGGGACCCCGCCCCGCCCCGCCCCGCAGGCCCCGCCTTGCACCTCGCGCTCCGCGCGTTGTCACCCATCCGCCTCCGCTGGAAGGTGAGGACACAGTGCACTGCACGGTGACGCGGGGCTTCAGTTTTCTCCCTCTTTTTATTCCCCTCCTTCCCCACCCCTTTCCGGTCACTTCCGGTTGATATGCGTTTAAGGAGGCACCTTTTGCATATAAAGGGACGCGACACGGGGGGAGGGGGAGGCTGGGGGGGCGCACCCCACCCAGCGCTCACTTCCGGTCCCCTCGCATTGCGCGCTCCCCGCCCCCCAATCGCCTGGTCCGCCGCCGGCCCTGGAGGTGGGGGCCGCCCGTAAAGCTCCACGCACAGCCTTTAAGAGAGGAAATTAAGATTTTCAGGCGAGGTGAGAAAAAATTGGTCGAGGCAGAGGTTAATTCAACCACTTGGCTCCCATTAAACGGCTGTGCGTGATAGGGTCGCGACAGGCGGGGCCAGGCGCCCACGCCCCGCCCCCCCCGCCCCGCCCCGCCCCGCCCCTATCGCTTGCTCTCCATCAGAGCGCCTCCATCGGAACTTGATAAAGTCGCCGTCTGTCGGGCCAGGCATGAAAAAAACCCTTTCGTCGAGGCCATTAGCACAGCAGGTAATCTGGTGCGAGATGCAGGGGGTACTGTCTCAAAAAGTAATTCCGAGCGCGAGGCGAGGCGGGACACTTTTCCGCGCGGCGGTTTTCTCACACCCCCGCCGCCGGCCGAGGCCGCCGCCGCTGCTGTTGCTCTGCTGTATCAGATGGTGTCCGCCCCGCCTGCCCCGCCCGCCCCGCCCCGCCCCGCCCCGCCCCGCCCCGCCCGGTGAGCTATCCGGCCCGGTTAGCGTCGCGATGGTCGCGTCCTATCGCCTCGCCGTCACCGGTAGCCTCAGTCGGCGCGCCTTATCACGGTGGAATCGGAGTAAGTAGTAGTCGTAGGTAAGGGGGGGGGGGGGGCAGCAGCGACCAGCCTCTTGACGTTCACAAGGCGGAGGAATGCAGACGACGTCGGAGCAGACGACAGGACAGCAGCAGCAGCGTCGGTGAAACAACAAACCGTGTGCGTCGGACGAAAACGTGTTGCAGATCCCCTGCGCCGATATTAGAGAGGCAGCCCTGGTGCGGGGACGGGACGGCGCCGGCACCGCGCCCCGCCCCGCGGCCGCTCCACCTCCCCCTCCCCCTCCCTCCTCCCCTCCCTCTTCCTCTCCCTCCTCCCCTCCTTCCTCCTGTCTACCCGTACCACCTGATCCCACCCGATACCCGAGGCAAAGGCTCGAATTTAGCCTAAAGAACGGGCCGACGTGCCGGACGGGGCGGGGCGGGGCGGGGCGGGGCGGCCGTCCGTCGGGGGAGAAGAAGAGCTCAGGGTCTGATCCCCGGGCCCCGGGCCCCGATCCTCGGCCCCGCCGCGCCGCCGCCAAGCCGTCCGTCGCCGAGGTGAAGGGAGCAGGCAGCAGCAGCAGGCTGCGTTCTCGGATTGCCTCGAAGGACGTAAGAGGCACGTCTCTGCCGCTAGCTAGCCGTCAGACCGTCTTCTGTCGCGCAGGAGGCGAGGCGCAGCTGCGGGATCTGCTGTCCCGGTGCGCCCCCCCTCCCCTCCGCGCACCCCCGCACCTTCAGATTGCCCCGCGCACCTCGTTTTCTTTTTGCTTTAGCCCGTCTCTCTCGCACATTCAGATGATATGAACAAAGCGGGCCAGTACAATCCGAACAGCAGGACCGGTGCGGACTGTGTGAGTCACCTTACCCACCCCCCACCCAGCCCAGAGCAGCCCAGAGGCAGAGGCTGGTGAGGCAGGCTGGTCGGTCCGGCTGGTCCTCGACGCTGCTCGGCGCCGACCCCGGCCCGGCCCGGCCCCGCCCGGCCGGCCAAGATCGACTTTAGCATTCCACAAACCTGGCTGAGACCCTCTCTCCTTTCCGGCCCGGCCCAGCCCCTGTGAAGATGTGTGGGGAAGGAATCTGAAAAATTGTCGTCCCGTCTCTGCGAACGGTCTCCGCGCTCTCGCCCCGGGCGCGGACTCATTCACAGGAGGCAATAAGTTGCCTAAACACAGTGGAGTAAAGCGGACTGCATCTGCGCCTGCCTGCTAGGCAACATGTACGCACCTCTGATACGGTGCTGCCTAGGAGGCAGGCGCAGATGCAGCCCGCTCTACTCCACTGTGCCCGGGCTACTATAGTTGCCTACTTTCCTGGCGCCGCCGGGCGAGGCCGCCGCGCGCGCGACGCGTCCTTCTTCACGGGGGTCTCCTTCTCCTCCTGGCGGCCCGGCTACGCCGCGGCACGCTCCCACGCTGACTCCAGCGCGCCATTTTCCTCGAACGGGAAATTCTGTGCAGATTGCGTCGTCAGCGAAACGTGAGAGCTTGGGCCGGCCGGTAAAGCCTTTCAGTGCGGCTGGGGCGGGGCGGGCGGGGCGGGCGGGGCGGGCGGGGCCGTCGGTGCTGCACCACCTCTTCCTCCTCGTCCACCACCTGATTTCCACGCCTTCCCTTCGCCTCGGACTACCGCTGACGCGCACCCCCTGGCTCGGGCCGGACCCCCTCCCCTTCACGCTTTCGAATGTGCGATGCTTTTACACAACAGCTGGCTGCAGGCCCTGCTGTGCGGACGGGACGGGACAGCCCCGCTCCCCGCCCCGCCCGGCCCGGCCCCAGCCCGCTCCCCAAAGGCTCGGCTATAATAGAGGTCGTGGTCCTCGGCGTGGTCGTAGGAGAACTCTTCCCGGTCATAGCTGAATCATGTGTAGGTTTGAGCCGCAACCCACGACCAGAAAGAGTTCTCTTACGACTGCGTCGACGACCACATCGACGACCACGTCGACGACCACGTCGACGACCACGACCTCTATCATAGACGAGCCTTGACGACCTCGCCGCGCACCCTCTGCCGGGGCCTGAGCGGCTACGATCCCCTTCGACCCCTTCTACCTCTCCCTCCTCCTCTCTCCTCCCCCGGCTCCCAACGGCGGACCTGCTGCCTGAGTCAGGCCCTGCCCTGGTGTTCCAGGATGCTTCCAGGAGCTGTCAGGTTGCATGCCTGGAGGGAGCCGCAGAGGGACCCAACCCGACCGACCAACGCTGCTGGCTCCGTTCCACAGCGTTCCTCGCATGCATCTTCTTGGACAACACAGAAACAAACTTAATCAATATTTTACAGCCGCTTTTCAAGATAAACGAGAGTGGTCCGGCGGTGACTCGCAGCAGTCTCGGCTTCCGTCCTATCTCCATTTTTTTTGGAGAGAATGCCCCCGTTCCCATGCGATAAGCAACTGCAATGATGCAATGGTGCATTCATGACAGCTATTAATGAGATAACGACGTTTTCTCTTGTATTTTTCTAGTTTCACGACAAAACCGTGCGACTTTTGCCGGTTTTCAGACGGATAAATCTGCAACCGGTCAGTGTTCAAGTCGTAAACAACAAAAATTTTGCCTCCCGTCCGTCTTTGGCCCCGAGGCAACAAAAGCGACGGCAACACTGTAAGCCGAGTCGAGCAAGTCGGGCGGCCCAGCCGGGCCGAGGGGGCCTGCGTGCGAGCGAGGCGGCCCCGGCCCCGCGGGCGCCCCCCCCCCCTTCTCTCTCTCTCTCTCTCTCTCTCTCTCTCTCTCTCTCTCTCTCTCTCTCTCTCCCTCTCTTCCTCTCTCTCTCGCGGCCCGGAGGCAGGGAGAGGGGAAGGGTGTGGTGTGAGGCTAGAGCGGGGCCTGGCGGCTGTGCTATCAGTACAGTGCGTGTCCACGGGGAGCCCCGCCCCGCCCCGCCCCACCGCACCCCACCGCGCCCCACCGCGCCCCGCTCTATCTGAGCCTCGAGCAGCCCCAGCCACTCTAGCGCTCTAGCCCACTCTAGCGCAGTGCACCACGGGGTTCGGGTTCGAGACTCTCGATGACAGTCACTTCATAGAAACTGTAAATAACTATAAAAGAGAAGACAACCCAAGTCCTCTCGTTCCTTTTATTTTACGCCTTGCGAGCTTTGCGGTTGGACGCCGCATGTTTTAGTGAACAGAACTAAAATGTCGTTGTCAAAACATGACTCTAGTCGGAGCTAACCGTACAATGATTGACCCCAAACTCTTCATTTTCTTGGACGATTGCGCCTTCTTTTTCGGACGGTGGGCGCGCTGTTCTGCCACCCCGGGTCGCTCAGTTCTATTAATTTTCCGATACGCCGTGCACTAACTAGCCTATTCCCCGAAATGAGAGAAGGCACCGGTGGGCGAGGACAGCGCGCTCGCGAGCGGCGCCGGGCCGGGCCCGGGCGTAGCGAGGGGTGGCTCACTACAGAAATGGGCGTACTAGTACAGTAACTATGACTATAGTCCAAAGATTGACCATGACTGGGAATGGATCACACGTGACTGTAAAATGACTGGATGTGACTGGAAAGTGACTGGGTGTGAGTGGGAAATGAGCGGTTAGAGAGACCCGCACACTGGCTGGTCGAAGTGAGGCACCCATCGGAGGAGGGTGTGCGGGGCGGGGCGGGGCGGGGTCTGGTAGGACACTCTGGAGGCTTACTCTGAGCCCACCCCCTGAAAGGCACGGTCCTGGCGGTAGCGCCGCCCCGCGCCCGCCGCGCCGGGGAGTGACTCTGTACCGCGCGGCGCGGGGCGGCGCGCGCCTCTCCTCCAGGGAATTCCAAGCCTTAGACCTCCTCCGATTCCAATTTAAAACCCCTTTTGTCTTTCGGCCGGGCCGGGACGGGGCGGGGCGGGATGGGACGGGACACGAGCACGCCGTCGGCTGGAACCTTCCTTCCCTTCCCTTGCCCGGCCCACTGGCGCGGTGCTCCGCCGCCCCTCCGACGAGGCCGCCTTCCTGGACGCAGGGTGAGGGGGTGAGTGTGCGGACCCACCCGTAACGCACTGTACTACGACGGGGCGCGGCGGGGCGGGGCGGGGCGGGGAGGAGCTTGCCTGGGTCGCTGGCCGAGTACTGCATTCACGCACGGGGTGGGTGGGTGGGTGGGCGCGGGCGGGGGCGGGGGCGGCCGAGGGGAGCGAAACGGAGCGCAGCGCTACAAAATTAGTGAAAAATTTATTCGAGACGTGTCGGTGAAACATTCAGCGGCCGATCGACCGGCGCGTTTGTCCAATCGATGGGCTGTGCTGCTTGGATTTTTCCTTTCCTTCCCCGCCGGGCCGGGCCGGGTCGGGCCGTCACTCGCACAGTACAGTCTGCACAGTGTTTGCGCGTACAGTCGGGGCCAGGCACTGTACCGAGCGGAGCGCGGCGGGGCGGGGCGGGGCGGGGCGGGGCGGGGCGGCGCACTGCAGCGAGACGCGCGGCGTGTTTGCATTTGCAGACAGGCGGCCCGGCCCGCCCGCGCAATAGACTATTCCACCGATTGTGGAACAAGGACAGAAATATAATGAAAAAGTTCCGGAAACAGGTACTGATTAAAAAAAAAAAAAGCTCGTATGTCAAACTTTACTTTCTTGGAATCGAGATATTGTTAAGAATTTGTGGCTGCGTCAAAAGAGTACAAGCTGTTTTTGGTACCTGTTTCCGACAGGTTTTGATTATTTCTGTTTTTCTTCCACATTTGGTGGAATGGTCTAATCGCGCCGTCGCCACTGATCGTTCCAATTTTCGTCCTCGTTTCGCGAAACAAAATTATTTGTCGGTTTTGGGTGGAAGGATAGGCTTGTCAACTTGCAACCACCCCGTGGCCACAGCAGGTAGCTTCTGGTACCGAAGAACCTGGAAAAATGCGCTGACTGAAAACATTTGTGTGTGAATCACTCACTTCTAGGTGTGTGAATTGGCATTCGTCCACTGATCCCTACCAACTCTCCGGATTTCCCATTTTTAATTTTTGAAGGGTGCGGCATAGAAGGGTGAAGTAAAAAGGGCGAAACGATGCAAGAGAGAGAGAGGGAGAGAGAGCGACGGAGAGCGAGCGCGCGCAGTTGGCCATGCTGCCACATTGGCTGGCCCGCCGGCACCCGGCTGGCGCGCTCCTCACAGCGGAGGGGTGGGCCACGCCGCGCTGGGCCAAGCGGCTCGATGGGCCACTAAGCCACCTCAGTGCGCCGCGCGCAGCGGCTGTGAGCGGAGTCCCCCCGTCTCGCCGCACGTTGGGCTCGCTCTGGGCCACGTTGGGCTCGCGCTGAGCCACATTGCGCTCGCTGTGGGCCGCGTTGGGCTCGCTCTGGGCCACGTTGGGCTCCCTCTGGGCCACGTTCCGCGCCGCCATGGGCGTCTGTAGCGTCATAGGGTGCAAGAGCCGCTCCAAAGAGCGTCGCATGCCGCACCGCGCCTCCGAGGGCGTCACCTTCCACGCGTGAGTACTTCTTGTAGGAGCGGGAGGTGAAGGGCGGCGCTGTACTGCACGGCCGTACCACCGGACCCCCTCGGGGGACGCTCTACTAGGGGCCCTCCGCCCCCGCGCCCTCCTCCCCCTCTCTCCCCTTCATAAACACCAGGGCACACAGAGTTGTTTTTTGAGGTTAGCCTGTTGCCGGTACGGGGGTGTGCGGGAAAGAAATACGTTAACCTGCGGAAAGAGCAAAAAAACATAGTGACATTCTTGTCTTGCGACGAAAATTGACACTATGACACTTAAATGGCGAGCTTCGTCTCACGCTTCAACTTCAACTTGGGTTATAATGACGGCGAGAGACACATAACCTTTACACTCTTAAAAATAATTGTCTTTGGACGGCATTCTATTGTACGACGGTTTCGTTTTCAAACAAATAAGTTGTATTTAATTTGAACCTCACCGTAACAAGGTGTGTTATGGAAACAGCAAAGTACCTGCTAATTTTCTTTATCACATATACTGTCGACTGACAACTTTTGTGTTCCAAAACAACAAAAGCTGTAAGACGAGTCACATAAAAAAGATCACGCAACAACATTGTTGTAATAAAACAAGTTGTTTGTTAATATACAACTTGCTTGCTAAAAAACAAAAAGGTTGTTAAAAAACAAAAAAAAATTGTTTGTACACAACATTTGCACTTGAATTTTTTCATTTTTCCACAAAAATTTTTGTCTATGAACAAACGTGTTGTTTTTAAACTAGCGTGTTGAACTTCAGCAACTTAGTTGGTCACCAACAACAAGGTTGTTGTGATTTAGCGAATTAACATTTTTTCGTGTCCTTACAACTTTTGTTGTTTTGAGACAAAAATGTTGTCCAATGACCAAAACCAGTTGTAGGCCTAGGCAAACAGCTTTTGTCATAAAAAAATTAGCAGGTAAAAACTGTTTCTGTACAACTGTTTTTTTAACAGTGTATCGACAGTGTCTTGATCGCCAGTGCCTTGATCGCCATAACTTCCCACTCGAAAATCGTGCTGCTCCACCTCACCCAGTGCCTTGTTCTGCCCCCGATGACGCAGGTTCCCGTCCAAGAACCTGGAGCTGCGGGCGCGCTGGTGCATGGCCATCCGGGGAGATGGCTGGGTGCCCTCCAAGTACGCCAAGGTGTGCAGCAAGCACTTCGAGGAGCGCTGCTTCGACCGGTCCGGCCAGACCTGCCGGCTCCGCGAGAACGCCATGCCCACCCTGGGCGTCGACCCGGTAAGTCTCCCTCAGCCGCGAGGGGTAAAACTAATCGGAATTATAGGGTCGAAATGTCGCGAATTTTTATTAAAATTTTTTGTGAATTTTCTGTCCCCGACAGCACCGGCTGACGCTGGCGCTGGCGAACACCCCGGGGAAGCTGGAGTTCATCGAGCCGGCCGCCATCGACCCCCTGAGCGACCCGCACGGCCACTCGTCCGCCTTCGTCAACGTCGTGGCCGAGGCCGTGCTGAACGGTGAGTGCTCTGGAGTGTCGCACACAAGTGCCTCAAAGCGTGTGAAATTTCTGGGAAAATTTACACCTTTTCTTGTTAAGTGTGCAAATTGGAATTCACGCACCTTTAAGTGTGTGATTTCACTCCTTTGGGTTTCCAAAATGTGGCGTGGTGCCTCCGGGCCGTTGTCTTTCCTTGATTCTAGCCGAGCAAACTGACACTAAATGTGTCGTTATTTTTCGTTTTCTCCGACAGCGTTCGAACCCGCGAGCTCCTCTGGCGCCTCGCTCCCGGCCCCTGGCTGTGTCCGCGGGGGCGGCGGGGGCGGCGACAGGCGGGGGCAGTACCCCATGGAGGCGGGCACCTACCAGTGCGAGAACCACCATGAGGAGGTGCTGTCGCCGGACGAGTGCAACAAGCTCATGTATTCGCTCAACCTGGGGGATGGTAGGAAAATCAAATTAGTCTATTCTGTACCAAGGGGGCAGTGTATCAATTTGTTCTAAATTGGGTGCCACACCAAATGTATTTTTTAAAGCGTAGGTTAGCTGTTTCTTCATGGGAGGCGTCTATCTGTGATACTCTGTGAATTTGTTAATTGTGCGCTTAAAGTCAGAACTACGGAAACATCTGAAAAGCTTGATGAAATATGTGTACAGAGATGTGGCGTTGACTCAGGAAATCTTAAATGTTGATTCCGATGCTTGGTTAGTTATTGTGTGCCGTGAAGTGTGAATCTATTTTTGCAAAACAAGTTATCTGTCGAAGTATAATTTTAGTTTCTTTATTATTCCGAATTCAGATCTTGAGCATTAGGGGCGTATTTGCTCAAAATAAAAATAAAATGTCTATAATTTCTTGTCTTGGAAATAAAATGCACGTAATTTCTTGTCTTGATACAGAAAACCTAAGCGTTGATCTGCACTTGTCGGCGCTCGTCCTTGATGGAGCGACAGAGGTGGAGAGAGATGGAGTCCCGGTCGGTCCCCCTCCTCCCCCACCCGGACCCGGCCGTTGGTGCGGTGCGCCCCTCCGAAACTCTTTGGTGTGACAGAGATGGACCGCGGCCCGGCCCGGCCCAGCCCAGCCCGCGTCGGCCCGTGACCCCGTAAGTGCGACAGAGATGGAGCGGGCTTTCTAACCCCTTCGCTCCTTTGTCCCCCGCCCCGCCCCGCCCGCCCCGCCATTCAATGGCCCCATCCGCACAGGTGCGCTTCGCGCTGGGCCTGGCCCGGGCGGGGCGGGGCTGGGGGACTCACCGCCCACGCCGCTAGGCTCGCTGGCTCGAACAGTTGTTGGTTCCTTCCCAACCCGATTTCTGGTTCTGTCCTTTGAGTGCTTCGACTGTGAGAGACAGACTCGACGTTGGAATGTGCGCAAAAAAAAAGGTGCCATATCATGAACCGCCCCCTAGAGTCCGTTTTCAAAGGGCAGAGCCTGCTGGGCCGGGGCGGGCCGCCAGAGCCCTGCGAACCCTCCCCCAGCCCCAGCAGTGCCTCTCGCCCTCGCTCCCCGACTCAGATCCGCTTTCTATCTTAGGCCCTCTCCCGCTAACGGCGGGGCGCTGTGTTATTCAGGAATAATATCCAGCGCTACAAGTTGGAGGGAAACATCGATATTCTTCGAGTTATGTTGATGTTGACCGACCCGCAGGGCGCGGAGCGGCGCGCCGGCTCTGTGTACTGCCCTTCGGCTGTAAAGGGCCACGCTGCCCATCGCGTTGTCCGTCCACCACCCTTACCCCCTCCTCTTCCTTGCCCCCCGAACTCTCTGTCGATATTATCCTTCTTGTCCCCAGTCAACATTTCGGGGGTTGATTATACCGGACGGGTAGGAAATGTTCCCTCGAATACACCGGGGTAACGTAGACGGGTATCTTCCCCTGCCGACTATTGGCGAAAGGTAGTCGCATGTGTGGAGAGTTTGCCTAGTAGGCAGGCAGAGATAGGCGTCAGCCTCACACAGGTGCGGCGTAATTGAGGGGATTTTTCCTACTTATCTGGCAGTATTGCGTGGTGCCTTGACGGCCCCGTGTCGCTAGGCAACCCTTCTGCGCTCATGTAGCGCCGTACGGTATAACCCGCATAACATAGTGGAGTAGCGCGGGCTGCATCTTCACCTGTCTCTCAGGCTACATCTTAGCACAGATGCGTGCATGTTGCCTAGTCGACAGGCGCAGATGCCGCTGTGTTTCGCTTCCTTATTTCCTCCGTTTCCGGCGTCCACGAGTAGTGCCCCGGGTACTCCGCGTCTAGGCGCCTACCTGTCTCGCCCTCGCGACTCGCGCGTCTCTCGCCCCGGCAGAGATGGCGAAAAACGCACACGCTTACGTTCATCTCGGGCGGGTGGGCGTGGGCCTTTCTCTCACTCTCTCCCTCGCACGCTCTCTCTCTCTCTCCCTCCCTAGCACACTCTCTCTCTCTTTTCCTCCCAGCAGCGATAGCCAGTCCTAAAATCTTTATGCCACGTTTTATTCAGGCGTTCAAGGGGGCTTATATGGGGTGTAAAAAGGAGGGCAGGCAGGCGGGCGGCCGGGCGGGGGGTGGGCGGCGCCGGGGGAGGTCCTCGCTGCCACGCGGGCTGCCTGCCTCCGCCTGGCTGGCGGGCTGGCGTAAAACGGCCCCAAAATGACGATGCCGTTTGGGGATGGCGGAGAGGGTGACATTTCTCGGAAAAGGGGACGCCGCGCCACGCCACGCCACGGTGGTGCGGTGCGGTGGGGGTGGCGTGGGGTGGCGGTGCGGCGGCCGTTGACGGTGTGGGAACGAGGGTGCAGACCGCCCGTCGTCGTTCGCAAAAGTGGCGTCGCTGGCTCCGGTACAGGTGTAGCGGCCTCAGCCGGCCTCGGCCCCCCGCACCAGGCTCCCCGTGCTCAGTCCAGAGTGAAAATTGCATCGCATCTCTTCTCCCCTGAGCTGTGCGGCTGGGCCCCCGACGCCCCGCCCCGCCCCGCCCCGCCCCGCCCCGCCCGTCTGCGTCGCGCCCGGCCCGGCCCGCTCGACCGATAGGGAGCTTTCCCGAGGCTGTCTTCTGCACTGGTGGTTTCCGAACGCGCCAGGCCCGGCCCGCCGCCGCCCCCGCTTTGCATGTGCCGCCGCCGGGACGGGGATGGGATGGGCCGGGCCAGGCCGGGCGGCATGAGTGCCAGCACACGGCAAGAGGGTTGCTACAGAAGTAGGCAATACGTCGCCCACACGACGCGGTCGAGTAAAGGCGGGATGCATCTGTGTGCCTTCCTAGGCAACATGCGCGCACTTGTGCTAAGGTACTGCTTCGTGGGCAGGTGCTGCTGATGCACCTGATCCACTGTGTACTTATTGCCTACTTTTCTGGCAAACTGGCTGTAAATACAGGGTGGCCTGCAGAGCCCTGCTATGCCGAGTAGGCAGGCGCAGATGCAGCCCACTTCACTGTGTTGTGTTACTTATTGCCTATACTGTTCTGGCAACACTGCCTGCAGCCGCTTTGAACCGCTCCGGGCTTGACCTAACCTCACTTAAACCCCATTTACAGTTCTAACTATTTCAGAGCGAGGCCGGCGTCGGGCCAGGTCGAGCTCGCGCCCCGCGTGCTGCGTACGTGCTGCGGCCCAGGTCGGGCGATGCTCGGGTCGACGCCGACGCCCACGCCGACGCCTGGGTTGGGAAACCGGGGCACAACTACTAATGGTAAAAATCCAAATGGGGGCTTGTGCTGCTGCCGTAAGCCTGCGCCACGCCACGCCGCGCCACGCCGCGCCACGCCGCCAGGGACACCCCGCGGGACACGCCCAGCCCAGCGCCAGGGTCCCGCGGGCTCCGGCGCGGCGCGGCGGTGCTCAGGCGGAGACAGACGTGCAGCCAGCGAACTGTTGCCTCGCCTCGCGGTGACATAACGTGACCGCAAGCCACGCGACAAAACGTTGCGCTCCCGCGCCGCGCCGGGCCGGGCCGCGAGTCATTCCCTGCACGTCTTGCACCGCCGTCGTCGCCGTCGTTTCGATTGTCGAATTTTCGACGCTGTGATCGGCGTGGAAGGCCGCGTTCTCCACGAGTTTCGGTTTCGCACGGTTTCGGCGCGGCGGCCCCGGTGCGACGGGCTGCCCTCCCTCGCCCCCTCTGCCTTTATCCCTCCACAACTAATCTCCCTGTTGGGCCGGGCCGGGCTGGGTCGTATCTCGGTGCGGTTGGCGCCATCGTCGTGGCCTGCTCTTCCTGGAAGCGAGCTCGCTGCGCTGGAGATGTCCAGCAGCGGTAGCGGCAGGGGCAGCAGCGGTGGCCATTGGCAGCCTCCAGCTCCAGGGGCAAGGGGCATGCGGCTGGGCAGCGCTGTTCCAGCTCCAGCCCCAGCTCCAGCCCCAGCGCTCGCAGAGCAGAATCGCTCGGCGCGATCTGCTGTGCGGCCGCGGTCACCGTGCGCCCTGCCGCGCCGCGCCCCGCCGCGCCCCGCCGCACTACGCCGCACCCCGCCCCGCCCCGCCCCGCCCCGCCCCGCCCGGGTGCGGTGGTGGACATGGACTGAGGGTGCCAGCGAGCAGGCAGCAGCGGTGGCGCGGCGGCCCCGGCCCGCCGCACCGTAGCGTGCGAATTGGACTCGGCGTTGCGGCTGAGACAAAAGATGGCGCTGGACGGGGACCTCAGGTCCGAGCGCGGACGTCCTTTCTTGCCCCGCCCCGCCCCGCCCCGCCCCGCCCCGCCCGGACTCAACGGACTTCGTCTATCGTAATGGCATGCAAGGAGGCCAAGGCTGCGGTGCGCGCGGCCTGGACCGTGTACCGCGGGAGCTCCTTTAGTCCGGCGACCCTTGAAAGGTCCTTGGACCACCCCGCCCCGCCCCGCCCCGCGCCGGACAATGGGGACTTGGCGGGCGGGCGGGGCGGGGCGGGCACCGTTGCCGGATGAGGGGTTGAATCACCCCTCCGCGCGAAATGATGCGAGGCGGGGCAGCGAGCTGCCAGAGCGATGCGCGGGTGCATCCGGGGCTGTTGCATCGCGGTTGCATTGGTTTCCGTACGCGGTCGCGCCAGGCCATAAAGTTCCTGCTCCTCGAAAGCTTTTTGAAACTTTTTTTTGTTGTTTTAAACGTTTGGCAATCTTGCACCGATGTGAGTGACCGGTGCTCTCACTGCTGTCCTTACCTTTCATTGGCGAGACTGATGACGAACACCAGGGGCTGCCGTGCGGGCCAGCGCGCTGGGGGTGAATCACTGCTGCTCCGTACTTTACCCTGGGAATAAGGCCAAGCTCACCCACACTGCGCTCCAATGCACTTTTCAAATTCCTCAGTCCATGTGGATCAAAAAGAATCGTCTCGTTCAACAGTCGGTATGACATTGTTGCCAAAAAAGTAATTTGTGAGGCGACAGCTTAGCGCGTGTGGTGCATGTTGCCTACTAGGCAGGCGCACAGATGCAGCCCGCTTAACTGCACTGTCTTTGGGCTACTTATTGCCTAATTTTCTAGCAACACCGGTGGCCATCTCCAGGCGCGGGACGTGACTTTATTTCCCTGGAACTTTTTTCTTTTTATTCTATTTTTTTCTCTTTCTATTTATTCCCCTCCTGCAGGTGGTTGTGCAGTGCAGTGCACTGGGACCACGGGGCGCCCAGCAAGTGCCATTGGGGGAAGTCGAACAATAACCTGTCTTGTCAGATTTTCTACCTGCCCCACTGTGTGTGCACATCCACTCTATCCTCCCTCTCCTCTCCTCGCTCTGTGCGTGACGGACAGCGGCGGGGACCCGGCGGCCCCCCTCCCCACGCCCCCTGCCCCCCGGCCCCCCTCCTCCCTCTTTCTCTCTCTTTATCTTTCTACCGTCCGGCTTCACGCTGCATTTAACATTTCTTTGAATCGTTCGGTATTGGTCCGTTCGTCTTTGTGCAGAGCGGGCAACCCTCCCCCCTCCTCCCCCTTCGCCTCCACAACCAACCTGTACACTGCACCGCACTACACACACACACGCACACACATTACACTACAGTGTTATTCGGCGCACCTTCCGAAAAGAATAACCATTTCTTCTGCGATTCAGTTATTGACGAAATCGTTTCCGAGAGTGGCGCGGGGCGGGGCGGGGCGGGGCGGCGACGGCCATCGATTGTCGAACTCCAGCGCCTTGGCGGGGCTGAGGGCGTCGCGGCGCGTCGCGAGGTGTCACTTGAACGTTTCCCTCCCTTCACCTCGCCTCTCCTGCCGCCGCCGCCATACCACTACAAGTCCCCCCCGACCGTTGCGTTCGCGAAAAAGACGCCGAGTCAAGACACTACTCCGTTGGTGGAGTGGTGCTGTCGAGTGTCCGGGGAGCTACCCTCCTGCCCTGGCATGCAGAGCTCTGGGCTGGCTCGCTGATTTCAGCAGTACAAAGTCAGTGTTGCCAGATAAGTAGGCGAAAATTCCCACGAACACACCGAACGGGTCGGTGTAAGGCACACGGGTATCTCCGCCTCCGCCTGCCTACTAGGCAACATGGAGTTTCATGTGTAGAGAGTTTGCCTAGTAAGCAGGCGGAGATACCCGTCTGCCCGCGTCTCTCTCACACAGGTGTATTCGTGGGAAATTTTGCCTACTTATCTGGCAATACAGGTCCAAGTGGCAGTGCAAAACCTCTTCTCCTCTCGATCTGATGGAGTGAGACATCAAGTCATTCAACGGCCGTGGCCGCCTTACCCTACCTGTGCGAATAGTGTGTCTCAAGGCCCCTTGCTTGGGCCCGACTGCGCATAATGCGTTTCCGGTGCGAATAATACACTGAGGGGAAGGGAGGGATGTAAGCCTGATTGACCGGGAACAACGCCCCGCCCCGCCCCGCCCCGCCCCGCCGCCGGCACTGCCCCGTGCCTTGTTCTCGTCCAGGCACCCTGCCCGGCCCGAGCGGTGGAGAGAAGGGGAGGGGAGGGGCCTACGCGAATGCGTGCTCCAAGTACGTAACCGTCAATTAAACGCTTCGGGGACCGAATTTAAAGTTTGTCCCGGTCGGCGCGGGGCTCAGCCGATGCCCAGGCTGTGACACCCACCCCCTGACTCGCCTCTGGACCCGCCCCTGCCCTGGCCCGGCCCGCCGGGTCGCACGCAGCAGACGATCGTCTCGTCTCGTTGATAGAAATCGGAGTCGTCGAGACAACGACGCACCTGAGAGAATGCCGCCTGGAGGTGGTCCCCCCCCCCTCCCCGCCCCCCGACCTCTGAGGACGTCATGTGGAGACCCGACTCCCGGGCGGGGATGAGTCTGCTGGCTGGACCAGAGGGAGGCTGCACGGCCGCCCCACCCCGCCCCACCCCGCCCCGCCCGGGGCCGGCTCCCATTCCAGCCTCCCCCACTGCATCTTTCCTCGCATTCCGATCGCGAAGCAAGGGCATGGACGGCTCGGAGGGGAGGGTAAATGATGCCCTGGTCCACTCATAATTTGGAACGCCCCGGGGCGGGGCGGGGCGGGGCGTCGGGGCGTGCCGGGACGGGCTGCGAGAGGGTTAGGGCCGGGGCGGGGCGACCACTGCTGCACCCTATCTGAGTGATAACCGCGAGCGAGCCGGGAGGATGAGAAATTCCAATCCCCACCCGCTGTAAAGTCTGTTCGTACATGGATTCGCATTGCCATTCCTCTGAGGTACAGCACCTATGTAAACATAGCTGACGTTTGGTGATATGTATAGCTAAACCTAACCGCCATAGGCTTATCTCTATGGTCTTTAAGCTAATTGTTTAGCCGTACAGTTCACGTGTTAATTGTAAAGCTCCAGAAATAAGTTATGTATTTATAGCTAAGTTTTAGCTGCACCGGTAAAGTTTTTTCCGAGTGAAGTGTGTAAGCCGCACACTGCTTGTAAATTATATTTATTCGCTAAGGTACGACGTAAATTTTCCCAGTAATTTTACACGCTTTGGATCGGGGACATAATGTGTGCGACTAAAAATTCACACTCTTGGATTTCTGTGGCGTCAGTGGTTTTAATTTCGAGAACTGCTGCACCCTCCCCGATGGTCGCTCCGCGCCGCAGCGTGGCGTGGCGTGGCGTGGCGGCCCTCCTCCCTTGCACAATGTGCCGGAATGCTTTGGACTGCAGTCCTGAGCCTCTGGCCGGTCCGGTCGATAGGGTGCTACGCCTGTATCGCAACCAGGCCGAAGATGAATAATTGTGATACATAAACATACTTGGGCGTGGGGGTGACGGGGCGGGGCGGGTCGGGGTGGTAGGCGGGGAGGGAGGGGAGGCGAGAGGCCGCTAGCTGCTGTGTGCCGTGTGTGCGTGTGAGAGTGCAGGGAGAGAGCGCGCTAGGGTAGGGGAAGGGAGGTGCCCGGCGGGGCGGGGCGGGGCGGGGCGGCGGTGGGGCTCAGCACGCAGGCGGGCTGTGGCAGGCAGGGCGCGCCGGGCTGGGGTGCCAGCGCTCTCTACCCCACCCTACCCCACCCCCTCCCCAGTCCATCCCCTGGGGCTCGCAGCCCCTGCAACGTAGGCAACCGCCATGCATTAGTGCGGCGGTCGCAGTGCTCGCACACACGCCCCGCCCCGCTTCACCCCACCCCACCCCACCCCACCCCACCCCGCCTCACCCCGCCTCACCCCGCCTCGCCCCGCTGGGCCCACAAAGCAACAACGTACAGCCCGCAAATGTATAGCCGCGCATTTCTCCTCACTATATATATAGTGCTGTGCATGCCTCACGCCGCCCCGCCCCGCCCCGCCCCGCCCCGCCACTCCCTGCTGCGGTGCGGGCTGTCAATGCCCCTCGCCAGTCCAGTCGGCTTGCGAAGGGAATTTTTATATTTGCCTCTAAGTGCCCTCCATGTATCATAACTGAGTTTTGTTGTTAGAGGCAAATGCCAGCCCCCCACCCCCCTCTACCCCCCGACCCTATCGCGAAATTAAAATCGATTACGTCGTCCCTAATGAGCCCTAGCGCAGCCGGGACAGCGCGCGCCGGGCCTGTGTGTGTGTGTGTGTGTGCCGGATAAAAATGCCTTCCATATCCGGCCTTGGCGTTGCACTTTGTCGCGCACTTCCCGCCCCTTTTCCCTGTCTTTCCCAGACTCCTTTTTTTTAGGGCCGCCTGGGCCCGGGCCGGGCCGGGGCCGCCCCCGCCACCGCAAACTGGTTGACGAAAAAGAGGGAAAAACACTTTTGCAGAGCAGAACGGGGACGGGTGTGCGGTGCGGTGCGGTGCGGGGGCCCCGGGCGGCTCGCCCCGCCCAAACCATACAAGCCGCCGAGGAGAGGGTGTCCTCCGGACCGGATGTGGTGCAACTGCGGACCGGCAAAGGGCGGGAAAGAAAGAGGAGGAGGAGGAGGCCGTGAGGGAGGGGCGACGGGACGGGTAGGCAATGTTGCTGGCGAAATAGGCAATGCGAAACCCAAAACACAGAGGAGTAAAAGCGAGCTGTACATCTAGGCCTGCCTACCAGGCAACACCCCTGCACGGGCGTGCGTGTTGCCTAGTAGGCAGGTGCCTCACTCCTCTGTTTGGGAATTCGCAGCAGTTCGCAGTGCCTAACACTGCGGGTCGGGGTGATCGGCCTGGCCAGGCTTCAGCTCTGCATGCTGGCGGTGTAGCGGCAGTGGCGCCCTTGTTCGCCTACAAGCCCCAACCCTACCCGACTGTCGCTGTGCTGCCGCGCCTGCACTGTGCTGGAACGACGAACCCCGGGGCGGGGCGGGGCGGGGCGGGGCGGGGCGGGCTCCACCCCCTCGCCCTCCCTCCCTCCAGCGGTTCTGGCATTTTTTCACACGCTACCCCTTCTCTCCCCTCCCCTCTGCCCGCCCGCCCGCCACAGCCCACCCTCCCTCATCCCCCGCCTCGCCCGGCCGGCCTGTCGCCCTCCCTCTCGCCCGCCCGCCCCGCCCCGCCCCGCCTCCCCTTTAGCTGCAGCCGCCCTAAGCGCACACATCAATTCTGCACTCCCCCCGCCCCTCTCTCCCTCTCTCTCCCTCTTCCTCTCCCGTCCTCCCCCAGGGTGTTGGCGTCCCCGCCCCGCCTCGCCTCACCCCGCCCCGCCCCGCCCCGTCCGCGTACGGTGACCACCCTGTGAGAACGCACCGTACTCTACTACGGTGAAAGAGTAGGCATGCATTGCATTGCCCCGCTGTTCTCCGTACCTTTTACTACATCTACCGTTTCTCTGCACGCCTACTGTATTATCCTGCATTCGCTTATCTTACCCTTGCCTTTACCCCCATTTAATTTTACCTTCAAATCCCCCTCTCAAGATTATTTCCTCACCATTCGTCTCTCTAGCCTTCTAATCTCTCTACTTTCTTCGTTGCCTAGTCTGAAATTCTCCGTTTTGATGTTATTTGGCAACGTGGAGGGGAAGGCGCGGGGCGGACCTACGAACACCGCAGAGCACTCGCTGCTGCCGGTGTCAGGGCAGGTGTCTCCGGCTCGGCGGACCTGCAGGTTTCCCGGGTCCTGCCGAGGGCGGGCGGGGCGGGGGCGGGGCGGGGCGGGGCGGGGCCGCCGCGCTCCACCTGAAATTGAACGCATTCCTCCCACAAACTGTGATTCTCTCGGCTCTCGGCTGCTTATCTCCGCTGGCGAGCTTCGCCCAAGCGACTTAGACTACAGGAGGGAGAGAGAGAGGGAAGGGTTGGTGCGCACGTCGAAAGAATGCGGCGAGGCGTCGTCGGCGTTGGTCGCGAGCATCGCGTGCAGTGTGCTGCTGGAGAAGTAGGCAACGCGTAGCCTAAACACAGTGGAGTAAAGCAAGCTGCTTCTGCGCCTGCCTACGAGGCAACACGGCAGCCGCGTCTGCGGGCACCGAGAGTAAAGCTGGCCAAACTGCCTGAAAGACTGCTCTACCTACTAGGCACCGATAGCGTGTTGCCGCAGCAGAGAAGTAGGCAATGCGTAGCCCAAACACAAAGCAGTAGAGCGGGCTGCTTCTGCGCCTGCCTAGCCTACTGTGCTAAGGTGTTGCCTACACAATCCACATCATGCAGTCCGCTTTACTCCACCGTGTGCGGGGCTACTACCTCTATTGCCTACTTCTCTGGCAACACTGTCAGTGCGTGGTACAGTAGAGTGGTAGGCAGTGTGGCCACCTTACTCTCATCTCGGAGCCCGTGTAGACTCGGCTGCGGCGCCCCAGGCACCCCCGCTCCCCGGCCCGGCCCGGCCCGGCCCCACCCCAGGCCCCGCAGCCCTTCCTCGCCCGCCCCGCCCCGCCCCGCCCCGCCCCGCCCCGCCACCCCCAACCCCAACACTTCCATCCCCTGCCCTGCCGCCCCACCAGCGTAGCGCCAGCCCCGCCAGCCCCAGGCGGCCTCCTGACCCTCGGCCCATCATTCATGCCCGGCACCCCTCCCCTCCCCCTCCCCTCCCTCCTCCCCCTCCCCTCCCCTCCCCTCCCCTCCCCTCCCCTCCCCTCTTCCCTGCCACCTCCCATCCCCTCCGTTGCCTCCTCCACCTCCTCGTCCGCCACCTCTGCCACCTCCACCCTCCTCTCCTCTCCTCTCCTCTCCCCGTTCACTCCGGCCATCAAACTATTCCAACCCTCCCTTGCCAACTGGGATCAAACTATACCCCAACTCCCCATCCCTCCTCTTCCTCTCTCTTATCTCTCTCTCGCTCTATCTCTCGCTCTCTCTCGCTCTCTTTCTCTCGCTCTCTCTCGCTCTCTCTCTCGCTCTCTCTCTCTTTCTCTCTCTCTCTCTCACTCTCTTACACTCTCTCTCACTCTCTCGCTCTCTCTCTCTCTCTCTCTCTCTCTCGCTCTCTCTCGCTCTCTCTCGCTCGCTCTCGCTCGCTCTCTCTCGCTCTCTCGCTCTCTCGCTCTCTCTCTCCTTTCCCCACGCGTGCCTCCTCCCTGCCCCCACCACCATCCCGCTGCCAGCAATCCAATACACTTCTCCTGCCTAGAAGCGATTAATTAATTTTCGATTGAAATAATTTTTGCGCCGCCCTGGTCGAAGGCCGGCGCGGCGCTTGCGTGCCGCCCGTATGTACAGTACCTGCGCTCGTTTAATTATATGTATGTACTCTTTGCCGAGCGGACCGCGACACGCGCCCGTGTTCTACACTGCGGCAAAAAAATATTCATAATGAGTGTTTATGTTTGCCGGGAAAAGACGATAGACTCGCTACCGTTAATAATCCATAATGTGAAAGATGCAGGTCATTTTTAACGATTGCAGCCCGAACTGCGCTTCACAAAAAATTATTGTCCTTGAAACAGTTTCGCATACAGAGGTAACAAAATTCCATATCTGTTACCAACATAATGAAATTGTTTTTTGATCTTATAAAAGACGAACTTCTTTCTATAAGAATTTCAATGCCTTTCAGTAAGTAGGCAATGCGCAGCCCAAACACGGTGGAGTAGAACGGCTGGAACAGCGCCCGTCTACTAGGCAACAGGCACGCACCTGTGCTGAGGAGTTGCCGTGTAGGCAGGTGCAGATGCAGCCCGCTTTACTCCCTTGCGTTTGCCCGTGTTTGGGGCTTACGTTTTACCTACTTTTCTGGCAACTCTGGGGCTTATTTTTGTTGTTTTTAAATCAAGGAAAACAAGCGTCTATAACAGTGTGCCTACCAGGCCCCACCGCGCCGCGCCGCGCCAGCCTAACTGACCTGAGTGTTCCCCCTGGAGTGCTGGGACGGGACGGGACGGGACGGGACGGCCGGGACGGCGGCCCGGAGTGGGTCCCCGTCGGAGGGAGGCTGAAGGGGAAGGCGGGAGAGGGGAGGAGAGGAGAGGAGAGGAGGGGAATAGTGGGGCAGAGCAAAGGCGTCCTGGCGGCTCCGCTGGGCTCGGGGCGAGGCGGCGAGGGGGCTCCGGGCGAGGCGGGGCGGGGCGGGGCGGGGCGTGGGGTGGGGTGGGGTGGGGTGGAGCGGGGTGGGGCACAGCGGGCTGGCTGGCTCGGAGCTGCTCTGGCAGGCACCCGTGGTGAGCGGGGCAGAGGGGAAAGAGAGAGAGAGAGGGGAGGGGAGTTTGGTGTAGTAGTACACTGTTAGAAGCTTCTTGAGCGGGCTGTTTCTGTACCAAGGCTACGGAGGCGGGACGCAAGTGCGCGCGTGCTCTCAGCAGTGCAGGCGAGAGCGCAGGTCTGCCCGCGCTGTCAGTCTGTCTGCAGACCTATCTCGCGCCTGGCCGATGGACCATGAAAAAGTCTGAAAGAGGAGACGACCTCCTCCGGTCCGGTCCGGAGGCTGGAGGCCCCGGAGGCCCGGAGCGGAGAGGCCCCGGAGCGGCCGGCCCGGGCCCGTCCCGCAGGGCCTCGCCCGGAGGAGAAATTACACACTTGAAGTAACAAGCGTCCTGGACGAGGGTCGTTCTGCGTACGTACGTATCGCAGAACCCGTGACAGCTAAATGATAGGTGAGGGGAACAAGTACTTGAGCGGTGCTTTGGCACATGCCATCCGCCCTTTCGTACAACATAGCGTTTGCCAAACGATGGTGTATTTCCCACCACCGAAAACATTTCAATGCGACTTGAGAAGCCTTTACCCGAACCATCCTGTAACTCATAAATATATAAAAAGAAAAGTGTTTCCGCCCGGGATCGAACCGGGGACCTTGTGCGTGTGAAGCACACGTGATAACCACTACACTACGGAAACGCTGTGAGGGCGGGCGCCCGCGTCAGCGTACTAGAAGGCAGCGCGCTCTCGCGGCCCGGGGCGGGGACCCGCACCTCTCCCTCCCCTCCCTCCACGGACCACAGCACCGCGCCGCGGCAGTCCCTCGCGTCCCTCCCTTTCTCGGGCCGCATTCGAATCGCACCAACAAAGTCCTTGGTCTCGCTCGCACCGCGGCCCCGCGCCCGTGCGCTAGACGGAGAGGGGGGCCATGGGGCTGGGCAGGGCGAGGCGGCGCAGCGCGGCGCGGACCCGTCCTGAGAGGCCGCGGCCCGCCTCGCGCTCCACGTGTGTCTGTTTACCGTTGTGACCTTGCCGCCTTGCCGGGCCTAGCCGCGGCGTGGCGCGGCGTGGCGCGCCGCCAGCAGGAAACAGCATCGCGTAATGCATTGCGGGGCCCCCGCCGCCCCCCGCCGCGCTGCCGCGGGGCCCCCGTGGGAGCTTTCCTCTCCCCCCGCCCCCTCCTGAACACGGCGCGGACCCCCGCGCGCCTGCGCCGCCTCCGGTGTGCACGTTGTCGCAAGGATGCTGGAGGAATTCCCTCTCCTTCTCGCAATACTAGCGCGTATTCCAGTGTGTCTCCCCGAAATGCAACGAAAATGCATTGCACCCGGAAATCCGAGTAGTGTACTAACGTTGCTCACTTGCAGTTTAGTGACTTTCGTTCACACACCTGTTGGTTTGCGACAGCTTATCCCTTCCTTCGTTCCTGCTTGTAGGTAAAGGCATGACCATGGCTTGCAAGTGTCCGAACGTCCATTCACACACCTCCAAGGGTGTGAACGATTTGTCGCGCGCCTGCAAGTGTGTGAAAGCATTTAGTCGCGCCTGCAAGTGAACGACATCTACCACTTGTAATAATTTTCAGTGTGGTTTCGCTTTCGGCTTTGCTGGGCGGCGGAAGTGAATCTGGACGTGAATGCGGAGGTGTCGGTCGGAGCGAGTGGTGCCGTGGCGCCGCGTAGCTGAGCCCGTCCCGTCAGGTGTTCTGCTCTGTACAGTCACTGTGCAGGCGAGTTGTTCGAGTGCGTGTGGACGGCACGGCGAGGTCACGGTCAGGGCTCCAAACTTTCCTACCCGAGAAGTTTCCCATATGTACCTTACTTTATTTTTAGACGAATGCACGGGCCTACTTTGACTTCTAAATACTTGTCTCAGGGGGGTTACTTATCTTGTTGCTATATCAGAGTTTTTTTTTTTTTTTTTTTTTTTTTTTTTTTTTTTTTAAAATAAAAAAGGTTTAGCTTTGCCGATACTTTCCGCTCCGAAGCAAGGGGTAGCGACGGCTATACTCCAGTAGACGGCTGCTGGTCTCCGCCGCCGGCCCATCTTCTCTGTCGGCTCGTAAATTCTTCGGCGGCTCGGAGTAGCGCCGCGCTGGAAGTAGATCGTGGAGTATTTACGATGTAGGTTTCAGAGGAGGGCTGCACCGATTACACGTGTATGTGTTTTCTTCATCTAAACTTGTGAAGGGAATACTGTCCTTCGTTGAATTTCGTTTCTCTGAATAGTTTCTAGGAAAAACTTTCAAAGCGATATATGATAATTTTTTTTTTTAAATGCTTGATGTGGTAAAATATTTTCTTACGGAGTATGGTAATATTTTTACTATAAAACTGCTCGTATAATTTTACAAGGTGGTAGTTCCCTCCGCTCCCAATGGCTCCGTAAAATTACCGATGTTGTAGGAATTTTACAGTACCACATCTGTAAATTTGCAAACTTTACCGTGTAATATTAGCGGGTTTATGCAATTTTACAACAAGAGTTCTGCCCCAAAAAAATTATACTTAAAAATTCACTATTAAAACTTTACTGTTTATTAACATAAAATTTTTGAAAAACTCAAAATATTGCTCATGTAAAACTGCTATATTTTTACAGTATGCTGTACCTCCTCGTGGAGATCTCCAGCTCCTCGCCGGCGGAGGTGTGTCACGCTACAAGGCAGAGACGGACTAGAGGCCCGCGCCAAGCGTTGCCTCTGCTTCCGCGTCTCCCTCCCCGCCGGAAGTGGCTGCCGGCCGAGACGTTCACGATCTCGGCGAAGGTCGGTGCGGGGCGGGGAGGGTCGGGGGAGGAGAAGGGAGAAAGGGGCGGCAGGGCGGCGTACCCGAGCGCGCGGCCCGGCCGAGAAGGGCTGGGCCGGGGGGAGGGGGCACGAGGGGGCGGGGCGCGCGAAAATAAAGATCTTGGGTTGGGGCGGCCAGGGGTGGGCCCCACGGCGGGCTTCGGGTGGGCCCGTTCGGCTCGCGAGGGGTGGGTGGCGCGCGGGGTGGGCCGGGCGGGGCCTGGCGTGGGGCGTAGCGGCGTGGAGGGCCCCCGGTGGTGGGCCGCGGGCGAGGTGCGGTGGGGCGGGGCGGGGCGTGGTGGGGCGGGGCGGCCCGAGTGCTCGGCCAGGCCCAACGCTCGCTTCGGGCGTCTCCGGCGGCGCTCGGCTTCATTGATCAGCGGCGTGGCCTGCACCGCTCCCTCCGCGCGGGACGGCACGGCACAGGCCCGGCTGGGGAGGGTCGAGGGTGCGGGCGGAAGGGAAGTGCAGGGCGGGGCGGGGCAGGGGGTGGGAGGGGTCGCTGCCAGCGTGCGGGGCCAGCCCAGTAGTCGCCGTCAGGCCGAGCCTGCAGGACGGGAGCGAGCGAGAGAGCTGCGGGAGCGCGCGGGTGCGTGCGTGCGTGTGTGTGTGGGAGGGAGGGAGTGCCGCGGTGCAGGACAGGGGGCTGAGCGCGAGCAGGGCCGGTCCCGGGGCGCAGGGCGCGCAGGCGGGCGCGCAGGCACACTACCGGACCTGGACCAGCGCGCCTGGTGGGCGATGCTCTGGAGGGGCCTCGGCCTGACATGTCCCGCGACCCATATGGCCCGGCGCCTGTAGGCCCCAGTGGGAGCGGGTCCCGGTCGCCGCGCTCCGCCCGCAGGAGCGGCGGGCTCCAGGGCGGCGCCGAGCTGCCCACGGTGGACCGGTCCCCGTCCAGGACCTACGGCGGCCACGGGCCGGCCACGTCCTCGCGGGGCTCGCCGCTCGGCACCCGGAAGGGGCGGCGCTCGGGGAACAACTCGCCGGAGCATGGCGGCTACCACCACCACTCGGGGGTGGGCGGGGGCGGCGTGCCCGGAGGTGTGCCCGGGGGCGTGCCGGGCGCCGGCGGCGCTGGCGGCGGCTACTACCACGACGAGCTAGGCTCCCCCGTGCTCATGGACGACAGGGGCAGGGGCCTCTCGGCCTCGGCGCACCACCGGTCGAGGTCGGCGTCGAGGCCCTCGCAGCACCAGGGCGTCGCGACGCGCTACCAGTCGCTGGACCGCGGCGGCGGCATGATGCACTCGGACATGGCGCACGATCGGGACTTTATGCGCGACCGGTCCCTGGACCGCGGCGGCCTGGGGCTGGGCCACGGCGCCATGGGCGCCTCCTCGCACCACCGGGACCGCTCGCTGGACCGCGCCTACCTGGAGGACGACCTGTACGGCGGGCCCATGTCCATGCCCATGAGCGGCCGGTCCGCGCGCCAGTCGCCCAACCCGCACCGGCCCTCGCACATGATGGGCGGCGGTATGGACCCCGCGGGGACCAACTACCTCGGCGAGCTGCAGCACCAGAACATCGACCTGCAGCGCGACCTGGGCAGCCTCAAGAAGGAGCTGGAGCTGACGAACCAGAAGCTGGGCTCGTCCATGAACTCCATCAAGACGTTCTGGAGCCCCGAGCTCAAGAAGGAGCGCGCGCTGCGCAAGGAGGAGTCCGCCAAGTACTCGCTCATCACGGACCAGCTGAGGCTGCTCACGCAGGAGAACCAGGTGAGTCCGCTACGTGCGTGTGTGTGAATATCGCACATTACTGTTGTAGATGTCTGAATTTTTCCAAGGAATTTCGCTGAGCTCTGAGCTCAGTGGAAGCCGGGACTGGTTGTCCAGTGCGTGTTTGCTGTCGGTACGATACTCCTCAGATAATCGCACAGTGCCCCGTACTGTCGGAGTGGCGTGGCGCGGCGTGGCGTAGGTCACGAGGACGACCCCAACAGGAGCCCCGGCGCGGTACGGTACGGCTGTCACACACAGGCCCGCCCAGCCCCGCGCCCGCGTCTGTGTGCGGGGACGGAAATAATAAAGCCATGCAGTGTCGACGCCCCCGCCGCCCCGCCTGACGCGCTCCGCTCCGCCCCGCCCCACCCCGCCTTGGTGACATGCGTGGCTCGCGGCCGTTGTACACACATACGGTTCTCCTCATGAATGACCGTGGCTGTTCTGCCCCTGCTGCCCCTCCTGCTGCCCCTGTGGCTGCCAGGTGGTGGGGATGCCTGCCCGCGGTGCGCACCTGTCCACCAGGTGGCCTACCCTCTCGAGCGCAGGGGCTGTAGCGCCATCCATGGAAGGCGCGGTGTGGCGCGGCGGGGTGCGCGGGACTCGGACCGGTTTTATGGTCATGTCGTTGGGGTGCCAGCACCTGTGGAGGAGCTGCGCCTCGCCGGTGCGGGGCGGGGCGGGGCGGGGCGGGGCGGCTGGTGAGAGAGCGAGCAGGCGAGTGAGCAGTGTCCCTGGCGGAATAGGTGCACACGCACACCTCTCTCTGACGTACTGTACATAAAACCTAAGTGTCGCGAGTATCGTGATACTTTTTTTCCGTCCCGGGGGGCTGGCGCTCTGCCGCCCATGCGCACTGGCGCTCTGCGGCTCCCTGCCGTTATAGCGCTCTAGCACTCTGGCGCTCCTAGCGCTTTGCCGCTCTGGCTCCCTGTCCTCTCTGGTGCTCTGGCTCGCCGTCGCTCTAGCTCTCTGGCGCTTTGGCTCCCTGTCACTCTGGCGCTCTGGTTTAGCAGCCGCTCTGGCGCTGGCTGCGCGCAATATGGACGGCGGCAGTTTGGTTCGTCTCGTCGGGTAGGTCGTTAGGAGAGGAGGCCCTCGGGGTCGGGCCGGCGTGCTGGGGCCTCCAAGCAGGGCGACCCTCCCCCTCCCCCCCTCACGCCCCACATGCCGCCGGATGTGGAGCCGCAGCGCAGCTGCCCTGCTTGCCGCCGCCTCGCCTCGGCCCGCCGCGCCAGTGCAACTGCCGCATGGACTGCTCCGCTACTGACGTGTTGTTGCCCCTCCACTCCCCGCCGGCTGGCTGACGGGGACGGTACGGTCTTACCCTCTGCTTCTCCTTAGCACTCACTTTATCTTTCTCCTTTCCTTCTCTCCCCTATCTTTTTCTCCGCTCTCTCTCTCTCTCCATCTCATTTACCTGTCCCAAATCTCGAGTCAAAATCGGGACTCTCTACTTCGAACAAAGATTTGAACCCGCGATGCGCGGGCCCAAAGCGTGTCTCTTTTACGCTCTCTTTTCTTCGCTTATCATGTCGAATCCTATTCTCCGTCTCCTCCATTGCCTCTTCCTGTTCTCTCCCTCTCTGTGTCTCTCTCTCCCTCTCTCCCTCTTCCTCTCCCTCCCTCTCTCCACACCTGCAGGGGCTTATCACGACGAGACACTACCCCTGATGTGAATATTCCCCCGCCGCGCGCGGCCTCGGGACGAACAATGGGCCAGGGCCACGCCTCCACGGCGCGCGCCGGGACCAAAGACACGTTCAGGACAAAAATCACAACAATCCTCTCGAAACCAAGTTGCACTACAATTTCATGATGTTACGATTCGATATCATAACTTTAACGTCTCTCATGGAAAATTTTTTGTCCACGAAACCCTAGAATCATTTATCTGGATGCAAACTTATGAAAAAGTACCTCCCCGATACAACCGCGGGAGCTTCCCGGAGAAATTTTTGCAGTGCTCGGAGCCACGACGGTGGTGAGCGTGTGGGGAGAGGGGGGTCGTATGCGGGTGTGCGCGGAGGATGGGGGTGGGGAGGGGGTGTCCGCTCAGCTCAGTGCGCCGCGCCGCCCCGCGCCGGCAGCAGACGCGCTGTGCTGGACCATAAGCTCCTACGGCTGCTCGGGTTTCTTTTCTCTATTCCTTTTCTCCTGGCCCCGCCCCGCCCCGCCCCGCCCCGCCCCGCCCCGCGCTCTGCATACAGCGCGCCGCTGACGTGCACATGCAGGTAGTCGGGGTGCATGTGTGTGTGTCTGTGTGCGCCTCGCGCTGCCTCCCCCGCCCTACACCCGCCCTACACCCGCCCTACACCCGCCCTACCCCCGCCCTACCCCCGCCCTACCCCCGCCCTACACCCGCCCTACACCCGCCCTACCCCCGCCCTACCCCCGCCCTACCCCCGCCCTACCCCCGCCCTATCCACGCCTCAGTCTCCTCTCCACAGCCTTTGTGGGCCAATCACCGGCTCTGCTGAGCGCGGCGTGGCGTGGCGTGGCGCACCGGAGAGGAGGACGTCTCGGAGCAATATTGGGAAAAGCATACCGCCCCCCCCCTCCCCCCACCAGGCCGAGTTTGCACGCGCGGTAAAAAAGGACCCAACTCAGCTCCCCGCGTGCTTTCTTTTGCGAGAGCAGCCCCGCGCAACGCTTCGCCACGCCTCGAGGAGAGGGGTAGGGTGGGGGGTAGCTTGCACCGATTCTCCTACTACTGAGAGTTTGCCGAGAGGAACCCGATCAGGCTAACTACTGCCAAAGAGCAGCCGGGCACGGGCAAGGATGGAAGAGAGGGAGAAGTGCCTGGTATTGGGGCGGAACGGGAAGTTGTTGAGTGTTGAGGGAGAGAGAGAGGGATGGGAGGGGGAAGAAGAGCGCGCGAATGAAGGGAATCGAGAGAGAAAGAGAGACAAGGAAGACCGCAGCAGAGTCGAGGAAGGCGTGAGTGTGGGTGAGTGCGGATGCGGTGCGCGGACGCACATCACGTATGCCGTAATCTGTTCTGTTCAGTCACCGGGTGGGTCGCGGCGGGGCCGGGCGGGGCCGGGCGGGGCGGGGCGGGGCTAACGAGGCATGGCCCAGTGGCCCGTGGCCCCGTGGCCCAGTACACAGTCGGAGCACACTAAGCTCTGGCCGAGTTTGCTCTGAGGGCGTGCCGCCTGGGCCCCGGCTGAGATTAGGTCTCTCCGACTGTGCGTCCCCCCAAGTGTGGCGGGGCGTGGCGGGGCGCGGCGCTAGGGTCTAGCTGGGAGGAGGGCGGGGCGGGGCGGGGCGGGGCGGGCGCCTGGATCGCGCGACTTTGATGGCCGGAATGGAACGAGCGGAATAAAAAAGAGCGGTGATGGCGAGAGACGAGTAGTAGAGAGCCCGAGGGCGGCGCGGCGTGGCGCGGCGGGGGATAGAAAGCGGATAGAAGCGATGAAAGGATGCTGGGAGTGGGAGCGCGGCGCGGCGTGGCGTGGCGGCGTGAGGTGAGAGAACGAGGGGTGAGGCGGGGTAGGGGCGCCCGCAGGTGTGCCCGCTCCTGTTCTATCCTCCTGCAGCCCTGGTGGACCGGGGCCGGGCTGGGGCGGGCGCCTCGAGGCGATAGAACCAGGGATAGAGACTGGACTGGACGGGGACGGGAGTCCCTCAGCCCTCAGGTGTGCCCGCTCCTGTTCTATCCTCCTGTTGGGCCGGGCCGGGGTGCGCCGAGCCTTCCACTTACACCCTCACAGCTCCGGGCAGGACTCCGGGATCCGGTCCCTCGCGCCCCGCCTGCGCCTCAACAAGAGTGTTCCGGGGAGGAATCCGGTCAGAGGGTGTGTTGTGTTGTGGGCCGCGCCGCCCCCGCGACCCTCGCTCCACCACGCCGACCCCTCGCCCCTCCCTCCCGAACAGAAATACAACGCGGCAAATCTGTCTCCTGAGATTCCCATGAAGTTTTGCGCATTTCCAGGAAAGTTCCTGGGGATTTCCAGGATGCGTCCTGGACAATTACCAGCTTTCCTGGGAATCCCAGGAGACAGATTTACTGTGAACCAGCAACCACCCCGCGCGGGCCGTGGCGGCAGCGTGTTAGTGTTTTCTAAAGCAAAGAGAGCAACTCTCGGACTAGGAAAAGAAAGGTGTGAATGTGCAATGACAGTGCGGGCTTTGCGCAAACGCGAGACTGATCTTTTTACGCGCGTTTGTCACTGAACTTATGCGACTCAATACTAAAAATATTTGCCGCATTTAAATAAGAGTCTAACATTTTCGCCTCTATTTTTTTTTTTTTTTTTGCTTTTGCTTGTGTCAATACTGTCGCTGTCTTCGCTCTCCCACTTCCCGTCGTCAGTTTGTTTGCTTG
Source organism: Frankliniella intonsa (assembly GCA_033675135.1). Classification (NCBI taxonomy): domain Eukaryota; kingdom Metazoa; phylum Arthropoda; class Insecta; order Thysanoptera; family Thripidae; genus Frankliniella; species Frankliniella intonsa. The sequence continues at coordinate 10,103,459 of CM066248.1, forward strand.
TTTGCCCGTTTGTTTGTCGGTGGACGCTGACTGGCGGCGCTTGAAGCCCCTCGCACCCGCACCATGCGGGCGGGCGCATGTGCTGCCCCTGTCCTCCGGGCTGCTGGAGCAGAGCAGCGCATGCTCGGGAAACTGAGTGAATGTCACACACTTGTAGGTGCGCGAATTCCCATTCTTACACATACCGACGAGTAAAATAGTGTGATTTTTTTTCTAGGTATTTTACAGAAAAGTACGCACTAAACCCTTGTGCATTTTAGTGTGTAGAGGCAAGTACACGAGTGGAACTTCACACATGTACAAGTGCGCGGCATTCACACACTTTTGGGGGCTTCCAGGGCGCCGGCGCCTCCTCCGGTCGGATTAGACTCCCCCTTCCCTCCACCCCCTCCCTTCCCCGTCCACTGCCCCACCCCTTCACCACGTGTCATCCATCCCCCACCCCCCTTCCTCTTCCCCTCTATTCCTAATGAGCAGCTTGTCACGTGGTTTGATATGAGGCCACACGTCGCCTCGCCTCGCCGCCCGTCGCGCTGCCGCATACAGCATAACCCCAGGCCCGGGGCGGGGCGGGGCGGGGCGGGGCGGGGCGAGGCGGGGCGGGGTGGGGTAGGCCGGGCGGGTCGGGGCTGCACCAACCCCCTGCCTTCCCACCACCCACCACTCCTCCCCTTATTCGTCTTTCCCTCTGTCGCCCATATTCAGGCTTGTTACGGACCGGGGAAAAGTCAGGAATTATACGGGATGAAACTAAAGTCACGGAGAAAAGTCAGAAAAATTGAGGGCGCAGCCCTTTTCTTTCTTCTCTTCCTCTGCGCCTCTTCTTTCTCGTCCTCCTATCCTTCGTCCTTCTCCGCTTCTCCTCATGTTCCTCTCCCAACCCCCCCTCCTCCTCCTCCTCCTTCTCGTCCTCGTCCTCCTCGTCCTCCTCGTCCTCGTCCTCCTCGTCCTCCTCGTCCTCCTCGTCCTCGTCCTCCTCGTCCTCCTCGTCCTCCTCCTCCTCCTCCTCCTCCTCCTCCTCCTCCTCCTCCTCCTCCTCCTCCTCCTCCTCCTCGTCGCGGTCGCGCTGACCGCGCGGGGCACAAACACGCTGCTGTGTGCGGACCAATCAGCGGCTGACCGCAGCGCCCACGCCACCGCCCCGCGACCTGCCCCACCACACCAAGTACCCCGTCAGGCGGGGCGGGAGAGAGGCTAACCCCAACCTCTTCATCTCTCTTTTCTCCGCTGTTTAACCCGATCTCTACTTTTTTCCTCCGCTCCTCCCTCTGCCCGCCTCGTTACCCCTGCCCCCCGCCCCTCCTACCTCCTGCCCCTGTTTCCGTCCCTCTTCCTGGAGATTCTCTTCTGCCCCCCCCCCCTCACCTCGCCTTACCTCACCCCACGCTGGTGGCAGCGGAAAGGGAGCCCGTCCCGTCCTCCCCTTCTCTCTGGGCTGCCCCGCCCCGCCCCGCCCCGCCCCGCCACGCCCTGCAGACTGAGAGTGAACCGAACCGCCAGCAGTGCTTTGGAACACCACCCCATTCGAGCGATATCGATTGTCGAGACGGAGATGTCGTGTCCACCGCGGGGCCAGTGGGCCGCACGGCGCGGCGGCGCTGGCGGAACGGGCAAGGGATGAAGGCCGGTGGTGCAGGGCGCGGTCGTGCCAGGAAAGTAGGCAATAAGCAGCCGTAACACAGTGGAGTCAGGCGGGCTGCATCTGCGCCTGTCAACTAGGCAACACATTAGCACAGGTGCGTGCGTGTTGCCTACGACCAGTAGGCAGGCGCAGCTGCAGCCCGGCTTTACTCTATATTTCGGGCTACTTCTTATTGCCTACTTTGTAGGCAACGCTGGAGTAGGCCAGCGCGGCGTGTGGGGGGCAGGGTCAGCGGCGGCAGCGAGGCTGGCAGACCGTAAAAACACTGTGGCCTGCCGAGCTGGACGGAAATACCTTGGCGCGCCGCTGCAGGATCACCCCGCCCCGCCCCGCCCCGCCCCGCCCCGCCCCGCCCCGCCCCGCCTTGTTTAAATAAGTAGTTCCGACGGTGCGGCGATGCGGTTATGTTAAAACACGCGACCAGCCAGGCCCCACTGGGTTCGACCCGGCCCGCGCCGAGCTCCTCATGAAATGTCATCTCCATCTCGCTCCACCTTAGACGCTTACCATGCCCCGCCCCACCACGCCCTACCCCGCCCCACCCCGCCCCGCCCCGCCTTAACCGATGCATGACGTCACACACTCGGGCCCGAGCCGTGCTGCAACTGGTGCGGAACTGAAGGGGCCGGACGGGGCCGGGCGGGGCGGGGCGGGGCGGGGCGGGGCGGGGCGGGGCGTTCACCGTGGCGTGGCGGGGCGCTTACTCGATGAGACATGGGCGTCCGTGTGGAGCAAGGCGGTGGCCCGGCCCGGCCGGTGTGAGCAGGGTACACACACACAGCAGAAAGGTGGGCCACAGGAGCCACCCCGCCCCGCCCCGCCCCACCCCACCCCGCCCCACCCTGGCCCGCACCGACATATTGATTATTGCGCTGTTAACGTTGGGCCGGACGTACGCGGGGGCGGGGCGGGGCGGGGCGGGGCCTCCCTTTCCTTTTCGTTTCCTGGGGGCCCTGGGTCCTGGCGGCCCTGGGCCTTGGCCTGGCCCGCGGGAGAAGGCCTTCGCGGCCGCGGCGACACTAACACGGCCGTGTCTCGCGTTAGCGCGTGATGCCTATTGCCGAGGGGAGCACTGGAAAAACAATGGTGCTAAGTCCTACCTTTGAAAGGCACTAACAAAATTTAGTGCCTTTGGAAAGGCACTAAGATTTAGTGCCCCAGCAAAGGCACTAAATTTTGTTCGTGCCTTTTAAAGGTAGGACTTAGCACCTTTAGCTGACCAGCTGCGTATACTCCATACAGATTTAGTGCCTTTGGAAAGGCACTAAGATTGCTTAGCACCTTTGTTTTTCCGGTGAGGGGTAGCTCAGCTCACCTCCTCCAATCAGTGCTCGCCCTTCGTTGCGCTCATATCCCAATCACATAAAATTACGATAAAAAAAAAATAATTTTAACCGCTTAAATTTAAGCCTATAGAGAACTACCTCATTCCCCACTGCGACTCACTCTCGTTTTCCTTCCCCTCGTCGTCATCCTCCTCCCTTTCGTCCTACTTCTCGTCCTCCTCGTCCCCCCCCCCCCCCCCACTGCCCACTTGTTCGCGTCTGTCAGACTCGTGAAACTTCTCTTATCCCCCCCCCCCCCTCTACCCCGCACAGGCTGCGCGCTGCGCTGCCTGGACCTGCGGGTTGCGCGCTCGCTCGCTGCCTCCTGGATCCGCTTGCTGGAGTCCCCTGGAGGTGACCCCTGGAACTCGCCTGGAAGTTCGCCCCTGCCGCCCCATCGCTTGCGTCTGCCGCCGCGCCGCTGTCGCTGCTCGCCATGCTCGCCATGCTCGCCATGCTCCTCTCATTTTTATTTCAGCCCTCCCCCCCCCCCCTCCGCTCCGCACCGCCAGCTGATGCATGGCAATTCGTTTCAAGTCGAACACTTTGCGCGCGCGGCGCGTCTCCTGCGGCGCTCTGCAAGAGAAGGGAGCGTTGTATTTCACCTTTTCTCCACCTCCTCCATCCCCCGCTGTTCTGTTCTTTCCTCCTTCGCGTTTTTCACTGGTGCCACACAGAACGTCTCTTTCTCGTGTCTTCACCAAGATTCTCATCCTTCTCTCCCTTCCTCTCCTTCCTCCCCCCTCCCCCTCTCCCTCTCCCTTCCTCTCCTTCCTCTCCTCTCCCTCTCCTCTCTCCTTCCTCCCCTCTCTCTCTCTCTCCCTCTCCTTCCTCCTCCCTCTCCTCTCCCTCTCCCTCCCTCCCTCTTTTGCTCACCTCATTCCTCTCTGCCTCTCCGCCCCAGCGACTTCTCAACTTCTGAAACAAGCCCTCAGTCGCCGCCCCATACCGTAAATTCCATCGAGCTTGGTTTCCGGCTTTGCGCCTCCGACAGGCCAAAGCAGTTCATGAGTCCCAACCGCACCGCACTTCCGAGCCTAGCCGAGGGCCGGGAAGGGTGGGGGCGAATGTATAGCGACAGCAGTAGTCATTTCTGTGCTCCACTAAAAATGCTCTTCAGAGAGAAAAATTTTGATTCAATTTTTTTTTTGCTAAGACACCGTAAAAACAATGTCTGCCTTTTTTTGTTAGGAAAAAGGGAATCTCGCTCCTTTTAAGTGAGGATTCCACTCCTGATATCACTAAATTTGAGTGACAGCCTATCGCCTATCGTTCCTGTCCCAGCCGAGTGTCTGCGCGGCGGCCCTGAGAGATTGAGTGAGAGTCTGTTATTTGATAACGAGCCCCCCCCCCCCCCCCCGCACTCCGTCAGATACCGCTCCCCCGCCCCCCGCCCGTCAGATTCCCTTCTCATTCTCTGATCACTCTCAACAAATCTCCCAACTCCGCGGACTCTCCGCGCGACTTTAACTCATCTTCTCTCATTTCTCTCCGGGGGCGGGGAGAGACAGGGTAACGGGGGCAAGTCGGCCGCCAGCTGGTGGGGTGTGCAAGGGGGGGGGGGGTTAAGGGAGAGAGCCTTCCCCCCCCCCCCCACCACCCTCCTCGCCCTCTTTTGATGATAAAGTGATGCGAGAACAGAACTCGGTACAGTACAATAGAGATAGCGAGTGCGAATGGCATCGGCAGGACAGGCACTACGGCCAGGGCGCGAGCTGGCACAGAGACCCGCCCCACCCCACCCCGCCCCGCCCCACCCCGCCCCACCCCACCCCGCCCCGCCCCACCCCGCCCGCTAAGTCTCCTTAATCCTTAGTCACCCCGACGCAGCGCCCAACCTTCGGTACAACAGACGGCCTTTGCGTAATGTTGAATGTTTCTCGCGTACGTGACGGGAATGCGAGTGACAGGGCGGGGCGGGGCGGGGTGGGGTGGGGCGGGGCGGGGCGGGCGGATGGAAGCCGCTGTGCGTTCAGACGGACGGGTTACGCCGGTTTTTCATCAAGCGCGTCGTCCTCGTGGTAATTGCGGCGCTCGAGTTGTGTTCTGCGAATTAAATCCTTCGCTGGCACCGCCCAGGCCCGCCCAGCGGGGGAGAGGGGAAAAAAGGACCTGCTCTCTCCCCCCCCCCTCCCTCTCCCCCTCTCTCTCTCTCCTTCTCTACCTTATTAAATTAACTGCTAGCTATTTGAATGAATATTTTTCCTCTCATACCATTAAAGTATTATTAAGAGTGACCTATCCAGAGCACACCAAAAGGGCTGACGAGGCGGTTACTCTAAAAAACACGCTTTAAAAATTAACTGAAACGTGTTTTCGCCATTCGTTTATTACGTCGTTCTATTCTTATCTCGGAGAAAAAAGACTTTTCAGCAAACCTCGTCGCAAAAATTTCGTCTACAACTCCTTTTGCTACCCTACCGTAGCAGAAAAAAAAAAAATAGCTGCGACAGCAAACTATAAAGCTTTGACTGCAAACATCTTTGTTACGCCAGCAATGCGATAATTGCTCCCACAGTAATATTTTTGCTGTGTCCTAGCTAGCAAAATAAATTGTTGGCGCCTTTTTCTTTTGTGCAAAAGATAAGATTCGCTAACACCTCTCTGCTGGAGCCGGTTGGCGTCGGTCCGAGGACCAGCAGCGCAGCGCAGGGGCGCGCTCGCCTAGGCAACAAGTGGTGCGCGGGTGCGGGACGGGTTGCCTATCGCCCGGGCGGCCTTGTCGTTCTTGAACTTGTAACCCGCTTCCCTACATGTCGTGTGTTCCGTGTGTGCGCGCTACCGTGCGCCCTCGCCCCCTCCTCCCTCCCTCCCTCCCTCCCTCCCTCCCTCCCTCCCTCCCTCCCTCCCTCCCTCCCTCCCTCCCTCCCTCCCTCCCGCCCCTCTCCTTCCTACCTCGGTACCTCCAGGGGAGGAGGTGTGGTGAGAGGCGGCCGACAATAAAGCAACACCAGTGGGCAGAGTGCGGCAAGGGGTGGTTTCGGTTGGAGGATTTCAAGTCTCCTCCCCTCCCCCACCTCCACCCCCTCACCTGCCGGGCGGTGCAGCTACGATAATTATGAGCGCCCCAGGTGAGCTAGGCGCAAGGCCACGCCAACTTGAGCACGCCCCTGTCCCGTCATCGTGGTGGCCCCGTCCCGCCCCGCCTCGTCCCGCCCCGCCCCGCCCCGCCTCGCCCCGCCCCGCCCAACTCCCCTCAGAGCTCTCGCTCGTCCCCAAGGACGTCGAGTGATGTAGTGCTTTAATAATCCAAGTAATATCGAAAAGTTGTATCGGAAATGCGTACCATATCACTGCTAGGAATATTGTCGAAATTTGACGGAATTGTTGTGTTTAGGTTTGTTGGCAGCATGGGAGGGAGGGAAAAATAGTTGTAGATTTGCAGGAAAATTTTACAAAAGCATTTTGTAAAATTACAGGATGAGGATGAGGTCATCACAAATTAGGCCTACGGGCGCAATATTTTATCAACTAGTGTGCCCGTGCTGATTCGAACAGTTTCATATTAGCTAAAGTTCAATCACGTAAAGATGGCTCTTCAAACAGTTGCAAGTGCACTATCCCCATGTTGCACACTTGCACGTGATGGTGAGAGTTTGCCTCATTCACGCACTGGAAAGCCTCAACCTGAAGGCTACTTCCTCTCCGCACACTATAGCAAGTAACGCGGTGTGAATTTTCCGAAGAAAACTCTTCGTAGGAATGCACAAGTTGAGATTCTCACACCTACAAGAAGAGTGCGACAACCACGAACTTTTTCAGTTTCCTAGTCAACATGTGCGTAGTACACTTTCAGCGGCGGTTATCGGGCCAGGCTATCGCAACCCTGTCGTCTTTTCCGCGCTGTGCACGGCGTTTCAAACTTTACCGGAAAAGGCCGCGGTCGTGGGGCGGGGGGCGGTGGTCTTCGCATCCATGGAGGCCCCGTCCTCTCTCTCTCTCTCTCTCTCTCTCTCTCTCTTACCCATCGACCAGCATGGTATCACCCATGGTGGAAGAGAAGGGTTGGGCGGTTAGGTGAAGGAGAAGGAATATAGGAAGAAGAACCGTCGGAGGGAAACCCGCGGGGGAGCACCTCGCAACCAGGGCCCTTGGTCTCACCCTCTCCCCCCCTCCTCTTGTCCCCCGTCAATCGTTTGTCAGTTTCCGCGGAGCCCTCCAACTGCACAGCCTTTTTTCGCACCCTTCTTATTTTCAGTATGGGGCGTTGTAATCCGTCGAGTTTTACGCTTCAGGGTGCGCCGCACGATTTCAACGGACCATCGGGGGAAATAAAATTCTAGTCAGAGACGACGTGAACCAAGACAAAAAAGCGGTAAAACCGGCGTTTGAGTTTTTTAAAATGTCATTTTTTTTTTTTTTTTGAAAACTTTGAGAAAGTGTCTTGTCTGTGCCGGCACATAGGCCTTTGGTACAGACTTGATACATATGTCCCACGACACCTCCTGAGGATGCAAACGCGTGAGCTCACAGGGGGTTGTTTCCCCTTGCACCGAGGCAAATCGCCTCGCTGATATGTGTTTGGGCTACTTATTGCCTATGCTTTCCTAGTAACACGTCCTACTCTGCCGCCTGCTTCATTGCCTATACATTCCTAGTAACACTGCCTACTCTGCCGCCCGCTTCTGAGCAGCAGCCTCCCGACCACGGCCGCCCCTCCCCCTCTGACCCCCCCCCCCCTCCTACCCCACCCCACCAGCTCTGCCGTGCGCGGCCGCGCGCCGCGCCCCGACACATTGTACGTTGCCTTTTGGGCCTTTTAGCGAACGTGGGCACTCGGACGGCGGCGGGGCGGCGCTGCGTGTGGAGAGGTACTTGTGAGGGGGGCAGGGGGGGGGGGGGTGACCCGCGCCCCGCCCCGCCACAGCCCGCCCCACCCCACCCCGACTCGCCACCAATTGAGCGAGGCAAGCTGTTTTTGTCGTGTGTCAAACCGGTGGGGGGAAAGGGGTTTGCGATTGGGGGATGATGGGGGGGACGGAAGAGCGATTTAGTTGACAGGGCGTCATATAGGCCCCTCGTAATGACGACGGCGTTGACGATGGGGCGGGGGGGGGGGGGGGGGGCGTTCACGACGGCGGTGACGGTGTAGGTCAGTTGTCGGCTGGGTGACGGGCGGGTGACGGTGACGGTGGATGTGCTTTTAATCAGTTGCCCAGCACAGTATTTCAGGCACCTCCTTCCAGTGAGGGGTGGAAGAGGAGGCAAGAGGGGCAGGGGGCATGGTGGGTGGGGGGCAGGGGGCAGCACACGGGGCAGGCCAGGCCGTGCTCATCCGTTCCAGATGAGCCACACAGTGGCAGTGTTTGGCGGTGGTGTGCAGCCCCCGCGCCGCCCCCTCGCTGCCCCCGCGCCGCCCCCTCCCCGCCCCCGCCGTGCCGCCCCCGACGCCACGCCCTGCTACTACGCCCCCCTCGCCCTTCACCGGTCGATATAATGCCGCCTGCACGAAGGGGTGTGGGGTCCTAGAAGAGGGTGGGGCGGGGGGAGTCGGAAGGGGCTTTGGAGGCGGGCGGGGGCAGGCAGGCGGAGGGGGTCCAAGGGGACCACGGCGGGGGCGGCGCGGCGGGGGCGGCCTGCACGCCTCGCAAGGTGTGCGAGGCCCTGGTGCTGCCCGCCGGGGGGCAGGCGATGCCCCCCCGGGGGCCGCCTCTTCGGCAGCGCACCGCAATCTGGAAATCCAGTCTATTAATGGCGCACACTTGTAGACATGTGTGCATTTCCATTTACACCTTTGGAATTTGAGCATAAGCCTAAGTTATGAAGAAAAAAATGCGCATAATTTTGGTTGCTTAAAATTAAAGGTTTGGTGTTCCACCGGCCGCGGGCCGGCGCGCGCGCCCTGGACCGCATCGGAAGATGACTATATGGACGGGAAGTAATCGCACCGCTTCCGCGCACTCTACGCTCGGCTTGCTCGGCTCCGCTCGGCTCGGTGCTAACGAGGCCAATGAGGCCAATGAGTTCCTTTTGTCCAGCCCCTGTCCAGACCCCTGCCAACCCCGCCCCGTCCCGTCCCAGTCCGATTGATAACGAGGCCCCCCACCCCCACCCCCACCCCAGCTCCCTCCGCCACTTCACCTGGATCACCCCTACCCCCCACCCTTGCCCCGTGAGCCAGTGTGTGTCTACCCCCGCGATGCCTGTGTGTGTGTACTGTTTATTCCTCCCAGGCCTGACATGAATTTTTGCCGAGCGAGGAAATGAGTGTGTGTGTCTGGGGGAGAGAGAGGGGTCGAGAGAGAGAGAGAGAGAGACGGGAATGGACCGTGGCGCTTAGGCGCGCACGTGAGCGAGAGAGAGAGAGAGAGAGAGAGAGAGAGAGAGAGAGAGAGAGAGAGAGAGAGAGAGAGAGAGAGCACCAGGCGGGGCGATTATTTACTCCCACTGCTCTTGGCGCTATTTAATTTCCTCCCCGCCGCAGTTTGCCCGCGTGCATTTTGTTAACTAATGTGCGACAGGCGGTGGGGCGGGGCGGGGTGGGGCGGGGCGGGGCGGGGCGGGGCGGGGCGGGGCCGTACCAGGCATGATGATAACTATGATGGTGATGATGCCCGTGGTGACGGCGGCTGCCAGTGCCGGCACCGGCTCGCTGCACCACTCACTGCGAAACACTGGAGGGCCGGGTGCGGGTTTGTCACAAACTTGTATTGTATACGTGTGTGATTTCTTCTTTATACGCCGAATCAAGTAAATTTTTACTGCGGTCGGATCGGAATGCGTACACGTGCATTGCTCACAGAACTCAGAATGGTAGACGAGACGAGTCGACGCCCCTGGGTCCACCACTCTCCAAAAGGGTGTACAAAGAGTTTCGCGAGTATTGGCGAGTATGCGCGAGATGGCGAGTATTCGCGAGATTTGGCGAGTATTCGCGAGTTTTAGCGAGTATCGTGTGAGTACTTCTTGATTTTTTTCGCGAATTATTGGCGAGTATTCGCGAGTAACTCGCGAGTAATTTTTTTGGTGTACAATGAGTATTTTAGTGGGGGACCCCTCGACCAAAAGACACTTCCGACGCCCCTGCCATACGGTCACCGCGTAGCATCGGGTGATGATTACCCTTGTCTTCACCGAAGCTTACAGTGCTGCAGACTTCATCACTGCAGCTGACGTTGAAGATGACCGTAAGCTTCTGCTAGTGCAGGCGGGGCGGGGCGGGGCGGGGCGGGGCCGGCCCCCACCCCCGTGAGCCAGCTCGCCGGCACGTCCCTGTAGTGCACTTTGCTCTCAATATGCGGCGCGCTGCTCTCAACTCCTCTGACCCTTCTCCACCCCCCCCCCCCCTCGCTCCCTGAGCATCCCCCATCCTCTTGCGCCCTGCTCCCGCCCGCAGGCTCGCCCGGCGCGCGCGTGGGGCGGTGGTGCCAGGCGGGACCAAAGGAGCAGGGAAGAGAATAAATGCATATTTCCTCTGAAAAAGTTTTGCGCGCGGGTGCGCGCCACGAGTCGTCCTTTTCAAGGCGCGGTGGCGTCGCGGTGGCGTCGCGGCGCGTCGCTGCGACCTCGCTGGATGCATTTATTATCCGGTCACGGTCGGAGCGTCGGGCGGAGTGGGCCAAGCAGTGCGCACTGCCTGAGCGGCCTAACGACCCGACGCCTTCTCATCGCTTGATCGTGGTGGGTGCGGAGGGCCGGAGAGTAGGCAATAAGTAGCACAAACACGGTGGAGTAAAGTGGCCTGCGCCTGCCTACTAGGCAACATGCACGCACTACTTGCGCTGAGGTGCTGCCAAGTAGGCAGGGGCAGATGCAGCCCGCGCTATTGAGCGGTGTAAGGAGTATACTCCTTGGGCTACTTACTCCCTACTTTACCGGCAGCACTGTACTGTGTATATAGGCGCTCAGTGTCGCCCGGACCGGGGGTGCGTGCGTACGGCGCTTGTTTGGAGGCGATGGTGACCCCGCCCCGCCCCGCCCCGCCTTTGCCCGCCACACCCTGTTAGAGATGATGAAGTGCGAGAGAGACGCCCAATTAGTTAATCATGACCCCGGCTGGCCACGCGGGAGTGAGTGCGTGAGGGCGTGATTAACGACAGTGTGGTGACCAGCACTTCCGGCCACGCCGCGCCACGCCACGCCCGACACCTCGTGTAGTGCCGAATATTGTCCGTCGAATAAAATTAAACTGACCCAAAGTAATATGGTGTTGTGGAAGTACTCGTTCTTTATTGCCATTGATTCTATGCGGTTACTTATTTGGTAAGGAAAACCCCCGAAATTAAGAAATTATACTCTCAAAATTACGATTATTTAATTTCTGATAGAGGAGACCGCCCTCTTTGCTGTCACTCTAAATGTTAGGGAACCAAAACTTTGGTCATCTATCACATGACTTTCCTTGCTCTTGAGTTTAGCTCGTACAGATAGTTTTGCTGAGCATCTTGGGTTTGCAGTGCGAATGCACGGCGCGCCGTCCCTCCCGCACACGGCAGGTACCGGCCCGCCGCGCCGGGCCGGATGAAGGTCGCTTGCCTTGGCCACCGACCGAGGGGTTTATTTTCAGCCGGGCGTTTGTTTGTTTGTTTGTGTGGCCGTGTGTTTGTTTGGAGGTGCGGACGGGACGGCGCGCGTCCGGAAGACAAAGAAATAACTCGCGCGGTGCGGCGCTGCGCTCTCTCCTATGAAAACCTATCGAGAGTAGTGCGGCCGCCCCGCCCCGCCCCGCCCCGCCCCGCCCCGCTCTGCCCCGCCCCGCCCCGCCCCGCCCCGCGCTGGGCTGCGGTCTGAGGGGGTGGCCATGCCGGTCAGATATGGACTGTGTACGATGAGGTTGGGCCTCGGAGAGTTGGCACAGCTCGGCAGAGGGCGGGGCGGGGTGAGGCGGGGCGGGGCGGGGCGGGGCGGGGCGTGGTGGGGCGGGCTGAGGCGGGCTGAGGCGGGCTGAGTCACGGTTATTCACAGGCCGCACCGCCGATGACTCCGCCACCGCGCCGCCCCCTTTGTGAGTCGCGCGCTTCTTCTTATCGACGCGGATGGGGCAAAAGGCGTAGAGCAGCAGCAGCAGGGGCGGCCTGGCCTGGACAGGGGCGGGCCCAGAGGGGCGGAGGGGGGGGGAGGTCTGCGTGAATAGGCAAAGAGCGCTCTGTTGTCCCCGCGCGTGCAAAACGAGAGGAAAGGAGGGAGTCGGGGAGGGGGGAGGAGAGAGAGAGAGAGAGAGAGGGAGAGAGAGAGAGAGAGAGAGAGAGAGAGAGAGAGAGAGAGAGAGAGAGAGAGGTATTAACGAGGCAGAGCGATAGTGCCCCCTCCCCTGCTCTGGAGCGGTGCTGCGGGTACAGATCAACAGGGCCGAGCGCCTGCGGGGTAGGCAGGCCCGCGGCGCGCGCGCGCTCGACGGGCCGGTATCCCCGCCCCTGCCGCCCACCCGGCCCGGCCCCGCCTGCTCCCCGCTTCTTGTATATAAGGGCGGACACGATGGTATGGCCGTGTTTGCGCTTTTTTTACTGTACTGGGTCCGCTGTCTTCTTTGGCGTCGTGTGAAGGAATGCGGCGTGGAGCGTCGTGTCTGGAGCGGCGATTTATGGGTCGGCCTTGCCCCCGGCGGCGGCCCGCCTGCCCGGCGCCGCCCTGGCTGCCCCGGCGCCCCCTCTCGTACCGTCCCGGCCCGCCCCCTCAGGGAGAGAAAGAGAGGACTTTTCTTTGGATTGATTTTAGTTCGCCCTTGTGTATATTTAGCGCCTTTGTGTATATATATGGAAGGGAATCTCTTCGCCAGTGTTGTCAGAAGTAGGCAATAAGTAGCACACAGTGGAGTAATGGCGGGCTGCTTCTGCATGTTGCCTACTAGGCAACATGCGCGCACCTGTGCCAAACTGTTGTCAGTATGCAGGTGGGGATGCAGCCCGCTTTACTCCACTGGGTTTAGGCTACTAATTGCCTACTTTCCTGGCAACTCCTCTCTCCGGCGGCCTGCCTTCTCCCCCTGCGAGTCATTAGGAAGCTCCGGGACTCTATTATGCGTCATGCTTTTCTTTCCTTAGTTTTTCTCAGAGTTGGCGCCACGCTGGTGCTGATATGTGGAGCGGGGCAAGAGGACCTCCGGGACCGGGGGAGGGGGGGAGGGGGGGGGTTAGGGTGGCGTATTGCGGGTGCGGCCGGCCATTTGGAGGGGGTGGGGGGGCCGTGCTTATAGCGCGTGACGCAGAGACCTCGCTGGGGATTGGCGTGGTCACGGATCGCCTCTCCCCAGCCCCTATTCTCCCTATTTCACCCCTCTTCTCTCCCGCTCTGGAAAAAAACTAATGTGGCATAATGTGTCATACATACAAGTAGGACGTTCTAAACCATGGCATGCACGGTGGTGTGACCGTAGTTTTGGTTGCGTTTTTGATGCGACCTCCTATGCGTTGCGTAATACCGTATTACAGTACCTGGAGCTGGCATCGCATCACATGGTGTGATGTAAATTGTGGTCGCATTACGTGGCGTGACCGAAACTACTTTTTAAAAAACGACTTCACGCATATGCATGTCACATTTTCCAGTGTGATCCCACTTTTAAAAACCACGCGAAAACCCCACAGCCGAAGGTGTCTGTGTGTGTGTCTTTTTTAAAAATTGCCGTATTTTTGCGTATTGTAAGTGAGCTTAGAGACGACAGACGGTAGGCGGGATGGGGGGTGCGCGGGACATGCTCTGTCTTAAAGGTCCGTTGTGTTACAGGCGCATGCGCGGTTTGTCAAGGAGCTCAGGGAGAACTCTGACGTAGGTACACCTTTCGCTCTGCACGCTCGGCTCGGCGCTGTGCACAGGGCTGTGCGGCTGTGCGCCATGCTGCGGGCTGTTCAGGCTGCCTTAGTGTATAATGACATGCTTTTGGTCCGAGAGACAAACGTTTCCGCAGCACGCGCTGGCGTAGAGCTCAGCAGTAGGGCGCGGTCACTCCGCCCCTACCGGAGCCAATAGGACAGACGCTATTACTGCATAGTGCGCGGAAGTACCCGGGTGCGCCTAGGCAGCTAATGTATAACCGGCCGAGGCGAGGCAAGAGCAGTGCATCCTCTATGGGAGCCCGTAGATGTGTGAATGTCGCACACTTGTTGGTGTGTGAATGTCGCACACTTTTGTAGGTCTGTGAATTTCCATTCGCGGTGTGAATTACTACTACTAGAAATTTCACACATTTTTATAGGGATGAGTGTACGAATTGAAATTCACACTTACACACGTGTACGACGTTTACGCTCTTCGGTTTCAGTGCTCCTGCGGATTGCATGCCGCAGTTATATGCCTTGCATGAAAACATTTTCTACTTTCCAAAAAAAAAAAAATTATGCGTGGTGGTTCTTGGAGGTCGAGTGCAGTCGGCTTGGTTACCATTTCTACCTTTTTCTGATATGTTGAATCGAGATAGTTAAACGTGTATCTTCGATTTTAACATGTTCTTTTAATGTGTTCTTGTGCGTCGGAAACGGTCAATAAATACTTGTAAAGACTTACCTGTTTTGTTATTCTTTTTTGTTTCAGAAACAAGCCTTGTTGGTGCGTCAGTTGGAGGAAGAGCTTAGGTTACGCACGAGAGGCCCTTCAGTAGAGATGCAGCAGCAGATGGAAATACTTTTTCAAGAAAACGACCATCTAACGCGAGAACTGTCTATCATGAGAGAAACAGTAAAGGTAGGATTTACTCGCTGCGCTCCACTCAACGCCGGGGAGTAGTTCGCAGCAGCCATCTATAGCGTAATTTTTCCTTTGCAGGAATTAGAAATTCGCGTCGAAACCCAAAAACAGACGCTAGCAGCAAGAGATGAATCAATAAAGAAGTTGCTCGAGATGCTTCAAAACAAAGGTGTCGGTGAGTTCAGTCTTATATTGTGGGCAGCTCTTAACAACTGGCATCAGGGCATTCCTAAGCTACATGTGTAGTCATAATCGCTAGTCAAATTATATCCGCGTCGTACGTTTTGCTTACTAAACAAGAAAAAAAGGAAATGGTGATTAATATGTTCTGCTGGTTGAGAACTTCCCTTCTTCTTACAAATAAATTTCAAACGTATGACAATCTTCCGGTGGCTACGTTGGATATTTTGACTCGTGACCATTTTAATTCATTTAATGACTCTTTGTGTTCAATGCGTAGGGGACACCTCGTTGGAGTGTAATGTGTAATGTTTTCACATTGCAAGAAATCTTTTTTTTAAAGCTGTGTGTAATTATAAACTTTGTCAGATTGACAATTGATAAACAACTTACATATATTTTTCAGCTTGTCATTTTTGGGGGGAAGAAGTTTGTGTTCATTAGTGTTAAGGCTTCTTGCCGTAGTGAACCACAATTTTATAAAACATAATTAACATATCAAATCGTTAAAGTGACGCTTGCGGCTGTGATATAATTTCTTTTAATACTTGTTTTATATATTTTGGAAACTTTTGGGGAGAAGGTATGTACGTGATTTAACCTTCTGTGATTGTGACGTGCCTGGATGTTAAATTATCAGTCAAGTTCTTTATTGTGCACATATCAAAAAGCTTAAGACAAAGTGCCTATATGAAGACAAAATTTAATTGTGTGAGAATTTTTTATTCTTACGTGAGTTGCCATTTTTAAAGTCCTCATTTTCTTTGCTATTTATTGTTCTTCTAACAGCTTTCTATCATTTGACAAAGAAGTTTCTTGATCAACATCAGAAGTTGTGAGTGCTTTAGTGAGTGCTATAAATGCGGACCTTATTATCTGAGTATCCTTTTCATGTGCATTCAGCATTTTAAGAGCCAACTGCAATACTACTATTAGATATAACATTGTTTGAAATGTTGCTCCCATCTTAGATAGTTAATGAATGAATGCGTTCTATTATGTGAGTATGAAGGTTTGAATGAGTATTGTGAAACAGGTGTGAATGGACGATCATGTGGTTCTGTTCTAGGCAAAGATGAGGAGAGGATCATGTTGCAGCAAATGCAGGCCATGGCGCAGAAGCAGGTGCTGCTCTTTTCCAGCTCGTTCGCACATTCCTATTTCCCATTCCTTTCCATCTTCACAAAATTGTCGTGCCGCTCTATTTGTAGTAGTAACACGTTCTTTATTCGTACATTTCTCATGCTGGAAATGTGTTTGGAATATCCTTTGCTTATCTAGTAGTTTGGTTTTTTTTAAGTGTAGTGATAAATGTGTGTGATGAAGTATTAAGGAAGCCTTCCGGCACGATAATTTTGGTGTGCGCCTCTCCTATTCCTTAGATTGTTAAATATGCCAAGAAATGCCCGTAACTTGCACAGATAATGCAGCAAGTTCTGGTTGACCTTTCTAGTAGCCATTTGTATTCGTTCCTGTATTCGGATCCGTGTCGGTCTGTGTTTCATGTTGATGTGATGTATTGCCTTGAAAGCTGTAAAATGATTTTGTTTCAAATCTCTTTCAACGCACCGTTGCAAATAGTTCGTGCAGAAGCCATCTTATCAACTGCCTCTATATAGTTAACTATAACGTTAACTGGCATTTTGAATTTTCGTGAGGCTATGCGGGTTGGATGTAGCGGTATAAATGTACCAAACAAGCTCCGGCAATGGCTGTTCTATTCATATTTGTGATGGTGTGGATTCGTTTGTAGATGTTTTTCCTTCTCAAAACGATGCTTTGTGTTCATTTGTTTCTCCTTGCATTTCTGAGTTGCTCCAAGTGGTACACTACTGTGTCCTACTGCTCTGTTTTCAATGTAGCTTCTCTGATTGAATTCGTCCACACACGCGTTTTCCTCAAAACACACGCTTCAGTGTCATTAAGTCAAGGTATAAACCTTTGAGAGAAAAAAAATCGTATTCTGCGGAGTATGGGTAAAATGCAGTCAACATTTTAAAGAACGGGTTTAAAATGACTTAGGTCACAATCTTACCACGAAACACATCTCTGATAAATCCAGCTGCCGTTACATTAAATAATATGGCTAAGCAAATTTAGTAGTCTATTAGCATGTGCGCGGAAAAATCTGGCGATCAACTTGCATATGTAGTTTAAAAATCAATCTCACTGACCATGAAAAGTACAAAATTAGGATCAACGTACGTAGTTTCACTATTTTCTTTGTGAGAAAGAATTTACATCAAATGATGCATGGTCTTATAACCGATTCTATTTAAAACTAGTTTTTGTCACAATTTACTTTTCGCCAGCATTCACTGGATCCAGTAAAAACACAATCACACCCACTCGGTTTGGTGTTTATTCGATTCTATCTTAAATATACGAGATCTACCTTTCTTTTCGTTCCCTAATTTTAATTGCACTGTATATTACCGAAGTAATAGAATGCACGCTTCGCTCGTTAAAACGATACAGTTTACACAGGCGGCCACACTGCAGTCGGTGCTTGTAAGGCTCTTCTAACTTCGGTGACATTTACCGTTTTGAAATGACGTGCTACTGTCTCAGGTACAGGGCCAAAGTAATTCAAAATTTTATAGCGAATAAAAAGCTTCACGTAGATTTTGCTTAACCAGCGCGGTTGTTCACGTGCTCGCTACGCGTTCTGCCCGCGCGAGATCAGCATGCGCCTATCATGGCTCGGGTTTCCAATTTAATTTGACTTGACAGGTAAGACGGCAAAGTTGTCCGCCTTGCTTGTTAATTTTTAAGGTGAAATAATTACAACAGTTCATTAAAATAAACATTAGAGTAAAGTTTTTAAGAAATGAAAAAAAAAATTATTATGTACACCTGACGATGAGTTTGTAGGCCGGATACAGATGAGTCGATCCGACCAGCTGGAGGTATGGGCGAGTGGAGTTGCCCAGGTACAAATGTTGCCAGTGTTGATTATTTGGAACGTTCTTTACGTTTGCACCTATCGGACATAATCTCTTTTATACCTTCCAGGTGTTTTGGTATACTCAACCATGGATTGAAACACGGTCCACAGATTTTTAAAGATTTTGAGCAAGACGAAAATGCTCAGACCTAGATTCTAGCTGGCGGTCATTCGTCAGCGTGTGACGGGGGTGCCCTGCCCAGGTACCGACCCTCACTGCATCTCATTAGCGTAATACATTTTGCTTAGGCTCACGTCATAAGGTGCCTCAAACTTAGTGTAAATACGTGGCATTGCCCCAAGTATCGACGAATAAACGGGTATCAATTTTCTGCAATATGTCTGCAGTGTGGAATAATGTAAATTTTGTTTCACGTCAACATGAAAGGGCTAGAAATTTCTCAATGGAACTGATTGAAACACCAAACCATAGTGTGCGCAAAAATTTACATCTTTATCACACTTTCCAGATGGGATGCACGATGTAGACAAGACAGCCGAAAATAGGGGTTGCTTACACTCCAGTGGTTCCGATTAGTCGTGCAACTCTAGGTCTGTAGTTTGCTGGGCATATTTCACACGGAGCGTTCACGACCGTAGGAGACGAATGATTCAGAGACACGAGACACACCCAAGGGAATTTTTCGTTTAACGATGGAAATTTTTTTTGTCAGAGCCGACGGATTTGCTACATTCTTTCTACTTTTCTCTATCACAACCTTAATATTTTTCGTTTGTTTTTGTTTCACTTTGTTGTGTTTGGAATGTGTTCGTAGGTGGTAAAATGGTAGACGAAGGTGAGGGGGCGTTAGAGGTCCTGCAGGCTCGACTCCTGGAAAGTGAGTCCGTGGCCCGGCACTTTGAGAGTCTGGTCCAGGAGCGAGACCACCAGCTCAATCAGGCTAACCGAGTGAGTAGCAGGGGAGTGACAGCGTGTCCTCAAGCCTAGGACGGCGAGCATTGAGTTGCTAAGCTGCCGCCAGGCTTGTGGACATGGCAGCATTACTAACTTGCCGCGCACGCACCTGTGGAGCCATACGTAGTTGGACAGAACTTGACTATCGTACTGAAAGATAAAGTTAGTTTAAATAAGGGCATACCCTTGTATGAATTAAGGGCACCACAGGACTGACTTTCCCTGGCCTTTCTCGAGAAAACCAAAATAGATTTGATGATTTTGAAAATGTAAGCCAGGTTTTACTTATTTGTGGTACAAGCCTTTAGCCAGAAACAGGTCGCGATGCGTGGCAATTTACTAACCAGCGATACGAAGACTGCACAATTTTTTTGGTCATGCCAGTGTTACTACAGGCCAATTTGATTCGTTTGACGAATGCCCCTAAAAGTGCACCGTAGAGAAATTTTGCAGTCTCAAAACTTCCCATTTCATTCGAGAATTGAGCAGGTGGGCTGATCTGAACATCGAGATCAACATGGCTCGTTTGGATGTGTACGACTCTAAATAGTTCAAAGCACTTTTACAGTTGAAACCAGGTAGCGGGTACCGACCTGCCCCCGTCTGTGCTATCTAAAGCCCCATTGTGTAAAGTTAATTTGTGCCAAAATCAATTTCATGAAACTTCAACCTCAGTATTTGCCAGCGATATGCTGGCTATAATGAACGTCACCAATATTTACCCTCTACTGCTTGCTTCTTTTCATTCCACATTTCCAACCACAACTGCCAAATTTTCTTCTTTTTCGTGATTCTGTGAAGCACTCTGAGAATGTTTAAGGATGTTTTGCTATGTATCACTCGTAATAAATGCTTGTAATTCACTCGAAAGTTTTGCTTCTTCTTGTAAAGTATAATTTTTATTTTTTTAAGCGGTTTAATTTCAAATGCCTTTTTGTGTTTATTTTTTTATTGGCATGCCTTCTTAAATATTAATTGTACGGGGGCCACTTTTTGTGGACTGTGTTTTAATTAAAGAATACATAACCAGGATGCTTCGTTGACCTAAAAACTTTCAAAGCAATAGACGGCTCAGCGGTAGAGGGTATGCCCGTTTTTTTTAAATTAAATAAAACTTACTTATCTAATAACCGTTGGGCACCACTTTAAAATACTAGGTTTTTGCTTGGTGTCTTTGACATACAAATCTGTGCAGTTTATAATGTACCGTGCATCCCTTCGGACGCTATTTTTTTGCTGAGCACAGGCAGGCTTACCGATAGCATGGTCCATCGTGCAGCTCTTGTTAAAAAGGAAGGCTGTATTTTTGTTCAATACTAGCGATGTTCTTCCGGGCACTAACTTGCAGTTAAATATCCCACCCGCCCTCCTGGTTTCATGCCGTCAATTTTAATTATTTTCTCTCATGCTTTCAGTGAAACATGAGTGTTTCATTCACGATCCAATTTAAATTTTGAGAGTCAAGGGGGCTAATCCATTATATTTTTGTGCAAACATCAGATCAGTAACGTTAACAAACATCAATAGACTATATTACTTATTCCATTCATACTACGAAGAGACTCAAACTGTGTTGGGGTTCAGGGTCCGCGGCTACCAAACTAAATACCTGTGGCTCATGGTGTTCCTAAATCTCAACCTTTCTTCGCTAAAGTTCCATTAATTCCATTAATTCCACGGTAATGTGTGAAGTGGGTTAAACTTGTCGAGACCCCGTATATTGACGGTGCCGCGGGCCGGAGCCCGCACAGGCTGAGCCATCCTGGGCCGTGCCCTAACAAGCCTCCGTTTGTCGCCCTCAGGAGCTTAAGGCCACGAACGAAGCCTTGAGGGCGCTCCAACTGCAGCTAGAGAAGGCTTACCACACGCAGCCCTCGACCGCCCCGCCCAACAGTACCCTGACCGCCATCCTGGAGACCAAGGACGCTAGGATAGCCACGCTGGAGAAGGAGGTGGCCCTCGTGGAGCAGGAGCTGGACAGGATCCGCGAGTGCGGCGTGCTCGGTCCAGCGCGGGCAGTCCTCCTCGCCTCCCCCACGCTTGACCTCGATTACGCCTCTAACTATCCCAAAATCGAACTTAACTTTAAGCGACAAGTAAGTGCCTTGGTCGCCTTGGTGTCTGCTACTCTAACTCTCGGCCGTGTCAAAGGCCGATAACCCCTACTCTCTCCCTCGCGGTACACTTACGCCCTTCCTTCCCGCTGGCGTTTGTTTAGTTACTTGAATCCGCGAGGCGTGCGAATCTCAAGTAACGCGAAAAAAAATAGTGTCTAAAAGACGTCACATTAACTCTCTGTTGACAACTCTGACCTTGGCACAAATCTTTGCTACTAACCCAATGCGTTAATGTGATGTCGACGCGACCACCTTGGTTGCTTCGAAACGATTCGCCCGCACAGCCGCTGGTTTAAATCCTAACGAAACGCCAACTCCCATCTTCCTATCCCACCACGCTGACTCCCTCCCCCGCTGTGCTACTGTATGTAACCTTTGCACTGGGCAGAGCGGGCCTACCCCTCTCTTAGGAAGGTGTTTGTGTTTTATTGTCTGTAAGGCAGGGGACGTAGTGGATACGGAATGAGCGCTTAGACGTTACGTCACCTTCTCCACTCGCTATGACGGATCGTTGTGGACAGTGCACACTGATCGACTCAGTGCAGTGCAGGTCAACGCTACTAGAGCATATAGTGGAAGGAAAGGTCTGCAAGGCTTTGGACGTGACTACTGCTTTCCCCTGTCTTCTCTTCTTGTGCATCTGTCGCAGACGGGGGATCAGCCCCGTGCTTCAACCCCCCTGTTTCTTCTTCTTCTTCTTCTTCTTCTTCTTCTTCTTCTTCTTCTTCTTCTTCTTCTTCTTCTTCTTCTTCTTCTTCTTCTTCTTCTCTCTCCTCACCCTCTCTTTCTCTCTCTCTCGCTCTCTCTCTCCCTCACTCTCTCTTTCACTCCCTCCCTCTCTCCCTCTCTCTCCCTCTCATCAGTTTACCACCTGCAACACATTGAGTGTCGCTGTCTCTGTTCACCTGTTTCAGCATGGCTATTCTTCCAGCATGTTTCCCTTAGGCGGGCCGGGCCACGTGTGGCCACGTGTCCGCACGGTGGGTGGGGTTGGGTGTGTCGCGTCGAGGAACCCGAGCCATTGCGATCTCTTACATTCTTCCATCTATCTTGGGAATGGGCAGAGCGCGAACCGCGTACACACATGCTTATTCACTTGCATGCTTTTTTATCTGTGCGTGTGTGGTCCCACGTCTTGCATGGAGTGTGGCGTATGAACGAACTTGCACAATGGTGATGCGTTTACAAATGTCACGCCTTGAATAATGCCGACCGGTTCCTGTGGTGTGTCTATATGTGTCGCTTTCTCTTTCTTCGCTTTCCCCCGCATGCTGTGTGGTAGTCGTTTTGTTGTTTTTGCACCCCTTGTGTAAACACGAGGGAGGATTTGTAACCTTAAACTACTTGCTATCCGCTGTCTCCTACGCCTTTTTAGAAAGTGCATTCTTTGACTTATTCCGTCCTACTAAAATCTATGAAGTAAGAAATATTTATTTATTGAATCAGTCGATCGACTGCTCATCAGGCAAGGAAATGATTGCCGCCGCGCAGGAACGCCGCCTAACTTCTTTAGCAGGTCGCCCCGATTTCTTTGATCGTCGTCTTTTCTGTAACTCGATTTTCTCCCCGCTGTCGCGTCTCGAATCCGCTCTGGCACACCGGGAAGAAAATGCGCCAGTTGGCAACTGGGGCGACCGACATCGCTGGGCGGACTTCGCGGCGGCGAATCGTTTTGTTGTCGTCCCCCTCAGTGTGGTCCGAGATCCTGGAGAGACTGCCCTTGCCAAAAATTTAAATCAGAGGACCGAACCTCTCCTTCTGCCGTTTGCGTCGGGCCGTATCAACGCCCTAGTTTGTCTGTCCGGATCTCGGAGCCACCCGTCGCGACGACAGAGTCTGACTCCCGGCCTGGTTTCCCTTTGCGCCGCGCAGCTCGAGGACTTCCGGGCCGAGATCCAGAGGCGGGATCAGGAGATCCTGGCCATGTCGGCCAAGATGAAGACCCTGGAGGAGCAGCACCAGGACTACCAGAGGCACATCGCGGTGCTCAAGGAGTCGCTGTGCGCCAAGGAGGAGCACTACAACATGCTGCAGGCCGATGTGAGTACGAACGCGTGACCGAAGGGATGCGTCCTCCGTAATCACCTTGTACCGGGTGTTTCTTTGAATGCGTAACAGTGTTGCGGGATTGCATACTCTCCACCGCTGCAGGGGCCATGGCGCCTTACGGGCGAGTGGGGTAGGCAAATACGGTAGGCAGAATACGTTCTCAAGCGATCACATCTTAAATGTAATACCAGCGTAACAGCGACGTGTTCTGTACAAGGGTACCCGTAGTCAAACAACCCCTCACACGTGACGGCCCGAGCCCGTCGTGTCGCGACGCCGCGCAGTCTGGGCGCGCCCGCCCCGCCACGCCCCGCCGCGCCCCGCCACGCCCCGCCACGCCCCTGGCCGCACCTGTGTGCCCGCGGGCGCTCCCCCGAGGCCTCGCGGCCTGCCTACCCTACAGGAGCAGCTCGCTGCGCTGGCTGCGCGTCTGCGCGGCCCACGCCCGGCCCGTGCCTGCCTGGTCGCAGCATTCTCGCTGAAATCGATACGGGGTCCCTTCCGCACGGCGAACATAGCGAGCTGCGCGCGACCCGCACCGGCGCGGCGTGTCCGCTGTCTGCTACAGCCCGCCCCGCCCCGCCCCGCCCCGCCCCGCCCCGCCCCGCCCCGCCCCGCGCGTGTCTGCTGATACACTCTGCCCCCCGTGCCCCCCGCCCCTCTCGCATGGACTCGTGCTTCTGTCGGCACTTCATATGTGCCATGCGTAGGACAATGCCAACCCAGAAATTGGACATTGGCGCGAGAACACCGGAAACCCAATCAGTTTGGATAACGCACACTTTTAGATGTGCTAATCCCCGTTCGCACACTCATACAAGTGAAGGTGTAAATTTTAAACACTTGTCACAATAAGGTACGAATGGAAACAAAATAGATTTTCTCACACTTGGGTTTCCAGTGTTAACTCATAAATCAACACTTCCCATCAAAAAAAAAAAACGTTCAGCTTTTTTTTTATCCCCTTGTGACTTAACACGGGGGACGTGATCACATAGTGGTCATGCCGTACTCGGTGTGTGATTAACGACACTAGTGAACTCATGCGCGTCCTGCTTCTTCAGGTGGAGGAGCTGCGGCAGCGGTTAGAGGAGAAGAACAGGCACATCGAGAAGAAGACGTCGGCGGCGCTGCAGGCGACGCAGGACCGCAACCGGATGAACAACGAGCTGACCGAGATGCGGGACCACATGGACATCAAGGACCGCAAGATCAACGTGCTGCAGCGAAAGGTAAAGCGGCGCCGGGGGAGGAATCCGGGGAAGGACACTACCCGCCCCGCCCCGCCCCGCCCCGCCCCGCCCCGCCCCGCCCCGCCCCGCCCCGCCCCGCCCCGCCCCGCCCCGCTCAGGCCAGTGTGGTAGTTTACAGCCTGTGTGAGACACTGGGCCGGGCGGGGCGGGGCGGGACAGGCCTGGCTCGGCCCGGCCCGGGGTCCCCGGGGGCATAAATCCTGCCCTAGCTCGTGTGCGACCCCTCGCTCGGGTTAACCCTTTCCAATTGGCTGGGCAAACGGGCCAGCAGCCCGGCCGGCCGGGGCCGGGGCCGGGGCGGCTCGCACGGGGTAGAGACGATCTGCAAATGGTATTCCCTTGCACACATGGCTCTCCGCCGCGCCGCGCCCCGCGCCCTGTGTGCGTGCTGTGTGCGTAACGAGGCCAGGAATTAAAATAATCTGCAATTCAATCGACCCCGACACTAAGTCGTACGTTTTCTGATGGAGTCCCATGTCGGCAGCTGGGCTGTTCGAGCACTTGTCATTTGTCATGTCTTAAATCTAGCTCTTAATTGCCGTATGAATTTGTTTATCTGTATCTTGTAGGCCTATTTCCTTTTCTTATTGTTATTTATTTCAGTTTTCTTTTGTTGCTGTATTTTTTTTTCTACTGTTTGTTTATTTTTTTGTCTTTGGTTTATTTTGTTTTCTTGTTTTATTTTCTTGTTTGTTATTTTGCTCTTAAATTTACACGCCCGTCTTCTTCGTCTTCGATTTTCACCCACCATGCACTCTGTAGAAAGTTGCAAAGTGTAGAGATTTGTTGGGTCGACGCCGTAGCGGCGGCGCGTAATGCACCGGCCCGTCGAGAGGAAGGTACGCTGCTTATTATTTTGTTTTTATTTTTGTTTTCTTTTCTGTGTTATCCGCTTTTTCACTTTCTTTGTAAGTTCTGAAAGACCCCTTATTTCATCGTACACCCAAGTGTGCGAATGTAGCACACTAGTTTGTTTGGTGTGTGAACTCCCATCCGTACACTTGTCCCTACAAGAAAAGTTGACACCTTTACTTGTTCAAATGTACGAATGGGAACTCACACACTCACAAGTGTGTGACAGTAACACACTTGGGTGTCCCGTGTTCTGACCGGCGCCGTTCGCACGTTTGCAGATCGAGAACCTCGAGGACCTGCTGAAGGAGAAGGACAACCAGGTGGACATGGCGCGCGCGCGCCTGTCCGCCATGCAGGCGCACCACTGCTCGTCCGAGGGCGCGCTCTCCTCGCTCGAGGAGGCCATCGGCGACAAGGAGAAGCAGATGAACCAGCTGCGCGAGCAGCGCGACCGCGCCGAGCAGGAGAAGCAGGAGGAGCGCGAGCTGCACGAGCGGGAGATCGCCGAGTACAAGATGAAGCTGCACGCCCTGGAGAGCGAGGTGGAGAAGCTCCAGGCGCGCCTCGACAGAGCGCAGGTAGGTGCAGCCCTGCAGGGCCAGCCCACAGTATCTGCTCCAATCCAAGAATACGGATGAGCCAATAAAAACTGTTGGAAAACTTACAAATAACTCTCGCTTTTATTCAGGTGGAGAAGGACCGGCTGGAGACTCGTCTGGAGTGCTCGCAGTCGGAGCTCGGCAAGTCCAAGGCGGAGCTGGACAAGGCGGCCAGCGAGGTCGGGCGGAGCGGCGCCGACTGGGAGGCGGCCAAGCAGCGGCTCGCGCGCCTGGAGATGGAGAACGAGCGCCTGCGCCACGACCTGGAGCGCTCGCAGACCACGTTCGGGCGCAGCACGCTGACGACGAGCCAGGAGCTGGACCGCTGCCAGGAGCGCGCCGACAAGGTCAGCACGGAGCTGCGGCGCGCGCAGGCCGAGCTCCGCGTCACGCTGGCCGACACGGAGCGGGCGCGCGCCGAGGCCGCCTCGCTCCAGGACAAGCTGGAGAAGTCCCAGGGCGAGGTGTACCGGCTCAAGGCGCGCCTGGAGAACGCGCAGGGCGAGCGGGAGTCGCTGCGCGAGGAGTACGAGCGCATGCAGTCGTCCGTCTCCAGGCTGCACGCCGAGCGCGACAAGAGCGTCGCCGACCTGGACAAGGCGCGGGAGGAGCTGGAGCGGACGCAGGCCACGCTCGGCAAGGCGCAGCTCCAGCAGGAGAAGCTGCAGAACCTGCTGGACAAGTCGCAGACCGAGGTGGACAAGCTGCAGGAGCGCCTGGACAAGACCACCGGGGAGATCCGAAGGGTGAGTGACTGTCTCGACTGGAAAAACGAAAGAGTGACTTAGCACTTTTAGAAATGTTCAATGATTTTGCAAACGCAGTAAAACTGACATATACATAAAATTCAAAGGCCCATGGGGTTTTAACACTTTTCGCAAATGCATTACGTCCTAGTGGAAAGGCTGTCAAATCACGTGGACTTTGTAAGTCAACTAACTCGCTGTTCTCTCATTACAGCTCCAGCTGGAGAAGGAGAAGCAGGCCTACGACTTCGAGAACATGGAGTCGCAGCTGGATAAGGCGCTGGGCCAGGCGACGCGCCTGCAGAAGGAGCGCGAGACGGTGCAGCTGGAGGCGGACCGGCTCCGCGACAAGTACGACAAGGTCCAGGGGCTGACGGCGCGCCTCCAGAAGGAGCGGGACAGCTTCCAGGAGGAGCTCGTCAAGCTCCAGGGCCAGGCGGCCACGCAGGCCGGCAAGGCTCAGCGCGACCGGGAGGCGCTGCTGGCCGAGCTGGACGCGCTCAAGGAGCGCCTGGACAAGGCGCAGGTCGTCCGGGACGACGCGCTCGCCGAGCTGGACCTCGTCAAGGACAAGCTGGACAAGGCGCAGCTCGTGGCCCAGAAGGCGCTCGAGGACAAGGACGCCTCGGCCAAGGAGATGGAGCGCCTGCTCGAGAAGTACGACCGTTACCAGGGCGAGGTGTACCGGGTGCAGAACAAGCTGGACGCGGCCGAGGCGGAGAAGGACCGGCTCGAGATGGAGGCGGAGAAGGCCACGCTGCTGGCCGCCAAGACGCGCGACGAGTGCCGCAAGCTGCAGGAGGAGCTGGGCCGCGTGCAGGAGGCGTACGACCGCGCCGCGCTGCAGCTCGGCCGCACCCGCGAGAACGAGGACAAGCACAAGGAGGACATGGACCGGCTGTCCGTCGACCTGGACATGATGCGCGAGCGCTACGAGAAGTCGCAGATCGAGGCGCGCCGCATGCAGGCCGAGCGGGAAAAGATGCAAGGGGACCTGGAGCGGGCCGCGTTCGAGCTGGAGCGCGCGCACGCGCAGACCGCCAAGACGCAGGCCAGCTACGAGAAGGCGCAGGAGGAGGTGGCGCGGCTGCAGGTCGAGGTGGAGAAGCTGCACGACAAGCTGGACAAGGCGGCGGGCGAGGCGCGCAAGGCGCAGTCGGACCTGGAGCGCTTCCGCGGCGAGGCGGACACGCTGCGCGAGGAGGCGGAGCGCTACGCCATGCACGCGCGCGGCCACGAGCGCGCCAAGGAGGAGCACGACCGCATCCGCCTCGAGGCGGACCTGCTGCGCGAGCGCCTGGAGAAGACCGGCATGGAGCTGGAGCGCGCGCGCAAGGCGGAGGCGGAGGTGCAGCGGCTGCGCCAGGAGCTGGAGCGCCTGCAGGACAGCGCCGAGGGCTCGCGCTCCAAGTTCCAGTACGAGCAGGAGCGCTGGTCCAGCGAGTCGGACAAGCTGCGCGAGGAGCTGGAGCTGGCGCTGCGCGCCCGCCAGGAGCTCGAGATGCGCGCGCACGAGCTGGGGCTCGAGGTGGAGCGCGCGCGCGCCGACGCGGCCAAGGCGGTGGGCGGCCGCGACAAGTACGAGTCGGAGCTCGAGCGGCTGCACATCGAGTGCGAGAAGGTGCGCGACCGGCACGAGAAGCTGCAGCTGCGCGCCGAGGTGCTCGAGCAGGAGAACGAGCGCCTGCACCACGAGCTGGCGCAGATGGAGCGCAGCGTGGCGGACCGCAGCGGCGCCGAGGTGCAGCGCGTCGTCGACCGCCTCGAGAAGGTGCAGCAGGACAACGAGCGCCTGCGCATGGAGCTGGCGCAGCTGCAGCAGAGCGGCGGTGCGGACCTGGCCAAGGCGCAGCAGGAGGTGCAGCGCCTGCGCGCCGAGCTGCAGCAGCACCAGCAGGCCGGCAGCGCGGACCTGGCCAAGGCGCAACAGGAAGTGCAGCGCCTGCGCATGGAGATGCAGCAGCAGGAGCGGGCGCAGCAGCAGGGCCAGGTGGTGGGCGCGGACCTGGCCAAGGCGCAGCAGGAGGTGCAGCGGCTCACGCGCGAGCTGGAGAAGTCGCAGCTGCACCTCGGCAAGTACCAGGAGAACAACGAGGCGGCGCGCATCGAGTTCGAGCGCATGGCCACCGAGCTGGACCGCATGCAGGCCAAGCTGGAGCAGGCGCAGGCCGAGGCGGCGCGCGCCAAGGAGCTGGAGAAGGACCGCGAGGTGCTCAAGCAGGAGGTGAACCAGGTCATGAAGGCCATGGAGCAGATGCAGGGCGACCAGGTGCGCTCGCGCCAGGACGGCGCCGAGGTGCAGCGCCTGCAGCAGGAGCTCAGCAAGGCGGGCGAGGACAAGAAGGCCATGGCGCTCATGATGGACAAGCGGGAGAAGGCGGTGGCGCAGCTGGAGAAGGTGGTGCAGAAGCTGGAGGCCGACACCAAGCAGCTGCAGACGGAGCGCGACCAGCTGGTGCTGCAGCTGGAGAAGTCGCAGGACATGCTGATGAACTTCCAGCAGGAGCTGACGGCCAGCGAGGAGGCGCTGAACCGCGAGCGGCAGGAGGCCAACCGGCTGCGCGCCGAGATGAAGAGGATGTCCCAGGACACGGAGCGCGGCACCCGGGACGTGCTGGAGGCGCGGGACAAGGAGATCCAGCGGCTCCAGGCACAGCTGCAGCAGCTCGAGCAGGGTCGCGGCCAGCTGGAGCAGGAGCGGGCGCGGGCCGCCAAGGCCGAGAAGGCCGTGGCCGACCTGCAGCGGCAGGTGCAGCAGCTGCAGAGACAGCTGCAGGAGGCGGCGGCCGGCGGCGGCGCGGCCAACGCCAGCGCCATGGAGGACATTCAGCGGCTGCTGGCCGAGCTCGAGAAGGCGCACGCCGACCTCAAGATCGCCACCACCGAGTCGGACCGTTACAAAGCGCAGCTCGAGATGCTCGTCACCGAGCTGGAGAAGAGCCAGGTCAGTTGGAGGACGCGGAGGCTGCCTACACTGCCCTGTCTGAGTTCGAGTCTCACTTCAGCTTTCTTCGCTTCCGACAGACGGCCTGCCTATCACGCATCTTTACAGCATTGTTTTATTTTAATTCGTACTGTATATCGCGATGTACTTATCTTGTCTTATTTGGTGCTTGTTTCTTTTCATTTTTAGCATTTTTACAAAGTTTTAGCACAAGTTTATTTTCTGTTCTCCAATAGTGAATGTATTTTGTATTTATTGTATTAATTTCTTGGACTGTTTTTACTTTACCACTGCCTGTATGTCGACATGTGACTCTGTCTCAGCAAATGTTTTATCGTAGGTTTTTCTTTCAGTTTATTTGATTAGCACCCCAAAACCATATTTATTGTTTTTCAAAATTATTTTAAACCATTGTTTTTTACGTAGCTTTTGCCCTAAGTTGCACACACGATAGATCGCATGCATGAATGCGGGTGCGGGGGAGGGGTTCTTGTAGCTATTTCCGACTTGTTTCGCGTCGCGCACCGGCTGACGGATCTCTCTTCTGTCCCGTTCCAGTTGGACCTGCACGAGGCCAAGCAGAAGATGGCGAGCGGCGCGGGCCGCGAGAGCGAGGAGACGGCCAACCTCAAGAAGCAGCTGCAGGAGCAGAAGAAGCAGCTGGAGGAGCAGCGCCGCCGGCTGGACGAGTTCCGCAAGGGCGCGGACCAGCGCGGCCGCCAGCTCGAGGAGCGCGAGCGCGCCCTGGCCGACATGGAGGACAAGCTCAAGAAGCGGCGCGAGAAGATCGACCAGATGGAGCAGGCCCTCCAGAAGGTACTGTACCGCTCGCGTTACTGGAAACGCAAATGTTTGAATGTCATACTCCTAAAGGTGCCCCCACCATGAAATCTTTGTAGGCGACGGCACGAAAATTTGGGTACCAGGGGTATTGAATTTCTGCTTCCCTCTGCGCTTTGGCTCTCCGGGTAGGCCGCCACCTTCACACAAGTGCATTGCGGGTTGGCCGATCCAGTGTGTCGCAGGCGCTCTCGTTAGCCCCGCGCCGGTAACGTCCATTGTGGAGGCGCCACTATATTTCCATTCGCATATCTGTAATAGTAAACGTGTGAATTTTCCTGGGAATAATTTCACACACTTGTAGCAATAGGTGTGCGAATGACAATTCATACACTTACGAATGTGGGACATTCACACACTTGGGTCTCCTCTCCATTGCACCCTTGCAGCTAAGACTGTGCCGCACGGAGCCCCGCCTTACTTACTCTTCTCTCTCGCTCCTGCAGCAGGGTGCGGCGGGTGCGGGGGCGGCCGCGGGCGCCGCCGAGCAGCAGAAGAAGGTCCAGGAGCTGCAGCAGCAGCTGCAGGAGCAGCAGAAGCAGCTGGCGGCCGCCAAGGAGGAGTCGCAGCGCTCTGCCGTCGAGATGGAGCGCCTCCTCCAGCTCGTTCAGATGAGCCAGGAGGAGCAGAACAACAAGGACAAGCAGATCCACGATCTCCACGAGTAAGATACGGACGTCAAGATTTTATTTTCCCGGAAGTCTTTTTGGCCAGATTCGCAACGTCTCACACGCCTTTTCTGTTTGCAGAGCACTAAAGGCTGCTCAGGCCAAGCTCCGGGCCGGTGGTCCAGCGGCGGCTGTGTCCGCGGCGGCCCAGCTGAAAGAGGAGGTTTGTGTCGTGCAGTCTTTGACCACTGTTTCTATTGGATTATTTCTCTCACTAACATCCTCTGTTTCTCACTTTCCCTCTTCCTACATCCTTTTTTATTCTTTTGTTTTGTTGCAACTCCCTTTCTGTTTCTCTCCTTTTTCTGCTTGAAACCACTCAGGCTGGCGGGTTCTTCAAGAGCCTCTTCTAAATAGCTTTCTGATGTTCTCTTTTAACTTTTCTCGACTGCTAAAGCCGTGGCAGACGCTAACAAGAATGATGTTTATTACTTAATTAGAGACAAAAATGACTTTCAAATAATATTGTAGATGTCTGTGTGGATTGAAATTACGTGGAATGGCTTTACTTTGTCGTGCTAAATTTACCTTGGCGGGTGCGGGCGTGCATGTGTGTGTGTATGCGTGCGAGTACAACTGCCTACTTTGCATATCGAAGACAATTTGTTAAAATTCTAAAATAATGTGTTCAAAGAACTTGTTTCCCACAACGCTTACGACTGTAAAGAGTTAAAATTAGCTAATTTTTTGATATGTGTACATAATGTGGAAACAAGTCAAATTTATCTTAGCCAATCGCTTGTTATTGTTCTCTTCGTTGTAAACTATGATAATTTTATCTTTCCCTTGACGATTGTTCGTAGCTTGTCAACTTTTATTTTTTTACCTCCCCCTTTCACTATTTATTTTGTTATCATTTTTTATTTTATTTTACGTTTTTCGTTGGGTCCCGCCCTCTCCCGCCCCTTGTCACCATAGGCTCTTGCCGTTGACGGTGAGGTACTGACGTCCGCCCTGGACAGCCTCCTCGCGGACTCTGGCGTGGAACCTGCCCTGCTTGAGGTCCCCGGCCTGAGGCCCGCGCTGGAGAGGGCGCTGCAGAGGGCGCGCGAGCGCAGGAACCTCGCCCTGGAGGGCCTGGAGGGCGAGAGGGACCAAGGCGCAGCACTGAGGGAAGAGGTGAGTTCCCCACTCTTTGCCCATCACATCTTCTGTCGCCTTACACTGGAAAGTCAAGTGCGTGAATGTCTCACACTTGTAAGTGTGTGAATTTTTCCCATCCTCACATCATTTAGACATTCACACTCTTGGGAAGATTGTGTGTGTGCGCAATGTGCATATTCACATTCATGTTTGACATTTTGACAGGCCGAAGAAATGGCGCGTCTCGTGGCGCGTGAGGCCGAGATGGTGGCGGAAGTCATGGAGCTCCGGAGCCGCCTCCAGTGCACGGAGGACGCGGAGGCTGAGGCCAGGAAGAGGGCCGTGGCCGAGACCGAGAGGTCGCGGCGAGAAGCGAGGGAGGCGGAACTCGAGGCGGAGGTGTCGGAGCTGCGGGGGCGTCTGCGGGAGAGGGAAGAGTCGGACGCCGAGGCCGCCAGCCGATTGCAGGTCAAGGAGGCATTGGTGGCCGAGGCAGAGCAGCGGGAGGCGGTGCTGCAGGACAGGATCTCGGAGCTGGAGAGTCGGCTCCAGGAGAGTAACCTCGCACAGGAGAGCGCGCGGGAGGCAGAGCTCGAGGCCAAGGTTGTGGAGCTGGAGAGTCGGCTCCAGGGAGCAGACGCCTCCCAGCAGGGCGCGCAGGACGCGGGACTGCAGGTCAGGATCTCGGAGCTGGAGAGTCGGCTCCAGGGGAGTAACCTCGCACTGGAGAGCGCACGGGAGGCAGAGCTCGAGGCCAAGGTCGTGGAGCTGGAGAGTCGGCTCCAGGGAGCAGACGCCTCCCAGCAGGACGCGCGGGACGCGGGACTGCAGGACAAGATCTCGGAACTGGAGAGTCGACTCCAGGAGGATCACCACGCCCAGCAGGACGAGCAAGAGCGCGAGGCCGTGCGGTGGGCGGAGCGCGAGGCGGAACTCCTGGAGCGGCTGCGCGCGGAGAAGGGCGAGGCCGAGCGGCGCGCGGCCCGGCAGGCGGAGCTGGAGGCCGAGGTCCTGGAGCTGGAGCGCGCCCTGCGCAGCTCGACGGACCGCGAGGCCGCGGAGCTCGAGGAGCTGGCCGCCGCGCTCACGCACCGCGACGAGCGCATCGAGGAGCTGCAGGAGGCGCTGCGCGAGAGCGTGCGCATCACGGCCGGCGAGGAGCAGCGCCGCAGGCAGGTCATGCAGACCGTCGCCAAGCTGGAGCAGCGCCTGCTGTCCCTGCAGACGGCCTACGCCATCCGCTGCCCGACCTGCAGGCCGCTGCTGCAGCGCGTCCAGGACCTGGAGGGGCAGGCGGCCGAGTGGCGCCGGCACCTGGCGGAGCTCAGCCGCATGAAGTGAGTGGCAGTGATGCCAGAAAAGCAGGCAAGAAATAGCCCAAACACGGTGGAGTAAAGCGCCTGCCAACTAGGCAGCACCCTATCACAGGTGCGTGAATGTTGCCTAGTAGGCAGGTGCATGCAGCCCGCTGTACTCCACCGTGTTTGGGCTATGTATTGCCCACTTTTCTGGCTACTCTGGTGAAGTGTGAGTCGGGCAGGCCGCGTGCCGACCTCGGGTGCGCGTTGGGTTGCCTACCCTTCGGGCGGTGGGACACTCGATGAGTAATTTCTTTCGCGTCCAGGCAGGAGGCGCTGGAGGCCGCCATCTCGGAGAAGGACGCACATCTCGCCCTGCTGGAGGTGTCGGGGCTGCGCACGGCCAAGCAGGCCGACGAGGCTGAGAAGCTGAAGGCGGACCGGAGCCGGCTGATGGAGAGGCTAAAGATTGTGGTGAGTCCTCATAGGTACACGCTCCGTGGACACCTCAGTGTGGGAATGTGGCACACTCGAAGGTGTGGGAATCTTCAGTCGTACACTTACTTGTTCCTACTAATGTCTGAAATTCTCAGGCAAATTTACAATGTTTACTCGTTCAAGTGTGTGAATAGGGATTAACACATCTACGACGGTTGTGCGGTGCGGCATCCACTCTCTCCGGAGTGTTGTGGCCTGTTTAAATTCGTCGATAGGCTGACGTTTGTGTGGTTTGGATTTCAGAACGAGGAGAGCGTTAAGCTGTCCCTCGAGCCTTGCGACCACGTCCACGCCGGCTCCGTCGGAGACGTCCTCTCTCGAACGTCGGCCTTGTCCCTCGACTCAGATAACCACAACGGTTTCGAACACCCCTCTCCAGTCAGAGTTAACGGCTGTGCCAGGATCAACGGCCAGGTATGTTTGAGGTGTACTGAAAAAGTTTTAGGCCACTGCAACACTAGTGTCTCGAGTTGATGCATGGTTTGGTTCAGATGTCTCCGGACAGCACCGAATCTCCGGATATCTCAACGACTTCCTCACTTGACGGCCAGGACAAGTGAATTCCATTCTGCCCAAAGAATGTGGAGTGAGCCTTCATCCCATGAGGTTCTCAATCCCAACTATTCATTGTTTTATTTATAGTTTGAGAGTTGACCAATCTGCAAGCACCACCAAAGTGATTATTTATTGAGGTAATTAATTTAGCGCGGCTCGGTAAAGGTGTCTATAGCTGCCAAAACAATTTACCATACTGTCTGTGTGTGTATGTGTGTGTTCGGTTTGTCGTGGAGGTGTGCATTTATATTACAAAATATGTTTTGAATCAAAACGCACATTGTAATATTTTGAGGGCAAATTTTTGTACATATATTACGAAGTAACTGAGGATTTTATAGGTTCTGAGTTAATTGTTATTTTTGCGTGTCACGGTGGGGATGTTTGTCGCATCCTCGACCGGAGAACTGCGTGCGTCATCGCAATGTTTAAGTCTTATAGGTAGCAAATGCATCGCTGGATGTTTGTTATTGATATTTTGGTTAGTGTACGGGGACGCTGAACGCAATACTCATGTGCCACTATTTTCCACGAGTCAGTGCATTGCGGTGCACAAAAAACATTTTGCCGCCCACAGTGCTGCGGGCAGCCCACAGCAGCCCACGGCACTGGCCGACAGGCCACAGGCCACCGCACAGGGAAGGCCACTCGAGAGGCACCGGCCAACCGACAATAAGCGACACGTCTTCCGCCAGCATTAAATCTCGTGTTGTTGTTAATGTTGTTAAGTTTTATTTCCGTTTCTGTTTATGTTTTGCTACAGTAGACAGCCCGATTAAACTCTTTAACTCTTGTCCTCCTTTTAAACGTGTACTGCTTGAAATGGAATGAGCACTCTCTCTCACAAGTGTTTCAGAATTAAAAGGATTGTTAACTACTTAGGCTAAAAGTACTGGCACAACCAGAGCATATTTAGAGAGCAACTCCAATTTTCAATTGCATGGAAACAAGTAATACTGGTGTTATTGTGCCTTTCAGGTATTTCATGTTAATGAGGAATTTGTTCAATGTAGATGCGAACCACATTCCTCTTACAGCTAGACTAGGTAATACCAATTTTTAGAAATATTGTCAATTTTGGATGATTGGAGTAGAAATATTCGTTGTTTCCAGCGTGAGTTTGAAAGGGGACTTTGTCTTCTTACCAACTCCAGGGTTTGTATGAGAAAGTTTCAGTAAGGTTGAAGTTGGTGGCTATTTGAAAATATGTACATAAGGGCATTTGAAGTACTTAAAGAGTGGCGATGCTTTATAACAAATAAGCACTTCTGCACTTGGAGGCCACCAAGTATGTTATACTGGGCATGTATCATGTTTAATAAGGTAGTCATAAGAGATGTGTGCTTGTATTGTCACTTTTCGAGCTTAATGTTGAAGAACTGTGTCGTTTAGACCTATCGGAGTTACGTACGACAATGGTATTTATGTTGACCGATTTGTACAGACTAGTATATATTGTTGTTAAAAATGTTTGTTTCTAACATATCTCATTTTGTTGTCCACCATACATCATCATCTAATAGTCATCAGATGACAGACCGAAGTATGATACGGACATATTTCTGGCTCTGCCTCTGTCTTAAGTTATACTGAGGATTTATATTTTAAAACACATACATTTTAAGGTATCAGAACAATAATGTTAGATGTCGTTTCCCTCGCAAATGTTTGAGATTTGTGGCCTGATGTACAGTATTTTCGTAGGTTTGTTCGACCTGTTCTAGTTCTCTCTTTGATGCACTTGAGAAATATTTGCTGTAGTATTCTTGAAGAGATGTTGGGTTTGTGGATGTAGTGACATTTGGTTTGATAACCTACCTACATGTGTACCATGAAACTGAAAATCTAATTCTGTTTCTGTGCTGATCGACATTTGTCCTTTAAAATGTGCTCTTCAATGATTTGTCTATTCATACTTGATAATCTTCAAAATTATGTCCTATGCTTTGTGGATGCTGAATTTGTCTTTTCTCCTGGCAGTCAAATTGTTCAAGAACTGCATAACATATATCTATGCAACGAATGTCTCAATTCTACCTTTTCCTTAGCTTTTCTTCTTTCACTCTTTCCTGAACTGTGCATTATAGTAGACTTGTGTATTGGCTTTTAGTTAAGTATAACTGGGACTCAGTGACTGCCAGTATTAATTCTTCACTCTTTCTGGTTCAAATTTTAATTTCAGTAAGAAAAGCAGATGCATCCTACTATACAAGATTTTGATAATATGCAGGCTCTTTCTCAGTATTTTCAAATAAAATGTTACTTGTTGGTATAGAGGACACTCACGCTTCCTCTGTTTGATTATTCAGTTTTCTTTGAAAAAAAGAAGTGCTGCAAATGAACTTGTGTTCGTACAGTTGCACAGTTCTTGACATACGTTCAGAGCCAGGTACTAATTTAAGACGTTGTTTTTTTCTTTCTTTTTTTTTTGTGTCTTTTTTTGCAAAAGAACAAAAAAGAAAAATAGATATCTCCTATCTGGCAACTTTTATGGTTCATCTTACATATCTTGCAATTGTCCTTTTTTTTCTGTGATATGCATTTGGGGTCACTACTGTTGTAGTGTCTTATAGTATTTTCGTCTGTTGTATAAAATCTTTATGGATGACTTAATGTCCTAACAGGGAAGTAGCTTACATTTCTTTTGCTGTGGTATAATAAGGAACACATCTACAATAGGATTTGTTTTAGTAATAGTTAGCAAAATGCTTCTATGCTGTGGGTGTTCATATTTAGGTAACAAAGTCTGGTTTTGTTTCCTGATTTGTGCCGAGGTGTGTCTGACAGAAAATGTATTGACCAATAATGATGGCATGAAATTAAACTGTAATAGTGCAACATAAAAACTTATACCATGTTGTGAAATCGTCTGATACCATAAATAAAGAACATGTTGAATTAGTTCTTTTTTTTTTTTTATTTACTGTCAACTATTCAATTCACAGCTGTATTTCACACGTTTTTCACTATATTGAATGCAATCTATCTAAAATTATATATACAAGATCACATTTCAGGCTTGCTTAGAATTACCAAAAACGAGATAGAGGGAAAACTGAAGTGGTACATGCCCCATTTCTATAAAAGGCAAAGTTAAAAATTCGATGCGTCTTCAATTCTCGTGTAGGCGATGTCCTCTCTACCTCCAGTACCCGTGATGGTGGCCATACCCGTAATCACCGTATCCCCCGCGCCCATGATTGCCGTATCCGCCGTAGCCACCGTATCCTCCGCGTCCTCCGTATCCTCCGCGTCCTCCGTATCCATCGTATCCGCCGTATCCTCCATAGCCACGCCCATTTCTTCCGTAGCCTCCGTACCCTCCGTAGCCTCCGTAGCCGCCGTTGCCTCCGTAACCTCCGTAGCCGTACTGCTCAGAGCCTCCCAGGATCTCGTCGGCAGACTCGGACTTGACAGGCTCTTGTCCGCGGCCGGCCGGCTCAGCGCCGTAGGTGGCCTCCCCCGCCGCCGACGCCACCATCAGCGCAGCGGCCAGCACCACCAGGATGTGCTGTGGACGAACAAGCAGTCAGGCCCTTTCCTCTGGTCCTTCCCCCTTCCTCCCGGATGCCGCCGCCCGCAGCGCCCCGGCCCCGCACCCGCCCCGCAGTCCCTACTCACCGACATGAAAGACATGGTGCTCCAGTTGCTGCTTCTCTCAGGACCTGCTCCTTCCTACTAATGCGCAATGTTGACCGGGGTCCGGTTTTATACACCGAGTTCGGGAGGCGCATTTTTAGAGGACCCAGTGGCTGTTCCGGCGTGGGAAATAAGATCCTAATTAAGGCGGTGCGAGGCGGGGCGGGGCGGGGCGAGGCGAGGCGGGGCGGGGCGGGGCGGGGCGGGGCGGGGCGGGGCGGGGCGAGGCGGGGCGGGGCGGGGCGGGGCGGGGCGGGGCGGGGCGGGGTGGGGCGAGGTCCGCGCGCGTCATCACTGTGTACCACTCTGTGAGTACCGCAGGTCATTGGTTCGCGCCTCGGCCGGCGCGGCGGACGGAAGTGGACGTGGACCCGGCCTGTGCCCGTGCCGTACTGCTGGAGGAGTTGGAGGCGCGTAGCGTCCACGCAACAGAAGCGATCAACAGGTTCGTAACTAAAACTGGAGCTTCGCGACCTGACCTGACCTGACCTGACCTGACCTCCGGGTCCGGATTTGAGGAGCTGTGCGTAATGCTGACCGCCGGATGGCCTTGGGCTGTTGTCTTGTCAACAAGACACAAGGTAATTACCCGCTCTGCCCTCCTCGCGGAGCAGTGCACGTGACAATTATGGTGTCATCAACACAACAAGTGCAGCATGGCCACTATTTGGTCACGCCATGTGAAAACTATAGGCGATAAAACGCCTGACACTGAACTCGTTTAAAGGTGCGAATTTGTAAGAACGGAATTGAAGGAAAA
Source organism: Frankliniella intonsa (assembly GCA_033675135.1). Classification (NCBI taxonomy): domain Eukaryota; kingdom Metazoa; phylum Arthropoda; class Insecta; order Thysanoptera; family Thripidae; genus Frankliniella; species Frankliniella intonsa. The sequence continues at coordinate 10,141,992 of CM066248.1, forward strand.
CAATGACGCATTTTGCGTCGAAATAATAATAAAGGTGCAGAAGGCTAAACCCTGCTGTTAAGGCAAGGCCTCCCGAGAGAGAAAATGGATGATGCATGACGCATATGGCTGCGGTCGGGCTGCTGCAAAACAGGCCCATTTCTCAGAAAGGCGTTATTTTTGTTTGCTTCAATATCAGAAGGATATCATTCATTCCTACCATTAAGAAAGCTAGTAGCCGGGGCCGGGTGGCTGGAATTGCGCGCTTCAGCACCCGACGTTCAATATTGACGTCAAACATAAAATTCAAGCAGATTGTCCAGCACGCGGGCGGCGTCGGGAGGATCCAGCGGCGTAGTCGTGGGGACCATCGACAAGACGACGGTCCTAGACCAACCCCTCAGGGTCAGTTTGTCCGAAAACCCGGTTTGTCTGCGAGGGAATGCAGTATTCCTAATAGCGCGCAATGTGTTCGGGCGAGGTGGCTTAGGGGCCTATTTTCTCACTAACGAGCTCCGGTATAGGAATCCTAGGACTTGCTATGTGTTTTTTGGTCCCAGAAGGAGGTAACCTGTGAGTTTGGTCGAAATCCGAGACAATTTTTTTTCGACCGAAAATCGCAAGAACACAAAGGCTATAGCCTTTGCATTTTTACGATTTCGGCCGAAAATTAATATTCTCCGAAATGACGGGGGTTGTGCAGGGGGACTCTAACGTACCCCTAGACCAACCCCCAAGGGTCAGTTCGTCCGAAAACCCGGTTTGTCTGCGAGGAAATGCAGTATTCCTGATAGCGCGCAATGTGTTCGGGCGAGGTGGCTTAGGGGCCTATTTTCTCACTAACGAAGTCCGGTATAAGACTCCTAGGACTTGCTATGTGTTTTTTGGTCCCAGAAGAAGGTAACCTGTGAGTTTGGTCGAAATCCGAGACAATTTTTTTTCGACCGAAAATCGCAAGAACACAAAGGCTATAGCCTTTGCTTTTTTATGATTTTCGGCCGAAAATTAATTTTTTCCGAAATGACGGGGGTTTTGGAGGGGGACTCGAACGTACCCCTAGACCAACCCCTAAGGGAATATTACGTTTGAAACAAATAATATTATCACAATTACACTCAAGTTTGCAGAAGAATTAGATTTTTCACAGTCTTTTATTTTATGATAAATTATAGTGCTCCTTCATTGGAGTCAGTTAGTTAGCAGCTCGCGGTTAAGCGAGCTGTGTTGTCTGAATCGTATTTTGAATGGCACTAAACCTGGCGGGCGAGTGACGTCAGTGTCTGCAGCCGGAGCCGGAAGCCGTAGGTGTTTGTTGTTTTGTGAGGGATCATGGCGGACGCCGGTGTGCTGCGTGTGCTGCCGACTTTTTTGGTAAGTCTAATTGTGATAATATTATTTGTTTCAAACGTAATATTTCTTAATTAATTAATATTTGGGAGGAGTGTGATATTTTTATATTTAAATATCACATATTTTATTGTGTCGGTGAGGAGAAACTGATCATCCTCGCTCCTGTAATGGTTCCTCTTGCTGCTGAGTGCCTACCGTAAGCTTAGAATTAACCATCAGCATTGGTTGTAACTTTTCAATGATATTCTTATTAGCGGAGTGTCGTTATTTCCTTGACAGGCTGTAATTTTCTTGTAGCACATTATGTAGTGCCCAAGGGAGGTTAGCTATGAAGGTTAGGTTACCTCATGGTGAGGCTGAGGCTAAGGCTATGGTTCATACATGAAGCTCTTAATTTGGGCATTAGTGTGAATCAGAAATTTATTTTACGTTGCGTTCTTGTTTAAATGTGAAAGTGGGGGTGTCCTTAGTACTCTCTGTGAGGAAATCTTGGACCAGATGGATTCCGATCAGGCGACAGACAGTCCACAACAGTAGTAGCATTTTCTATCAGGCACACTTGCGTGTTCATTTCAAAATCAAAGGGTTTTGTAAAGTTAACATTTGGGGGAAAATAGGGAAGCTAGGACTCTTGGCTGAGTCAGTAGGGCTTGTTGCATTAGTGGGTATCCTTCCACATGAAATCGCAGTTCTGTGCTCATGATGATTCTTCTTCTTTGAACAATATTGCATCTTCGTACTGAGAATAATTAAATGTTAATGAGATCTTTTCTTTTTCAAGAACTGAAAGTATTGTTTAGATATTTATCATTTGGAGTAAGGAATGTTCATTCTTAAAACGCCTTCTAGTTTTCAAACAAACTTAATAATACAATAGTCTTGTGTAGATTTATTTGTTTTCAATGCAATATTGTTAAAAGTGCATGGCCCGTCACTCGTCTTTATCCAGAATTTGTTTGTCAATTGTATAAATACTAGTTGTTCACTTATTGATCTAGTTTATGGTTGGTATCTTGCCAACTGATATCCATAAGAGATATCATCAGCATTTTATCGATGTGCAGTTACCTTTCTAAGGTATTTGGCTTTTTAAAAATAATACTTGTTCACTTTTCCATCCATCTTATTTAAGGGTGGTATCTTGCCAACTAGTCAGATGCTGGATGCATTTAATAATTCGGATAGAGGCTTTTAAAGTAGTAAATCTTGTTTTGTGGAGAACAGAGATGAGTGACGGCTTTTGCTTACTGATATATGAGTGTTGCCCTGTTGCCCCTGTGTCTGCTGTTCTTTACTTGCTCTATTGCAAAAAGTATCCATTGAATGCTTTGTTTTGCGCCATTTGGCCTGCCTGCTTCCTCTCACTTTGACCTCGGCCAGACTCCTAAAGGTCAGGGTGTGAGGAGTAGGCATTTTAGTGGTAACCTTTCAAATCTAAATTTTTGCTTGCTTCCTCGCACTTTGACCTCGGCCAGACTCCTCATGGTCAGGGTGTGAGGAGTGGGTGTCTTGCTCTTGTACTTTTGAAATGTAAATTTTTGCTTGCTTTAAACTTGTTGTATTTGCCCCCTCTTGCTGGCATGTTGACCCAGGCCAGACTCCTGAAGGTCAATGTGTGGGTGAGAGGGGGCGAATGAGAGGGGATTCCTCTCTCTTTGCTTTAGAATTTCAACTTTTGAATGGATACTTTTTACTGCTCTGTGCTCTGCTGTTTTCCCCTCTGGCTTTGGTATAATACGGCCTCCTGGAGTGGGACTTGTCTCACTGCTGGGTTCGAATCCCAGCGGGTCCTATGCCTCGCCTTGCTCTGCCTTCCTTCTCTCTAAATGTATGAGAAATTTAGAGGAACACAGTGCTTTGTTTACATTGTTGCTGGTCTTTGTTTACAATTTTGTGAACATTTGTGCTGCTCTGTCATTGGCCAATTTCTTCTTCTCTTTTTTTGGGACTTAGTATTTGGCCTTTGCAGTGTTCCTCTCACTTTGTCATACTGTGTCTTCTGCTCTTTGTTGTTGTTTACATTCATGCTTTGTTTACTTTTCAGCACTTGTACTTTTTTTTTCCCCCTCCTTCGTTGTTGGCTTTGGCTTTCCTTGCTCGAGCAGCTCATTGGTTTCCACCAGTGAGCTGCTCGAGCAAGGAAAGCCAAAGCCAACAACGAAGGAGGGGAAAAAAATAAGAGCGTTTTTTGTTATATTGCTCAAGTTCGAGCTCAGCTGCTGCGCTTTGCATACGCAGCAGCTGAGCTCGGGACTTGGAGCAGTGGAACAGCGGCAACAAAAAAAAATAAATAAACAAACAAACAGTTGAATAAAGAAAAACAAGCTTTATTGGAAGAAGAACAAAAAGAAGCAATAGCAGCTGGCCAATGGGAGGCCTGCAAAAAAAGGCCCTTTTTTAGGCTATCTCGAGATCCCTATGTGATGCGGCCCAAGTAAAATTTCTGGGGGGGTCAAACAAAGTTCCATCTGGAAAAAACTAGTCAATTTAACTGTCAAGAGGAGTGTAATTAAAACCCCTCATAAACTGACTCTACGCAACAATCACTTCATATGAACTCAATCACAGCCGACGAGATGAAACACAGGACCCGAGAGCAAGCAGTGGCCTGGTGAACCTTCAATAACATGTCACTAAAGGAGCCCGAGAAATGCGTACCAGGACCTCGGGCCATTCCATGTTCCACTGTGACTGATCTCTCCTCCACATGAAGCAATCGTTGCTCACATTAGCAAAAGTAAGTTCAAAGTAAGTTCATTTCTTCATGCCGACAGCCGCGTCTTGAGTTTCGAAGAATCTTCATGGTCGTCCTTGCTTGAGTTGGTTGCTTGATTTGAAGAATCGTCAACGGCTGCACATTTGGTTCTGCTTTCCCCGTAACTTCATCTTGTAACCTGCAAAAAACATATATGTATCAGAAGCAGTTCAATAAAAGGGTATCATTTCATCACAAATTTCAGTTGATTTTAATTATTCTCCAATCATCTTTAATATTGCAAATTGACACAGAAGTTTAAATTAGTTTTAAGGAGTACTAGCATTCAAACAATTTATAATGAAGTCAAAGTTACATATACTCCTTCAGGAACAAAATTTACCACAGCCACAGTGGCAACCAGACAGGTAAAATTCACTCCTATCATAAAGAAAGCTTCTAGTTATTGATAGCTGAGCAGACTAACAAACAGTTATTTTTTATCAACAGTAATAAAATCAACTGACAAGCTTTAAAGCAAATGTGTGATGCTATCCATTATGCAGTACACTTACTTAACATGCCATGCATCTGTTACTATGGCAGCAACTAAAAGGCATACCAGGATTGTAGCATCAATTGAACCCCATGACCTGGGGTATTTCAATGGAGACAAAAGTACTAGCAGGAAAATCGCAACTTTCTATTGATATAACAACCAGCAAATGTGGCCATTAGTTTTGTTTTGAACGCCAATTGCAATCTACTTCATAGGGGAGTAGAAAAGAAATCAATTTCCAATTTGGCTTCAGAACAGTGGTGCGGTACCAAGTGAACTTTTTGAATGAAAGGAATCAGTTGACTTTTGTAATTTATGTCAAAGCTTTCCTCAACAGATAATAAAATTACAAATCTCTCATTGCTTTTATACCATTCTGCAAAACAGAAACAGTTCTGACTGTCTGATCTGGTACTACTATCCAGGTTCTCAGTATCTAGTTTTCAGAGTAGTTCAGCCAACACAGCCAAAATCAGGATGTAAATTGAAGTAAAAAGGCATCACTCTCAATGAAATGTGAGCCATTATTGTCCCACTTCCAACTTTGCTCCAATTAACATAATTTCATAATTTAGCTTAGGGAATTGACAATGATATGTATAAATGCATCAAAAAATTCTTTAGAGTGAGCAATGAAAAGATTTGTGTTGTCTTACTTCTCGAAAATCTTTCAAAATTCAATACCAAAACACTCAACATGTCTTACCTTGAAACCAACAGCATGATCACAGCAGAGGGGAGATCCAAGCGTTTCTTCGTGCTGGAGATCCTGTCTTGAGTTGGTTTCTTCATTTGAAGAATCTTCATGGTGCTTCTTTCCCCGTAATGTCGTCTTGTCACCTGCAAAAACAAATATGCATCAGAAGCAGTTCAAGAAAAGAGAATCATTTCATCACAATTCAGTTGATTTTAATTATTTATTGACACCCAAGTTTACTTTAACCTTAAGGAGTACTACCATTTAAACAATCTATAATGAAGTCAAAGTTACATATACTCAAATTTCAAATATAGGAACAAAATTTACCACAGCCACCGTGGCAAACAGGTAAAATTCACTCCTATCATAAAGAAAGCTTCTAGTTATCGATAGTTCTGAGCAGACTAACAGTTATTTTTAATCAACTGTAATGAAACTATCAAACAAATGGCCAATAATGTTCCTTAACTGAGCATCAAGTTATTTTTTATCAACAGTAATAAAATCAACTGACAAGCTATAAAGCAAATGTGTGATGATATTCATTAAGCAGTACACTTATATAACATGCCATGCATCTGTTACTATGGCAGCAACTAAAAAGCATACCAGGATTGTAGCATCAATTTGAACCCCATGACCTGGGGTATTTCAATGGAGACAAAAGTACTAGCAGGAAAATCGCAACTTTCTATTGATATAACAAGCAGCAAATGTGGCCATTAGTTTTGTTTCGAACGCCAATTGCAATCTACTTCATAGGGGAGTAGAAAAGAAATCAATTTCCAATTTGGCTTCAGAACAGTGGTGCGGTACCAAGTGAACTTTTTGAATGAAAGGAATCAGTTGACTTTTGTAATTTATGTCAAAGCTTTCCTCAACAGATAATAAAATTACAAATCTCTCATTGCTTTTATACCATTCTGCAAAACTGAAACAGTTCTGACTGTCTGATCTGGTCCTACTATCCAGGTTCTCAGTATCTAGTTTTCAGAGTAGTTCAGCCAACACAGCCAAAATCAGAATGTAAATTGAAGTAAAAAGGCATCACTCTCAATGAAATGTGAGCCATTATTGTCCCACTTCCAACTTTGCTCCAATTAACATAATTTCATAATTTAGCTTAGGGAATTGACAATGATATGTATAAATGCATCAAAAAATTCTTTAGAGTGAGCAATGAAAAGATTTGTGTTGTCTTACTTCTAGAAAATCTTTCAAAATTCAATACCAAAACACTCAACACGTCTTACCTTCAAATCAACAGCACAATCATAGCAGACTGCAAACAGCGCAGGGGAGATAAAAGCAGCTCCGTAACATTTTAAGACGTTAAATAACAGCTTCAATATATCATGTGCGTCAAGGTGTACTGGTGTACTCTGATGACTGGAGTAAAGCTGAATACCTGAAAACAATATTAAATAAACTATTAGCACGACAGGAAAGATAAGAGGGACGAGCAGATTGCAACAAATCTGATTGATTATAGAGCAGGGCTGAAACATAAAATACCCACCATGTGCTCAGCAGAGACGTCACGAGAACAGCTCATCAGCACTACAACGGCAGACACGAGAGAAGAGATCTCAGCAACTCTTTGGGAGGTGAATAGGGAGCATCAAGGGTAGGGTTTAATTGAACGAATACGACTGGACAACCTGGAAGGAACAAACAATACTTATTAGCATGGCAGGAGAGTGACTAGCAGAGAGCCAGAAATGTGATGGATAATAGAGTGCAGGATAAACCAATAAATGAATTACACACCTTGAGCTCTGTTCGTCATGTTGCAATGAAGTCTCCAACTTCAGACAAGGGATTACAAGCAGGCCAAAATATTCCAGCATGGATCAGCAAAGTCTTCAGTAGTGAGGGCCCGTCTGAGGAATCAGCAACCTGGGAAACAAATAAAGATAGCTTCAATCAAAATGCAGAATGTTTCAAACAAGGCAAGATGATACAAAATGAAAATGCATTGTTCCTATCTTTTCCTATAAACAGTCCTATACTGAAATACTGAAACACATATTGTTTCATTTGGGATAGCCCTATTGGAATGCAGGCACAGGCAAGTCCAAGTTGGCCTGCAGGCCTTGGAGTAAAATGGGAGCCCAATAAACGGGCTGCAAATTCGTTGGCTAACGAAAATGTTTTAATTTAGACAAGCCAGACAATCAGGGTAAGAACGATTACAATAAAGAAATTTCTTTACACATGGGAACCAAAAGAATAAAGGCTATAGGTTATCCGAACATCACCACGTGCACGTGGGCACGCAACGAAACACACCAGTCAAGGTCCGTCAAAGTCAACCATGAACCGGGTAGCGAAATGAGGAGGTTAGGCCATGTGCTCAAGAGGTTATTTCTCAATCAGAATTAAAACTTCCGATAACTCACCAAAAATTCTTAGTGCAAAAGAATCCTTATGAAATACCAATAAAATCTTCTTATATAAAATATCTTCTTAAACTGAAGGATTACTCAGATAAAATTGGATAACTCCAAAACCTCCCAGCAGCAGAGCAGAAGCGAGACCAAGCGAGACAAGACTGATCAGAATCAGACCGGAACTCGGGGGGCGGAAACTCACAAAAGTAGTCCCCAGGTGACAAGACAAAGTAGTTCCGTGACGTACTGCAGCGGCGGGAACTTGAGGTATGAGAAGGGTATGAGAACCTGAGCGTGCGGAGGCGGGAAAATTCAAATGGTAGCGGAGAGCAGACGATCGCTACCGCTGGGAGGCTGGGCTGGCTGGCCGGAGGCCGGCAGGGGTGGGGAGGGGAGGAGAAGAGAGGGGAAAAGTGGCGCTATCGTGGCGAGAAGCGGCGCCAGTGCGTGCAGCAAGGCACTGCACCCGCGCGAAATTTTTAACCAGAGAAGCGCATGGGCCCTTCGGTCTGCGTCGATTCGTCGCAATTTTTCGCAGTAGATCCCGGTTTCTCGCCAACCCAACCCTCAGGGGTTGGTCTAGGGGTACGTTAGAGTCCCCCTGCACAACCCCCGTCACTTTGGAGCAACGTTTTTTATCAGCCGAAAATCGTAAAAATGCAAAGGCTATAGCCTTTGCGTTTTTGGGATTTTCGGGCAAAAAAAAGTTGCCTCCGATTTCGACCAAACTCACAGGTTACCTTCTTCTGGGACCAAAAAACCCATGGCAAGTCCTAGGAGTCCTATACCGGACTTCGTTAGTGAGAAAATGGGCCCTTAAACCACCCCGCCAGCACACATTTCGCGCTATCAGGAATAATGCATTGCCTCGCAGACAAACCGGGTTTTCGGACGAACTGACCCTTGGGGGTTGGTCTAGGGGTCCGTTAGAGTCGCCCTGCACAACCTCCGTCATTTTGGAGCAAATTCGTTTGGGGCCGAAAATCGTAAAAAATGCAAAGGCTATAGCCTTTGCGTTTTTGGGATTTTCGGGCGAAAAAAAATTGTCTCCGATTTCGACCAAACTCACAGGTTACCTTCTACTGGGACCAAAAAACACATGGCAAGTCCTAGGAGTCCTGTACCGGACTTCGTTAGTGAGAAAATAGGCCTTTAAACCACCCCGCCTGCACACATTTCGCGCTATCAGGAATTATGCATTGCCTCGCAGACAAACCGGGTTTTCGGACGAACTGACCCTTGGGGGTTGGTCTAGGGGTACGTTAGAGTCGCCCTGCACAACCTCCGTCATTTTGAAGCAAATTCGTTTGGGGCCGAAAATCGTAAAAAATGCAAAGGCTATAGCCTTTACGTTTTTGGGATTTTCGGGCGAAAACAAGTTGCCTCCGATTTCGACCAAACTCACAGGTTACCTTCTTCTGGGACCAAAAAACACATAGCAGGTCCTAGGAGTCCTATACCGGACTTCGTTAGTGAGTAAAGAGGGCTCTAAACCACCCCGCCAGCACACATGGCGCGCTATCAGGAATACAGCATTGCCTCGCAGACAAAACGGGTTTTCGGACGAACTGACCCTTGGGGGTTGGTCTAGGGGTCCGTTAGAGTCGCCCTGCACAACCTCCGTCATTTTGAAGCAAATTCGTTTGGGGCCGAAAATCGTAAAAAATGCAAAGGCTATAGCCTTTGCGTTTTTGGGATTTTCGGGCGAAAAAAAGTTGCCTCCGATTTCGACCAAACTCACAGGTTACCTTCTTCTGGGACCAAAAAACCCATGGCAAGTCCTAGGAGTCCTATACCGGACTTCGTTAGTGAGAAAATAGGCCCCTAAACCACCCCGCCAGCACACATGGCGCGCTATCAGGAATACAGCATTGCCTCGCAGACAAACCGGGTTTTCGGACGAACTGACCCTTGGGGGTTGGTCTAGGGGTCCGTTAGAGTCGCCCTGCACAACCTCCGTCATTTTGAAGCAAATTCGTTTGGGGCCGAAAACCGTAAAAAATGCAAAGGCTATAGCCTTTGCGTTTTTGGGATTTTCGGGCGAAAAAAAGTTGCCTTCGATTTCGACCAAACTCACAGGTTACCTTCTTCTGGGACCAAAAAACCCATGGCAAGTCCTAGGAGTCCTATACCGGACTTCGTTAGTGAAAAAATAGGCCCCTAAACCACCCCGCCAGCACACATGGCGCGCTATCAGGAATACAGCATTGCCTCGCAGACAAACCGGGTTTTCGGACGAACTGACCCTTGGGTTTGGTCCAGGGGTACGTTAGAATCCCCCTTCACAACCCCCGTCATTTTGGAGCAAATTCGTTTGGGACCGAAAATCGTTAAAAATGCAAAGGCTATAGCCTTTGCGTTTTTGGATTTTCGGTCGAAAAAAAATTGTCTCCGATTTCGACCAAACTCACAGGTTACCTTCTTCTGGGACCAAAAAACCCATGGCAAGTCCTAGGAGTCCTATACCGGACTTTGTTAGTGAGAAAATAGGCCCCTAAACCACCCCGCCAGCACACATGGCGCGCTATCAGGTATACAGCATTGCCTCGCAGACAAACCGGGTTTTCGGACGAACTGACCCTTGGGGATTGGAAAAGTTCAGAAAAAGTCACAAAAATTCACAGAAATGTATGTGTGTCGCAAGAAAACTGGCCCAATGGACAGGGAAAAGCCAGAATGAAATTCACACTGAAAAATATTATTCCAGACAAACGGGTGGAGAAATGAAAGGAGGCATGCATACCGTGGTTGTTCAGAAATGTTGCCGAATATTTAAGTAGCACCGCACGCCCAGATGAAACAACTCTTAGCCAGGATTTTAAGAAAAGAATAGTAGCATATGAAAAGAAGGAAAAACAATGAAATAATAAAATCAATCTGATGAAAAGATTTGTAAAATTATATTCTAGCTCGGTACTTTAGACATTTTAATATTTGTTTATTTATTTCTTAGTACTGTAAAAAGTATACTAATGTGAAAAATATATTGTTGTGTAAACTATCAAAACTATTAAATCTGTTATAAGACTGTTAAATAAATGTACTATTAAAGAAAGTGGGTTGAGCGATCGAATCTGGACCCAGTGCCCTGCATTCAAACCCTACCGCGAAACACAAACTTTTCTTCACTATCTCGACATGTTTGATGGAGGTGGAAAATGTCTTACTACATAGTCTAGACTGCAGACAGAGTAAAAATTATGTGTATTCAAGTGTAACTTTTTACACAATTGATCTCCATTTAATGTACAAAAAGGTTTTCTTTGGTTATTTGAAAGAAAAAAATTAAAAACTACGTTATGAGACAATATGAAACACCCGTCCCACATGTTCGACAAAACTTGCCGCCTCCTTCTACAGGAAAGTCCAGAAATCCACCTGAAGTGAGATTATAGAACTACCACAATTTCACCCATTCTACATACATCCACATCCACATGCTATCTTCCTACCGCACTTGAACGCGCTCGTCGAGTTGCGCTTCCTTGCCGCAGCGGTATGTCACAGCTGTCGTGGCCTCGGTGCATAGGGTACAGACCTCGGACTTCGGGTGCTCAAAGAACAAGATGCCCTTGCTGGGCCAGTTGAAGCTGACGGCTACGTGGAGCTCCTTTGGAGCGCGCCGCACCAGGTCCTCGCAGGCTGCGGGGATAAGGTCATGAGGGAGTTGTGGTGCCATACTTCCAAACTAAGTGTGTGAATGCTCACGCTTGTAGGTGTGTGTATTTCCATCCGCACACTTGTCCCGAGAAGTGTGTGGAATTTCTATTAAAATTCACACCTCTACTTGTCCAAGAGCCTGCATGGGGCTGACACACCTACAAGTGTGAGCATTAAACACACTTGGGTTTCCAGTGCAGGGGAGTGCCCGGTGACATACCTGGAGAGCCCAAGTACACACGTGGGGGTGGGGGCGAGGGCGGTGGTGCGTCCTCATCCGAGTCCAACGAGTCACCCGAGTCAGAGTCGAACCAGAAGTCTGCGCCGCCGTTAGGGTTGTCGTTTTGACTTAACCCGCTCGTATCAGTGAAGAGGAGGAGGCTGAGGTTGGGGATGGTGGCGACAGAGATTCTGCTCAGCAGCTCGAACGGCCGTGGCTTCCGCACGTTCAGGATGTGAAGCGAGTGAAGGTTCGGCATGCCGGCGAGCGCCAACTGGAGCGTCCCCATGGTCCAGCCGCCGTAGCCACAATGGAGCGCCAGGTGCTGCAGGTTGTTGAGCACCAGCGTGCCCAGGCTACGCACCAGGCGGTCGGAGCAGTTTCGAAGGTCGAGTCGTTGGAGGGGACTCTTGCATGACTTCAAGAACGTGTCCACATGAAACTGAAAACATTTTGCACACTGAAAAGAAAATTAGCTGTCACAGCAAAAAAATTATGTAAAATACTGTATTCTAAATAAATTTTGAGCTATTACGTAAGCATCATAGCATTCCTTCTCCGGTAGAGAAAATGAATGCTTCATGCTTCCTCCTCCTTCTCCACTTTCCCACAAAAAAGGTAACTAGTCCTCTAAGGAGATGCAATACATTACTACTAAGTCCTCTAATTTCATGACTTACTTTTAAAAACATTTAAAAAAAATAAAAAAAAAAAATAACAAAACAGTATTTTAGCATGAAATACAAAAAACTTCGTCTAGACAAAACTAACATTTATACAATACGATAATGCAGTTAGAATTTTGAGAACAGTTAAAAGGAGGTTTCTGCGTACCTTGTCATTATTCATGTGTATCCTGATGTCCTTAAGACCGGTAAAGTGCTTGAGCCCTGTTCCTTGGTCCGTGGCCACCGTCAGTGACAGCGTGGGGAGGCGGGCGGCGCAGGCGTCCAGGAGTGACAGCATCTGCGGCGAGCCCAGCCTGACGTAGGTCAATCTGTGGCTGCAGGTGGAGCGGGGGTGAGATAAGTATTTTGACATGCCGTGAAGCCGTGTATAGGAAAGCCAAGTGTGTAATTATCACACATTTGTAGGTGAGTGGATTTCCCGTCCGTACACTTGACCCTGCAAGTGGGTGACATTCCAAGGAACATGCACACGCGTCCAGGTTTGCGATGGGAAATCTATACTCCTACAAGAGTGTGATATTCATACACTTGGGTTTATAGTTGCAGTGGGACTCACCTGTGCGCCCGCAAAAAGCACCGCAGCACATCCAGCAGGGTGGGGTCGGGCCCGCACTGCCTGGACCCGTCGAAATACTCGCCCGAGCTTATGAACACGACACTACGAAGTCTGGGCAGCACCTTTCCCTGAGAAGAAGGGTGGAAAATTAAGAGGTCAACAACTCGGTTGTTTTTGGACAACGATACATTAGGTAATGGGTGCTCTTTCTCCTGCCGTAACGCTCGTAACGCACGGAATTTCTCGCTCACGCTCCCACAGCTGATTGTTAGCTACAGCAGCTGATATTATTAGCTAAGGCCATACCAGCTAATGCATTAGCTATTTTGGCTAATCTTTTTTTTTTTTTTTCGTGAAGCCGACCGATTTCAGAGGATAGCTCTCGTACGTCTGTCCTTGCCGCACTCATGGCGGGGCCTATGCTAGCCCATGAGTGCGAGAGAGAGAGGGCTAACATGTTCGACCATTCCCTGAGCAGCTCTCCATACGACGCGAGCAGCCTCTTCCCTCCCCCCCCCCCTCTCCTTTTCCCTCCCGTGGCCCGCGCCCGCGCCCGCGCACTCACCAACGGCCACCAGTAGTGACACTTGGAGAAATAGGACTCCATGCGTATTTCCAGGCACTTGAGGAGGGGGACCGCGGTCCTTTGTAGACACTGGAGCAGCACGCTCATCCCGCGATCAAGGTTCGCGACCTCCACGTACTCCAGCGAGAACTTGAGCTCCTCGACGACGGCGGCCCAGCACTCCATGTCGGGACCCTCCAGCGCCAGCGTGGTGGTGGCCTGGGCCTTGGTCGCCGCAGTCGCCGACTGTCTGCGGGGGAGAACACGGCAGGGTATCAGCCAAGTGTGTGAATGTCGCACAGCGCTCTTGTTGGTGTGTGAATTTCCACTCGTATACTTAGAAAAATGTTAAGACGTGAGTTTTTTCCTCTCTTATTTTTCCTGAGATTCTCACACTCACAGGGAAAAGTGTACGGAAGGATATTCATACACCTGCAAATGTGCGACGTTAACATACTCGGTGTTACAAGCGATGTCACGGTCCGAATAGACTTACCTCTCAAATTTCTCGAGGTGCGCCAGGATCATGGGGGAGCGCTTCACTTCAAACTTGAGCTTGTGCACGGGCGGGACGACCCGCACGAGGCCCATGAGCTCGCGGACGCTCCTGAAGTAGTACCTGTCGCTGCAGGACTTGCCCCGCCACAGCGCCGAGTGTTCCCGGGTGAGCGCGCCCAGCCGGGGGTGCGCCTGCCCCGCCGCGATAAGGTCCCTGGTCGGGAGGTAGGACAGGACCATGACCAGCGGCACGTCCGGCAGCGACAGCAGTGTCTGCGGCTGCGAAGCGATCAACCGTCATGTAATGAGACAAGGGAACGCCGTGCGTTTACTCTGCGTTCAGAGCTGGAGACTACAAGGGCTCTGAACCTCTGTTTCGCGACGCACAGAAAGATAATAAAAATCGACTAAAAGACTGAAGGGAGTACAAAATGTCTTACCACTTTCTTGTCTTCCTCCTTAACGGGCGGCGTCTGCAGTAACATCAGCGCTTTTCTTCGCCGAGTAAGCATCTTGCCTTTTTCTTGTCAGCGTCAGCGGCAAAGTCTAAGTCTACGGTGGGCAACCTAACCTTAAAATAAGGGCGTACGCGCGGGGAGAATCACAGCATCCCCTTCGTTTGCAAGCAGACGCAAGACACTCGAAAGTTAGTGAATGCACGGCCTGCACGGCACAGCTTCAGCAGGCGTGCCGGTAACTCTAAAGCCAAAGTTCACAGGATTAGCGCAAACCTCAGACAACTCTCTCACTTTCGCGCAGGACTGGTCTGACTGACGTAAGCAACCCCTGTCGCCACTGAGGCTCTCTCCGGTCCGGCCGGTGTCAGCTGTGTCACTAAATTCGCAGCGGCTGGTGCTGCCAACCTTATTTCAAAAAAGTAATTATCCTTGCCAACTTCACCCCTTCTTAGATTGCAACATGCCTGAGGTCCCACCCAAAACCTTGTAGAGTAAAGTGAAAAATAAGGCGATAGGAAAAATAAGCTCGTCTGTATATTTATTTTGTAATGAGTTACCTTGATCTTTTTAAGTTTAAGTATCACAACTCCAGCAACCCCCAATAGAAAGTAGGGTAGGGGTAGCGGTAGGGTCAAGCGCCCGGACCGTATCGCCTTACACCAGCAAGAGCTTTAACCTTTCGATTAGCTATCCCGGTTATTATTTTATTATCAATTGATTGTGATTATTCAAAAGTAATAATTACTACTTGGTGTCAATGTAGCAGCAATGTAAAGCACGATAAATAAAATTAGGAGGTCTCATTTAAAAAATTGTAATTTATTTACAAACTAAGCTCTCCTTCTGCTTTGTACTTAAATTTAATCTGCTCGTCCATCGAAGTAAAATGAGTGGCTGATCACGACAGTTTCTCCCCTTCCTCCTCCTCCACAATCTTGCTGAGTCGGCGGACGAGGGTCTTGGCTCGGTCGGACAAGAAGTTCTGCAGGCTGCCGAGGACGTTGACGACCTGGATCATCCTCTGGACCGCCTTCTGCTCGCGCTCGGCCTTCTCGGCCTCCGTCTCGCCGATCTTGGGGATGAGGTCCTCCATGGCGGGCGGCAGGTGTGGAGGGTGGTGGGGGTGCGGGTGGGCCCCGGCCACAGCCCCGACCCCGGCCCCGACCCCGGCCCCGGCCCCGGCCCCAGCCCCGGCCCCGGCCACGGCCCAAGCCCCGGCCCCGCGGGCGGACGCTGGCTGCGCGGCGGGCTGCTCGTCGGCGGTCTCGTCGTGCTGCCGGGCCCTCCTGGCCAGCTGCGGCGCGTCCGCGTCCGGCCCGGGGTGGAGCGGAGAGAAGCGGTGCGGGTGGTGCAGGCGGCGCGGGGGCGGGGGCGGCCGCCGCGGCGGCGGCACCATGGCGCCGAGCATGTCCACGGGGAAGATCAAGTCCGCGGCGGCAGCGTCCTCGAGTGGGTCCGGCACGTCTGCGACGGCGGCGTCCGCGAGTGGGTCCGGCACGTCCGCGACGGCGGCGTCCGGGAGAGAGTCTTGCACGTCCAGGAGTGGGTCCCGCGCGTACGCGACGGCGGCCTCCGCGAGTGAATCCTGCACGTCCGCGGCGGGGCCTGCGGACCCGGCTGGCGCTTGGGCCACGGGCTCTACGGCGGGCTGCTCGGAGACGAGGTTGGACGCGGGCTGCTGGTCGTGCTTGTCCGCGAGGCTCGGCGCGTCGAGGACGAGGGAGGCCTCGCCTGCGGCCTTTTCAGAAGGTGGCTCGACTGCGTTCTCGGTGGCGATGACGGCGATCGGGTCCAGGAGCGGAGGGTCCAGGGCGGACTTGACGTCTTCCTGGATGGCGACGGTTTCCCGGCGCGCCTGCTCCTCGGCGGCCTTGTGCCCGTCCTTCTTGTCGGCGAGGTTGGCCGCGGCGGGCTGCTCGTGCGGGTCCAACTCGGGGGCGGGGGCAGCGGGGGCGGGGGCAGCGGGGGCGGGCTGCTCGCGCGGGTCCACCTCGGGGGCGGGGGCCGCGGGCGCGTTAGCTGTCACAGCGTTCTCCAGAGACTGTTTCTTCTCGGCTATCAGAGAACTCTGCGCCGTTTCCGTATCAGATAGGGTAGCCACCTCAGCATCAGACCTTTCCGCTGGCGCAGCTGCGCCTGTCACGCTCTCGGCTGCAATCACCTCGACAACCGGATCCGCTTCCTGCTCGGACTCCTTCTTGTGCGCGCTGTCGACTGTGCCCAGCAGGGTCGCCCCGCCGGCGCTGACCGCCGCCTCGGCCTTCCTCGCTGTCTCCGGGGCGACCGTCTCCTGAGCCGCCGTGGTGTCCGGGACCGACCGACGACGGCGTCGGCCGTACGAGGTCGCCACATCCACGTGGTTGGAGGGCAACTCGTAGGCGGCCGGCGCAGGGTAGACCGCGTGCAGCTGCTCGGGGCTGAAGACGGCGTAGGCGGCCGGCGCGTACCCGGGCTGGACTGCGTTGGCGACGTGCACGGCCGCCGGGACGAACGCGGGCTCGACGACACCGGCCTCCGGGTAAGCAGCCGACGCATATACGGGCGACGGCTGAAGCACGTCGTTCTGGGAGGCAGCTGGCTGGTCGACGGGCTGCTGGGCGGGGACGCCCGCCTCCTCCTGCACCGGGAGGGAGGCGGCCTGGGGCTGGTGCGTGGGGACCTGAGCCGTGGACTGCAGGTAGAGGTTTTGGTTGACGGCCTGCTGCGAGGTCGCCTGCTGGTGGTTGTCTTGGAGGTCTTCCTTCGGCGCCTGGTAGGTGGGCTGCGTGTAGGTGGAGGCCTGCGCGTAGGCGATCGGCTGCTGGTAGGCGTTGGGCTGCTGGTAGGCGTTGGGCTGCTGGTAGGCGATCGGCTGCTGGTAGGCTATCGGCTGCTGGTAGGCGACCGACTGCTGGTAGGCGACAGGCTGCTGACCCTGGTACCCGTGGGCTGGTTGGTAGTACCAATGCTGCTGAACAGGGTTGGCGGCAGGCATTGGGGGCAGAGTGGCCACCTCCACGTTGTAGCTATAGCCGTGGCCATGGCCGTGGGCGTGTCCGTGGCTGTGGTCGTAACTGTGACCGTGGTCGTAACTATGACCGTGGTCATGACCCTGGCCGTGGTCGTGGCCCTGGCCGAGGTCGTTGTCGTGGTCGAGCCCTTGGTCGTGCTCCCAGGGCGCGGGCGGCGGCGGTGGCTTGAACAGCGGACGGCGCAGATGGACGGGCGGGCGGATCTGCGAGTCCTCGTTGCGCTTCAGCTCCGGGGGGAAGGGCAAGAAGGGGGCGAGGTTGGCGAGCGAGCGCGGCCACGGCGCCTTGGTCGTGGTCGTCACGAGGAAGGGCAGCCTCAGCCCCTTCTTCTTCTTTTTCTTTTTCTTCTTGGTCGGATTCGGGGTCGTGGTGGGGTCATCGATCTCGAAGTGCAGGTCCTCGGCGGTGAGAACGGTGCTCTCGGGGCCCGGCAAAGCGAACGCAGGGGCAGGGGCCGGCGACGGCGAGGCGTCGAGGAGAGGAACACCCCCGCCGTTGTGCTCAGGGACCTCCGAGGGCGTTGGTTGCAATAGTGGATGCGCTTCGCTAGCGCCGTTGTCTTCGCTGGGCTCCGTGGGGCTCGGAGGCGACGCGCCGGGCTGCACGCGAATTAGCTTCACGCCGGAGAAACCGCCGCGGACGTTCCTGGCCGCGCCGAGGTCATGCCAGTCCCGAAGGGGAAACTCGACGGCTCGGTTAAGGTAGACCGGTCTGGCGGTCGTCGGTGAAGTCACGTCCGCGTCCAAGCTGAAGGGATCGAAGGGGAAGTCACTCCCCTGGTCGACGGCGCCTTTCTTCGTCACGGTGGGCGCGAGGGGCTGCCGCGCAGGGGAGCCGCTGGCCGTGGCGCCGGGGGCGGCGGCGGGGGCGACGGGGGCGGCGGGGGCGGCGGGGGCGGCGGCGAGGGCGGCCGGGGGCGGGTTACTGCTCAAGGTCAGGGCGGGCAGGGCGCTGGGGGTGGCGGTGGGGGCAGTGGCGTGGGCTGCCGGGGGCGGGTTACTGCTCAATGCCGGGGCTGGCAGGGCGCCGGGGGCGGCGGCGGGGCCTGCCGGGGGCCGGTCAGTGCTCAAGGCCAGGGCGGGCAGGGCGCCGGGGGCGGCGGCGGGGGCTGCCGGGGGCGGGTTACTGCTCGAGGCCAGGGCGGGCAGGGCGCCGGGGGCGGCGGCGGGGGCTGCCGGGGGCGGGTTACTGCTCGAGGCCAGGGCGGGCAGGGCTCCGGGGGCGGCTGGATGATGCGGTGCTCCGTCACCCGGTCTGAGGATGGCGGCTGCCGGGGCGCTGACCAGCGCGATGGCGCTGGTGGCTGCGGGGGCAGGCGGTTGATGGGTTGCTCTGTCACCCGGTCTGGAGGTGACCGGCGCGCTGGTGCTGGTGTCTGGCAGGGCAGATGGGTGTTGGGGCTCCGTGTCACCCGGCCTGGGGGTGACGGCTGCCGGGGCGCTGGTGGCTCCGGGTGCACCGGGGCCGGCCGGCTGTTGCGGTGCTCTGTCACCCGTTCCGGGGATGACGGCTGCTTGAGGATCGGCGCCCACTGGGCTGGCGCGCCCCCCGTGCACCTGGACATCCACGTGACCAGGTGAAAGCGGGCCCAGGTTCGCGACGTCCTTCGCAAAGTCCAAGAGCCTCTCCAGTTTTTTCAGAAGCGGTCTGTCGGTTGGCTGGTGGTCGGCTGGATGCTTGGCGCTTGATGGGGTGTGTGCTGACACGGGTGAAGTTGCGGCTCTGCCCGGCTGGGGGCTCGATGGCTGGTCGTCCTCAAAAGTGACATTCATATTGAGGAGGTCACTTACTTCGTCCATGTTTCCGATTGCCACTGGAAACTTGAGTGAGATGGGGTCCTCTTCGACGGCCTTGAGGGGCTCCTCCTCCAGCGGCTCGACGACAGGGGCAGGCTCGTTGTTTGATTCGAGGTTGTGCCGAACACCACCCGCCTTATCGAATTCGGGTTTCGAGGCAGCCGTCTTCGTAATAGAAAATGCCTTTTTATGGTGTGCCGTTGAATCCTTCTCCCCTAGATTTATTTTCGCTGCGGTTGTCTCAAGCGTTTTGGACGGCTTGACCTGGAACACTTCTTTATCGTGGTACTTCCCTTCCTTGTCGCTCACATCCAGGTTCGATTGGTGTCGCTGTCCTAATTTATCTGATGCCGGAGGGTCTATCTTATCGCCGACGGTGTCCTGAGGAGACAGGTCCATCTCGGCCTTTTTCAAGTCCTGGCCAACGGCGTCCTTCTCCAGCTGAGTCGCGAGCCGCACCAGGTCGATGGGCTCGGGTGCGGCGGTCGTGGTGGGCGCGGCGGGCGCGCCGGTCACGGGGACGAACTTGACGACCTGCACGGGCGGGTCCGACGGCGTGTTGACGACCCACGCCGGGGTGGTGCTGGGCACGAGGGCGGGCTGGGCCTTCTTGTCCGGGGCGGGCGCTGCGGGCGTGAGAGCCACCATCCGGAGTCCCGGGGCGTGGGGCGGCGGCGGCGTGTCGACCTGCAGCAGGCCGTGCGAGAGCGAGTCCATGACGTCACGGGCGTCCGTGTCCTTGACGCCGCTCAGGTTCAGGTCGCCGGGGGCGGTCGGCACGGCGCCGTCCCCGGGGGAGCGCGTCCGGCTGGGAGCCGCGGGTGGCGCGGGCGCGACGAGGGACTCCACGGCCCTGAGACGCGTCGGCGCTGCGGGCGCCGCCTGGGCCGTCAGGACGGCGTGGGCCTTGACGGGCGTGAGGATGGTGCGGGCCTCGTCGGGCGCGAGGAGCCCGTGGGCCTGGAGGCGGACGTCGCGCGGGTGTCGCAGCCTCGGGCTCTGCACGCCGGGGAACCCGTCGGCCTCCATCATCTTCATGATGTCCAGCAGGGCGGCGGCGTCTCCAGCGAGTGCCGGGGGCGGCGCGGCGGTCGTGCTGGTCGTCGTCGTCGTCGTCGTGCTGGTCGCGCCCGCCATGGCCTCCAGGCCCAGGGCCTCCAACAGAGCGAACAGCTTGCTGAAGTCGGACTGGGGCTCAGCCTCGGGCTGGTCGTCCTGCTCCAGCACCACGATTGTGCCCTCTCCGTGCTTGTCCTGTAAAAGTTTGAGAGAAAAAAAGTAGTTATTTAAGTGTAAAAAAATGCCACATGCATAACTAAGCTTTGGACTTATGCAGCTAAAATTAGACCATCTTTTAAGATGCATGCGTGAGTTTTTTTTTTTCTGAGTGTATAGCACAACGCCTGCTTTTCGATTTCGTCTACATACCTTGTTTTTGTCAGCGTCAGGATCAATAATCTCCATCTCCTTCTCGAGGAAAACTAGTACGTCCTTGCCATCCGCCTGCTCCTGCTCTCTCGCCTCTTGGTCCCTAAAAACCCGGTGAAATTAGGCGCTTAAATTGTCTTACATTGGCACACGAAAATCTAGTGCAGGGGTAGCACTGAATACCTAAGTGTGTGAATGTCGCACACTCTAGTAAGTGTGTGACCTTCCATTCGTACACTACTTGTCACTGTAAATGTGTTTAATTTCACACCTTTACCTGTTCAACTGTACGAATGGAAATTAACACACATACAAGTGTGCAGCACTCACACATTTGTGTTCCCTGTGCGGTCCGGCGGCCACTACTCACCTCCGCCGCGCCTGCCGCAGGGCGTTGACCACGTCGTCCTCCGAGTGGCGCTGCATGACGAGCTTGAGGTCGGCGGGGAACAGGAGTGAGTCGCCGGGCTGCTGCCGCTGCGGCTGCAGCTCGAGCTGGCCGTGCTGGTACTGGTCCAGCATGTCGGACCAGGAGCGCGCGATGTCGTCGGCCACCATGACCGCCGGCTCACCGTCGTCCGGGGCGGGCGTGGCCTCCAAGTACTCGTCGAGCGGGTCCGCAGCCCGCGCCGCGGCCGCGGCCAGGAGCAGGAGGCTCAGGGCCACAACCTGAAAGCAGAAGCACCGCGTCTCATCTTCTACCGCGCCAGGAAGTACCCGGTGGATGACGTCACTTCAACACATTCAGAGGGGAATTTTTTTTGAAAGGGGCTGAAAACATAAAACATCGCAGTAGTGGAGAAGTTGAGTTTGCGCAGCTAAAGGCAGGTTAAGTATACTTTTTTTTTACAATAAAGACTTGCGGCCAGAAAAGCAAACGCAGTGGAGTGAAGAGGACTGCTTGCCTACCAGGCAACATCCACACAACTGTGCTCGGGTGTTGCCTGTTGCCTGGCAGGCAACCGTGAATGCAGCCTGTATCGCTCTGCACTGCCTAGTCTACTCAGTGCCTCGTCTTCTCGACGCAATCCTCCAACACTCCGGACCGGACACTTTTTTTTTTCCGGAAACGTCACACCCGCGACGCCAGCGCCAGCCGCGTGGCGATCTCCGCAAACTCGGTACTGTAGCGCACTGCAGGTCGGGTGCACTGCAGTTTAGCCACTTCGCCGTGGAGTAAAACGGGATGCACCCTCGCCTCGCCTGCCTACCAGGCAACACCTTAGCACGGGTGCGTGTGTTGCCTGGTCGGCAGGCACAGGCACACTCCCTTATGTTTGGGCTACTTATTGCCTACTTGTCTGTCAACGCCGGCGCAGCAGCCCCTACCTTGACGAGCTGCATGCCTGGTGCGGAGCTCCCCGTGGCGGGGAAGGAGGTCCTGCGCCGGGTCACTACTGGTCACTCACTGGCCGGCCGGGTCACGCACTGCCCATCACACACACGAACACACACACACATTCACACACCCTCCGTACTGGACTTGGTCGCGGGGCGGGCGCCACTGGCGGCACGCGGGGCCGTGCGCGGGGCCGCACGCGGGCCCTGAGGGGGTGAGAAGTGCTAACGTGTTCATACGGGCGCAGGGCGCGGCGCGCGGCGACGAACCTCGCTCTCTCTCTCTCTCTTTCTCTCTCCCTCTCTCTCTCACACACACACGCGCATGCATTCTCACTCACTAACTATATATCGGTCATGGATCGGACTCCTGCGTTAGTGCGATGTTCCTGAGTGAAGCGAAACTCTCCCTAAAGCAAGCCTGACGCTGGCCGTGGCTGAAATACGCGTCGCGCGTCGCGCTCAGAGAGCTTTTGCCATTTTTGAAAATACTTTCCGCTGACCTTGGGCAGGAAAGCGGTGCTGGGTGTTTAAAAAAAAAAAAGAAAAAAAAAAAACCTCCACTCGCTAGGACATTATAGCACCTCCATGTCTTGATTCCCCTACAATAAATACACTGTCACGGCTCACCAATTTTTTTCTTGTTTACTGTTTCATGTGTTTCATACGCTACGACTCCGTTTTCAAGGCTTATTGATCAATTTCTTTTTTACACCCGTTCAGATACGGGCCACGACCAGAGGCTATATTCGCTCTGGGCACAAGGACAGATTCAATACGACAGAAAAAAAAATGCGTCGGTCCCGTCTTATTTTGCGCCGATTGGCCTCTCGCACTCACACACACACAGACACCCAGACACACACACACGGCTCCCCTCCGTCTCATTGAGCTCCGTACTCGATAACGGTCGGACGGGCTGGGCTGGGACGGCGGCCACCCCTGTGTCACGTGACGCCCAGCGTACACCCGCAGCGTACACGCCCAGCCCGAGCAGACGAGCTCAACATCAGGAATTCAAATCTCCTCTCTCTCTCTTTCTCTCTCCCCCTCCCTCTCTCTCTCCCTCTCTCTCTTAGCATATTTTCGCTGCAGTGGCATTCTCACAAATTAGCGCATGGCCGCGGCCGCGGCAGAGCAAAACAGCTGACACGCGGGCGCGGCGGGGCGCGGCGGGGCGCGGGGGAGCGGGGCGGCGTGGGGCGGGGAACATGGCCAGCACGGGTTGTGCGCGGGTGCGGGCGCGGGTCTCTCGCCTTTCAGCGATCCGCCCCGCCGCGCCCCGCCCCACCCCGCCCCGCCCCGCCGCGCCCCGCCGCGCCGCGCCTCGCTCCCGCCGTAGAAGCGCCGCGCTGGCCCAGGCCACGTCGGTTGGGCTACTACCCGGGCTACCCTGGCCGACTCTGGCCGGTCGTACGGCAAAGTGTAGCAAAAAAAACAACAAAAGACCGGAAATAAGTGATTTAAATCGGGCGACTCCTGCGCGTGCGTGCCTACTGTAGGCAACATGCACGCACCGGTGCTAAGGTGTTGCCTAGTAGGAAGGCGCAAATGCAGCCCGCTTTACTCCACTGTAATTGGGCTACTTTTTTTCCAACTGTTGTGTCAACACTGAGTACGGCCGTACTCAGGCGAGAGAGAGAGAAAGAAAGAGAGCTCTCTAGAGAGAGAGAGAGAGGTGTGCGGGTACGGGAGGGGGGCGATGAAGAGGGTGGGGGTGCACACGGCAACGCAGCCCTAAAGCCCTAGAGTGGCTCTAGGGCTTTACGCAGCCCTAGCCATTCATTGCCAGGTGTTGGGAAACCGCCGTGGAAGTAGGCAACCCGCCCGCGCCGCTCCATCCGGGACTGCATACCCACCCCGCCCCCATCGGCCGGGGTGAAGCCCGGAGCCGGGGACCTTGAGAGGCCAGGCTCCCAACCACGTCCGCCGCTTCGGGTGGTGGAGTGGAGCTAGACGGCCTCCTTTGAGAGGCAGCCAATCTGGACGCATTTGGTGTCCTCTGGGCAAAACCCGCCAGGGAATGACCACACGCGAGGCTAGGTATGGGAGTCGATCGCGGCCATACACAGCCTTCAAGAAGACAGGCCAGGCCCGACATTTCCAACACGTAATCCAGTCTCGGCTTTGCTCTTTCGACTCCACCTACCGCACCGCGGAGCGCATCGGCCGGTCGCACGCGCACGAGCCGCGCGCGCACGATAATTTTGTGCTCATACCGCAGCCTAGTCTCACGCAAGGTACCCCGTACCGCTCTCCTAGGGACATCATGCATTTGCTGTATGTCCTCCTCCTCCTCCTCCTCCTCCTCCTCCTCCTCCTCCTCCTCCTCCTCCTCCTCCTCTCTCACAAACACACATACATACACACATACACACACACACACCAGTAAGTCTGGGCGGTCTGGGCATGCACAAAGTACACGTCATTCCTGGTTATCTCCGCTGAACTCCATACAGAGCGCTGCGCCGCGCCCGCCCCGCCCCGCCTCGCCCCGCGCCGCCCCGCCCCGCGCCGCGCCGCCCCGCCCCGCCCCGCCCCGCCCCGCTGTTGCTCCACACAGCAGCCTAACTGCTGGCCGACTCGTATTTACCAAATAAATGACATTTCTCTCCTTTGCGTTCTGGGAATTCTTACCCCCTCCCCCTCCAGGCTAGTACCCCACCCCCTCCCCCTTGTAGTCCGCGTCGTCGTCTCTCTTACAATCAACCAGTATGCGGAGCAAACAACTAGCATATCTGTGGAGGGCCGGCAATAATCACCTGCAGCGATCATCACGTTCCGGGCGGGGCGGGGCGGGGCGGGGCGGGGCGGGGCGGGGCGGGGCGGGGCGGGGCGGGGCGGGGCGGGGCGGGGCCCCCCGCGGGCGTCGTGCGATCGCCCGGACCGGAAGCCCCGGTGCGGCGCGGTGCGTCGGTCCCGGGGGGTGATTGCGGGTAATCGAGTCAAGAAAAAGGGTGGTGCACCCACCTGGTGGCCTCAGTCGTCTCCGGACGACGCCGCGACGCCCCCGCCGACGCCTCCCCCGCGCCACTGCAGCACCCCGACGCCGTCATGACGTCCAGCAGGGTGCGCGCGGCCGTCGCCGCCGTCCTGGTCGCCGTCGTCGCCGCCCAGTACGCGGTAAGCAGCAGCACTCTGAATAAGCAGAAGAAAACAGGAGATGAAGCTCGTGTTCAAGAGATTCGCTGCGGATTAATTGGCAGTACTAAGTACTAATGGTCGTTCAGAAACCGAACCCCATATTTATTGTGCCTCTTGTACTGTAATGACCATAATATGGTTCTCACAACCAAAACTTTCACCGAGTGTTCGCACATTTGAGACTTCAGCTCAGTTATTACGGTTACGCATGAGAAAATTCTCATTACTCGTGAACCATGTTGTACTGTACACCAACGTGCTTACTGAGGCAAACTGTTGCTATTCCGCAGGAGTCCTGCCTCTTACACCACATGGTGGTGGAGGAGACATGCGAGCGGCGCGAGGTGGTGCCGGCCTGCGCGCAGCAGCAGCACCTGCAGATGCAGCCGCGGCCCCAGATGCAGCAGCACCAGCAGCAGGCGCTCGTCGTCGGCATCCCGTACCCGCAGGTGGTGCACACCCCCGTGCCCGTGCCCGTGGCCGTGCCGGTGCAGGCGCACCAGCAGCCCTGCCAGCAGCACCACGTCGAGCAGCGCTGCGCGTGCGGCGGCAGCAAGCGCGACGGCACCTGCACCTGCGGCGGCAGCAAGCGCGACGGCACCTGCACCTGCGGCCAGCCCAAGCCCACCTGCGGCTGCGCCACCTGCGAGGAGAAGAAGAAGTCGTGCGACAAGGTGTCGAGCCTCGCCGAGGAGGGCATCAGCACGCTGTTCAAGGTGGTGCGCGGCGGCATGAAGATGGTCGAGCACCTGGCCGACTCCATCAAGAAGAAGGAGGCGTGCTGCCCGAAGAAGAAGCCCTGCGGCTGCTGCGGCTGCGGCGGCGGCTGCGCGGGCGGCTGCGGCGGCGGCCCCGGGTGCCACGCTGCCGTCCCCGTGCTCCCCGTCGTCGTGGGCGCCGCGGGCTGCGGCTGCGGCTGCGGCCGGTGAGCAGCTGGGCCGGGCCTGTGGGTGGGCCACATCCTGACAAAAGTACAAAGAATTGAGGGTTGTCCTATCGTATTGCGCGGTCGGGTCTGGGGGATCGCTCTAGTACGTCTGTCCTTCTCGCACTCGTATCGGTGCCCTATGCAGGCCATGGCGGTGCCCCGTGTGTGCGACAAGGATGGACGTACAAGAGCGCTACTCTGAATCGGTCGGCAGCGGCAGAGCGAGGAGGGATAGGAGGGAGGGACGGAGGGAGGGGGGAAAGAGAGGGAGGAAGGGAGAGAGAGAGAGAGAGAGAGAGAGAGAGAGAGAGAGAGAGAGAGAGAGAGAGAGAGAGAGAGAGAGAGAGAGAGAGAGAGAGAGAGAGGGCACGCGCACGCATACACCCGTGGTACCGGGTCTACGCCATGTGTAGACTGTGCTGTACGCACCGGGGACTTCTTCGTTTGGACTTTGAATCCACTTATCGCTTACACTGTATTCAATTATTTCAAAACTTTACTTTTATCGGCGTTGGTATCATAGCTCTTGGTTTCAATAAAGTTGAATTTTTCTATAGCCAGAGTGAGTTGTGTATGTCCCTGCTCCATGATATGTAATCAGACTGACTGTCGCAACACGGCCGAGCCGAGCCGGGGCAGCAGCCACTTCTCTACGCCTCCTCGTTGATTTCATCAGACAAAACCGGGGGGAAATTACAGAGATATTGGTGACAGATAATTTATTCCAGAAAGTAATCATTCCGTTACATATCAGCTCAGTAGGTCGAGCGTCTACGCAACTAATTCCATAGCATACCAAAGTGTGAGGAAAGTAAGTCCAAAGGGCTCGAGACCTCGTAGCCCGAAACAAATAGTAATAATAATATTATCAACGATGACAGATGGGAGGTGTGTGGTGTATGTGAAGAGAATAATGGGGGAGGTACTATTTCAATAATTATGATAGGAACAAGATTGAATGCTGGCTAGGCCGGCTAGGCCTCGGCCTGGTCGCTCAGACGTTGGCGACGGGGGCGTCGATGGCCTCCTTCACCTTCTTCTGGACCTCGACGGCGGCCTTGGACACCTGGTCCATGACGGACTCAAGGCTCTTCTTGATGTCGGCCTGGACGGGGCCCAGGTTCTCGGCCAGCTTCTGGGTCTCGGTGACCAGGGTCTGCATGCTGGTCTGGAGGGTCTTCTGGAGCTCGCTGGCCTTGGCCTGCACGGAGGGCATCTGCTTCTGGAGGTCCTCGACGGTGGTGTTGATCCTCTGGGTGATGGCGGAGACGGCCGAGTTGAGGTCGGGCTTGGAGGAGATCTGCGCACGAGAATACGCCGCGTTAGACGAGACAATTTCAAAAATTACTGTGGTTGAGGACAGTTTTTTTTTTTCTATGGATGCGAACCTCAGTCACGATCTCGCTGATCTGCTTGGCGAGGTCCTTGCCACCCTGGATGATGGAGTCGGCGACCTTCTGGGGCTCGGGCAGCTCCTTCACTCCGAGGGCCTTCTGGACCTCAACGGCCATGGTGTTGATGGCGGCCTGGGTCTTGGCGACGACCTCCTCGAACTTGACAGGCTCGGCAGCCTTCTCCGGCGCGGCAAACACCTGCATGAGACAATTTTTTTTTTTGTTCGTTTTAAAAATAATCCTTGCGGTCACGCTGTCGCGCAAAATGATAAACCGCTTTTGCAGCTATAAGTTTTTGTCGTGTATCGGTGGTGGTGCGGGGCTGGGGCCGGGTCAGCAGCCGCACTCCTGAGTCAGGCCTCGGGGGTGCGCGGGCCCGGGCGGGGCGGGGCGGGGCGGGGCGGGGCGGGGCCGGCGAGACAGTCCGCATGGCGACAACGCCTTTGCAACCCCGTTATCGGCAAAGACGTGTGACATAAGGCTCATAACAGGAGGGCGACCTCGGCGAGGGACCCGGGGCAGGGCGGGACGGGGCGGGGCGAGGCCGTCGTTGGGGCCAGGGTGGACCAGGCCACACCACGGCCCGGCCCGGCCCGGCCCGGCCCGGCGGGGGCAGAGGGGTTATCGTCGAAATGGAAGGGAAAGCCCCCATAGACCGCGACCAGGGTGCAGCTGTCATGGTCGAAAACAGGAAACGGAAGATAGTGGCACGGTCTTGTTCAGCGAGACGGGAGGGGAAGGCTGCTCGGTGGATGCGAGCCGCGACCTCAACACCGCCCCCTGTTGCTTCGACCGAAGCCTGAGCACTTACGGGAAGAGATAAGATTTTTCCCCAATTCTTTTGCACTTACAGCATACACAAGGTATTCAACAGCGCTTTTGCTCAACTATTACATTTAGAGATCGGAGGGACGTGGAAACATAGTGCGAGGCGTAGGTTAGGGTTCTGCTCTGAGCCGCGCGCTGGTCGCCCAAGTGTGTGAACCTCGCACACTCGCAGGTGCAGGCGTATTCACACGTTTAACAAGGGCGTGCATTTTCCTGGGAGTTTCACATGCATTTCTGGGGGCAATAATTATTGGAAACATTGGAAATGCACAATGCACACTCGAAGAAGTGTGCGACATTCACACACTTGAGTGCCTGCCCTGCCCCCCTGCTGGCCACCGCCGCGGCGCTATCGGTGAGAGGGGCGGTGAGCAGTGAGCACTGCGCCCTCTCCGAGCCGCCTTATCGGTTCTCAGCCCGCCGGAGGAACTAACAGACGACACTTTGCAGCAGGGCAACAGAACATTATGAAACTAGCGGACGTTGGAACTACTGGGGGAGGGGGGGGGGGGGTAACGCAAGAGGTGGTTGCGATGGTGCAATAGCTGCGCTGCTGCTGCTAGGCGCCATAAATGTCGCACACTTGTATAGGCGTGTGAGTTTTTATTCGTACCGGATGTTTCAGAGAACACGTACCGGGATTTTCCTTCCTACTCCAGCCGTAAGGCGCCGTGGCCCCTTGGGTAGGCAGCAGTGCTGCCAGAAAAGTAGGCAATAAGGCGCCCAAACACAGTGGATTGAAGCGGGCTGCATCTGCGCCTGCCTACTAGGCAGCACCCTAGCACAGGTGCGTACATGTTGCCTAGTAGGCAGGCGCAGATGCAGCCCGCTTTACTCCACTGTGTTTGGGCGCCTTATTGCCTTCTTTTCTGGCAACACTGGTAGGCAGACACGCAGTACTGTTGCGTGTTCTCTTCTGTAACGCCTGGTGTACTTAAGCTCGTAAAGGTGTGAAGTTCTCTAAATTTTTTTACACACTTGCGAAAACTTACACACCTCTACAAAAGTGCGACATTTATACACTTGGGTTTTCAGTTCAAGCGCTGACCTAGCGGCGGCAGGGTTCATTCTTGGGCCCTCAAAAAAAAGCAGTGCTGCCAAAAAAGTATTCAATAAGTAGCCAACGCAGTGGAGGTAAGTGCACAGCGTCTGCGCCTGTCTACACGGTAAAAAAAAAAAATACGGAAAAGCCTGGTCAAATATTTCCGTGGTTATCACGGCACTACCACAGACGTTTTCCGTACCTTTGCGTAGTAATCACATGGTGTGTCTGCGGTTTACTTGAGAAAAAAGTACGGAAAACGTCTGTGGTTTTCTGTGCGAACTACGGCGAACCACGGAAGTTTCCTTACTTTTCTGAACAAAACCACGGATTTGCTTCACAGTGTACAGGGCAACATCCGTGCACCTGTGCTAAGGTGAAGCCCATAGTAGGCAGGCAGGCCTAGATGCAGCCCACTTTAGACTCCGGCTACTTTTCTGGCAATAACACACTGAGGACGGGTCACACGCGGGCGTAAGCGCTGTCGTCATTCGGGACTGAGCTGGAGGAGGCCGCGACACGCAAACGGAGAGAACTCGACTTACCTGCGCGAGGCAGAGTGCCGCCAGAACGAAAGCGACTTTGTAGGACATGGTGCTTCGGTTGTTGTGGAGGAGGGTGCGTCTGCCTTGGATCCTGACCACGGACTGACTCGGGAGCCGCGCCGGCGGCGGTAAGGCCTTAGGCCCTGGCGTGACCCTTGGCCCCTCCCCTCCCCACCCGGTCAGCTCCGCCCCTCCTCCCGGGCTGAGTCACCCGCTCGCCCCGCCCCAACCCGCCCCGCCCCGCCCCGCCCCGACCCGTCACCTCAGAGTGCCCGTCCCTCTCCCCCGGCCCTAGGGGACACAGCATTGCAAAATTTCCCACGAATACGCCGGTGTGGGGCAGACGGGTATGTACGCCTGCCTACTAGGCAAATGGTAGCCTATAGTGTGGAGAGTTTGCATAGTAGGTTAGATAGGCGGAGATACCGGTCTGCCCCACAAAGGGATGTATTTGTGGGATTTTTTTACCGGCAGCGCTGTTGCGACACGACAACGCAATCGGCAGTGGTGTGCAGGTGCTGCTTTAGGACGGATGCGACTGTAACTTTGTTAGTGACAAGCTGCTGGAAAATAAAAAAAAACATTCACTATTTCAGAGATAATATTCGAGAAACATTGAGCAATAGACAAAAAATATCTTCAGTATAGGCATTATTCTGAACCACAAAGCTTTGAAAATGTGAATAACAACCCACCTTTCTTTAAAGTGTAAACTGACATTCTTGAACTTCTTTTGCTCCCAACTTCTCGGGAAAGCCGATGATAAGGTTAGGGGGTCGTTCTTGCAATCAGTTTTGTATTAAAAAAAATAGGCGAGGGGAGAAGGCAGAGGAGGGGGAGGTGGGGAGGGGGAGTAAGATGAAAGAATGCAGACATAGGGAGGGCACATTTACGATGTCTCGAACATGACGTCATACGACTGGCCGCTCCTCAGTTACTGATAAGCTCGTAATTTTCCCCTCTGATTTGCTCGACTAACCGCTTCTCAGTTAAGGAATTTTTCTAGGAAAGCTTTTATTTTCTGGTCAAGAAACAATCTTGTACGCACTGATCTGATCTCAGGTACACCTGGTAACTGCAACTCGAGTGGTGCAAGTGTAGTTTGTGTCCTAGTTCTCTCACGTCAAGCCAAGCGAATGCGTGCCAGTTACGGACTGTACTTCCTTCACTATACTTTCTGCGTTAGCACCCGTTCTGAAGTGAAGGGCTGTAAGATAGTTGCACAAATCAACGACAAATAGCAGAGTTTATAGAAATATATTTTTTTATTATTTTTAACATGTGGGTAGTCGAAATTGATTTCGGGTCGTCTGATGAATTTTAAATACAGGAATGGAATTTAAATTAATTTTGCGCTGAGATATGAGGGAACCTCTCAAGGTTTGGGGGTGACGGAGTTAACGGCATCCCTCATCTGCTGGGCGACGGCGGAAAGGCTGCTGGTAACGTTCTTGTAGATCTCAGAGGCCTCGGGGTTCTTTGCGATCTCAGTCTGGATGTAGGAGGTGATGTTCTGGAGAGGACAAAAAAAAAACGAATCCAATTGAACGCCAAATTAGCCTATCAGTAGTAACGAAAAATGCAGCCATACGTTACAGTCAAAAGCTCTACGTCACTGTCACTCACGTTGAAGAGTTCACCCATGTTCTTCCTAAGGTCCTCGACAGCCACGGACACCTTAGCCTCCACGCTCTTCAGGGAGCCCTCCTCGCCAGCGTCGGGCCTCGAGAGGACGAACTGAAAAAGAGCAAATGACAAGGTGAAGGATTTGTCGACCACTGCACCCTGAATAATAGTCCTTCTGCAAAAGCTACGAGATTCTCGTACTCTGGACAAACTATTTTCAGCCTGGCATTTCCCGCATGTTAAGCGTTGAAAAAAAAATCACCCAACAAAACTAAAACATAATTAAGCCGAAACAAAAAATGGCACGCGTTTTTTTCACATCTTTAGTAGCGGCGAGTACAAACATTTTTTTTCAAAACAAATATTTCTCAAAAAAACGTGACATTAGGGCCGAGAATTTTTCAGCGCACTCACCTGGGAGAAGAGGAACACGGAGAGGGTGCAGAGGACGATGAAGCGGATGGCAGACATGTTGGCTGCGGTTCGAGCAGTGCTGCTAGGACTCAGAATAACACGAAACGAATGGCATTCAGTCCAACGGGGGACGTTTTATACGTGACCCCCTCCCCCGATAACGGACCACAGCCTCTTCCCTCCCCCCTCCATCCTCTCTCTCTCTGTCTCTCTCTGTCTCTCTCTCTCCTCCTTGCACCCCGCTCCCACCGACGAGAGGCGATCTGAGGCGCGAACTTTGTCATCAAACACCTTGCCTCGCGGGATACGACGCGCGGTCAAAAAGGACAAAATATCAACAACAACAACAAACACAACAACAACAATCGTTTTGAAAATATCGTAAGTGTTCAATGTGTAGTATTTAATGAGGTTTGGCCGTCGTAGCTGTATTTCTTTGTGCAATAGGTCTGCATAGGAGGTTGCGTGTCATGTTCAATGCGGAAGGCACACTGTAAAAAAATACCGTCAATAAGAACCGTATACACCGTTGTTTTTGTACTTGAAAATACTTAAAAAGTTCCGCACTCTTGTTAAATTGTGGTATTTCATTACAGTGGCATGCGTGTGCAGGTGCGGGCGGGGCGGGGCGGGGCGGGGCGTGGCGGGGCGGGGTGGGCGCAGCCCTGGTCTCTCCACCCACACGCTCGGGCGCGGCTAGACGGGCCGGGGCTGGGCTGGGGTTATCGCGCTCCACTCTTATCGGGGGTCAGGCCGGGGACCGGACCGGAGCACTACGTCTGCAAACATCTCTCTCGCTCGCGCTCCCTCCGCCGTGCGCCGCGGCCTGCCCGTGCGACAGAGATAGGCGGCCGGCCCATTGTTTCTGCGCAAAGAATATAGTGTATGTGTGTGTGTGGGAGAGAGAGAGAGAGTGGGAAGGGTAGAGGGAGACAAAGAGTGACAGACAAAGACGAAGATGCTTCGTGTATCGATTCCCAAGCTCTATTTTTCAAATGAAAAAAGAATGACGAAAAAAAAAAAGGGGGTGGTGATAAAATGCAGGTAGGGTATATGTAGCACATGTTGGTTCGAAGGGTATCACAAACGCACTGCAAAATAAGAAAAGAAGACTACCGAAAGTCGAAAAAAAGTGGAATGACAGTTTATTG
The DNA here is from genome assembly GCA_033675135.1 of Frankliniella intonsa. Taxonomy (NCBI): domain Eukaryota; kingdom Metazoa; phylum Arthropoda; class Insecta; order Thysanoptera; family Thripidae; genus Frankliniella; species Frankliniella intonsa. Next base: position 10,174,959 of record CM066248.1, read on the forward strand.
ATGAAGAAATAAATTAAGTGATGCGTAACTCGGATGTGACACGCACAGAAAAAAAAAAAAAAAGAAACGTCACAAGTGGCGGGCGATTCTCTGTATCGCCTCCGACGGGTCCGAGTCGTGGTTCAGGTTTCGCAAGTCGAAGTCGTCGTCCTCGTCCAGGACGCCGTCGTCCTGGTAGTCGTGGTGGAGCCCCCCTCCGGCGCGAGCGGCGCGCTCCAGGGTGTCCCGCGCGCGCCGCAGCGACTCCTGCCGGCCGGCCTCCTCGTCGTCGCGCAGCCGCCGCAGGAACGCCCTCGTGATGTGCAGCAGCGTGGCGTTGGGAGGGCGGGCGTCGGCGTCGGCGTCGGCGTCCTCCTGGCCGCCCGCGCGCCTGTACCGGCCCAGCAGACCCTACCGGCAGGCAGACACGACGCATTGTAAGATTAAAACAATGTCTGATTTTTGGAGGAAAAAGGAAAAAAAATTGAGGAACGTCGCAGTTGAACACTTGCAAGTGCACAACTGTTGAGTTGAACACTTACAAGTGTAGAACTGGCGTGCTGCACACTTGCGCGTGCTAGGCTGGAAGTTGCACACATACAAATGTTGAGCAGTTGAACACTTGGTTTAACAGTGCAGTGTTGCAGGGTTCGCTGTAGCTTACAGTGAAAATCACCGTATAAGCTTTCATTAGTGCATGCACACATGAACGTATTTTGAAATTTCGTTACATGTTAATTAAATTTCACAAAACGTAATGAAAAAAAAAATTATTGAATATCATTTCGAAAATTTTATGAAAATAGCTTCAGATCAAGTAATAAAAAACTAATGAAATTTTTTTTGCAGTGCAGGACTCACGCGGTACGGGTGCGGCGTGTACTCGGGCTGCTGCTGGCGCTTGCGCAGCGCCTCCGCGTCCTGCGCCTTGTTGGCCTCGATGGCCTGCAGCAGCGTGGCGGCCAGGTCGCACAGCGTGAGGCGGCGGCACGAGCACGAGGACGCGCCCGAGATCATGTTGAGCCCCGCCGTGATCAGGTCGTCGTCCAGCAGGCTGCGCGCGTGCCGGGCGTGCGCGTGCGCGTGCGCGCCGCCGTGGAGGATCACGCGTGCGGGGGAGGCCACGTGACCCCGGGGAGCCTGGAAGGACGTCACTCACTCACTCACAAGTGGGCGACATGCGCACCAGGGATGCCGCAGTACACTGGTAAAACTAAGGCGTAGTTGTACGCCTTTCATGAAGCGTACAGTCCGTACGCCCTGCTTCTTGAAGCGTACAAGAGCTCATGCGCTCTTTTCCTCCTATCTAAATGCATGGGGGAATTTTCTTGAAGCGTAGTTGTATGCTTCGAGAAGGGCGTAAAGTCTTCAAGGTAGTTGTACGCTTGAAAAAGACGTACAACTACGCCTTAGTTTTACCAGTGTAAAGTTAGGCAAAATACAGCGCACGCACGCGCACCTGTGCGGTGCTTGCGGTATCGCCTACAGATGTTGCCTAGTAGGCAGGCGGCGATACCGCCAGCATCGCACAGGCGTTCAAGTGCGGTTTTCTGCCTAACTTTATTACTGGCATCCCTGATTCGCACACTTTGAGTTTCCCGCGCAGAACGCGGCAGTGGCGGATCCAGAGGCTGACTTTGGGAGGGGCAAAGTAGCACTCGCTGCCTACTTACAGGGGCAAAGTATGGCCTTTTGCCCACCTTTCAGGCGGCTATCTAGGTGCCAAGGGGGCGGGGGGGGGGGGGGAATTGACACTTTGGAACGCCGGGCGGGGCGCTGCAGTCACCCGCCCCGCCCCCGCCGCTGCGGCCGGGCCGCTACCCCCGCGGTGTTGTTGTACTCACGGCGTGCACCAAGACGTCGGCGGTCGCCAGCAGCAAAACGAGGGCGGCGCAGGCGACAACATCCGAGGCGACGCGGCGGACCGTCGGCGTCATGGCGGAGCGGGGCGGGGCGGGGCGGGGCGGGGCGAGGCGGGGCGGGGCGTTCGACGTGCGGCGGGCGGAGCGGATGCGAACACCTTGCCGTCACGAAGGCCAACAAGCATCTCAGTCAGCAGGCGGGCCGGGCCCGGAGGTATATGCGTAAGCGAGCAATCCGCCTCGTCGCCAATCAGATGGCAGTGCCGATGAACCGACCGAACCGGGCGAGAAGCGAGGCGCGGGGTTCAATATCTGGGGTTCACCTGCAGCGCGGTGAGGCGAGGCGGGGCGGGGCGGGGCGGGGCGGGGCGGGGCGGGGCGAGGCGGGGCGTGGCGGGGTGGGGCGGCGAGGTTCATCGGGGAGGGTAATCGCACGGAACAGAGGGCAGCGACGCCGCATTGCGAGGCGAGAAGGTTTTCCGAGATTCAAATTTCAAGCGTAGGTGCAGTTAGTTTTCGAAAGTTTGCTTTCGTTTCCGAGCTGCGCTAGGCGAAAGTTTTATTTAGAGTGAGTGAAGTCGCGTAACTCCCGTACACGGTAAATCTGTTTCCTGGGACGCCCAGGAAAGTAGGTACTTTTCCAGGAAAGCTCTTGGGTATTTCCAGGAAAAGTACTGGAAAAGCCAGGAACTTTCCTGGAAAAGTACCTACTTTCCTGGGAGGTCCCAGGAAATAGATTTACCGTGTAAACGGCATGGAATGGCGGAGTTTTATATTTGCTTTTCCAATACAAAATGTGCCCGTGCACAGGGGTGTAAGGGTACCTATACATCCCGTGTATAAAAAGAAACGCAACAGGAAAAAATTGAAGCTTACTTTAGTCAGACGCAGCAAGTTACCGTGTAACGATGACCACAGCTAACGCGTCGCTTTGTCGGGGTGGGGTGCGTGTGTGTACACACACACACACAGGGACGCACAGGAAAGCACAACGGGGTAGACCAAGTTAAGTTTTTTTATTTCACGTTCATCAGTGCAGAATGTGAACACACTTGGTGCAACAAAGGTTGAGAATTTCAAGATCAAAAATACAAATGTAAAATTTTCAAGGTAAAACGGACATTTTTGAAACACGCAAAAGTGCCACAGACACATGCGGGTGTTAATTTTTCAAAGAATTGTAAATATTTTGCCGAAAAAAAACACACACACAACCTACTCACATTAAAAGCCCTCATCAAAATGAAATTCCAAGAGTCGAAAAATGAGATAAGGAGTACGATAGGGCGGTCCACCCGAAACATTTTTTTAAGTCCGAAAGGCGTGCGTCATACCGTTCGTTGCGCTGTGATGCCTGTCTGTGGGTTCATGCACTGACGTCGCCCCGGGCCGGGCCGGCGAGGACACCGCCTAGCAGCAGCCGCACGGGGGAGGGGGTGGGGGCAGGAGGCAGCCGCAGGCGGGGGCGGCGGCGCAGCCGCAGGTGGGGGCGGGCTGCTCACACACGCACACGGGCACCAGGCACTTGCGGCACTTGGGCTTGGGGGCGGGCACGAGGAACTTCCTGGTCTTGGTCACCTCGATGAGGCGGCCGCAGGGCGGGGGCAGGGCAGGGGGGCCGCAGCGCTTGCCGTGGTGGCCGTGACGGTGGCCGGGCAGGGCGGGGCCGCAGCCGCAGGGGGCGGGGCCGCAGGTCTGGCAGGGGGCGGGCGCGGGGGCGGAGCAGCCGCAGGGGGCGGGGCCACCACAGGTGAAGCAGGGCTGAGGGGCGGGCGCGGGGGCGGAGCAGCCGCAGGGGGCGGGGCCGCCGCAGGTGAAGCAGGGCTGAGGGGCGGGGGCGGAGCAGCCGCAGGGGGCGGGGCCGCCGCAGCCGCAGGGCGCGGGGGGCGCCGGCAGGGTCACGACGGACACCACCTCCTGGCCGCAGCCGCAGGGGCTGGGCGCGCAGGAGCCGCAGTTGACGGGGTGGGCCTGCGAATCACAGAATCATTTTTATAGCACTTGCTGATCGAGCAAAAATAATGATAACGCACAAACGAAATCTGTCGGTTTAGCATCACAGAGCACACTGGAAACTCAAGTTTGTGAATGTTATTGCACACTTGTTGACGCGTGGATTGCTATTCACACACTTGAACAAGTATTTCACACATTCACAGGGACAAGTTTGCAGTGTACAGATGAAAATGTGTAAGTAGCGGGAGACTTACCGAAGCCCACTGGGCGGCGCCCAGCAGCGCGGCGGAGACCAGGAGCGCCCTGAGGAGTGCTGACGCCTTCATGGTGGAGGAGTGAGTGCGGCTCCGGGGTGGCAGGCGCACTAACTTATACCGATTTGCGACACGTGCTCTCGCGATGCAGCGCGTCGCGCCCCCGCGGAACGCCGGCGCCAGCCCCACCCCGCCCCGCCCCGCCCCGCCCCGCCCCGCCCCGCCCCGCCCCGCCACACTGTGTTTGTAAACTCGGAGGTCCGAGCGAGGCCGCGGACGTGAGGGTGGACCGGCGGCCGGAAGGTGCGCGGGGACGCCGACGGTCGGCCGCGGTAGGGGCCGCGAGGTAGGGGGAACGACCCACATGGAGCGAAGAGCATAGGGCGCCTCTTGACCCGCGTCGACATCATATCCACAGCATCCATCTCAGTGTACCCGGCGCTTATGTTGGCATTTTTTTTGTGACTGGTAGTGTTGCCAGAAAAGTGGGCAATAAGTAGCCGAAACACGGTGGAGCAAAGAGGGGCTGCACCCGCGCGCCCGCCTACTAGGCAACACCTTAGCACAGATGCGTGCATGTTGCCTTGTAGGCAGGAGCACTTACTTTTCTAACACTAGTGACTGGGAGTAACCACCCGTTTCCTTGCTTTTTAAGTGTCCTTCGGCCTGAGCCGTACAAGGCTTTCCACAAATATTTGGCACTCCATGTCATGGGTCACACGAAAGGAAAAAAAAAGATAAGCTGAAATAGCTAATGCATTAGTCATTATATGTCCTTACGTGGGGATAATAGTTCTCTTAGCCGATGTTTAGCTGTAATAGATACTTTAGTGCCATGAGTATAATCATTATTTCCCGGAAAAGCTACCACCAATGTACAAAACTACACGTCGGTCTACGTATAAAACAAAATTGAAATCTCGCGAATACAGGTTGTGAAATCTTCCGTCGAATAACAATATTACGAGAATATGTGGGGGGAGCACGTCGCGTCTCATTTCTGCAAGCACGTTGACACACTTCTCTTCAGGTGCGTGGGTGTGTGACTCGAGACAACTTTTTGAAAGTTGTGGCCCTCGACGTCTGCAAGGTCTGTTGTGTGTTTTGAGTCCACATACATCCACCCGACAGGTTACTCTGACACCGCGAGGTTTGCGCTTGGACTGGCGCAATTAAACCAACATAATACCCGATAATTGTCATGGAAAAATTAATCTCATTTGTACCCAAGACGCCAAGTGCGTGAATGTCCGCATGTCCACTTGTCCCTACGAGAAGACGAGAAATTCCTTGGAAAATTAATTCAGACATTCAACTCGTCAAGTGTACCGGGTGTTTCTTTGAATGCGTAACGGGTTGCGTTGCGGGTTTGCCTACCCCATTCGCCCGTAAGGCGCCATGGCCCCTGCAGCGCTGGTGAGTATGCACTCCCGCAACGCTGTTACGCATTCAAAGAAACACCCGGTACTATAGTTGACACGCCTACAAGTGTACGAGAGACATTCACATACTTATGGGTTTGTAGTGTGCGTGTTCTGTGTGAAAATAATAGCATTGGTCAGAACAATGTCTGGTTGGAGGAGTGATAATTGGTGCGTTTTCAGAGGTGGGATAATTGTCAACACAACGGTGTACTTGATTTCAATTCATTTTATTGAATGTTGCCGGCGGGCAGGGGAGACCCACCCACTCTCGACGCACGCATCCCTCAGTTGCAGCCGCAGCTGGAGGAGGGGCGGTAGCAGGAGGTGCACACGGGGGCGGGGGCGGGGGCGGGGGCCGGGCGGTACACGATCCTCTTGGCGGGGGCGGGCACGTACTCGACGATGCGCTCCTCGACGGGGGCGGGGGCGGCGGCGCAGGGGGCGGGCGCCGGGGCGGCGGGCACGGGGATGTAGACGGGCACGGGGGCGGGCGCGGGCTGGTCCACGTAGTACACGGGCTGGGCCTTGGGCGCCTGGGGCACGTAGCAGGGCTCGGGCTCGGGGGCGGGCGCGGGCTGCTTCACGATCACGTACTGCTTGCGCACCACGGGCTGCGGCCGGGGCGCGGGGATGTAGGTGGGCCGCACCAGCGTCTTGCTGCAGCCGCCGCCGCACACGTCCTTGCCGGAGCTGGCGCAGCCGCAGGAGGCCTGCACGGGGACAGGAGGGCACAACGTTACAACTCGACAAAAAATTAAAACATTTTAACATTGAAACATTTTTTTAAAAAATGGAAAAAAATCGATACTTTTAAAAATCATAAATTTTGACAAATCACGAATTTTAAAAAAATCATACATTTTGAAAAGTTATAAATTTTGAAAAAATAATAACTTTTGAAAAATCATAAATTTTGACAAATCATGAAATAAAGACAAACAGACTTAAATGTGTGAATGTTACACACACTTAAAGGTGTGCGAGTATCCGTTTGCTATTCACTTAAACAGGCAAAGGTGAAAATTTCCCGAGGAAAGTCACACTCTTAAAGCAAACGTGAGAATGGAAATTCACACACCTACAATGTGACACATTCATACTTGCGAATTTTTTACTGGGACTTCATGACATGGCCATAACAGAACTTTGGTGGATCCTCCCGGACACAGCCGGACAACACCTTTCCCGCGCACAGAACAAACACTTACCGCGGCCATGCCGAGCACCAGGGCGAAGACGGCGAGAGCCGCGCACACGTTGACGGACTTCATGGTGCTGAGGAGAGTGGGTGAGTTCCGACCGCCGACTAGAGGGGAACTGGAATGGTACTTCCCCTAGGAACGTCCGGCCATCTTATACTGTTCTCGGGTCGCGAGCCGCGGCCCGCGCCTCCCGGGGGCGGGAGTGAGAGGGATGGCGATACGACACGTGCGCGGGCGGGGCGCGGGCGCAGCACGGGAAACATCACGCAGGGTTGTTAGTAAACTCGTCCAAGGTGGCGTGACGCCCAACGACCTCCGCCGGGGGGTCGTCAACTCCCCTCGACCGCGGTGACCCGAAACAGCTGGTAATACACGTGAAAATCGAGTAATCGACTGAGCGAGATAATTTAAGAGATATTGGCTGAGCTAAATTTGAATGAAATGTTTTCGGCTGAGCAAAATTTAAATTTAAATGCGCATTCCTGTCAAAAGAAGCCATGGTACACTGTAAAGACAAAGGCGCTCACTCCTACCTATAAAAAGGCAGGAACAAAATTTGCCGCCTAAGGGTGGCCCCACACCTGGCACGGATGCACGTCCGCAAGCTGAGTGTACAGGTACCCCCACAATGAACTCTTTTGGAGGTGATGGCATTAAAATTTGGGTACCAGTAATTTAATTCCTCTTCCTGCTTCCCCCTGCGCTTGGGCTCTCTGCGGGTAGGCCGCCACCTTCACACGAGTGCCTGGCGGGCTGGCCTACCCGGTGTGTCGCAGGCGCTCTCGTTAGCTGCGCCTCGGTAACGCCCATTGTGACTTAGGCCACCTTAAGGATAGGCGCTAAATGTGTGGGTAGTAAAAGCTTAACGCCTTTAGCTGGCTAGCTTCATATGAGCTCCGTGCCAATTTAGCGCCTTTCCAAAGGCACTGAGATTTAGTGCCCCAGGAAAGGCGCTAAACTTAGCCCTTAATTTTGTGCCTCAGGAAAGGCGTTGTTTGGCGCCTTTATTATTCCAGTGTAAGCGGACAGCAAGCTGGCGCGAGGCGTGAGTGTACATCTCAAGTTATAACTGGCTATAACTGGATGAATGAGACAGCGCTTATTTCAGATCGAACTCGCAGCATAGATGCACTTTTAGCTCTGCACGCGCTTTGTGTGTCTGTGTGGATGTGTGGATGTGTCGGGTCTTGATATGCGGTGTCCGTAGTGCGAGGAACCGAAAACAGCTCTGACAAACTTTTTTGCAGTTTGCAGAAATTATAATTATTATAATGAAATAGATTGTTCTTGCAGTGTATTTAGGTATTTTGGTATATCCTTTGCAATCAAATCAAGTCGAACTTCCGTGTGGGTAACTAACGGTGGGCTAGGAAATTAGGAAAAGGTGTTAAAATTGATGAGCCTTTTTTATTTTTGGCATTCCGTACAGACTCTGGCGCGCACCCTAACAAGGGCAGCCGCAGGAGGCAGCGGGCTGGGCGCAGGTGTTGCAGACCTGCTGGACGGGCCTGGCGACGGGCCTCCTCACCAGCTTCCTGGTGCGGATGACCACCTGCTGGCCGCAGGAACCCTGGGCCTGCTGACCGCAGGAGCCGCCGCAGCTGGAGGTGCCGCAGGAGTTGCAGGGCTGAGGAGCAGGAGCGGGCTGGTAGCAGGTGCTGCCGCAGCTGGAGCTGCCGCAGGAGTTGCAGGGCTGAGGAGCAGGAGCGGGCTGGTAGCAGGTGTTGCCGCAGCTGGAGCTGCCGCAGGTGTTGCAGGGCTGAGGAGCAGGAGCAGGCTGGTAGCAGGTGTTGCCGCAGCTGGAGCTACCGCAGGTGTTGCAGGGCTGAGGAGCAGGAGCGGGCTGGTAGCAGGTGTTGCCGCAGCTGGAGCTACCGCAGGTGTTGCAGGGCTGAGGAGCAGGAGCGGGCTGGTAGCAGGTGTTGCCGCAGCTGGAGCTGCCGCAGGAGTTGCAGGGCTGAGGGGCAGGCTGGGAGCAGGTGTTGCCGCAGGTGGTGCCGCAGGAGTTGCAGGGCTGAGGGGCGGGGGCGGGCTGGGCGCAGGAGTTGCCGCAGCTGGAGCTGCCGCAGGTGTTGCAGCCGGACTGCTGGACGACGGGGACGGTCTTGGTCTCAGTCACCTCGACGACCTCGGAGTCGGCACCCTGGGAGCAGGTGTTGCCACAGCTAGAGCTGCCGCATGAGTAGCAGGCAGCCTGGGGGGCGGGGGCGGGCGCGGACTTGTAGTAGACGGTGGCGGTGGGGGCGGGGGCGGCGGCGGCCTGGTAGTACACCACACTCTGGGCGGGGGCGGCGGCGGGCTGGGCGCACTTGCGAATGCAGTTGGCCTGGTGGGACACAGAGTAACACAAAATATAAGTGAAAATGTGCGATCAACGCTAGGGGATACTAAGCACGGGTGATTTCGCTCACTTTTGCACACAATTTATTGCACAAAACATATGGCAGCTAGCCAAGACAGGTCCTTCTTATACAGAACTGTTTGCTTCGACTCACCTCAGCGATGCCGAGCACCAGGGCGGCGAGGAAGCACGCCTTCAGCACGACTGCGGTCTTCATGGCGACGGTAGTGGCTCTGCAACGGGACGGAGCGGAATGACAGCCGAACGTCGGGTACACTGGCACTTTATACGAGGCGGGAGGGGCGCTGGCAAAACACGGGGGCTGTTAGTAAACTGTGCCGGGGAGCGGGGCGGGGCGGGGCGGGGCGGGGCGGGGGTGGGCCCGTACCCGCACCCCGTGCCCGAGGCTGCGTGGGCGGAGCAGCGGCGGAGAGCGGAGCGGCCCGCGGTGAGAGCAAAGCATTTGGTGACGACGCCCTGCCGCCTGATTCAGAAGAGCGCTCTCCTCGCTCTGTCTCTCTCGCTCTCATGACGCGCGCGGTATAGGTGCGAGAGAGACAGAGCGAGGAGAGCGCTCTTCTGAATCAGTCTGCTGTAAGACCGTGAAAGAGGACCAGACCAGCTATTTACGGGGAAGGGAGACGTGCAGAGAGCGATCAAGGGTTATACGGTGGTTATGCTCTGTGCTCAGCTAGATGGTGCAGAGCGCGAGAGTGAGAAGTTCCTCGCACGCCTACAAGTGTGTGGAAAACTTGTCGCACTCCTACAAGTGAAACTTTGTCACAGGAGTGCAAAAAATGTGGCACACACCTAGTGTGTAAAAACAGAATGTCACACACCTATGAGAGTGAAAATTTTGTCGCAAATCTACAAGTGTGTGAGAAAGTTCACTCGCCTGCAAGCGAGTGACCTTCGATCACGGCGCACAGTGCGTGTGAGGTTGCAGCCAAACAGTGTATACCAGAACCACGGACCGGCAAAAGCGATACAAACTAAAATAGCCCAATACAGCGACACAGCCGAACCCGATCCAAAACACCGATCCCCGCAGCTGACAGCAACATGAAGTAGGCCGCAGAGGCTTTTGGAGGAAAACGGCTTAGTGCGCGTTATTCAAAGCTCGTCCGATGGGGCACCTGCTAGGGGGCGCAACAGGCGAAGCGGTCCTCGTCTCTCAGCGCTCGAGATGAGCGGCCCCGCCCCGCCCCGCCCCGCTCGACCTCGCCCCGCCCCGCCCCGCCGGCCTCGCCCCACCCCGGCTCGGTCACTGCGCAGGTGCGGGGTTGGTGCTCGATTAGGCACTCTAAGACGTTCCACGTAAGGAAGCGTAGAAACGTGTCCCACGCTTCCATGCGTGGAATTGGAACTATGGAAACATTCTTGGCTTACGCCTCTTTGCGGTGAACATTTTGTTTGGTGAATGCCAGGTGCCGACTGGGCTGAGGGTGCTTCCGACATGTCACCTGTCTATGTCAGAAACTTGAGAAAACCCTTAGATCAGCAATATTAGGCCCGTGCCCGGGGACAGGACAGCCGGCCGGCGGCCCGGCTAATCCTTGTTATTATCCACAAGAAAAGCACGCCGATAGCGGTTACCTAAAGCCCCGGCACCTACACCGGCAACTAAGTCTGAGGTCCGCGGGAGCGTTAACGCGTTCAGCCTTCGCAGTAAACGCGGTGCACACACAGCGCACACGCACACTCCACGACCCTCATCAGCCGATACTCGAATTACATCTTAACCATCTTCAAGTCGAAGGGGGTATCAAGGTAGATTCGGATCAAAAGAGCACAACGCTAATCACGGGGGAGTCACATGATTCCAGGTAATCCACAAGTGTCGGGGGCCAAAGGGATGCGTCCGAAAGTCCTCGCTGCAGTGAGAGAGAAAGGTGTACTGAAACAATCAGGTGTGACGAAGGCGTACCAGGGCGCTGATTGGGCCCTGAGCGACCGCCCCGCCCGCCCCGCCTGCCCTGCCACGTCACCGCGAGGCGGCATGCGAGAACCTTTTGGTTTCCGCTCCCATAATGGACAGGTGTGGAGGAAAACCAGCAGAATACACGACAACTTTCAATAGTTTGTTACGGTCCAATCACACAGTAAAGAACGAAATGTGTCATTTGGTGTACTCATTTGTAAAACTTGGTGGAGCGTGAACTTCAACAGGATTATGTGAATGGTGTGTACTACAAAGTTTCGGAAAAGTCTCATGAAAGGAAATGACAAGCAAGTGCCAAGTTTTACGGGCGTTTATTTCACCAGTAAAGGCCTCTAACAGCAGCAGCTGGGGGCGGGCAGGGAGCAGCCGCCGCAGACCTTGGGAGGGCGCGGCAGGGAGATGGGCACGAAGCTCTTGGTGCGGGTGATCTCGACGATCTGGCCGCCGCAGCTGGGGGCGGGGGCGGGGGCGGAGCCGCAGCCGCCGCAGGAGGAGGAGCCGCAGGAGCCGCAGCCGGAGGCGGGGGCGGAGGAGTAGTACACGGGGGCGGGGGCGGAGCCGCAGCCGCCGCAGGAGGACGAGCCGCAGGAGCCGCAGCCGGGGGCGGGGGCGGAGGAGTAGTACACGGGGGCGGGGGCGGGGGCAGGGGCGGAGAAGGAGAAGAAGACGGGGGCGGGGGCGGGGGCGGAGCCGCAGCCGCCGCAGGAGGACGAGCCACAGGAGCCGCAGCTGGGGGCGGGGGCGGGGGCGGAGCCGCAGCCGCCGCAGGAGGAGGAGCCGCAGGAGCCGCAGGAGCCGGAGGCGGGCGCCGCCGCGAAGGAGTACAACACGGGGGCGGGAGCGGGAGCCACGCCGCAGCCGCCGCAGGAGGACGAGCCGCAGGAGCCGCAGCTGGGGGCGGGGGCGGGGGCGCTGCAGCTGCCGCAGCTAGGGGAGCCGCAGCCGCCGAACGAGGGCAGGCTCAGGCCGTTCAGCAAGATGGGCAGCGGGCCAGGGCCGTGGCACGGGGGGGCGGGCAGAGCCGGGGCGCAGCCGCAGGTGCGGATACACCCAGCCTGGGGAGAGGAGAAAAAAATAAGAATGAAACACACGCGAACAAAACTATAAAAATAGACAATTGTAATGCCGATTAACGCACTCAGCGCGGGGAATTTACAACCCCTGTTATGCTTTAACACGTTAGCGTGACCACATCGTGGTCCTGCCGCGCTTATTCAGCTCAGCATAGCTTTAATCTTACCTGAGCGAGGCCGAGGACGGCGGCGGCCACGATCGCAACGACGGAGACGGCCCTCATGGTGTTGAGCTAGATGTGCTTCCACTTGGGACAAGTCGGTCGGATGTGATGCGTCGGGGGCTGAGGCATTGCGTTTTATAGCGCTTCCCGCTTTTGGGGCTCATCGATACGGACGCGGGGGGGTGGCGTCCGAGGGCGGCGCATCACGCACCGCATAACCAGTGCCTCCACGGGGCGGAGCGAGAGAGCCGAGAACACGACAGAGTTTCGGACGCAGCACGTCCGTCCGCGAGCGCGCATTGCGACTAGCATCACGGCTTGTTTGTAAAACAGCGGCTCGGGCTAGGCGCTTGTATTTTTGAGTTTGTGGTGGAATTTTCAGAAACCTGGAATTGTTGCGTCTCGTCGTAGACTTGGGCTGTCGTCGAGGTCACTCGGCCCTTTCCGGGCGTGCATATGGAAACGGTACTTTCATTTTCACTTTGAATTTGAGAAATACCATACATAAAAATATTTTTAATTTTTTTATTAACTTTCTTATGTTACACGCTCTCTGTCGACTTGGTCTTAACTCCGCCATCGGTTTTCAAAAAGTAAAAAATAATGGGATTGAAAAATAAGTTAGTGAATGAGGTCGCATCGTATGTCAGCAGGTCCAGGTCGGCCCCTGAGGAGCGGGGCCCCCGGGGCCGGCGGGGGCGTGGCCGCCGCCGGGCAGGTGCAGGACGGGCGTCGGGCACAGCTGGCAGGGCAAGCCCGGGGCGAACAGGCGCACGGGCCGCCCCCAGGGGGCGGGACCGGGGGCGGGGCCGGGGGCGGCGGAGGTCGCCGGCCCCCAGACGGGCTGCTGAGGCTGCGGCACGAGGCGGAGGCCCCAGAGCGCGGCGGGGTGGTGGGGCCCCGGGTGCAGCCCCGGGTGGGGCGCGGGGAAGCCCCGGTGCTGCTGGGCGGGCCAGGCGGCCGGGGCCATGATGTGCAGGGGCGGCAGCGGGGCGCGCAGGAGCGCGTGCCTGTCGCCGTGCCTGCTGTGGGGCGCGGGGGCCACGGCGCGCAGGTGCAGCGCGCAGCCCTCGAACTGCCTCCAGGCGGGAGCCGCCCCTCCGCCCCCGCCCCCGCCGTGGTCGTACCTCGGCCGGTACGTCCTCCGCGGCGGCGCCGACGGCGGCCTGCGGTGTCGGCCGTGCCCGGCGTCGTGCTGCTGGAGGCCGTCGTCCTGCAGGGGCGGGTGGTCGGCCACCGGCGGGAGGTCGCTGACGTCCATGTCGGCGCCGGTAGGGACGCCGGCGGCGACGTCCTCACCGCCGTCTTCGTCGACAAGGTGGGTGGCAGGCTGGGCGCCGACCTCCGGTGGGCCGGCCACGCCGGGGATGATCTTCGTCCCCCCAACCTCGTCGGCGGCGCGCTCCGTTTCGCGGTGCGCCCGCTCGCCCGTCGGTTCGTCGGCGGGTTCCAAGGACGGCGTTCCCTCCACGACAGTCGGCGGCAGGATGACGCCCGCGTCGGCGGCATCGGCCCGCTCGCCCTTCTCATTGACGGCGTGGGTCGTGGACTCCATGACGGCCGACTGGTTTGACTGGGAGCAGCTCTAGAGGGGTAGATAGACAGGGGTGCGGGTCAGTTTAATGAAAAATCCTGCCAAGAAGACGACGAGGATGTGGTAGGCATAATCGCATAATGGTGATTGGTGCGCCATAAGATTCTTCACAGGGCGCCACAGTGGCGGATCCAGGAGGGGAGTAGCACTTTTTGCCTACTTATAGGAGAGACAAAGTATGGTTTTTAGCCTACCCTACAGGTGGCTATCTAGGTTAAGATATCCCCTTTATCTAGGTGCCATGGGGGCACCCCCCCCCCCTCCTGTAGCCGTGCCTGGGGCGCCAGTCCGCAGCCACTTGCAGTCACGTGTGGGAGAGAGAGAGGGAGCTATGGCCCGGCCCGGAAGGAGCGTCTCACTCTCACTCTCACTCTCTCTCTCTCTCTCTCTCTCTCTCTCTCTCTCTCTCTCTCTCTCTCTCTCTTTCTCACGACGCCCGCCGGGGGTAGTGCTCCGGCAGCTACGCCGCTGCCACGCGTCGAACGGCCGCGTCAGCGCCTCGCTAGACCGCGTGCGAAAAACGCAGGGCGCAGCGCCCGCGACGCAGCACTTTGCACCGCGCGAGAGCGAGAGAGAGACGGGGCGACTGCCTCCGAAGACCGCCCTCGTACCTCACGCTGTCCTTGTCGCACCCACGGCGGCAACCTATGTGGGACACGGTACTTCCCCTCGAGTGCGACAAGGACAGAGAACAGAGGATATTCGGAGGCAGTCGGTCTGGTCAGCAGACCGACCGGCGCCGTTACAACTCACCCCGTTGCGGCCCGCGGTGGCGGCGGCGGGGGCGACGACCTGCGGCGGGTGGCGCGCGGGCGTGGCGGCGAGTGGCGGCGGCGGCGGCGGAGCGGTGGTCAGGCGGACGGTCAGGGCGACTACCGCGAGCAGTGTCACCGCCGCGGCGACTATCAAGGTTGTGCGCGTCAGGGCCGCCGCCCCGGGGCACAGGCGGCTGAGCGCGGCGCACGGCCCGCGGCCCGCCGCGCCCGCGCCCGCCCCGGCCCCGGCCCCGCCCGCCTCCAGCAGGTCGAGCGCCGGCCGGGCGGCCAGCCCCGCCACCGCCATGGTGGCCGCGATCCTCGCCGCCACGGCGGCCGACGGCGGCGGCCTCTTGCCGGCGGCGCACGCGCACAGCGGGGGCAGGCACGAGTGCGGCGGGGTCATCTGCGCATGCGCGCGCGAAACGCGAAAAATAATAAAAAAATTAAGACAGAATTAAATGGCGTCATCGGGATCGGCGGGCCGCGCGCATGCGCGTTCCTCTCCGGCCGGTTTCGACAGGACCGCCAGGCCGGGGGTTCCTTACCTCGTTAAAGGGCGGGGGGCAGGTCTAACACGCGGGCCGGCCGCCACCATTTCCAACAGGCGACTCACAAGACACAAATCCAGAGCAAACCGCCAGGCGGGCGCCTTCGCCTCGGGCCGCGCCGCGCCCGGGGGACTCGACTGTGTGCAGTGCTTAGCTAAGCACGGGCTGCATAATGGCCCAAACCGCACGGTAAAATGAGGTTCTTGAATTTCAAGAAACTTTTGTTTTTTACCGTGAAACGCCGTAAGAGGAAGTGTGTGCTGGGGTGAAGCTGGGAAAAACCCGGGGCGCATGGGGTAGCCACCCTGCCCTACAACATGCGCGCGATCCCATCCCGCTCCACCCACAGGCGCCGGCGCCAGGGCCGGCCAAAGAAACCCCCCGCAGAAACACACACTGTACTTCCCCATTCGGTTTGCGCTCTGCTGCAGGCCAACGAGTGCGTGGAGCAGGACGGCGACCGGAGGCGCATGGGTGGTCACTCTGCCCTACAACATGCCCGCGATCCCGTCCCGCTCCGCCCACAGGCGCCGGCGCCAGGGCCGGCCAAAGACACCCCCGCAGAAACACATACTATACTTCCCTATTCTGTTCGCGCTCTGCTGCAGGCCAACGAGTGCGTAGAGCAGGACGGCGACCGGGGGCTAGGGAGCCTGGAGGGACCCTCCAAACTCCCTAGCCGGACATGCGCGAAGGCACCCCGCCTGTGAGAAGGCAAAACGCGCAACAGGGGGGCCCGCGTAGTGGCCACATCCTGGTCACGGCCCCGACCACAAACTGTGTCAGTCTGTCGGGATGTGGGACGCGTACGCCGAATCGCCGCGCCGCGCTGCGCTGCACCCTGAGATGCTGACCGCGGTCCATTTTAACTTTCCCTTTCATCGACATTGTAAACACCTCTGCCTTTGTCTTTGCGTTTTGGGGTCGTCATCTCTGGGGCGAGTATATATAGCGGGCCGCAGCCGACCGGCCGGACACTCCCGACAAGTCCAGCATCTCGACCGCCTACAACTCGCCCAGGAACAACACTAGGATCAGGTAAGCGTCACCACGCCGCAGGAGGAGCCGGAATATTGTAAACTTTTTTGACTGCCGATAAATGTGTTAAAAAGAGAAAGTCTGAATAAGATTGACGGATCTGGGTTTTATATCTATTTGCAGGTAGGCGACGGGATGCCGCGCCCGGAGGACTCCGGAGGCTAGCGCCGGCGCGGCGGGGAGCGCGGCCAGCTCCCGGAGACGCCAGGCCGACACAGAGACGCCCGACGCGACGCCCGACGTCTGACGCGCGACGCCATGGCGACGCCTCGCAGCGAGGACGACGCCGGGGCGGCGCGGGCCGGCGCATCAGAAAGGGGATGACGTCACCGACAGGACGGCCACGGCAAGAAGAGCACGGGGCTCAGGAAACACGAGCCCAGTGGAGCATCAAGCATATCAGCGCGGAGCGGAGCACCAAGGACAGCCAGGACACCCGACCACAGTCACTGGCAACCTCATTCGCTCATTACCATCATCATGACCTCATCATTGTGCATCCAGAAAATAGTTTTTTTACTGCAGGATTTTCTTTAAAAATTAAACATGAGAATTATTTTTAAATTATAAAAAATGTTGGCAAGATTTTCATTTATGTAATGAGTATTAGCAAATGAGCCATTTTTTTGATGTTTTGTCGTACCATTACAATATCATAGTCATATCATCATACTTCAGTTTATCAATCATGTCACTGTCATTTCATTACTTCACTATCGTATCATTGTCATTTTATTATGTCATTATCGCATCATCGTCATTTCATTATGTCAGTATCGTATCATTGTCATTTCATTATATCATTATCGTATCATTGTCATTTCATTATTTCATTATCATATCATTGTCATTTCATAATCCCACCATCATATCATTGTACTTTACACTACAAACTATGTGTCGTCCTTGAGCTACAATGCTTGTCTGTTTCCGCTTCTCAAGAAAAAATAAATAAAAAAATTACAAATAGCATTGTCAACTTTTGATCGATCTCTGAATATTTTTTACAAGGAAAATGCCGCAGTGGAGCTTACTAACTGTTTAAAAAACAACCAATAAAAAAACTGGCACACGCATTTATTGCTATATTCAAAAATAATTACATAAACTATTCCTGCTTGGGTTTCATGTGGCGTTGGAAAAGGACGAAGACGAGGATGCACACGGCGAGCTGCACGCCAACGACGCCGATCACAGCGGTGGAGGACATGCCCTGGCCGCAGCAGGTCGGCGCGGGGGCGGAGGCGGGGGCGGAGGCGGGGGCGGGGGCGGGGCCGGCGCAGGAGGAGGCGTCGGCAGAGGCGGCACCTCCGAGGCCGGGGTTAGGGCAGGTCGCGGGACCCATGAAGGGGTCAGTCTCAACAGCGTCATGGGCGCACGCGGCCGCCAGCAGCTGTGACACGGATAAAGCAAAACGACATGAGATTCCACAACTTATGCGACAACATTGAGTTTTCCAAAAGAAGAAGATCGCCACCACGTGACTAACGCCCACCCACACACTCACCGATAGGTACAGGCAGAGCAGAGCGTAGGCCGCCATGTTGCTGGTCTCGATGGTCGCGCCGGGCTGAGCGCGCGAGGCGGGCCAGGCGCTGCATTTATACGGTTCAGATAGAGCGCTCCGCGCGCACCTCCCAGGCGGCCGGGGCCGGGCCCGGGCCGGGCAGCCCACCCCCAGCCGCCCAGCGCAGCGTCCAGGGCAGCTGCATCTCCGGTAACCGGAGCATTATTTTGTCTCCGGAGCCGGAGCGGGCTGGTGACCTTGACCAGCCCGGAGTTCAAGACTAGACGTGAGGCACTCGGTTTAAAGGGTGTCGGCGCAGAACCACTGGACGCGGGACCTCACGGACGTCTGTGAGGTGTACTCAGCATAATAACATCTCGGAGATTTTACGTCACGCATTTTCCAGGGTGTCGCCTTCGCGCATCACGCCTCAAGCTCAGCCACTTCCTCCACCTGCACCACTTCTACCACCACCACCACCTCCACTGCTGCTGCTGCTGCCGGCTCCAAGGCGGCGGCCAGCGACAGAGTGAGGGTGTTGATGTTGATGTTCCCGTCGGAACTATAAAACCTGCAGCGCCTTTTGTCGCGGCGTTAGAAGTCGCCATGGATCCGTCCGCCTCCAACACCGTGCTGACCGTGGCCTTGTTATTTCTGCTTGGCAGCGGGGCTGCTGCTCGGCCGGCGAGCACCGCGGCCGCCCCGGCCGTAAGTAGAACACGGCCCTCGCCCCGCCCCGCCCCACCACGAGTCACCAGCACCACGCCACCCACCTGCTGCATTCCGGACGGGGGGCGCACCGCAATCATCACTTCGGGAATTCATTTTTTTGAAATGGTGTATTAACTGTTTTTTGTGTTCTTTTTGTTTTCTAGAGTGCGTGTGTGGGGACATCGACGCAAGTGCCACTCATCCCCCATGCTGAGGTAAGCGCATTTTATCTGCACGTGTTTATACTTTTATCGCTTTTATACCTTAGAAAAGCCTCCGGTGCGCCAAAAAACGCTACAAATGTATTTTTTTTTTAATATTACGAATTTTATTGTTTTTCCCTGCATGCAGCCTGTGGTGGTGTTCGGCTCGGGCCGCAGCCTGCCCGTGTCCGCGCACCGCCGCATCCTGGACGCGCTGCACGCCGAGGCCCCCCTGACGGTGCGCCTGGCCTCGGGCGAGGAGCGGACCTTCGCCTCCGGCAGGTAAACCTGCTGCTGCCTGTGCTGCCGGTGAAGTAGGCAATACAGCGCCCAAACAAAGCGGAGCGAAACGGGCTGCACCTGCGTACTAGGCAACACGCACGCACCAGTGCTAAGGTGCTGCCTAGTATGCAGGCGCAGATGCAGCCCGCTTCCCTCAGCTGTGTTTCGGCGGCTTATTGCCTACTTTCCCAGAGCAGCTCTAGTCGACTAGATCTGTGTAGATAAGCACCCGACGCGCTCGCCCCCAGGGACTACATGGCCGAGGCGGCGTCGCCGGCGGGCGCCGAGCTCCGCGGCGCCGAGCTGATCGTGCCCGCCGAGGCCTTCCCCTGCGAGGTGGTGGCCGACATCATGGAGATCGACTTCGCGCAGCGGACGTACCTGGTGCTGCCCGGCGGCGAGACCGTGCCCTACGTCCGCTACATGGAGCAGCACGACGACGGCCTCGGCGCGGCCGCGCGCTACCCGGCCGCGGCCGGCGCCGTCCTGCACCACGGCGAGCAGCCCGTCAACGCCGTCAGCTACCCGGGGTGCAACCCCTACCAGCACCAGCCGCTCTACCACAAGCAGCCCGCCGTGTACGACTGGCTCACCCCCTTCGACAAGGACATCCCCGAGGACCAGCTCCAGGTCAGCGACGCGCATTCACAATAAGAATCCGAAATAATTGAAAAGGTCAAGGCAATGTGTACTGGATAAATTCACATGACCTTTTTTTCTCTCGCCGCACCGCAGGTTGTCATCGGCGGGACGCAGCGCCTCAGCATGAGGGTGCACGACGCCATCCTGGACAGCTACAAGGCCGAGCAGCCCGTCGAGGTGGACCTGGCGTCCGGGAGACACGTGACCGTCAAGACGTACGAGGAGCTCATGGGCAACGCGGTGGACCCGCGCTACCTGGGCGCGCAGGTGCGCCTCGCGGGCGGCGAGGTCAAGGTTCCCATCGCCACCTACCGCGCCGTCGTGGACGCCCACAAACACAAGGGGGTCTACGTCGCGGACCCCGACGACCACCGGGTGCTGTACTCGGAGTTCGCGGAGCGGCGCAAGGCCGCCAAGGAGGACAAGAAAAAGGACAAGAAAAAGAAGAAACACCACGAATAAAATGTATGCGGATTGGGGTGGGGCCAGTAGGGTGAGGGTTGCCATTTCACTGACTCAAATAAAGGCAAGGATGCAATCACACCCAACACCTCCATATTCCGGACGCGAAGAGAGAACTGTAGGGTAGGCCACCCGCCCAACTCCCAAGCGCCTGCAAACTTAAGATAGGCAGACCCGCCAAACAGACAAGGCGGCTGGGTTGCCTACTCCGCAGGCGTTTCTTGACCTGACTACAGGACGTCCGCAGCCTTATGCACTCCTGCTTTCACAACTTTAATGAAGCGACTGTTCTTATCGTCATGATGTCAGCCGTGAGCAAATGTGCACACTTCACACCAAAACAAGTGACAATATTGATACGTATTAATGGTATTTATTAACTATTTATGTACATACAATTCTTATTATTAATTTATATTTTATTATGTACCTGTCTGTATGTATAAAAGATAATTTAAACTAATACTTTATTGTCCGCAGTCCTCGTAATTTCACGGCATCAGTTCAGAGCCCTGTGACTGCTGCCCACAGAAGTGTGACCTTGATTAGACATGACGCTGGAAGTGTGCTGCGGTGTGGGCGCCCAGCTGGTGGGGCGGCGCTGCCCCCAGGGCGTGGCGGCGGGGGCGGCGCTGGGAGTAGAGGAGCGATGCACGTGGACGGTGCTGCTGGGGGTGGGGGCCGGGGTGGGGGTGGGATGCCGTTCGGGGGCGGCGGTCGGTCGCGCTGTGGCGGCGGTGGGCGTGGACGGCGGCGGCGTCGGGGGCGGCGGGGTCGTCGTGGTCACGTCTCTGGCGGGGCCGGCGGAGGCGGCGGGGGCGGGCGTCCACACGTGCGGGGTGCCGTGGTGCCGGCTGGGCACCAGCCCCGGCGGGAACAGCGCGTGCAGCCAGGCGGCCATGTCGGCGCGGCCGGCGAGCTGGTGCAGCGGGCAGGTCGTGCCGTCGGGGAGCTCGAGGACGGCGTCGGCGCGGCCGGGCTCGAGCGCGCTGCGCACCGCGCGGCAGTACGTGTCCCCCGTGACCGCGGCATGCGCAGACACGCGCACCTGCTGAGCGGGTTGCCGGCGGACCGCGCGCTCGAACTCGCCGAAGTCGGAGAACCGGCGGCCCGCCCCCGCCGCGTCCCTCCAGCCGGCCTGCAGGTAGTGCTCCAGCACGAGGCGGTAGTCACGCACCGGCACGCGGGTCCGCCCGTCCAGGACGACGTGGCCGACGGGCCGGGCCAGGCTGGGGTCTTGCATCCAGGTCGGCGGCGCGCTGCTGCGAGTCGACCGGGCGGGCGACTCCTCCTCGTCGGGCTGCTCCCAGGACGGCGGGGGCGGCGGGTTCCACAGCATGGGCTGGTCCCAGCCGTGGTGCGGCGGCCCCTGGTGACCCGCGCCGCGGTCGTGCGGGTCGGGCGCGTGGTGGGGCGGGGGGCGCTCCCAGTCCGGGGCAGACAGCGGGGAGGGGGCGGAGTCGTCCCAGGCGTAGCTCGTCTCCCACGCGGGTTGGTACGGGGCCATGTGCTGGTGACCAGGGGAGGACATTCCAGGAGGCTGAACATGCTCCTGCTGGTGTTGGGTTGGCACCACTGTCTGCTGCTGCGCCTGGCGGTGAGACAGTCGGTGAAAGGTTGGCGGCAGTGACTCCTGCTGGCTGGCGGCGGTCACGTGGTGAAGGGTGGGCAGCGGTTGATTGGACGGCGCAACTTGCTGGTGAGTTGGTGGCCCTGGTTGCTGCTGATGAGTCACTTGATGTGGTGGTGGTAGCACTGGCTGTTGGTAGGGCGGCGGCGCAGGCTGGTGGTTCGTCGTTACGTGCTGGTAGGTTGGCGGGACTGGCTGATGGTTTGGTGTCACGTGCTGGTAGGTTGGCGGGACTGGCTGATGGTTTGATGTCACGTGCTGGTAGGTTGGCGGGACTGGCTGATGGTTTAATGTCACGTGCTGGTAGGTTGGCGGGACTGGCTGCTGGTTCCAGCCGCCATATCCGGACGCCGGGCCGGGGCCGGCCGGGCCCCAGGCCGCGTTATCGTAGTACGGCCAGGACTGAGTCCGCGCGTACGGGGAAGTCCAGTAGCCCTGGCCCGGCCCAGGGGGGTACGGCTGCTGCCAAGCAGAGGCCTGCACCAGAGAACAACCGACCGAGTTAGTGAGAGCCGAAGAAAGGCACACGGGAAAAGTGCACAAGTTTGGGATCCAGCACAATGCAGCCAGAAAAGCAGGCAAAAAAAAAAACGCCAAACACACAGGTGTGTGGAGCGGTGTCTCACGACAGATAAATTGGCAAAGATTCCCACGGATACACCAGTGTGAGGCAGAGGGGTATCTCCGCCCGCCTAGCCTACTAGGCAAACTCACCACACGTGAGACTGACCATCTTTTACCTAGTAGGCAGGTGCAGATAACCGTCTGCCTCACAACAGTGTATGCGTGACAATTTTCGCCTACACATCTGACACTGGCCCTTCCTCTGCACACGAGTGTTGATGCTGCCTAGTAGGCAGGCGACAACACCGACCGCCCAACCCTGCTGTGTTGGCCGTTTTCTTTTTGTTTTGCCTATTTTCCTGGCAACACTACTCATGCAGCACACTTACCTCAGAGACAAGGATGAAAAAAATGGCACACAAGCATGACATTCCAGCCGGACGGCGGCGGGTCGGCGCCATGGCGCTGCGGGGGACGCGGCGGGGGCGTGCTCCTCCAGGGCGTGCTAGGGGCCGTTTGCGGGCCTGCCTGGCCTCCCCGCGGCCCGGCCCGGGCCCCAGGAGGGGCAGGGCAGGGCAGGGCAGGGGCGCGCTCATTGTGCGGCGGGATGCTGAGCTCGTCGCGCGAGATGCACGGGTAAGCACTCGGCCGAGCCGGGCCGGGGCCACGCTAGGCGCTACACGCTAAGGGCGAGGTTCTTCGATGACGTAGCCATTTCCCGAATTCAATTCAGTGCTGCCAGAAAAGTTAGGCAAAAAAACCGCCGAAGCGCAGCTGCGCGGAGCGGGCTGCGCATCGACGCCTGCCTACAAGGCAACAGCCCTCCAACACGCGTGCGCAGGTATTGCCTAGTAGGCGGGGGGAGATACGCGCCTGTTGGACTCTGGCGAGTTTTTG
This sequence comes from Frankliniella intonsa, assembly GCA_033675135.1. Taxonomy (NCBI): domain Eukaryota; kingdom Metazoa; phylum Arthropoda; class Insecta; order Thysanoptera; family Thripidae; genus Frankliniella; species Frankliniella intonsa. The sequence goes on from CM066248.1 coordinate 10,197,992, forward strand.
CCTTACTTTCTGGTAACACTGATTCGCGAAACGTATAGTGATGGTGTCGCGGTTAAACCCTTTTCCTCATAGCATTTAAGCCCCAGTGTTTCGCCCCTGCTTTTTGGTTGCACGCTGTGTCACTTTGCAGTGCGCAATAATTATTGTTTTTAGCAAGGGTTCATTGACAACACACGTCATGAGGGGTGGGTGGGGGTGAAGTCAACAAGTGCCGAAGACAATGGGCGGAAAGGCGCCGGCGTGGCGGGGTAGCGCGCCTCATTGTGCTGCTCGAGCTTTGGACGCAGATTTGGGCGTGTGTCCCCCAAACCGTGCGGCCGAGGTCCAAACACGGCCCATCTGGCCGGGGCGGGGCGGGGCGGGGCGCACACTTGGGCGATTTAAACATGGCAATTTGAAGTGGCCGTGTCTCACAATAAGTAAGCGAGTGGCCGTGGGCGGACGCAGTTTAGTAACGCGCGTGCAGCCATGACAAGGATCTCGGCCGCCGCGGCGGGAGCGCTGGCGCTGCTGCTCTGGGCGCAGGTAAGGAGCATCGGGGATGAGTGAGTGAAAGTGAAAGCAAGTGAAAGGCGGTCACGTGATGGTGTTGCGCATGGCCGGTCCGGGAGAGCGCGCGCGCGCGCGGAGGTCGGGTATTCGCACCCTTACGGTTCCGCGCGCGCCCTGCCGCAGCTACTCACATCGTGCTCGGACCTCGCGAACCGCATACTAGTGCAATATTTTTGCAGAGACAATAGTTCAGCCGGCGTTTGCGTTTTACCCGGCCGTCAAATTTTTCTTTGACTGCATTGCCAGCAGGTACACTGATAGAGGCGTTGTCTCGAAGCAGACGCCTGGGTGGGGGGGGGTAGAAACAAAGGACAAGAGGGTTTTATCGGGGTGTTCGGGGCGTGATACATTCGAGACAACTCCTGTAATTTCTTTGGCTTTGTGTCTTGTTTCAAGAAAAGTGAGGTACGGTGTGTCGTTTTTTGAGCGCACTTGGATAATTGTTCTTACGTTTCTCGGTTTTAGCTCGGAGGCAGCCATGTCATCCGCACGACGCTGCCCTCTGCCGAGAACGAGGACTGCCACCCCGCGTCACCCTACTCGCCCTACTCCTTGTTCGGCGGCTACGGGGGCGCCCCAGGCGGCGGCTGGCGGCGGCTACGGCGGCTACGCGGCCGCGGCCGGCCGCTACTTCCTGCCGGCCTTCAGCTACGTCATGCCGCTGTTCGCCGCGCCGCCGCCCATGGCGCCCAGCGTCGAGGAGGCCATCCTGCAGCAGCTCATCGAAGCCGAGAAGGAGAGGTGCCGCGTCCAGGAGGAGCATCACCATGCCAGCACCGAGTCGCATTCGAGCAGCGAGCACCCGACGACAACCGAGCACCCCCCGGTCACCGAGCACCCCCCGGCCACCCCGCACCCTGCGACCACCGAGCACCCTCCGGCCACCGAGCAGCCGTCGACTACCACCGAGCACCCAGGGGAGCACCCTACCGCCACCGAGCACCCACACGAGCACGGCGAGGCCTACAAGCACGAGGTGACGTACTACGACGAGGACGGCCCCAACTCTCCGGCTGGGCTGCCCGAGGACGAGGACGAGGATGAGGATGAGGACGCCGACCACCGCCAGACGCACAGCACTATCACCGAGCACCACGAGGAGGAGGCGGAGCCCGAGGACTACGAGGACTCCGAGGAGGAGCACTCCTCCACTTCCGCACACCACGACGTCATCGAGTACTACCGCATCCCGGCCTCCCATTTCCACACCAAGACGACGCGGCGCGGGACCGCGAACCCCTACGCGCACTACGTCCACAAGCACCTCCCGGCGGAGGAGCCGTCGCACAAGACCACCAGCAGGAAGACCACGAGGAGGAAGACCACCACCAGCAAGCAGGTGGACACGGAGGACGACCAGCCGCACCGCCAAACCTCCAGCAGGACGCGGAAGTCGAAGACAACGTCCGAGGAGAGTCACGCCGCGCCGAGCCACAAAACGACCAAGACCACCACCACGAAGACCACGCGGAAAACGACTCCTCAGGACGACGAGTCGGGCCACCACGAAGACCAACAGCAGCACGGACGCCGTAAAGTGACGCGGAAAACCACCCGAAAGCACACGACTCACCACGAGCCGACGCACACGGAGAAACACGAGACGCATCCAGACGCAGAGAAGACCAAGACCACCACGAAGCACGAGGAGAGCCATACGACATCGGCCAAGACAGACCACCAGCACAACGATGGCGTACATGAAGGGGGCGAGAAGAAACAGCATAAGGAGTCGAGCTCGAGTTTCATACACCACGAGTCTAAGCACGGGTCGGCCGCCGCCCACAAGGAGGGCGATCACCACGCTGCGTCCTCTACCAAGCAGGGGTCAACCGCCGCCCACAAGGAGGGCGATCACCACGCTGCGTCCTCTACCAAGCAGGGGTCGACCGCCGCCCACAAGGAGGGCGATCACCACGCTGCGTCCTCTACCAAGCAGGGGTCGTCCGCCGCCCACAAGGACGATCACCATGGGTCAACCACGAAAAAGCAGTCAAACGGCAGCAAGGATGAGCACCACGGCAACCAGGGTCACGCCGAGCACCACGGCAACCAGGGTCACGCCGAGCACCACGGCAACAAGGGTCACTCCTCCACCGCTGCCCATAAGGATGAGCACCACGCTGCGTCCTCTACCAAGCAGGGGTCGACCGCCGCCCACAAGGAGGGCGATCACCACGCTGCGTCCTCTACCAAGCAGGGGTCGGCCGCCGCCCACAAGGACGATCACCATGGGTCAACCACGAAAAAGCAGTCAAACGGCAGCAAGGATGAGCACCACGGCAACCAGGGGCACGCCGAGCACCACGGCAACCAGGGTCACGCCGAGCACCACGGCAACAAGGGTCACTCCTCCACCGCTGCCCATAAGGATGAGCACCACGCTGCGTCCTCTACCAAGCAGGGGTCGACCGCCGCCCACAAGGAGGGCGATCACCACGCTGCGTCCTCTACCAAGCAGGGGTCGGCCGCCGCCCACAAGGACGATCACCATGGGTCAACCACGAAAAAGCAGTCAAACGGCAGCAAGGATGAGCACCATGGCAACCAGGGGCACGCCGAGCACCACGGCAACCAGGGTCACGCCGAGCACCACGGCAACCAAGGTCACGCCGAGCACCACGGCAACCAGGGTCACGCCGAGCACCACGGCAACCAGGGTCACGCCGAGCACCACGGCAACCAGGGGCACTCCTCCACCGCCGCCCATAAGGATGAGCACCACGCCGCGTCCACTACCAAGCAGGGGTCGGCCGCCGCCCACAAGGACGATCACCATGGGTCAACCACGAAAAAGCAGTCAAACGGCAGCAAGGATGAGCACCATGGCAACCAGGGGCACGCCGAGCACCACGGCAACCAGGGTCACGCCGAGCACCACGGCAACCAGGGTCACGCCGAGCACCACGGCAACCAGGGTCACGCCGAGCACCACGGCAACCAGGGTCACGCCGAGCACCACGGCAACCAGGGTCACGCCGAGCACCACGGCAACCAGGGGCACTCCTCCACCGCCGCCCATAAGGATGAGCACCACGCCGCGTCCACTACCAAGCAGGGGTCGGCCGCCGCCCACAAGGACGATCACCATGGGTCAACAACGAAAAAGCAGTCAAACGGCAGCAAGGCTGAGCACCATGGCAACCAGGGGCACGCCGAGCACCATGGCAACCAGGGGCACGCCGAGCACCACGGCAACCAGGGTCACGCCGAGCACCACGGCAACCAGGGTCACGCCGAGCACCACGGCAACCAGGGTCACGCCGAGCACCACGGCAACCAGGGTCACGCCGAGCACCACGGCAACCAGGGTCACGCCGAGCACCACGGCAACCAGGGGCACTCCTCCACCGTCGCCCATAAGGATGAGCACCACGCCGCGTCCACTACCAAGCAGGGGTCGAACGCCGCCCACAAGAAGGGCGATCACCACGCTGCGTCCTCTACCAAGCAGGGGTCGACCGCCGCCCACAAGGAGGGCGATCACCACGCTGCGTCCTCTACCAAGCAGGGGGCGACCGCCGCCCACAAGGAGGGCGATCACCACGCTGCGTCCTCTACCAAGCAGGGGTCGACCGCCGCCCACAAGGAGGGCGATCACCACGCTGCGTCCTCTACCAAGCAGGGGGCGACCGCCGCCCACAAGGAGGGCGATCACCACGCTGCGTCCTCTACCAAGCAGGGGTCGACCGCCGCCCACAAGGAGGGCGATCACCACGCTGCGTCCGCTACCAAGCAGGGGGCGACCGCCGCCCACAAGGAGGGCGATCACCACGCTGCGTCTTCTACGAAGCAGGGGTCGGCCGCCGCCCACAAGGAGGGTAACGGCCACACCGGGGTGGTGCACGAGCACGGTTCCAGCACCACTCACCACCAGCAGTCGGCTCACGACGCAGCCAAGCAGTCTGCAAACGCTAAGCATGGCGGGTCGTCTGTGACCGGTGAGGTGCACCTGGGTGCGGGTCATGTCGAGGTCAAGTCGGACGTGAAGTCAGGCGGCGAGGAATCGCACAGCGGCTCCGCCAAGGAGGCGAGCAAGTCGGAGTCGAGCGCTGCCAGCGCTAAGAGTGACGCCGAAGTGTCCAAGGACGGCGTCAAACTCAGCTACGAGTCCAGCAGCTCCTCGCAGGCGGGCTCGCAGTCCCAGGCCAGCTCCTTCACCAGTGAGAGTGGCGGTTCCTCAGAAGTAGAGGTAGAGGTCGTGGAGTACACCGAGGAAGAGTCTTAGAAGATAATGAAATTGTAAACCTTGACCTGATTTTATAAGTGGACGGTTTGTTATGCAGATGTGAAAATTTTGTATGTAAGACGATCAAATAAATAATAAAATACTTTCACAATTCTGTTGATTAAAAAATTGTAAGACACCAATAGAGATAGTTTCAAAACTACACTTAAAAAGATCAAGAGAAAAAATATTTGCAATCTTTTTACAATGATGCCACATAGCATACTCTTTCCGAACCCTTTACGTTCCTTTTCTTACACCCAAGTACAGTAGTACCTGATTTTATAAGTGGACGGTTTGTTATGCAGATGTGAAAATTTTATATGTAAGACAATCAAATAAATAATAAAATACTTTCACAATTCTGTTGATTAAAAAATTGTAAGACACCAATAGAGATAGTTTCAAAACTACACTTAAAAAGATCAAGAGAAAAAATATTTGCAATCTTTTTACAATGATGCCACATAGCATACTCTTTCCGAACCTCTTACGTTCCTTTTCTTGCACCCAAGTACAGTAGTGCCTGACTTTATAAGTGGAAGGTTTGTTATGCAGATGTGAAAATTTTATATGTAAGACAATCAAATAAATAATAAAAAACTTTCACAATTCTGTTGATTAAAAAATTGTAAGACACCAATAGAGATAGTTTCAAAACTACACTTAAGAAGATCAAGAGAAAAAATATTTGCAATCTTTTTACAATGATGCCACATAGCATACTCTTTCCGAACCCTTTACGTTCCTTTTCTTACACCCAAGTACAGTAGTACCTGATTTTATAAGTGGACGGTTTGTTATGCAGATGTGAAAATTTTATATGTAAGACAATCAAATAAATAATAAAATACTTTCACAATTCTGTTGATTAAAAAATTGTAAGACACCAATAGAGATAGTTTCAAAACTACACTTAAAAAGATCAAGAGAAAAAATATTTGCAATCTTTTTACAATGATGCCACATAGCATACTCTTTCCGAACCTCTTACGTTCCTTTTCTTGCACCCAAGTAGTGCCTGATTTTATAAGTGGACGGTTTGTTATGCAGATGTGAAAATTTTGTATGTAAGACGATCAAATAAATAATAAGAAACTTTCACAATTCTGTTGATTAAAAAATTGTAAGACACCAATAGAGATAGTTTCAAAACTACACTTAAGAAGATCAAGAGAAAAAATATTTGCAATCTTTTTACAATGATGCCACATAGCATAACTCTTTCCGAACCTTTTACGTTCCTTTTCTTGCACCCAAGTGGTGCCATTTTAATTCTCTGGAAACTTTTATATGTGTACCTCAAACTGCCTATAAGATTGATAAGAAACTTAGAATCGGTTTCACTATTAGTTGAAATTGTTAATTTACAAAAGCTTGAAACAACATGGTATAGGAACAGTATAGTACCAAAACAAAAAAAATGTTAGTGCATCACCAATCCCAGCCTTACGATTAAATCCCAAGAGAATGTGAACAATTAAAACACACCTGAGAAAATATGGCAACTTTTTTATGACATCTTAATTATTTTCTCAATAATAATTTGTAGACTACCAGAAAAGTTGTGCAAAATATCTGATTTACTTTGTTGGAACTTATTGAAACAATTTTTTAACCCTAGGATAGAAGTTCACCTCTACGCTCTACAAAAAAGACTCTGATTGCATCTAGTTAATTTTGTGTAATGAATGAGTGGTGTTAACTAATACACTTTGTGGCAAAGTGTCAAACAATATCAAATATTAAAAGTTAAAAAGTTAATACGTTAAAATGTTTTAAGTTATTCTGGATGTGCTTGGTACTTAAAAAGTATGATTTAAAATGAATAAATTTCTGTACTTGTGAATATTCTACCAAAATATGCGTATTGGCTTTGCACTAAGACAATATGTTGATTCTCTTAAACATATATTTTCTTCACCTAATATTAGGGATTATGTAGGGATATAGTTTGTGTGGAAGTAAACACTGTGATAGTCCGTCATCAAATAATTTATTGTTATCACACTCCGCATCAATTCACCATCTTTCCGTACACATTTCAAGACCCTACTCATTGCAAGGGCACGGTTTGACATCAGAGTACTGGTTGCTGCTGTACCTCACGGCGTTCTGCATGAACTGGCCCAGCTGACTGCTGGCGCTGCCGCTGCTCTGCCCGCTCGAGAGATGCTTGGTGCACACGGCGTTCTGCGACTGCGTCGACGGGTTGTAGGTCACCTGCGCGGTGAAAGACCCGTCCGCGTTGTACACGGTCTTGACGGGCACGGTGAGCACCGAGCCGTCGGGGGACACGATGTTCTCCCAGGTCACCTTGGTGTAGGCGGTCTTGGCCGGGGCCGGGGCGGAGGAGGAGAAGCTGCCGCTGTTGAAGTTGCCCTTGGCGCAGCTGCTCTTCTCGGCGACGTAGGTCTTGCCGTCGGCGCCGGAGATGAATTGGTACTCGGTGCTGGAGGACTGTCCCCACTGGCTGCCGTTGGGCGTCGGGGACTGGGTGTCCTGGTTGGTGTTGGGCACCAGGAAGCTGTTGCCGCTGCCGTCGGTGATGACCTTGTACTGGCTCTGCTGGCTGCCGGCCTGCTGGTAGACTGCGGGGCCGTTCTTGTAGCCGGAGACCGAGTTGGTGGCGGTGGTGGTGGTCTTCTTGGAGTCGTCCACGACGTACGCCTGGATGGTGTTGCCGTTAGAGTCGGTCAGGGTGACGGGCTTGAGGGAGGAGCCGGTGTTGCTGCTGCTGCTGCTGCTGGAGGAGGAGGAGGAGGAGGAGGAGGAGGTTGACGAGCCGGAGGAGCCAGAGCTGGAGGCCTGGGCGTTGGCGTTGGCGTTGGCGTAGGCGTTGTTGGTGGTGGTGGGTTGTTGCGGTTGTTGGTTGGTGGTGGTGGGGACCAGGTGCGTGTTGCCGTACTGGTCGACCACCTGCTTGTACACCACGTTGGCCGCGTTGTTGTTGGTCGACACGATGGTCACCTCGCCGTTCTGGTTGATGACGTACTCGGGGTTGTTCCCAGACTGCGCGGGCTTGGGCGTGGTGGTGGTGGTGGTGGTCCACGAAGACGACGACGAGGAGGAGGAGTCGGTTGCTTTGACGACCTGGCCGGACTTGGTGATGTAGTACGAGAAGTCAACCGACTGCTGGCCGGAGAGCTGCGACAGGTTGATGACCTTGCCGTCCGAGGTGATGCCGTACTGGGCGTCGCGGGGCCGCTGCGAGGTTTCACCGTAGGTGGGCTGCGCGGGGACGGGGACCCTCACGAGCTCGCCGGCGCCGTTGTACGTGAAGTAGTAGTTGGTGGTGGAGGAGGTGCCGCTGTTGCCGGAGGAGGTCTTGGCGGTGGTGGTGGTGGTGGCCTCGGTGGTGGGGGCGGCCGTCGTGGTCGTGCTGCTGCTGCTGCTGTCGGCGCCCGTCTGGTTGAAGGCGACGACCTCGCCGGTGTTGGTGATGCCGAACTTGATGTCCTTGACCTGCCAGTTGCCGGAGGCGGGGATCACGTTGCCGTTGCTGGTGATGAAGTACACGAACACGGACTGGCTGGACCCGGAGCCGTTGGAGCCGTTGGAGCCGTTGGAGCCATTGTAGCCGTTGGAGCCGCTGGAGCCGGAAGTGGTGGGGGCGGCAGTGGTGGTGGTCGCGCCCTGAGCGGAGCCGGAGCTCGGCGTGGTCGTGGTGGAGTCCCCGCCGCTCTGGTTGCCGTAGGATGACGTGGTGCTGGAGGCGCCGCCGTACTGGCCGCTGGACGGGGTGGTTGAGGAGGACGCTCCGTAGCCGCTGCTGCCGCTGGCGGGGGTGGTGGAAGAGCTGCCGGACTGGTAGCCGGACTGGGTGGTGGTTGAAGAGCTGTCGCCCTGGTTGCCGTACTGGGTGGTGGTTGAGGAGCCGCTGCCCTGGTTGCCGTACTGGGTGGTGGTTGAAGAGCCGCTGCCCTGGTTGCCGTACTGGTCGGTGGTAGAGTCGCTGCCCTGGTTGCCGTACTGGGTGGTGGTTGAAGAGCCGCTATCCTGGTTGCCGTACTGCGTGGTGGTTGAAGAGCTACCACCCTGGTTGCCGTACTGCGTGGTGGTTGAAGAGCCGCTACCCTGGTCGCCGTACTGGGTGGTTGAGGCCGGGGTGGTGGAGGAAGAGCCCGCGCTGCCGGGCTGCTCGGTGGTGGAGCTGGCCCCGGAGCTGCCGGACTGGTTGCTGGTCTTGGTGTGCTTCTCGGTCTTGGTGCTGTGGGAGCTGGACGAGCTGGACGAGGAGCTCGCTGACTTGCTCACCGTGTTGCCCGACACGACGTTCTTGCTGGACGCGGCGGACGCGGCGGCGTCGCTCTTCTTGTCCTCCTCGCTGTCGTCCTCGGACACGGAGGACACGCTGCCGTCGGCGTTGACGACCTTCTTGCTGCTCTTGTGGTCCTTCTTCTTGTCGGAGGAGGAGGCGGCAGCCGCGGCCGCGGATGACGACTTGATGTAGCCGTCGGCCGTCTTCTTGTCGGACGAGGATGACGCGGACTGCGAGGCCGCGTTCTTTTTCTCGGTCTCGTTGGTCTCGTCCGACTCGTCGACCTGGGCGGGCTGCTGGGTGGTCGTCGTGGTGGAGCTGGAGTCGTCGTCCTGGTAGGAGCCCTGGTTGCTGCCGCTGCCGCTGCTGCTGCCGCTGCTGCCGCTGCTGCCGCTGCTGCCGCTGCTGCCGCTGCTGCCGCCATAGGGGCTAGCAGTGGTCGTGGTGGTCGACGCGCCGTTACCGTTGCCGTAGTTTGAGGACGAGGATGACGACGACGACGAGGACGACGACGAAGACGAGGAGGAGGAAGACGAGGTGATGAGGGCCTTTGTCTCACCGTTGGGGAGCTTGATCTGCAGCTTGTTGGTGCGGACGCTGTTGACGATGGTGACGTAGCTGTCGGCGTGGATGCCGGCGCCGTTGTCCAGGAGGACGACGGCGCTGGGGGAGTTTTTGGCGATCTGCGCGATCTGCTCCGACGAGCTGACCTCGACCATCTTGCCGTTGGGCAGGATCACCTGGATGGTGTTGGCCGACTCGATGGTCTTGACCACGGCGAGGTAGTCGTTGTAGGCGATCTCCGTGCCGTCGGGCAGCACGACCTTGAGGTTGGAGGTCAGCGTGCCGGACGAGCTGGACGAGGATGAGGACGAGGACGACGAGGACGAGGACGAAGACTTTTGCGTGCTGGGGGTGGTCTTGGAGTCCACGATGAAGTCGTTGAGCGGCTGCACGTCGCCGTTGGGCAGCTGCACGTAGTACTGGGTGGTCTTGTCGGTGGCGCCGCCGCAGTTGCTGACGCTGTTGCTGGAGCTGTAGGCGTTCACGGCCGACTGCGGGGACTGGCCGAACGCCGACTGCAGGCTGTTGGCCAGCGGGGTGTTGGCCAGGTGGCCCGCCGCGCCGTGGCCGCCGTTGGGGTACATGTAGTAGAAGGGGCTGACGGGCAGCTGGCCGTGGCCGAAGAGGTGCGGGTGCGGGAGGCCGCCGCCCAGGTTGATGGTGGCGGTGGCCTGGTTCTTGTTGGCGGGCGAGCGCAGCGCGTCGCTCACCTGGCTCAGGGCCTTGCCGGTGCTCTCGAGCAGGCGCAGGACCTTCTTGTTGCAGGCCGGGCTGACCTCATGCTCCCCCTGAACTTGGTCACAGGGGCAGAGGCCGCCAGCGGCCGCCACTCCGACAGCGGCGCCATGCGCGCGCTGAAACACGGAAAAAAAACGCAAGTCAGAGAGCGGTCGAGAAAAATGTGTCGTAATCAAAGTGCATATTGTGGAGGAAAAATGCTAGTTCGCATGCTTGAAGCCATAGTATACTGAAAAGCCCAAGTGTGCGAATATCAAGTACATACAGGTGTGTGAATTTCCATACGCAACTCGTCTTTCAAAGTTCTAAGATTCCTAGGAAAATTCTTCCTTTTACTTGTTTAAGCGTACGAATGGAAATTCACGCACCCAAACGTGTGCGACATTCTCATACTTGGGTTTTTAGTGCAACTCGACGGAACTTTAAAAAGTGGACTCTAGTTTTAAAAAGGCCGAGCAAACCTCGCACTTTTCAGATCGACACTTTTCTCACGAAATATCGCAACTCACCTCGAAGTGTTGGCCGCAGACGGCGATGACCAGGATGGCGACGCACCAGGTGGCTGCGTTGGCCATGATGGTGGAAAGAGAGATTCCGTGGGAATGACTGCCGAGCCCCGCCACACGATTGCTTTTATAGAACGTGCGCATGTTCCGGCCGGACTCGAGAGGCGCGCGAGTTCGGTTCCGTTCCGCGGGGCGGGGTGAGGCGGGGCGGGGTGGGGCGGGGCGGGGCGGGCGCACCGAGGGGTTGACAGCCGCCCCGCCCCGCCCCCGTCGCACGAAGCGAGGCGTTCCGTGGCGCGGCCGCCCGCCCCGCCCCGCCCCGCCCCGCCCCGCCCCGCCCACTCACTCACCGCGGCTATCGGCGGGTATTAGTCTTCAAAGGCACGCGCGGAGACGGCTATCGATTTTTGATCCCCGATCAAACAGGGGAGAGTGAGGGTCAGTGTGTGAGCGAGGGCGGCCCAGGCGCGGTTTTACGGGGGGGCGATCCCCCCCCCTCCCCCCCCGTCAGGTCTGAAAACCGCCTGAAAGGTAGGCAAAATGAATTGCAAAACCCCTGTGTGTAGGCAACCCACAGCACATCGCCCCTCCCGTCAGTCGGACTTAAAACTGCGCCTGGGGCGGCCGGGACGGGGGCGGCGAGCTCGCCGGGGAAAATACTTGTAGTAGGTCGGGATTTCATGACGCGTTAACCATAGAGGGGCCGTCGACCAGGCGCGGTGTGAGGCTATGGTAAACCGCCTGAAAGGTAGGCAACTTAAGCCACAAAACTACTGAATGTAGGCAACCCATGGGGTGCCCCCCCCTCTCTCTCTCTCTCTCCAAGACCTTAAACCGCGCCTGGATTGCGCACAGGCGCAGGCCTCTTTGAGCGCGCGCCTAGTCGCCGTGGCCCTTGATTGTAAAGGGGGCGGAGTTGTTAAAAGTTACTTTTAGGCTGCGCTGCGCAGGGGCTTGTTCTCAGGGTGTGGGTGACGCAGAGAACGCCCTAAGTCAGTTAGAAATTGTTTAACAGACGAGATAGAGTGAGAGAGAAGGTGTCACTTCACACATTGAGTGCGGAAGGATTTTCTTCCCTATGGTTTAAAACGTGAGCCTGATCTCACAGTGATAACGTCGAACTCAATAAGTTTATGGTGCAGTGCTGCTATTTAATTAAGCAAAAATTCCCGCGAGTAAGTACTGCCTGTGTGAGGCAGACGGGTGGGTATGCCCACCTGCCTTCTAGGCAAACTCTCCATACATGCACTGTAAAAAATATTGTTGTAGCGTAACAGTAAATCTGCTGTTAAGTTTTTCATTGACTCGTGCTGTTCTTAAACATCATCGTTATGTAAAAAAACAACGCCTTCTGTAAATTAACAGCAACCTGTCATTCACGTACAGACTTGAAGTTGTAAATTTACAACAAAAGTTATAAATTAACAACAAAATTGTTGAAATACAGGAAAAATTGCTAAATAACAACAAAATGTTGTGGAATAACAACAAAATGTTGTGGAATAACAACAAAAGTTGTTAAATAACAACAAAAGTTGTTAAATAACAACAAAAGTTGTTAAATAACAACAAAAGTTGTTAAATAACAACAAAAGTTGTTAAATAACAACAAATTCAATGTTTTGAAACCAAACAAATCAAGTTGTTTTTTTAACACTCAAGTTGTTTGTCGAAAGAGATAGTTGTTTCTTTACAACGCAGCTGTTAGAGAAATGTTTGTATTTCTACAACTATTTTTTACAGTGTGTGACAACCTTTGGCCAGGCCTATACCACAGCATCTGTATTACATTTTACGGTAATTAGGGGTCGTGAACAAAATAACTGCTCTTCTGGCACCCTCCACCCCCAGCCTCTTCCACATGGAATAATTAAGGGTAGGTAAGGGGAAGAAGCGGGGGGCGGGCGCGGGCGAACGGGTGGGCTTAGCTCACTAAGTACATGTTATGTGTTTACATGTGTATAGAATAAATACGTTATCGATTATCACACATTATTTGCAGTTTGCATAATTCACTCGGTTGTAGGTACGCAAATCCAACAATGAAACCGCTGTCCACCGAGAGGGCGGGGGTGGGCGGCACTGCCGTCTGATTCAGGAGATCGTTCAAGAGGGGCTTTCCTATAACTGCCCAATGAATGCAACAAGGACGGAGCTATACGGTAGGTATAGGAGAGCCCCTCTTGAACGCTCTCCTGAATCAGACAACAGGGCAGCGCGCCGACGGCCCGGCCGTATTCGTCAACAGAGCAGCTGTTCGGGTGCTCGAGCCCCGGCGACGTGTCGTCTGCTGGGCGCGGTCAACAAACTCGCCAGCGCGCGGCCGACTGCGATATTTCTCGTTTTTCGCAGTTTTGCAGCGTGTTTGCGCCGCGGCGCGTGCGTGACATTGGAACTTTCCGCGAATGCGCGAAACTTGGCCTTCTGAATGCCAAACAAACGTAAAGCAGACGCCAACCCGAAACCGGACGACCCTAACCTACGATCTTTGTACATGCACGCCTTACTTATTACTGAATAACTTCTCATGAAGGGCACGCCGTGCTCAACTCACCGAGTCCTCTTGGCCGTGCGGTGTGCGGCGATGGCAAAATCCAGTAGGCGAGCGCCGTCATCGTCTACCAACGCTGATATTTTTCACTTTTCACTCCACAACACCACTACACAACACAACTCACATTCAACTCACTTCACTCCCCACTCACGAACTCACGATTTCGGTGTCCTCGATTACCGCTACCGCGAGTAGATCAGGTTAATTCTCGACACACCACTTCACATGAAAAACTACGAGGAAAAGCCAGGACCGATAAAGTGTTTATTTCCCCTCCGGACCGGACTCCCAACGGCACCGCACACAGGACAGGACGACAGCACGACAGCGGACTCGCCCGCTCACTTCCGGGCAAGCAGGCCTTCGCCGCCTTCGCCCTGCATCCCCTTCACCTCATCCCATCTCCCCCGTCTCTCCCCTCTTCTTATCCCTTCCTCCCTCTCTCCCTCTCCGTCTCTCCCGCTTCCCCACTCATCCCCCCATCCTCTTCCTCTCCCTTCCCCCCTCCCTCCCTCGGCTCCCCCGCCGCTGCAGTCCCCCTCACAACACTCGCCTTGCGCGTAGACACTCCACCGCACAGCCGTGTCGTGTGGGCTGCCTACCTGGTCGGCGCTTCATCCCCGCCGCGCTATGAGCAAAAGAAAAAAAAAAGAGCGGTGCCGGAGTAGGCCAAATGGCTACTAGTGAGCTAACAGACTAAGCCAGTGGACTCTCGATAAAAACAAAATACGAACCAAGTTACTAATCGAAGATTTCACGCAGCGCATAGTGGAGAAACGCGAACGTATAAAGAGTGACTTTTGATTTTCTCGCGAAAATTATGAGGACTTTGAACGACAGGCCTACTCAGAGAGCAGCACTGCCACTACCACCACCAACACTGCATCATCACCACCACCACCACCACCACCACCACCACCACCACCACCACCACCACCACCACCACCACACTGCGCTACCAATGCAAATAGACCCAATTGAAATGTGTTTGTGGGATTGTTGTCTTGTTTTATTGTGATGCAAAAATCTCAATTACTACGGAACTTTATTGTTGAATTCACAACATCAAATAAATACACTGTACAATTTTCTTAAAAAGGGCCTCTCATGGATAGAGACTGTTACAGTATTTTCCACAGCACCCACTCCTCCAAATTTAATTTTACTTATTCAGTCTTGGTCAATTTACAATAATAAATATAATTATAATACAGTAACTATTTTGCACAACTAAAATTTGTAGCTCGACTTAAATCGTCTTTACTCGAACTTTTCCGCGACCACGACTTCTCCGGCGTCGGACTGCCCGTTGGTCCACGCGTTGGACGCGTCGTCGAAGAGGTCCTCCTCCGACTGACCGGCCGCGGCGACGCCCTTGGACGCCCCGACGACCACGGACACGGGCTGCTTCTCGACCTTGACGGAGGGGAGCTGGACGAGCTCCGCCGGCGCGGACGGCTCCTCCTCAACCTCCTCGAACACGTCCTCTTCGACGGGCACGGCGAAGCTCTGCGCGGAGACGAAGGACTTCTTCTGCACGGGCAGGGCCACCTTCACGACGGCGGGCGCGACGGCGGCGGGCTGCTGCTCCTCGGCCGAGTCCTCGACGACGGTGGAGAAGGCCTGAGCCGCCGCGGGGACGCTGGCGGAGACGGCGGCGGGCTTGTAGCTGATCTCGCTCGCGTACCTCTGCGGCACGACCTCGGCCGAGTCCGAGACGGAGGCGGAGGCGGAGGCCGGCGCCGAGGCGAAGGCCAGACTCACGGCGGGCTTGGTCACGGGCCGGCGCTTGATGATGGGCGGCGCGTAGATGCTGTCGGCGTGCGAGGTGAAGTAGTAGGGCGGGTACTGCGCCGGCGTCGTCTTGCTGGACTGCTGCTGCTTGGCGGCGGCGGCGCTCTGCACGGCGCCGAGGATGATCCTGGACGCGGCCTCCTGCGCGCCGGCCTTGACCTGCTGGCGGTGGTGAAGTCCCTGGCCGGGCTGGACCCTGGACGTCTGGCTGTAGGAGGTGAAGGCGCTGCTCGCCTGCGGTGCGGGCTGGTAGTAGCTGGACAGGGACTGCTGCACGGGGGCGCCGTACGCCGGCTGCGCAGCGCTGGACTGGTACTCCGTCACGGTCGTCTTCTTGGTCTGCACGGTCTTCTGCTGCGGCGCGTAGTACACGGCGGGCCCGGGGAGGTACTCGGGCTTAGGGGCGGGTCTGGCCTGGTACACGGGCGGGCCCGCGACGTACTGGTGAGGCGGCTGTTGAGGGGCGGGCTGAGGACGGGGCCTCTCGTAGTAAACGGGGGGGCCTGCAAAGTATTGCTGTGTGGGTTGCTGAGGGGCAGGTTTGGGGGTAGGGGTGGGTCTGACATAGTAAACGGGTGGGCCTGGGATGTACTTGGGGGAGGGCTGCTGAGGAGCAGGTTTGGGGGTAGGTTCTTCGTAGTACACACGGGGTCCTGGGATGTACTGAGGCACAGGCTGCTGAGGAGCAGGTTCAGGGGTAGGTTCTTCGTAGTACACACGGGGTCCAGCGACGTATTGAGGCGCAGGCTTCTGAGGGACAGGTTCGGGGGTAGGTTGTTCGTAGTACACAGGAGGTCCTGCGATGTACTGGGACTGGGACGCAGGCTGCTGAGGTGCCTGTTTCTGGGCAGAACTTGAGTAGTACACGGCGGGAGCGGGCTTCACCTCGCTGAAGCCCGTCGGCACGGGCTCGGGCTCGTAGGGAGGCGTAGGCTCGACGGGCTTGGGCTGGGGCCACCACGGCTGTGGCTGCGGCTGCGGCGCGGGCTCGCAGGGAGGCGTAGGCTGGACGGGCTTGGGCTGGGGCCACCACGGCTGTGGCTGCGGCTGCGGCTGGACGGGCTCGGGCTTGCAGGGAGGCGTAGGCTGGACGGGCTCAGGCTGGGGCCACCACGGCCGTGCATGCGGCTGCGACTGCGGCTGCGACTGCGGCTGCGGCTGGGCGGGCTGCACCTCGCTGAAGCCCGTCGGCACGGGCTCGGGCTCGCAGGGAGACGTAGGCTGGACGGGCTCGGGCTGGGGCCACCACGGCCGTGCCTGCGGCTGCGGCTTCGGCTGCGGCTGCGACGTGGGGGCAGGGTAGTCGTTGGTCTGGTAGGACTTGACGTGGTGGTGGGAGTGGGCCACCGCGTTCTGGCGCTGGCGGTGTCCGGGCTTCGGGATGCCGTAGTGCGCCTCGCAAGGGACGTCGAAAACGACAGCCGGCTTGGGCCTGGGCTGGTATGCGGGCTGGGGCGCCTGCGCGGCATGGTGGTGGTGGTGAAGTGTGCTGTGGGTCTGCTGCTGCTGCTGCTGCTGCTGCTGCTGCTGGTGCTGGTGGGCGGCGGCCGCCGCGGCGCTGTGGACCTGCAGTCCCTCGGCGTACGCCTGCGCGCTCGTGCCCTTGACGACCACCTGGACGTTTTCCACGGGGCGTGGACGCTCCAGCAGCAGGTGCTCGCCCTCCTGCAGGAGGCCCTCCTTCTTCTCCTCGGCCTGGCTCGCGTACTTCGGCACGGCGCTCTTCGAAGGACTCGGCGAAGAGGGGAAGTACTTTTGCAGGTCCTTGGCGTCGTTGTCGACGCAGTCCCCCACGTCCACGTACTCGTAGTCGTACTCGAAGTACTGGGCGTCGCCGGTCGCGGTCTGCGTGGCGGTGTCGTTCTTCTTCGCGCCGGCCTCCACGTCCACCACGATGATCTTGACGTCTTCCTTCGGCCTGCTCGCCGTCTCGGTCTGCGTCACGGTCTTGGTCTCCGTCACGACCGTCTTGGTCACGTCGGTCTCTTTCTCCTCGATGTCCACCGTCTCGACGATCTCGGACACGACGGACGCCTCCTTCTTGAGCTCCTCCAGCGTCTCCTCCTGCACTTCGACGACCTCGACCTTCTCGTCGTACGCGTTCTGGTGCTGCGGCTGGGCGGGTGCGTAGGCCTCCTCCTCGACCACGTCCTCCTCCTCGCCGCCGAGGTACATCTCCTCCTCCTGCTGCGCGGGGGTCTTGGGGAAGGACTCCTCGTAGGTCTTGACGTTGATCACGGTCTCGCCGTTATCGCTGACGATGGTCTTGGTCTCCTCGGTCTCGCTCTTGAGCACGACGGTCTCCTTGATGGTCTTCTCGACGGCGGCCGCCGTGTTGTCGAACGTCTCGACCTGCAGCGGGCTCGTCTCGGGCTGCAGCTTGATGGCCTCCACGACCTGGATGGTGTGCGTTTCGTCCGTTTCCTCGATCGTCTTCTCCTCGACGCTGGCCGAGGACGACGCCTTGGCCGAGGTCTCGGCCTCGAACTCGCCGCCCTCGGAGGCCTCGGAGATGTTGAGGATGTTGACCGTCTTCTTGGTCTGCTGCTGCTCCTGGTGGGCCTCGGCCTCCTGCTCCTGCTGCTCCTCGGCCTGGGTCAGGTCGCCCAGGGTGACCTCCACCACGATGTCCGAGGCCTTGCCGGCGGCGAGCGACGACGGTCCCTGGCGCATGTTAACCTCGACGTTGCCGCAGCTGCACTCGTTCTGGGCGGCCTGCTCGTACTCGCTGGCGAGGGACACGAGCTGGTTGCTGAGCTCGGCGGGGTACATCGGGCCGTCCTGCTGGGGCTGCTGGGCCACGGCCTGGGCCTGCACCGAGTACGGCCCGGGGACGTAGTGCATGGGGTACACCTGACAAACAGGAAACGTCAAAAGTTTCAAACTTCAAACATCTACCGACGATGAACAGGAAAAAAAAAAACAAGTCAGTGGATATCGTACACTTTTAGATGTGTGAATTCCACGAGTAAAGCGATGTAAAATTTCCTACAAATTTCACACACTTTTAGAAAAAAAAGTGTATGCATGGAAAATTTACACACTTTGGCGGAAAAGTTTAGATCCTTACCGGCGGCTGTCCGCTGGGGACGGGCATGGGGTAGTAGAAGTAGGGGTGCGGGTGCGGGTAGCCGTAGGCGTAGCGCGGCACGGGGACGGGCTGCGGGCGCGGGGCGGGAGCGGTCAGGGCCGAGGCCGTCGGCGCGCAGGGGGCGCCCGTCTTCTTCAGGAGGATGTCGCCGACCTGCTTGAAGGCGTTGCCCGTCTTGCGCAGCAGCTGCAGCACCTCCGGGCTGCTCTGGGCCGCCGCGTGGCTGCACGGCCACGTCCGCCCGCGCCCGCTGGGGCTGGCGTGCGCGTGCGCGTGCGGCGCCACGTGACCCTGGATGTGGTTCGCCTGCGGCAAGAAAATCGGATTAATTGTATAAGTGCATGGCAGTACTTTCGCCTCACATTGGCACTTTTAGTGCGACATGACCACTCTGTGGTCACGCTTTTATGTTGAATCACATAGGGGTTGACAACGACCCGCACTGAGCGTGTTAGGCGCGTTGAGTACCAAAACATTCTTAAGGGTTACACAGGTCGCGGCCACGTGTGTGACCCCTAACGTTGTAGAAACACGTGGCTGCGTATGTTGCACGCCAAAAACAACAACAACAAAAATTGCTCCGGGGGAAAAAAAAGCTGCAGAGCACGGAACTGAAAATTATTTTTTTGCGTGTGGGGTGGGGGTGGGGTTTGAAGTCGAAGCTATGACGACGCGTAGCCGTGCAACTGGGTCGCCCCTTCCCTTCCCTTCCAGTCCGTTCTTGTTTCTCATCTTTTCGCTTCGCAAGGCACTTTCAGCTGACCCACTACTACCGAACCTACAATTGAAAGATGCGCGCCGTGCGGCTAGCCGGCTAGCCTCGCGCCTCGCGAAGCTGACGAGGGAAAGGGGGGGGGGGAGGGAGTAGGGGAGTACGCGCTGAACTCATTGATCGTCTTGATTACTGAACTGTCAGAGTAGACTGGACAAAAATTTATGCGAATCGTATTCAAGGTACATCGATGCTCCAAAGCTACTCACTACGTCAAGCGCGGATCCAGGGGTGGTGGTAATGGGGGTAATTACCCCCTTTGGGTACTAGGTATAGGCCGCCTGGAAGGTAGGCAAACGACACTACTTTATCCCTGTTAGTAGCGCTACTTTAACCCCACCTTAGAACATTTCTGGATCCGCACCTGCACTACGCCACTCCCTCCCACTACATCTATACAATCTGCCTCCTTTCATGCGACAAGATCACGTGACATCATGACCCTTACGGCCCGGAGCGAGAAGGCGACCAGCACACGAGCTTGTGCGAGTAGCGGTACAGGCAACAAACTGTTGCCTTATGCACCGGGTGCTTCACACGTACAAAGTGACCCTCTCCCCCCCTCATAATTTATATATTTTAAATAAAAATTTTATGAGCTGACTGTACGCAAAAGATAGTAGCTCCGCTTGCCCCTCCCCACCGCAACCTGTGACACTATGATGGACGCGACGGCTCACTCCAGCCTGTAGCAGTCATCATTATTCCTCTGCACACAATGGACCACGCCGCCACGCCCCGCCACGCCACCACCAGGGCTGGCCGGGGCGGGGCGGGGGCAGGGCGGACAAGAACACCACGCCGTCGCCGTCATCAGCACATTTCAGGACTCACATGGGCGCCGGTCAGAAGGGCGAGGAGCAGCGTGGCGGCGAGGCCGCGGACGGCGCGCTGTCGCCACATGGTGGACGAGGAGGAGGAGGGCGTCAACGCGGACGGTGGCGGCGGAGGCACGACGCAGACGATAGGCGGGGCGGGGCGCCGGTGACACTGGAGTACCCTGGGGCGCCGGGGCGGCGGTAGGGACGCCGCCGACGGAGGAGACGGAGGAGCCGCCGCGAGTCCTCACAGACGAGCTTGTTGCTGGACAAGTGTTTGGCGCGACAATGAGGCGGGGCGGGCGCGGCGCGAGCACCTGGTGAAGGCCTCGGGTGAGGCGGGGCGGGGCGGAGGCGGGGCGGGGTGGGGCGGGGCGGGGCGGGGCGGTGTGGGCGGTGCGCCCGCACCGGCGTGACGTTTGCGTTCTCCCTCCCCCATCTCCCCGTCCCGCGTGTCGCGGTAACCGGCTCCCGTCGGAAAGAGGGTTGCGACATTCGGGGACGCTGAGCCCCGCGCTCCGCGGCGGCAGGTGGCAGGGGCAGGGGGCGAGAGAACACCCCGCCCCACCCTCTGTCCTCCGGGGGAGGAACAGAGCGGGGATGCTGATGTGTCGCCACTACTACACTATTGTTACTCCCACTACACTCATATTGTATATTTAGCTGCTGAGTTCAAGTTCAAGTACGGGTGCGGGTGAAGCCGGTCATTTATGAGGAGGGGGCGTGCCTTGCCTTCTGCCTAAAGTCAGGTCGATTGTAGCACGGATTTCCAACCCATCGAGGTAGACAATAACCCTGAGAAAATTCACAGTGAAAATTCACTCTAACCCACGTGGTTCCCTGCAGCTAACGGTGAAATTCACCACAAGTCTTTTTTTTTGGTGTTCGACGTCAAACAACTATCATCGTTTTGTCGGCCGCGAACGACCTGATTCCAATCAGAACGCCTCCACGCGCCTATCCGTGCAAACGGACGCCCCCGCACCGTAGGGCTGACGCCAGCAGCCCCTGTGATCAGCAATACCACGCCGAACACGCAAAGCAAAGGAAAACAGTGCTGAATAACACACATCGGCTCCGAAACTTTAAGAATGTGGCAGTGCTAGCAAAATCTAAGAAGGTTGTCCCACGCTTTTTTCCCAAATTGTAAAATTTTAAGTATTTTGGGGGAAAATTTGTGTTTTTAAAATTAGAGGTATTTGGGAGTTGTGAAGAGGTAAATGAGTGATTCAAAATGAAACTGGAAAAATAGGTAACAGCTGCTTTATTGAGATCAACTGTCGGTGGGCGGATGGAGAGATGGATATGAGTCAAAAATTTTGTTATCTTTTTTTCGTAAAAATTTTGCGATGTTTTCTTGTTGTGTCAAAAGGGGGGCTCCAACCAATCGCCTCCAGAGCGTCTCAGTCATCGCAGGGGCACCTGCAGCCGCTGCTGCAACAGAGACAGTCTAAAATTAGCCGCTTTAAAAGGGGATGAAAAAAGGACATGTTTGTCCAAAATGTTATTGAAATTTGGAATGGGCGAATCGAACAGATGACTTCGTTATGAGAAACTAAAAAAATGAATGGAATGTCAAATGATACGAAATAAATGTAAGGAATGTTTGAATAAATGAACGAATGAATGCATGAATGAATGAAACATGTCCATCTCTCGCGTGCCACGACAGACAGTTCTTTATGCACAACAAGTGGTTGGAGTGAAGTGACAAATGAGCAAGGGGTGCACAGGATGATATGGCAAAGCGACTGTGAGATGATGAATGACATTATGAGCGGAAACAATAATTTACTAAAATAACAATAAATAGCAAACATGGAGACATTTGAGCAGTGAGGAACAACACTCTCCCAGCTAATAGCTCTCCCTCAACCCCTAGCTACGGTCCGCCTCCTTCTCCTCCGGTCGCTCTCCCTCCCCGGTCTCTCCCTCCCTCTCCCCCGCTCGCTCCACAGCGTCCTCCTCCACCCCCAGGACGTCCCCCCCGTTCATCAGCTCCTCCGGCAGGTCCTTGTGCAGGTCCTCGGGGATGTCCTCCGGCCTGATGGACCTGCCGCCCCGGCAGCAGGAGCACGGCTGCGCCCCGCAGGCCGCACAGCCGCCGGCCTGCTGCGAGTCCGCGAGGGCGCGGCTGATCTGCTCCACCCAGTCCCTGACCCAGGTGGCGGAGGCGGCCGACGACGACCTCGTGTCCGCGGCCGCGCCGCAGGACGACCTGCAGGCGGGCGCGGGCTGCTCGCAGGGCGCGGCGCGCACGGCGGGCTCCGGGCAGGGCGCGACGCGGGCGGCGGGCTGCGGGCAGGGCGCCGCAACAGGAAGCGCGCTGCTCCGCAGGATCGGGATAGGGATGACGAGGGCGTGGGGCTGCATCTCTACGACGGGGTCGGAGCGCGCCTGCTGCGCGCAGGAGTCCTGCCGCTCCGCGGCGCGCACCTGCTCGCTCGCCTCCTGCAGGCAGCGCACGATGTGGTCCACGTGCTCGGCGCGCAGGCCCTTGCCGCAGACGGGGCACATGACGGACGGCGAGCCGCTGCGGCCGCAGGCGCAGGGGTCGGTGCCGGAGCGCGCCGCGCCGCACTCGCAGGCCGGCGCGGAGCTCCGGGCAGACTCGCACTGGCCGCCGGAGCGGGACGACTCGCAGGGGGACGAAGTACCGCACTGGCAGGGGGCGGGCAGCAGGGCGCGTAGGGTCTCACAGGCCGGCGGGGAGCTCCGGGCAGACTCGCACTGGCCGCCGGAGCGGGATGACTCGCAGGGGGACGAAGTACCGCACTGGCAGGGGGCGGGCAGCAGGGCGCGTAGGGTCTCACAGGGGCTCGGGGCTGGCGTCAAGTCCCGCGCGGCGGTGCACTGGCAGGGGGCGGGGGGCAGCTCCCGGGCGGCACTGCACTGGCAGGAAGGCGCAGGCATGTCGCGGGCAGATCCACTTTGACAGGAAGGCGCAGGCATGTCGCGGGCAGATCCACACTGATAGGAAGGCGCAGGCAGCTCCCGGGCGGCGCCACACTGACAGGAAGGTGCAGGCATGTCGCGGGCAGATCCACACTGATAGGAAGGCGCAGGCAGCTCCCGGGCGGCGCCACACTGACAGGAAGGCGCAGGCATGTCGCGGGCGTCACTGCACTGGCTGGAGGATCTAGGCATATCACGAGCAGCTCCACATTGACAGGAAGGCGCAGGCATGTCGCGGGCAGATCCACATTGGCAGGACGGCGCAGGCATGTCGCGGGCGTCACCGCACTGGCTGGAGGATCTAGGCATATCACGAGCAGCTCCACATTCACAGGAAGGCGCAGGCATCTCGCGGGCGTCACCGCACTGATTCGAGGACATCGGCATGTCGCGGGCAGATCCACACTGGCAGAGGTCGTTCCGGTTGAGCGGCGCCAGCCCGGCGTCCATGTTGTGCACGAGCACGGTGCGCGCGCCGACGCTGGCGCTGTTGCAGGCGTGCTCCCGCTGCGCGGCCCGCGCCGCGTCGTGGTGGCCGCGCCGCCGCATCGCGCAGGACTCCGACGCCGCCGGCAGGGCGCGCTCGTCCGCCTCGTAGTCGCCGCCGTCGTCGTCGTCCTCGTAGTAGTACTCGTAGTCCACGTCGTAGTCGTCGCCGCCCTCGTCGGCCAGGATGCGGCTCTCGTCGTAGCTGTCGTCGCAGGAGGAGCCGGAGCCGCCCGCGCCCTGGTTCACGATCCTGGACGACTGCGATGCCCTTCGGCGACCGGCAGAGCCCGAACCCTGGCAGCCGCAGGACGACCGCTCGTTGATGAGATCGCGGACCGAGTCCTCCGGGATGCGGTACGGCGTGATGACGAGATGCGATTCGTCGGCGTCCCTGCCGGAGCCGGACGACGACGGCCTGCTGCAGCTGCGCGCTGGCCACTGGTTGGGCCGCTGGCTGAACCGCTGGCTGGGCATGCGCATGGGCCGCCTGCCGCTGCTGCTAGGGCGCGCCTGCTGAGAACACGTGCAGCTCTGCGGGCTGCGCGCCCCGCACTGACACTGCCCCTGACCCCGCTGCTGACCCCGAGCGCGGACCCTGCGCGACCCCCGCCTACAGCCACCATCACAACCGTCCCTCGTCGAGGACGACGCCGACTCCTGCGGCCGCCAGATGCTGCAAGTGCTCCCCATTGTGCTGCTGCCGGAGGACGAGGAGGCCCTCGGCACAGACTGCCGGCCACAGCTGCAAGCACAAGGTGAACTTTGAGAGGCCCTGGCGAAGTCTCGGGACAGGTCGTTGGACTCTTCGTAGGTGTCGAGGTAGAAGCGGGTGGGGCCGTCGTCACTCCGCTGGCAGCCCCTGGCCGGCGCCGGCGCGCAGTCGTCGGCGAGGCGCACGGCCGTGATGACCCTGCCGCCCCCCGCCCGCCGCATGCTCTGCGAGTTGCACATGCGCTTGTTGAGCGCGCCCGCCTCCTCGCCGTCCTCCGCGCACGCCTCTTCCGCCGCGGCCGCCAGCGCGGGGTTCAGCGCCGCGTCCTCCTCCTCCTCCTCTTCGTCGTCCTCGCCCGCGCCCTCACCGTCCTTGACGGCGACCTCGTCCTCCTCCTCCTCCGCGGCCGCCGTCACCTCCTTCACTCCGACATCGGCCACCTCCTCCTCCTCGGCGCCGTCCTCCGCGACGGCCTCCTTCTCGGCGACCTCGTCCACTCCTCCATCAACCCCCCCTCCCTCCGTCTCCTCGACCAACTCCTCACCCTCGTCCGCACCCCTCTTAACTCGCTTCTCCTCCGGCTCCCCCTCGTCGTCCCCCTTCACGTCGGTCTCCGTCACGACGGGGTCCTCTATGTCTCCCGACGGATCCTCGTTTATCTCCTCACCCTCGTCCTCACCCCTCTTAACTCGCTTCGCCTCCGGCTCCTTCTCGTCGGCCCCCTTCACGTCGGTCTCCGTCACGCCGGGGTCCTCAGCATATCCCGACGGATCCTCTTTTACCCCCTCAGCCTCGCCCACAGCCCTCTTAACTCGCTTCTCCTCCGGCTCCGAGTAGTACCTCCCCGCCCTGACCACATTAGGCTGCTCCTTCTCCTTCTCGCACTCCTCACTGTCCTCCTCCTCCTCCTCGTCCTCCTCACTGCTCTGCCGTCCCCCGCCGACGATGCCCAGGGCGGTGGACCCCAGGGGCACGTACCTACTGCCGCTGCTGGCACCGCTGGCAACGACGCCGGAGCTCACGTCGTAGTTGAAGGTCGCGGAGGTCTTGGGGAGGCCGAGCAGGCCGACGGGGCTGACGCAGGCGGGGCCGGTGGCGGGCACGGCCACGTAGCGGACCTCGGTGGTCGGGGCGGGGCCGTTGTTGGGGGGCAGGCAGGTCTCAATCTGGGGCAGCACCACGCGGTCGACCTGCGCCTTGAGGTTGGTCAGGCGGCTGCTCTGCTTCTCGACGGGCACCTCCACGCTGTAGGGCAGGTGGCTGAAGGACACGGTTTGCCTCTGGCGGACGGGGACGGCGATCTGCACGTTCAGGTTCTCCAGCCTGCCCGGGAGAGAAAGGGCGTCAGAGAGTTCAAAGAAACGGGGCGGATCAAAGAGTAGACAAATGTAGATTTTTCGTATGCAACAAAAGTTGGGAATACTCGTGAAAAATTAAGAGAAATTCAAGAAAAATTCAAAAAATAAATAATAAATAACAATTTAGAAATAATTGAGAAAAATTCAAGGAAATTCGGGAAAACTCAGGCAAAAATCACGACATTTGTACAACAAAATTCAGAGTTGTTTCGCCCTCGAAACGGACAGGTTCGAGGTAAAGGTGAAAACGTGCAGCGTAAGCAGAGCTAGGCGGTGGAGGGCGGCTTACTTCTGGCAGGGGGCGTTCTGCTCGACGGGCACCTCCACGCTGTAGGGCAGGTGGCTGTAGGACACGGTTTGCCTCTGGCGGACGGGCACCTCCACGCTCACGCTGTGGTAGCTGGGCACGATGGTCTTGGTCTGCTCCACGGGCACCTCGATGTCGTACGACAAGTGCTGCAACGGAAAAAGGGGGACAGAGTAAGAGGCCTTGGTGACAAAGGTGACGAGTCTTAGCTGAAGAGCTAAACGGAGTAAAAGTATACAAACGACATAAAATGCCCTTCCCATGAATTTATCGCATCACATGTTTTGTCGTGCACTTGCAGGTGTGTGATTTTACATTCGCACACTTGTTACTACAAATATATGAAATTCTTAGGAAATTTCACACTTTTACTCGTCCAAGTGTGCAAATGGGTTCCGCACACCTGCCAGTGCGCGACATTCATACACTTGAGTTTCCAGCGCAGGGTCTCATAGCACTTCTTACCTGGGCGCACTGGGGCCTGGACTGCACGATGCCGATGGGCAGACGAGCCTCATCGGGCATGCGGATCTCGCCATACTGAAACACGGGCCACACCAAAATGTCAGAAAAAAATTAAAAAACAAAAAATCGAGCAGAGTAGCGCGGGTTACTTGAACAAGGCTGTCCCGCGCAGAATGACGCCAATGAGGCCACACACACAACGTTTAGCACAATCGAACAAAACTTTGACTTTGACGCGCTGCGCTCCGTGCGCGTTGAAAGGTAAGTCACTTACGCCGCATGAGCTGTCGCTGCCGGAGCTGGAGCTGGTGATGATGGCATTGCTGGGGATGTTGGTCCACGAGTCCTCGGCGGACGAGGCGGCAGATCCACTGGCGTACTGGCTACCGGCAGATCCAGCGGCGTACTCGATGTCGGCAGATCCAGCGGCGGCCACATCGGCGGCGTACTGCCTCCTGGCGGAGCCGCAGCTGCAGATGCAGCCGGCGGTGGACAGCTGCGGACAGGGTGACAGACGCGTCCATGTAGGCCAGGCGGCAACACTCCACCACACCACACACACTATCACTTCACATCATTTTCACTGCTGATCATTTTTTTTTCACTTCACTCTATCACTATCGGCCGCACTCGCCACGGCGTGCGCGTGCGCGTCACTCGCGATGCCTACCTGGGCGCAGAGCGCCACGAGGGCGGCGGCCACGATCACGGTCTTGACGTACGCCATCTCCGGTGCCTCGTGCGTGATGCAGTGGAAATGTGAGGGCGCACGTCCGGACCCCGGTCTTATATGGACACCTACTAACCCCGATCCGCCCCGGACCAGAGGTGGGGCGGGGCGGGGCGGGGCGGGGTGTGGCGCGGCGCTTGCGACGAAGGGGGAGAAGGCCTTCACGGGGAGGAAACAACAAATACCGGCCGAGGCGGCGTGTCGTCGACGGGGAGGTACGGGCGGACGGCCGGCCGGCCGCGCCCAAACTCCAAACATGCCGCGAGCATTGTGGAGTAGCGCACCTCCACCCCTCCGCCCCCCACCACGCCCCGCTCCACCCCGCGGCGCGGGGAAGGCCAAGCTCCGCGGGATGCTGCACTCTGGACCACTCGGTGTTTTGTATCGACAAACGCGCACGGAAAACGCTGAACTAAAACCCTCCTCAGATAATTAAATATCACGAGAGTGGAGTGTGCTCTACAATTAGGACGTATTGCGAAACCTTTGCAATAGTGTTTTTCAGAACAAGTCTATTTGTAGAACGTCTCGACCACGAGTGCGCATTTTTTGTTTTGTTTTGGGATGGGATATATCTGATTTATTGAGCACGTTACCTCGCCTGCGCCGCGGCCCAGAAGCGGCGTGCGAACTCCATGGCCGGCGGCTAGCGACACCTGCCGGCCGAGGCGGAGAAACGCAGCCGGGGTGTCTGCGCTCTCGTGCGGGCGCGACGCGACGCGGGGTGCTCAAGGGCGGGGCGGGGCGGGCTAGAGAGCTATATAAATAGAGTGCTCTGGATAACTGTTTTCCAGGCGTTAAACGACCTCCAAAATCTCCATCAGATGCACTAATTTTTTTAATAAAAAAAATTATTTTATTGACACTGTCCTATGCTTGTATATTATATATTTAAGTGTATTATCAGTCAAACATGTAACGACTGTGACATAACGGCGACTTCCAGGCGCGTTATAGGAGGGTGGGGGCGATCGCCCCCTCATTGACCTCTAGTTAACCCTATCCGCAAGGCCTTCTTAAACCGCGCCTGGCGACTGCCCCCTGTCGCACCCCGCCGTCGTGTCCACCCCCGTCTGAGCCGATGACACCAAGCTCGCGACGTCGCAGCCGAGGTGGGGGCGTGGCGTGGCGTGGCGTGGCGTCGGTGGCTCACCGCGGTGCGACGCCCTACCCTGCCCCTGCACCCTGACGGACGCGCTGGGCCGCACCGGACGCCGCCGGGCCGGACGTCCCCCTCAGTTGGTACTTGCCCGTTGTGCTGACGTGGTGGTGCGCCGCGGCGCGTGCCCACACGCCGCCCCCTGCCCTGCCGCGGGCCCCACCAGCCCGCCCCAGCCCGCCGCCGAGCCGTGCCGTGTAAGACATTTTTTTTTCGTGCTCGACTGAGTCGCGTCTGAATCCGTCGCATCGAGAGAGAGGTGCCCCAGTTTGGGCACACGACACGACGCCTTCGATTCGTGCGCGTTGTTGACGGCCGCGCATCCGGACGCAATGATGCCTGTTCACCTGCAACCTGTCCTCTATACAGTTTCCTGCGCTGGAAACCAAAGTGTATAATGTCGCACACTTGTGAGCGCGTGAATTTCCATTCGTACACTAGAACAAGTAAGGTGTGACTTTGCCTGAGGATTTCACACACTTGAAGGGGCAAGTGTACGAATGGATGTTCATACACCTACAAGTAGGTTTGCAGTGTCTGCCTGCTTTGGGTCGCAAAGAGCGCGTACTTGTACAGGGGTGTGGCCGCGTGGAGTTGCGGGGCGGAACACCCCGAGCGCGATGACGCTGTGACAGCGACTGGGCGGAAGCCTTGCGGCAGGAACTTGGATACATTATAGCCCATCAATTTCTTTTTTAAAATTGTGGTTCAGACCTACATTGCCTGGACTAAGTCCCACGGGTCTCAATAGGTCACGAGGGTGCAGCGCGGCGCGGCGCGGTGGCCTTCCCCTCGTTAAACGGACACCTCTGCACCGTCAGGCGACCCAATTCCCTGCGCGCCCCGCCCGGCCCCCCGCCGCCGCGCTCCAGTTGTGTGCGGCCCGCCCTGCGAGTGCGACAAAGACAGGCGGCGGGGCGGGGAGGAACGGGGCGTTGCGGGGCGGGGCGACCAGGTAGGCCGCGGCGTCGCAGCGTCAGCATGGAGACCAGACGCTCGGCTCGGAGCACGAGCCCGGCGGCCGGCCCGGCCCGGGGGTCGTGCAGGTGCAGAGCACTGTGGGGACCTCCCCGGCCCGGCAGCGCTACCGCGGCGCGGCGGCGCGGAAGCGAGCAGAACGCCGCCGTGCGGGACACGCGCCCGCCCCACCCCGCCCCGCCCCGCCCACCACCACGTCCGGCCCGGCCCGCCCCGTGCAGGCGCCTGCGGAGCTCGGGGTAGGCAACGTGCCTCACAGCCACGCCGGGCGGGACTGCCTATCCCGACTCCGCAGGATGCAGCGCGCGGGGCGGCGCGGGGCATGGCGGGCGGTGCGGATCTTCAGCTTGCTTTAGATTAACATGCAAAAATAAAATGATCTGCCGCCCGCAAGGCTGCATAGTGGAATTTCTTTTGTCAGCAGCATCCGGCCGCACTAAACGTATATACAACAACACATCATCACATGACACGCGCAGAGACCCGTCACTGCGGAACTGTGTTCCTGTTACTCGAGATACTTGATTGATAAATTACATTACAATGACTGAGAGCACGTCTAACCCGATTCCCCATGAAATGTGCTCTGGTAGACGGTCGACAAACCGATCAAATAATTCATAGAACGAGATTGTCCCAGGAGAGTGGCACACTAAATCAGTAAGCATTTTCATGTCCATGAACACTTGGATTTTCAATCAGCCATGAATTTAAGCACACTACTTTTACACCGTAATGTTAAAAAATAATTGTACATAATTACTTACGAAATGCAAGTAATAATTTATGAAGTCGGGCACAAACATATGGCTGTTTAAAGTTTATGCACAACAAAATGCATACGGATTTATGATAGTATGACAGTGCTGCCAGAAAAGTAGGCACTAAGTATCCACAAAACAGAAATAACGGGCTGCATCTTCGCCTGCCTACTAGGCAACACCTCAGCACAGGTGCGTGCATGCGGCCTAGTAGGCAGGCGCAGATGCAGCCCGCTACACTCCACTGTACTTGGACTACGTATTGCCTACTTTTCTGCCTACACTGTCGTATGACCTGTGACCAACTCTGTATGACCCGCGCCCACCCTCCTCGACCAGGACCAGGACGCTAAGGGCACCACGGCGGCCGCGTTACCCCGCGGGAGTGGGCACCCCGACTGCGGGCCGACGCGACGCTACGGGACGCGACGCCGGCGCAGCGCTGCCCGGCCCGGCTGCAGCCTCGCCAAACTTGTCCGACATTTTCGCGCGCGCGCGTGCCGGCCCGCCCCGGCCGCCCCGCCGGCCGGCTACTTTGAGGCGCGCGACTGGACGGCGGGGGTGGGGCGGGGCGGGGGGGCGGGGCGTGGTGGGGAGGCGCCTACTCCGGGACAGGTGGTATAAAAGCGTCTGGCCGGCCCCAACCCTGTACACTTCGCCTTCTTCGACCGGGACGGCAGCAACCATGAACTGCAAAGCGATCCTGGCCGTGGCCCTCGCCGCCCTTGTGGCGCTCCAGGTAAGGCTCGCACCGACAGTCCACGCCGCCGTCGGCGCCAACCGGGGCCGCACGGCCGTCGCCCGCCACCGCAGTCGTCCAAGCTCACGGCCTTGGTCGCCTCCTCTGCCCACAGCTCGCTAGCGCTCACCCGCTGAGCAAGCGCAGCTGCGCCTGCAGCCTCAAGGGCACCGATGTCTGCAACTCCTGCATCCCCGCCGCCGTCCCCAGGCCGTCCGTCAGGCGCGCCCCCGCCGTCGGCATGCAGCGCGTCGTCTACCAGAAGTTCGCCCCCGTCGAGTTCAAGCCCCAGGACATCTGCACCTGCCAGGGTGGTCTGGTGAGTAGCTGACTGACATCCTGGATGTCGGCCTCTGGAATGAAAACAAAAATCGTTTAAGGTGAAAAGTGTTGGGAACGTGATGACTGACTCTGCCTGTTTGCCGGCCTGCAGGTGACCGCCCCTGAGATCCCCCGCGTGGCCTGCAAGGTCCACTCCGGCCCCGCCCGCCAGGCCCCCAACTACGACTACCCCGGCTCCGGCTCCAACGGCCTGTTCGGCAGCGGTGACGACTGCGGTGACGCCCCCGTCAACCCCTGCGAGGAGGGCCCCGCCCCCTCCCAGGTCAAGACCTACGTGATCCCCGCCGAGAGCTCCCTGCCCGCCGAGGAGCTCATCGAGGAGGTCCCCGTCAACGCCCCCGCCACCCCCGTCGCCGCTGACGCCGTCTCCCTGGCCCTCGCCTACGACCTGGCCACCAAGGCCCAGAAGGTGCGTGTGCGGCCCTATTGCCTTTCATCGCCTCTTGATGTACCACGTGGGCGTGGCCACAAAGTGGTCATGCCGCACTCAATGCGTTCGAGCCTGCCTGCGCCTCCGTGTCCTCTGCCCGTCCCGTCGTCTAACACGCGCGTCTCTCTTTTTATTCCAGAACATCATGGAGGAGAACCTGGCCTTCGGCCACATGCAGACCCCCAAGGACGGCCGCGTCATCATCAAGAAGAAGGTCGTCCCCGAGAGCAGCCTGTACGCCGTGCGCAACCAGATCGTCGAGCTCAAGGCCCCCTCCGGCTACGGCCGCTCCTGCGAGGACGAGGCTGAGGCCTCCCTCCTGGCCGCCCAGCAGGCCTCCTGCGCCGAGACCGAGGAGAGCAGCTACGGCGCCCCCCTGCCCTCATACCGCGACCTCGGCTTCGCCCCCGTCGGCGGTGACTGCAAGTTCGTCCCCGGCCAGTACCAGCCCACCCCCAACCTTGTCCAGACCGTCGAGTACTCCGTGCCCGCCCCCGCCCCCGCCCCCGTCGGCCCCGCCTACGGACCCTGTGACGCCCTCGCCTCCCTGGAGCGCGGCCGCGGCAGCCAGGGCATCGACTACTACTCCGCCCAGGCTCAGGCTGAGGCCGCCGCCGACGCTGCTGCCGCCGAGGCCGCCGCCCCCAGCTGCGCCGAGGAGTCCGGCCCCGCCCCCAGCTACGGTTCCAGCTCGGGCTACGGCCTTTACGCCGCCGCCCCCGCCGCCCCCGCCGGCCCCGTGCACACCGGCCGTCGTGGCTGCTCCTGCGGCTGCGGCTACTAGGCGCCGCCCCCAGCAGCGCAGCGTGTCGCTGTTTGGACCAGCCAGACTGACACCGCACCGACCTCATGAAAGCTCAACATGAAGCGTGCATCACCCCCCGCCCCGCGGGCCGGCACCGCACCGCTCCGCTCCGGCCCGGCCGCGGCACTTCGGCAAGTCAAAATTGAAACGTTTCAAAAACTGTTCTATCGATCAGAGCTAGAGGAAACTTCGAATTTAAATTTACTTTCTTCTCCTTTCGGTTTACGGGCAAAATTGAATCATCTGCTGTAAGTTTTTAACTGTTCTAAATTGATTAGTTTTGGCACAAAATTTGATTGAAAAGTATATACAGTAGATCCTTTTGATTCTGATGGGACGATCAAAATACCTGGTCTTCTGGAATTCTCTAAATTGAGGCTTGTCTCCCATGGTCAGTTTAGGGTGAATATCGAGTTTCCACTAGCTCTTGAATTTTGTCTTATACCTACTTCAAAATTTTTGAGCATATCTGATTTTAAATTAAATGCATTTTGGCAATCTATCAGGAAAATATGTCACTAAATTCTAAATTTGATCTCACTAGTCATTTGGGATTCAATCCCAGAAATTTGTGTCTAAAAATGTAATTTTTGATAGTCACTTTAAATTATAAATTTTGTCTTTTGTGTGAATGAATGTATGCTTGGTATTTAAATTATGAGTGAAAATTAGTAGTAATTTTTAATTTATTTAGCAAATGTGAATTTAGATAATTTTCTCATTACTCTTGCGCGCATTAGTACTTTGGGAATAATACATCTCTGCCATTAAACTGAAATTTGTGATTTTTTATTTAGATGTAACATAGGTAGGAAAATTTGTAGTTTTGTCGCCCCTTGCTGTAATTACCAATAACTAGCTATGCTAGACTGTTTACGATATGCGCATAATCATGAACTGAAATTGATGTAAATTTGTCTCGAGGTCTTAAAAGCTACGAGGCCCCAGTACCTGTCTGTGCTGAACTTCAAAGAGAGAGAAGAAGGCTGCTACATGACTTGGCAATGTGAACCTTGTCATAAGGAGAATAAAATTGCTCCAGTCTCAATGAAACTTTCTTGTTCTCATTTGCAACCCCAAAATTTATGAACACAATAGTCCCAGAATCGCAGTGGATGCCAAAACTGACTTAGCATTTCTGCTGCACTTGCAAACATACATCTACTAGCCTACAGTGAAGCATACTCACTTTGCCACTCTCTCTCTCTTCTACTCTCCATCTCTCCCTCTTCTCTCTTAGCTATTAGCAAGTTTTGTTTTCATAAATATGTGCTCTTCTCCTCTTTCACTAAACATTTCTGCATGGAATTTGATAACTTCTACTCCTCTTCTCAGATAGTGGATTAAATAAAAAAATCACAAAGCCTTTCTTCTTTTGCTGCATATATACAAATATAATTAACAATTTTATAACACAATATGTACATATTATTTTATATAATGTAAACTCATGTGAGTGAATGCACTCAGTAACTAACCTGGAGTACACATAAGAATTTTTTACAGCCATTTGCAACAAATTTTTAAAATTTAGAAAAAATCTGATGCTCTAGCTCTATGAGGTAATTTTAACAAGTTATCAGTCATATGTGAGGTTATTTTAGGTGTTGGTGGCTTCAATCTTCTTGTTGGGGTTTGCCTCAAAGGTGTGGTTGATGGAGTAAGAAGAGGGGTTGATGGTCCCGGTGTAACACTTCCAGAACGCCTTTGAGGTGATGGAGTATAAGAAGCTCTTAAAGCAGAATCTCCAGGTCGCAATTTATTTGTTGCAAGTCTTTGGGCTGCAGGTGACATAGAACTTAGCCTTTCCAAGGGGCCAGTGCCAGGTCTTGGGGATGGACTGAAATTGATATTCAATTAACTATTAATTAAGAGAAAAGATTAAAATTAAAAGGATTTATGTGGCAGGTGGTAGTACTTACGATGCAAGTCTTCGAGCTGCTTCTAGGGCTTTTAATTTACGCTCTCTATGCCTTTCTCCAGCTTTTTCAGCAAGAGCTAAAGCAATCTTTTCACGTTTGGGAGGAGCATTCATTTTGAAGCATGGTCCTTGACTTGGGCGAACTGGTGTATCACCTCCATCTAGCCGGAAAGGTGTACCCTCGATTTCACCCCATGTCATCAAAGGTGAATCCATCACACCTAAAAGCATCAATGAAAATGTACAGTCAAAACAATTTTTAAGGTAAAATAAAGTTAAAGAAGCTTTATTGATTAATAATTCATACCAGGCATGGGTGAATCCATTTTAACATAACTGAATCCATTGACTTTTGGTGTCTCAGTTGTCAACTCTTTCCCATCTACACCGATTTTCCCATCATGAGCTCTTGCTTGTGTGACTGCTAGTCCTTTGATTACCTCCTTGTTTTGACGCTCATCAAAAGGATTTTTCTTAAGCCGAGTGTTAGAGTGAACAATTTCTTGACGCTTATTAGCTAGTTCTATTTTATCCTCTTCTGATAATGGTGAGCCTGTGAGGAATATCATAAGAATTACTCTGTGCTAGATGACAAGACATTTGCTTAGCCAAAAACAGTATATGCAAAATTTAAAAACTACGTAATATGTACCGCAGTCTAATTTTCCATACTAACCTTCAGGGACATACATGATGTAGTTTCTGTTTTTGAACTTCCATGTATCGATGTTAAATGGGCGGTCAGCAATTTCTGCTTGTTTTTCAATAGACGGTAAGGCCAACTGCTCATCAACTTGTTTGGCTGAAGCATCTTCATCTTGGTAGAGCCAACCATACTGTTGGAGAAATTACAAGATCAAGATTACTTCTAAACATAGACAAAACATATTTTTATCACTTCCCTCTCCCAAAAATAGAAAGAAAGAGAAAATAAATCAATAAATAATCAATCACAGAAACAAATGAATGAATGAATGAAGAAATAAAGACTCACCCTATGTCTATGTCTAATATCAGCTTCTTTCATAATTTCTTGGAAGCTCTCATTATCTTCACTTGTGTGGGCACTGAGGAATGCGTCTAATCTTCTGGTGCCATCTGAAACACAAAAAAAAAAAAAAATCCAATAAAACACTTAATACTTAGACTATAAGCACTAATGGTTAATTTATTGAAAGGTGTATGACAAACCTTGTTTGGATCCAGAGCTGTCATCATTATTTTCTTTTTTTGATTGGTCTGACATTTCGTCTCTTGACGGTTCAGAATCATCTAGTCTATTAGCAATTGGTGTCTCAAATGTTGCTGGGCTAGCACCTAGAAGACATAAAAATTAAATTAGTCAACATAAATCACGCATGAGACGCATAATTCACACTGAATCATACATACATCTCTCAGTTGCTGGCTTAGCCCCCGAACTGTACTTAGCATATAATTCACGCATTTTTAAGACATCATTCTGATCCATAGCTTCTAGGTACTGATTTTGAGCTTTGAGTTTTTCAAGGTCCGGGAAAAAGTCTCTTTCAATAATTTTCCCTATTTGCTGCAAAACAAAATATTACAATATGTTAACAACAGAAATGTGTGAAGGTTATGTGTCTTGACCAACTTAACAGCTATAGAGAAAAGAAGACTAGAAATATTGATATAAAACATATCAAATGTCATTTAAAAGATGGTATAAAAAATTTGCAGTAAAAAGTAATAATTGGGAGAGAAAAAGTGAAAATCCTAACCTCTATGTAAACATCTTCTTCCAAAACTTTCTGCTTCTTCCTAACTCTGCCCGAAACAGGGGCCCCTGGTTTTTTGAACAATTGTAAGTCCTCTGCAGTCTTCATGACTTGCAAAGCTTTATTTCCAGGTGAGCTACAGTTTGAAGAAGTGTCACTCATATTGAAACACAAGTTGAAACGTTTAAAAACGAACAGAATAACAACAGACTTTAACCACTAAACAATCGCCATGACACTTGCGTCATCGTGACGGCATCGTAGTATGAGAAATCTTTGTACCAGAAGTTTCCAGAAATTCCAGAGTATTTAGCAGTATTTAGGAACTAACAAGCTCCAGCACGCTAATTAACAGCAAGCTTTGGGGATATAGGTTATTCCAAGAACATGTCGTGATAGAATTTCCCTAGGTTTCCCTCTGATATTCATCCAACCACCTCTCATAGACCTATTCTAGGATAAAACCACATTATCGCTTTTTAAATATCCCGCCAACGCTGTTTCAACAAGCCGTACACTCTACCAGATGGATGTCATTTTCTCATACTGTTGGCACGTGATCTCCTCCCTCCACAAGTCGCCTCCATAGCTCAGTGGTTAGAGCACCAGTCTAGTAAACTGGGGGTCGAGAGTTCGATTCTCTCTGGAGGCACGTTTCTTTTTACAAGAATGCATGAATAGCTTACTTGGCCTTATGTTGTAGTCAAATGAAGTAAATAGTTTTCGGCCAATTTTCAGCTAAGAAGACCGAATTCAGAAATTATCCACCTCAATCAAAAATAAGCCTGAACCCACTTTTTCAAAGGAAGCGTTATTGGCTAATTAGCTATTTTGCTAAATATGTTCCTAGCAATGATAGGAACTCGGACTAGGCATTATATTCCTCTGAGGTAGGACCTAAAAGAAAGGTCCCCTGACACATGGCTGCTGTGCCGAAACCGCTAATCTGTGTTCTCTAGACATATTTAGTTTTACCCCAGTATTGTGCGTTATAATTGCGATAAAATTCTTCACCCATTGAAATTACCATTTATGCACCCTGCTATCGTAGAGCCGCCGAAAAAAGTGAATGCGGCCAGGAAGAGAGGTGGAGGGTAAGACGTAATTTGGAAATGACGGAACAAGTAGGTCGAAGGGAATGCCGTTAATTGCTGCCAAAGAGAGGACCCCCACCGCGGGAATGGGTGTCAGGCTGGTATGTCACAGAAGATACGAGAACATCCGGTCATCTGCGACACCTAGGGTGGGCGGGACCTGGCGGGAGGAGGGGGGAGGAAGGAGAAGGAGGTGGGTCCCTCCAGACATTCTGGAGCCACATGTGTTGTGTTACTCATAGACCGTCATCGTCGGAATGTCTGCCCGTCCAACCAGATATATTATTATTTTGCTATGAGAATAGTTTATCATTGAAAGTCTGAGAAAAGGAAAGGGAAGCAGCGGGAGGGCGGACGTAAAAAACGCCGGATCCCCCCCCCCCTCCCCCTTCCCCCGGGAGCGCCACCAGATACTGCAGTCCCCGACCTCCCCGGACTTGTAACCCTTGAGTGCATCGGGCCATTCCTGTGCAACGGAGCGGAGCGCCACGCGCTGCTTCTGCCGACGGGCATCTGGGCCCCGCGCCCCGCGCCCTGCACCCCGCGCCCCGCGCACCACACCCCGCGCCCTGCACCTCGCGGCCCGCGCCCCGCGCCCTGCACCTCGCGCCCCGCGCCCCGCACCCTGCGCCCCGCGCCCCACGCCCTGCACCCCGCGACCCGCGCCCCCACACCCCGCGCCCTGCACCTCGCGCCCCGCGCCCCACACCCCGCGCCCCGCGCCCCGCGCCCCACGCCCTGCACCCCGCGACCCGCGCCCGCGCCCTGCACCTCGCGCCCGCGCCCCACACCCCGCGCCCTGCACCCCGCGCCCCGCGCCCGCGCCCCACGCCCCGCGCCCCGCGCCCCACGCCCCACGCCCGCCGCGCCCCGCGCCCCGCGCCCCGCACCTCGCGCCCGCACCGCGCCTGCACGAGCTTGAGTAACTCCCTTCTTCGTTCTCAGCCTCTCCGGAGCCGATTCCTGTTTACTCAGGACGACTTTCACGACCCTCATAATGGAGTCAATAATTTCCCGAGGTGACGACGCGCTCGATGGCCTCCCCGCGGAGGGGCGCGACTGCCTCCGCCACCACGCTCTCCCACAGGAAGCCCGCGGCTCCGGACCCCGGGACCACGCCGTGCCGTCATAGAGCGGCCCCCGCGGGAGCTGCTCGTCGTCGTCCTGGCCCCCGCGCCGCGCGCACCAGGCCACACCGTACTCCCCGACCTGGACCACTCTGCAGGCTGATTCCGCACGGTGGATTCGTCTCTCTGTCCTTGTCGCACTCGTGGGTCACGACCGCATAAGGAGCAAGAGAGAGGGCACTACTATTCGGAAGAGCCCTGCTGCAGGCCAATTTGCCTGGCGCGCGTCTGGCGCAACGGAGCGCAGCGCGCCCCACGGGGGGTCTCCGCCCCCACACCCGTCGCAGGCCTAGCAGGGGGATGGGAGGGGTGGGGGTGGGGGGCTGGAGAGGGGCGGGGAGGGCTTCCTTTAGTTTTTGTTTTCTTAGTCTCGCTGTCTGTCGGAGCAAACAAACATTATGACGTGTAGGCGTGGCCGAGAGACTTTTCGAGGAAGAAGAGCGCTGGAGTCGCAGTGTCTGGTGGGAGCGGGAGGCGGGCCCGGCCGGCGGGCCGGGGGTGGAGCGGGCGTAGGCCTGGGGCGGACCAGGGGCAGGCCGGGGGCGGGCCGGGGGCGGGCCGGGGGCGGATGTGGTTAGGGGGGGTCAGGGTCCGCAAGCTGCGGACGCGCCGAGTCCGCAGCGGCCCCGTGGATTTCGACGGGGCGGGAGCAGGAGACTGCTTGACCATTCGATTGCGGACCACCTATATAGGGTACGATATGAAATTCACACACCAACAAGTGTGTGACATTCACATACTGGGTTTCCAAGAGCCTGTGGGCTGTAGTCGGTAGGGGCACAGATGGGCAGCGCAGGTCGTGGAGGCGCACGTGCGACGTAAAGAAACAACATATCGGCGTTTGCAACACTCTTCGCCGCGCGCGGGGGCGGCAGGGCAGGGCGGGGCGGCCTCGGCGGCAGACAGCAACATTTTAGTTTTTACGCCGGTCATGTCGTCTGCTCCGGCGAAGTCCCCCGTTAGCACGCACTTGCCCTCGCGACGACACACATGCGTGAGTCATGAACTGCCTCCCCCGCCCCGCCACACCACGCCAGAGCAGCTGTGGAAAATACAAGTGCGCAGGCCGGAATGTTTTAACACTCGCAGCCCCGAAATTTTCGATATTCATTTTGGAAACTAAAGGCCAATTGTACTGCTGCGGAGCGGCGGGCGCGTTGGGGAGGGGTGGGCTTGGGCGGGGGCGGAGGCGGGGGCGGGGGGCGGGGGCGGGGGCGGGGCGGGGGCGGGGTGGAGCAAACCTGCAGCGCCTGTATGTACCCACTTTGGCGCGGCAAAGGCCAGGAAGTCGTAAAGCACGACTGGGGAATAAGCCCTTTACTTTTTCCCTCGCCGCCCCCGCGCCGTCCCGTCCCCGGCTCATGACGTCGACAGGAATATTATTTCGCCGCTTCCTTTTTGCCTCCCTTTCACTTCGCCGCGCATCGCCCTGGCGCGTAGGCTACGTCCCCTGGACCCGCGCGGATGCCCTTCCTTTGGATTCACGCAGAAAGATGAACAGTTGTAGCAACCATCACATGGTTTAGCTGAGGGACGACCATAAAAATCGAGGTTGAATATGGCAATGTTATGGTTGTGATGACTGCGGACTTCCCCGTGACTTTATGGAGCTACCCGTATGGTTACCCAAACCTATCATTTGCTACGATGTGCACGGCGTCCGCCAGGTAGACCAAATACCCTGAAAAGCTTACGGTGATTTTCAGTGTAAGATACGGTGAACCCTGCAGCACTGTAGCTTACGCGGAAAATTCACCGTATGCTTTTATTAGTGAAGAGACGGTGTGGAGGGAGGTGGGGGGAATATAATAGCGAAGCAGTGCCGCGCATCGCGCTGCCCAAGTGCGAACGCATGCGCTTGCGTCGTCAACTTTTTACCCGGTCGGCGGGCGAGGAGGGGGGGGGGGGGTAGAGAAACGGCGTGCTTATGTATTTGTCGAGCGCGGGGGTGACTTAGCTGCAATGGATGTAGCACATGACGGCTGCGGATGGTACTGGCTGTATTTTCTGTAAGAGCTTATAATACGCTGTTTCAAACACACAACTAACTTGATGCCGAGCGGCACGGCTCTCTCTGCCGGCCGGCATGGAGTGGTGTGAGAGGCAATGCGAGAGCTTCAAGGGCCAGCCGGGACTTCCATAGGCATTTCCCAACCCCATAAATTTATTTCTTGGATAGGGCCGGGGTTGACGGCGGGGTGGGGCGGGGCGGGGCGGGGTGGCCCTCGAGACCAGACGATGTGTGTCAAGTACGGCGGCGTCCGAGCCGCGCTCAGCTCAGCGAGGTCCTCCACACGGCTGCACGAGTGTTCGGACCACTCCGACGTCTAATGGGAGGGAATGGCCGACGACGAACAATGAGCCATGAGCGACACCATAGGCAGGTCGTGTGTAGGGCTGCGAGAGGAGAGTCAAGTCGAGAGTGGAGGGGTGGGTGACAACCTCAAAAGTGACAACGACTTTACGAAGAAGATGAACTGCTCCTCGTCCCCTTCCCTCACTCTATCCCCCCCCCCTTCTCTCTCTCTCACCCTCTCTCTCTCTCTCTCTCTCACTCTCAACCTCTCCCTTCCCCTATCCAGAACGCTCTTTTTTTTTTTTTTCTCGCCCCCAAGGGAGCCCCTTTCATAACTCACGCGCAGTGCGGGAGGGGGCCTCCCCCGCCCCCCGCTGCCGCCCCCGCTGCCGCCCCCGCCCATCCGTTTGGACCGTCGTGTCCCCCCCATGGCCTGTTGCGCTATGTGAACCATGCGGCACCGTTCATTGGGACATTACCGTCACAAACAGAGAAAGTCCTATGCCTGATTTACAGTCAAAAATGTATCAAAAAGGTTCAGAACCATTTTACGCTAGGTGCGTACCAATGGAAAACTCACTAAAAACCCAAGTGTGTTAAAGTCGCACACTTGTACGTGTGTGGATTGCCATTCGTGCACTAATTAAATTGGTTAATTTTCCTAGGAATTTCACGGAGCGAATGAAAGATACCACCCCTATACAAGTGTGCGACAATCACACACTTGGGTCCCCAGTTGTGTGTAGAAAACGAGACGGTTTCACAGATTGGAAGAGGCATGGTCTCGACAGAGAGGATAGGATAAAGTACTTCTGGTTACGAGGAGGCAACCATTTTTGCTTCAATGAGCCGCAGTTCACACTAAGAGCAAGAACACCACGTGATATAAATATCTCCTTTTTTGCGGGCTGGGGCGCGAGAAACAACGAGAGTCACGCGGAGTGCGGAGTGAAACACTATAAAACAGCACGCCCCCTCTCGCTGCTCGTCTCTCCGCCCCGCATACGGGAAACGCGTAC
This sequence comes from Frankliniella intonsa, assembly GCA_033675135.1. Taxonomy (NCBI): domain Eukaryota; kingdom Metazoa; phylum Arthropoda; class Insecta; order Thysanoptera; family Thripidae; genus Frankliniella; species Frankliniella intonsa. Next base: position 10,239,296 of record CM066248.1, read on the forward strand.
CCAGAAACGCATTACTACAGAAATGCGTAAAAAACGGAAAGCAGCAGCGCTGCAGGGCAGGGTGGGTGGGCTGCTGCATTAATTAGCTATGTGTACTGGGGCGGGGCTCCCCCTGAGGCCCCCAGCAGAGCGGCAGGGCTGCTGCCTCGTACGGTTCCAGGCCTCCCCCCTCACTGCCAACCCCTGACCCCTGACGTGACGGCGTGCTTCAGCCTCATCAGCGTGGCAAAAAGCAGCCCCCGCCCCGCCTCAGCGCAGCACGCGGCCCGGGGCGGGGCCCGGGGAGCAGCCCTCAGGAGCAGCCCTCAGGAGCAGCCCTCAGGAGCAGCCCTCAGGAGCAGCCCTCACCTCAGCGCAGCACGCGGCCCGGGGCGGGGCCCGGGGAGCAGCCCTCAGGAGCAGCCCTCAGGAGCAGCCCTCAGGAGCAGCCCTCAGGAGCAGCCCTCAGGAGCAGTACACTGGAATAGCGACCCCTCAAATCAGTGATTGCCCACGAGACACCTGTGTGAAGCGGGCGGTATAAGCACGCACCACCCAGCGCCGACCAAATTTGTAGGACAGAGTCCTAGACGCGTTCGACGAGCTGGAGCGAGTGTCCCCCCGAGCGGCCGCCCCTGTGTTCCGGTACTTCGAGGAGACCTACCTGCGTGGTCCCCGAGGCCGCGCCAGGAGGGCTGCTCCGAGGGCACCGCGGTATGCAGTGGACATGTGGAACGCCTACGAGGCCACTCTCGCGGACGAGCACCGCACCAACAATATCAGCGAGGGCTGGCACAACAGGTTCCAGGTAAGGGCGGGGAGGGGTGGGAGGTGATAAAATTTAAATAATAATTACGAGCAAAAAACCTGTAATTGCCTACAGCTGGTCATCGGGAAGAAGCACCCGTCCCTCTACTCCTGTCTTCACGAGCTTCAGAAGGAGCAGGGCGACACGGAGACGGTGCTCACCGAGATGCGGCTTGGGCGCAAAATCAAGAACGCCCCAAAAAAGAAGTGGAGGGACCTGCAGCGCCGGATCCGGACCATCGTCCAGGACCTGGACAACTACGAGGACACCAATGACTACCTCAGGACGATTGGACACCACTTCCAACTCTAGTTCCAGCTCTAGAATAAATTGAATGACATTTTGGATAAAACAATTATTGGGAAATGACATTTTGGATAAAACAGTTATTGGGAAATGACATTTTGGATAAAACAGTTTTTGGGAAATGACAGTTTGGGAAAATATTATTGGGAAGAAAAATATTAGGACAAAAGGTATTTGGGAGGAAACGTTTGGGAAAAATGACCGGGAACCAATTTGTACTATGCGCCAAAAATTAGTACTCACTTTGTACTTTCATCGCGTACTGCTTCCCTATTCGGTTCGTGCTCTGCGCAGGATAACGAGTGCGTGGAGCAGGACGGCGATCGGGTCACCCTGCCCTACAACATGCGCGCGATCCCGTCCCGCTCCGCCCACATGCGGCGGCGCCAGGGCCGGCCAAAGACACCCCCGCAGAAACACATACTGTATTTTCCTCACGCACTCTAGCAGCTTGGGGACAACGTTACATCTACAAGAGTATATATAAAAAAAGTATTAGTAGTGCGGGAATCAAAGTATGCAGGTAACACTTACACAAATATTATTTTTTTATTTGGAAAACCTTTGCGAGCTGGTTTCAGCAAAATAATAAGCAAATAAAATATAGATATACCCGATTTCTAAGAGCCTTAAAAAATACACATCTTTGGTCTTGCTGCGGTACGCGAACCTCTCCGCACACTATTTGGCATCAGAAGAATAATAATACAAAGAAAGCGACACGATGCACAGTTACCAAAATACATACATCAGTCCGAATCAGTCTCTATGGTACATGCGGGGGCCTGTCCGGCACCTCCCCTCCTCTCGCTCGCGGCTCCACGGCCCTCGGCGCACAGTCACAGTCAGCTGTCCAGGTCCAGTGGCGGCACGGTACGGCACACTTGTATCAGAGCCGTAGGAACGTTTTTGGATGGGTAGAAGGCGGCAGTCTATAAGGCGCCCGTACAGCTTTTGCAAGGCACTATTTGGCGTTGCTTAGGGGCCCCTAAAGCGTTTGCAGGGCACTGTTACGCGTCCCTGCAGGTTCTGCAGGGCACTATTAGGGGCCCCTACAGCGTTTGCATGGCACTATTTGGAGCCCCTACAGCGTTTGCAGGGCACTGTTGGGCGTTCCTGCAGGTTCCGCAGGAAACCATTACGGGCCCCTACAGCTTTTGCAGGGTACTGTTAGCCGCCCCTAAATCTCCTGCCGGACACCATTAAGTCCCCTGAAGCTTTCGCAGGGCACTATTAGGCACCTATTAGGCGCCCCTGGAGCTTCTGCAACGCGCCCCTGGAGCTCCTGCATGGCACCCCTGGAGCTTCTGCAGGGTGGCCCTGCATGCTTCGAGGGCGGCAGGGCGCCAGGGCGACAGGGCGCGGGGCGCAGGGCTGCCGCTGCGAGCGCCCCGACACGCCGACAGGACAGCTCCAGGCCGCTACCGGGGCACAAAGTCGTAGGGGTTCTGGTGCAGGCGCGCGGGGTGCGGGTGCGGCGCGGGCGGGTAGAAGCCCTGGTGGTGGTACGGGCTGTACATGACGTGGTCCTGGTGCACGTCCTGCATGGCGTGCACGCCGGGGTGCACGGCCGCGTGCATGCCCGGGTGCACGGGCTGGTACGGGGCCGCGGGGCCGCGGAGCCCCGCCGAGAGCCCCAGGCCTGCGGACAGCCCCGGGAGCCCCGGCGGCGAGCTCTTGGCCGCGGCGCAGCTGTAGGCGCCCGTGGAGGCCGCGGGGGCGGAGCCCGGGTGCGCGTACGGCGATGCCACCGACGACGGGCTGCGCAGAAAACGCGACGAACGGTGTCCTCAAAACACTCGAAAAATGGCGGAAACAACTGTGTTTTTGGCCGCAGGGTTTCCTTTAGGCGCTTTAGGCTTAGAGAACAAGGTTGTCCGCCGCAAGTCGCTCACCTGTGGTGGTGGTAGATGGGCCCGTAGTTGCACATGTCGGCCAGGTAGGGCTGCCCGACGGGCGCGGGCGAGGCGTTCGGGGGCGGCCCGGGCCCGGCGGACAGACGCGGGTGGCCCGCCCCCGCCCCCGCCCCCGCCCCGGACAGCCGCGAGGACAGGCTCTCCGTCAGGCCGGCCGCGTCCACCTCTGGAACGGAAGAGGATCGGATGAGAACTAGGCAGCCGGCGATATGCGCGCGCCTGTGCCGAGGGGTTGCCTAGTAGGCAGGCGCAGATGCAGCCCGCTGTGATTGGGCTACTCATTGCCTACTATTCTGGCAACGCTGCCGGAAGCAGTGGTGGCGGTAAGCTCGCTTTTTCCCCCGGGCCTAAATCTCGGCGACGATTATTTTCATTAGTGACGGAACAATAACAGTCTTGCTGTCGAGGGAAGGACCAAAAGACCCCGAGGCGCGGCGCGGCAGGCAGTCTGACGCCGAGCTGAACGGCATGGCAGCCCGCGGGTGAGGTGAGGGGGTCGGGCGCACGGTGCTCAATCAGCGCGCGGGCTGACAGTGCTGACACCAGCTGACACCCCCGGCCGCCACGCCGCGCCACGCCGCGCCACGCCGCGCCACGCCACGCAGGGCTCAGGAGACTTGGAGGAGTCCCGCGGTCACCCCGTCTACCCTGGCTGTCAAAAAGCTCTGGGCGGGGGAGGGGTTAGGAAGGCAGGGGGGAAAGGGGAGGAGGAGGGGTGGGAAAGGGATGAGGGGGAGGAAGGGGAGGAAGGGGCGAAGGAGGGGAGGAGGAGGAGGGGAGGAGGGGAGGAGGAGGTGGGGAGCGATGAGGGGGGCCGCCACACAACCGCTACCCTTCAAACTCCCGAGAAAGTATACGAGTTTTTATTGCGAGCACATGCCATGCCCAGCCCAGCGGAGCTGGTGGCGGAGGCGGAGAGGTGATCCCAGCCTGAGGCCCTTCCCTGGCCGGCGTCCCCTTTCGACGTCGCGGCGGGCGCGTCACCTGTGACACGCCCCGCCCCGCCCCGCCCCGCCTGCCTCCACTCCGGGGTGACGGCGCGAGCCCCGCCCGCGGGGGAAGACAACAAAAACAGTCACGCGACGGCTATTTTGTTGCTGTCGTTGGTTTCAGCAGCCCGGCCAGCCGACACAGCAGTCGGCGCGTTTCATGCTGCTGATACGCGCATTTTGCACAACTATTGCCCCGGCCCGGCCCGCCCCGCCCCGCGCTATAGCTGCCTCTTTGATCCCCGTCTCGAGTTAACGGACAGACAGGCCACACGGTGTGTTTGTGTGTGAGCTGACTAGGGAGCCCCCCGCCCCTTCCCACCGCCCCTAGGAACGGCTCTTGCGGTTCTCGATACATAACACACGCCCCACGCCCCACGCCACCCCGGCCCGGCGCGCGGACGCCTCCGAGATCCCCCCGCAGGCGGGAAAAAGCAAGTGCAGAGCGCTGCGCTCTCTTTCGGACGCGCCTGATAGATTGCACGCTAGAAGAGATGGACGGGGAATCAGGGCGAGGGCTTTGCGGTAACATCGAACAAGGCTTGAGAGGATCGCTATATACCGCCCTCCTCGGGTCGCTAGCGTCGAGCGGAAAAAAAATAAAATAAAGTAACACAACGTGGTGCGTCAGGTAAGCATTTTTCTACGCCGCCGCGGTAGTGACGCAACAGGTGGGGCGGAGGAGTAGCGTGGTGCGGCGCGTGGCGCGCGCCCCCGCGGCAACAAGTGGGCGCGTCCGCCCCGCCCCGCCCCGCCACGCCCCGCCCCGCCCCGCCGGTCGATGAGAGGGTCAGGGCGGAGGACGCGGCGAGCTGCGGTCACGGGCCCTACAGCAGTGATGTCAGAAAAGTAGGCAATAAGTAGCCCAAACACAGAGGAGTGAAGCGGGCTGCATCTGCGCCTTCCTACTGAGCAGCTGTCACGCACCTGGCAGGCGCAGATGCAGCCCGCTTCACTCCACTGTGTTTGGGCTTCTGTGTTGCCTACTTTTCCTTCGACACTGCGACGCGGTATTTCTGCATGAGGTGCTGCCCGCGACAGGAAGGCTATCGAGTACCAGTGTGAGGTTCCAGCCAGTGAGGCCTTTTTAAAGAGGTGGAAACTGGAAAACCAGCTTTGGGTTGAAATTATTGAGCGAGACATTAAACGGGTACCGAAATAGTAAATCGCTCTATGGGTAACTTTTGCTGCCAATTTCGACGACGTAGGACGACGTAATTTCTCAATTCGAGTTAGTGATTGTGCTTGATCCCGTGTTCCGTGGGGTATATAATGTATATATGTTATCCTGCCAATAGCGTACTAGACTAGGCGCGCACTGCGCCTGCGGCTCCCCGCCCGCTCCGCCCCGCCCCGCCCCGAGCTCTAAGCTCACCGAGGTGCGGACGGGCCGAGGCACCGCACGCCCGCCCCCGCCCGCCCCGCCCCGCCCCGCACACCGGATACGCCCGCGGATACGATAGGCACCGCGCGCTAGAAAATCTCGATTCTCGGCCGTCGCTGAAAGCTCTGGCAGCCAAAATGGCTTTTCTGCGTGCAGCTTTCCCTCTTTGAAAGACGCTGCTGGGGCGGGGCGGGGCGGGGCGGGGCGCGGGCGCTGCTACTGGCCACGCCCCAGGGGCGCCTCGCCCTCCACCACCACCAGGGTACCCGGCCGGGGGGCCACAGCTCGTCACGGCCAATTAGAAACACAAACAAACCACTAAACGTTTCGCGCCCTCAAAGTGGCGGAGGCGGTGGGGCGCGGCGGGGAAGTCCTGCGCACCGAGGCGGCAAAGGGAAGCCGCGAGCCCCCGAGGGGGGTGGAGGGGGGGTGGGTGATTGTGCTGGCCGCGCGCGAGGGACGGACGGGGGTAAGGGTAGGGGGTGAAGAGGAGGGGGTGGATCTCTTTGATCGCGTTTCGAAAGCAAAGGAGAGGAGAGCCCACACTCGGCATCAAAGTGACCGCGGCGTGGCGCGGGCCGCGGGCCGCCGCTCTGGTCTGGCCTGGCCCCAGTCGAAGCTGATGGCCCAAATGGTCCAAACACACAGTTTCAGGGCGAATGGAGTGGAGACCGCGCCCGGCCAGACCCCGCAGCCCATGGGCGTAAGGCCGTAAGGCCCTGGCCCCTGCCCGCCCCGCCCCGCCCCGGCAGATGCCGAGAAGAGCGTTACCCACATTATTCTCTCACCAAAGGCAGTCATTATAACGGCAGTGTTTTTCCCCTCAGAGGGGATCAACAATAACACTACGCACGCCGCGTTCACCGCATACACACATACACACACACAGGCGCTCTGCCTTTGATGAGCCGGGCTGTTGCCGTATCTCCCTAAAATATCGCGGGGGTAGAGGGAAAAAAACGAAAATGACCCATACCTTTGCTCTCCTTGCTCTCGTACTGCAGGCAGTTGTTGTTGTTTGTTGTTGCGGGGTTGTTGTTGTTGCCGGCGCTGCTGCTGTGGTTGTTGTTGTGGCCGCTGGCAGACAGTGGGCGGCCGGGCGGACGCGCCGAGGACGGCGTGGACGTCGGGGTGGGCGGCGCGGCGCCGGGTCCGCGCGGTCCGCCCATCTGCAGCTGCGACATGACCTCGGCCCCGCTGCGGGCAGACGGGAGGGAAGCGTTATCGTACAGCGGAACCCAAGTGTCCCCGCGAAACATAAAAGTTTGGCTAAGTCAAAGTCCACCAAAACTCTTGTTATATCGAAGTTCATTCAACATCAATCACCAATAGTGAAGTTGAAAGCCTATTTCTCCTTGCATTATTGCACTACCCAGCAGTCCGACAGCCTGCATGTCCGGCCCGACACCCTGCATGTCCTCCTCAGCCGAACGTTACACCCGCTCGTGGTTCCGACTCCACCCCGCCCCGCCCCGCCCCGCCCCGCCCCGCCCCGCCCCGCCCCGCCACACCACGTGTGTGCCATTACCAGGCGGGCGCCGGGTCGGGTCGGGTCGGTCACGGCGCGTAGGGCTGCTCGGCCGGTCGCCTCGGCTGCTTGGTCGTGTCGCGTGTCGCCCCCCCAAACTCCTCGACAGAATAAATTATTTCATTCCCGTCAAATATTGTACACGGGCCCGCGGCGCCGCGCCGCCACCAATAAGTACTCACTCACGCACCAACACGCGCGTGTTCAGGAGCTCACATACAAGCGACACACACACGCACGCGCACGCACACACGTGCAGACGCGACCAGTGGGAGGGGTGGAACGGGGCCCGCAAAACTGTTTTATACTCTGAACCGCGGGAACCCGTTCCCGACGACGCGACGGCAGCAGGCAGGAGTATAGCAACAGCAGAAGAGGCAGAGAGACTTGACAGATTTGAGCATTTGCACTGGGTGCAACAGAAAATACGTAAAAGTATGTGGGTCAGCCGTCCCCCTAGCCAGTGTTCCCAGATAAGTAGGCAGAAATTCGCAGGAATGCACCTCCCGTGTGAGTCAGACGGGTAGAACCGCCTGCCTAGCCTACCAAGGCGAACTCTCCACACACGAGACTTTCTTTTGCCTAGTAGGCGGGCGGTTGTACCCGTCTACCTCACACCGGCGTATTCGTGGGATTTTCGCCTAGTTATCTGGCTACACTTACTAGGTACTACAAAGTTGTGCACAGCACGGTGGTGCGGTGGTGTCGTAGTGGCTCGTGCCCCTGTCGCCCCCCCCCCCTCCCCCGGCTAGCCCAGCAGCCTCCCTCCGAGACGAGACGGCTTCCTCACGTTACCGCCAGTCAGCGAGGCAACCAGCCGTTCAGCGAGAACCTCCCAGCAGTTTAGACCCTCCGCCCTCCTCCCCCTCCCCTCCGCCCTCCTCCCCCTCTCCTCCGCCCCTCCGCCGTCACAGCGACACGGTGCTCCCCCCGGGTGGCCCCGCACGCCCCACCAGGATCACGCCTTGTGTTACCATGTAACCACATTTGCTCACCAGTCCTCGGTGTCGCAGTCTCGGAAACCCTTGGCGAACGGGTTGCTCGCGATCTTCAGCTGAGTTATCTGCAAAGCCGACGAGACTGTCAGTGTTATTTCCGGGGGAGGTGAAAAGGCACGACAATGCCGTTGAAGCGCTCACCCTGTGGTTCTGGTACGCCGTGACGGCGGTGAACCGCGTCTCCGGGAAGATGAAGACCTTGAAGTTCTGCGTCCTGGGGTTCTGGTCGTCGGCCAGGTGCTGGTACGGGCCGGCGCCCAGCTGCGGCATCTGCCCCGGCCGCGCGCCCGCCTCCGACATGGGCACGTGCAGGACGTGGAAGCGGGGCTGGTAGCGGTGCATCGAGTTGAGGATGATCTGAGGACGGCGTCAGGAGGTCATGAAGAGCACACGGAGCAAAGTGCGCGACATCCACACTCTTTGGCCTGTGCTACTCTACTCACGTGCCCGTTGTCGTCCAGCTGGTTGTTGGTGAGCTTGAGCTTGTCGAAGGAGATGACCTGCTTCATCCACTGCGCCCCGGTGGCGGGCGAGTCCGGGTGGATGTGGACGCGGGGCGGCGACACCGGGTCGGCCTTGCCGGCCACCACCCACGACGAGCTGTGGAATGCGTAGCGGTAGCGCTTGTCGTCCACGGGGACGAAGTCCATCATGAGCATGTACATGGCCTCGGGCGCGAGCCCGAACAGCCGCGCCTGGAAGGTCGGGAACATCCGCCTGCAGCCGAGAGGAGCAGGGCAATAAGTGACAAGCATTGGCCACGTCGTCACAATTTTTAAGTTTTAGTTTCACTGGAAAAACAAAGGTGCTAAGTCATACCTTTAAAAGGCAGTAACAACATTTAGCGCCTTTGCAAAGGCACTAATGTTTATTGTCTCTCTAAAGGCATTAAATTTTGTTATTGCCTTTTAAAGGTATAGGACTTAGCACCTTTAGCAGACCTGCTATAGTATGAGCTCCATACAAGTTTAGTGCCTTTGCAAAGGCACTAAGATTTAGTGCCCTAGGAAAGGCACTAAACTTAGCACTTGATTTTAGCGCCCCAGGAAAGGCGTTGCTTAGCACCTTTGTTTTTCAGTTTTGAGGGACTGTAAACGTGTTGCCAGAAAAGAAGCAATAAGTCGCCTTACACAGTGGAGTAAAGCGGGCTGCGTATGCGCCTGCCTAGTAGGCAACATGTTCGCACCTGTGCTAGAGTGCTGCCTAGTAGGCAGGCGCAGATGCAGCCCGCTTTACTCCACTGTCTTTGGGCGACTTATTGCCTACTTTTCTGGCAACACTGGACTGTACTTGAACGCTAACTTGAACATGAACCGCACCTGCCGGCCTTGGTGACGATCATCTCCGTGCCCAGCTCGTTGAACTCGTCCCAGAGCGGCTTCATCTCCAGCACGGCCCCGGTGTCCTGGAGGTCCGGGTGCAGCGGCAGGATCTGCTGGGGCGCGCGCGGCGTCCGCCCGGCTGTCCCGCCCGCGCTGTCGTCGCTGTGTTCGCCCGAGTCGTCCAGGTCGGCCGAGGACGCCGTCGACATGATGTCGGCGTTGGCGAGGTGGTCGATGACGGTGGACGCCGACGCGGGCGAGAGGACGGCGGCGCCCTGCTCCGCCGCAGACGACGGCGACGTCCTGGTGCCGCGGGAGGCGCGGGCGGCGCGCGCTGCCGGGCCCGCGGGCCGCACGGCCTCGTCCCCGGGGGAGTCCGGGCTGGAGCGCAGCGCGACGGCGAGCGAGGCCGCGGCGGCCGAGGCCGACACGGGGGCGGGGGCGGGGGCGGCGGGCTTACAGGAGCCGGCCGAGAGGAGGCATGCTGCGGAGAGCAGAGAGCAGAGACCCCTTAGCTAAAATAAAACTCGCAACATAGGTTGAGGTGTGCCACTTTATTAACTGCACACTGAGCATTGACGATCCCTCGCATGGAACAAGTCTGAACTTTCACTGTAAAAAAACAAGACACAGTTTGAACAACGGTTAACACCGTTATTCTTACTATTGTATATTGTAGGGAAGGTGACGCTGAATACACAGCTTTTTACCGTTTTTCCCGAGTACAATGACGGTTTTTACGGTTTACGGTTTTCACTACTGTGCGTTTTTTTAACAGTGTTAGCTGGGGTTTCGCGAAGGAAATCAATCGAGCCCTACGAGTGACGCATAGTCGTCTGGACCGCTGTCACCTGTGCACCAGCGTCACCCCAGCCGACCCGTGTGTGTGTGTGTAACGAGTGCGTGATGCACGGCCTGCGTGTCCGCCCGCGGCCGCGGAGATATGCGAGGCGCGCGGCTACAAAGTAGTGGCGGCGCCTCGGAGTGTGAATGAAGTGCTCAATCAGAACGAGGATTAATCAAGTGGGGGGACCGCCCGCCCCGCCCCGCCCCGCCCCGCCACGCCCGTAACTTATACGCTATCCAAACAGTCCGACGTCTTAATCCTGCTGTGATGCCGCTCCCCCCCCCCTTTCCTTTCTCCCTATACCCCAACTGCCGGTCGTCGTTGTGTCAGGGGGGCCGCGCCCCACCCCGCCGCGCCCCGCCACACCTCGCCGAGCGCGGGGCTTCTCAAAAGACGTACGGCTAGCTAATTTTAGGGCAATGCTGGCCCGTAGGGAAAGGGAGAGGGAGAGGGAGGGCGGGGGTACGGTTCTCGCGGGCGAAGCTTTTCCGTAGCGGGGACGGGGAGGGGGGAGGGGGGAGGGGGGGGGGAGGGGGGGGCTGACGGTGCAGCGCGCCGTGCCACACGCCGCGGCGCGGCGCTGATCTGTTGTTGTTACACGCCACTGTCACCTTCGATAACCACGACTACAACTTACTCCTCCTCCATGCGAGCAGGCGGGCCGGGCACCTCAGGGATCGTTTGTAATACAGTACTCCGTGCCGCGGAGTCTGGAGGGGTACAAATATAATGGGGCCTTCGTTATATTTGGGATCTTCATCGGAGCTCATCATAGGCTACGATCTTAATATTTGTACCCCCGTATACAAATATGATGGGGTGTTCGTCATACACTTGGAAGACGGCCCTGCACCTAATGATGGTCCGTAATATTTTCACCCCCCTCCAGGACACGTAGTATATAAACAAATAAGAATTGCGACCCCGAGGAGGACGCTGCCGCGGCGCCCGGCGCCCCAGCGCACGGCGTCGGCCGCGGGTCGTGTCGTGAATTCCCGGCGGCGTCGGCGCCTGTAGGCGTCGGGACGCGCGACACCTTATGACGCTCGTAAAGCGTGAGAGGCAGCAGGGCGGGGCGGGGCGGGGCGGCCACATCAGAAACTCGCGCGGGAGCATTCCGATGGACGGCGGTAAACAAACAGGAGGGTCTGCGTCACGGTGGTGGTCGCGGTGGTGGGCGTCCATGGGCAGGATGACCCCCTCGTGGATGTCGACGGCGAGCGCGGGACGCTCCCCGCCGCGCCGCACCGCGCCACGGGCCACGGCACGCCGCACCGCGTCTCACCAGGTCCAAGGTAAGGCGGCAGGGTCGCGGGGCAGCGCGCGTCGCGGCTGATTCAGAAGCTCGCTGTCGTCCCTATCCTTCCTTGTCGCACCTAATGCGTTGCCCTATGCTGGTCATGGTGGTACCACACGAGTGCGACAAGGAAGGATAGGGACGAGGGCGACCCTCGGAATCAGTCGGCAGCGCCGTCTGCATTTCCTCATTTGTATCGCGGCGTTCCCCGCCGTCGCGCGGGGAAGGGGCCGGGCGGGGCTGGGCGGAGTGGGGCGGGGCGGGGCGGGGCGGGGCGGGGCAGGGGGCTGTATGTGGGGCGGGGCGGGGCAGGGGGCTGTATGTGGGGTCGCGAGCGCCGGGGTACGGGTGGGGTAGCGCAGCGCAGTCAGTCTTCTTGCTGCGATAGCGCCACAGTGTTGCCATAGAAAAATAGGAAATAACTCGTTAAGTCCGCATTGACATATTTGGGGCAGTTCATGCCTCTTTGGGACTCAACGTGATAAAGCGTAAATGAAACAGTCGATAGAGCCATAGAGAAACTTTTTGCGGACGGCGTGCTTTTGCGACGGCAGGAGACTTCTAGGTAAGCGACACTGAAGGTCCTCTAGTCTGTATCCTTGAGAAACCAGAACAAAATACGGTGGGTGTTTCGCCGTCGATTTGCCGCCAAAGGCACCGAGGGGCCGATGGGCACGAGGCGGGCCGGGACGGGGCGGGGCGGGGCGGGGCAGGGGCGGGCGCGCGGGCCACGAGGGAGAGCAAACGAGCGAGGTGACACCTTTTATTTCGAGCGAGAAGAGACGGCGCATGCCGCGAGCGCACCGCGACGGGACATGGGGCGGGGCGGGGAGGGGCTCAGGGGCAGGGGAAGGCGCGGCGCGAGCCGGGGTGGGGCAGGCGGGGCGGGGCGGGCGGGGCAGGTGAGGCGGGGTGGCCAGATCCCAATTAGCAAGGCGTTTTGTTGGGCGAGACACAGTGATGCGCTCCCTGATGCATCGCTCCGCCCTGCCCCGCGCTGCCCCGACACGGCCCCTCCGTAGAGTGCTAGAGTCCTATGAAAGGCGAATGCATCCTGCTGCGTATTGCACACAGAAAGTCAATTTCAACTCACTGATGATCTGACAAAGGGTCCTAAGTCTACAAATTTTAAAAAAAATAGTTTTACCCAAACTTTTACCATAACTTTCACTTCAACATATACCTTAACTTCCACCTCAACTTTCACCTTAACTTCCACCTTAACTTTCACCTTAACTCACTTTAACTTCTATTTTTACCTTCGGCAAGGGACATTACAGCCACAAGGGACTGTCTGAAAAAGTAAGAAACGCAGAAAAAAACTAGAGTGGGGTTGTTTTTTAGCCCCTCTCGCGGAGGCTCCGTAGCCAGAGGCCGGGCGCCTCAGGAACCCGATCGCACCGCACCGGCGTGGCGGCTAACATGGCCGGCCGGCCGGCACACCGCGATGTGCAGTAAATTCACTTCCCCGGTCGCCTTATGAGATTAATGGCCCTCAAGGCTTGGGCCAGGCCAGGCCAGGCCGTGCGGGCAAACAATAACACAAACACACGTACCGCCGGGTAGCAGGGGTTAGGGTAGCGGGCAGGGCGGGGCGGGGCGGGGCGGGGCGGGGCGGGGTGGGGCTGGGCGCTGTGGCTCATGCGGGCTCATTTCTCACACTTTCTGTTTATTTGGGTTAAGACGGTCCGCGGCACGCCCCGCCCCGCCCCGCCCCGCACGGGCCTAACGCTGCGGTTTTCTCTATGAGGCTAAACACAAGGCTTTGGACACAGGGGCGCGGCGGGGCGGGGCAGGGTGGGGCGGGGCGGGGCGGGCCGCGATGTACTCAGCGCTCTGGTAACACTAGCCACTCCCCGAGCTGACTGAGCGTCAAGTCTAAGGATGCCCCGGGGCGGGGCGGCAACGCACCCCTCTCTTCAACTTCAACTTCAACTTGGGTTATACGGCCAAGTGGAAATATAGGCTTATAGGCTTATTCAACTTGTTCTCTCAACTTCGATGAAGTTGGATTAAAGAATTTCGTTGAGTTTTGGCGAATTTTCATGAATGTGAGCGAGCCTACCTCCCATGAACTTTGATTGGAGTTTACGAATTATTTCGAGGAGAAATTTCGGAGAACTTCAGCAGAGAAATTCGTGAACTTCGACCTTTGGATAAACTACCGCAGCCAATCCCGTGTGCTGCAGGCGGTATCGCCTAGTATCACTTGATTCATAGGAATGTGCTTGGTAAATCTGTTTCCTGGGACGCCCAGGAAGGAAAGTATAGGTACTGTTCCAGGAAAGTTCCTGGGTATTTCCAGGAAAAGTACTGGAAAAGCCAGGATATTTCCAGGAAAAGTACCTTCTTTCCTGGTAGGTCCCAGTAAATACCGGGTGGCCCACAGACCCCTTCCGTTTTGGTGAGTAGGCAACCAATTGTGCTTCAGCTGAGGCAAGAGGTGAGGAGGGGAACTAAAGGGGCTGCTCCCCTCCTCACCTCTTGCCCTCGCTCAGCTGAATTACAATGGGTTGCCTTCTCACCAAAAAGGAAGGGGACAATTGAACTCGTGGATATTAGCCCGCACTTTGATTTACAGTTTATCAACCCTTACATTTTTCTGCGGGTGGTGAGATGTCATGACTCATCGCGACTCACCTTCCATTTCCTTGACCGGCGACGTGTAGCTCGGCATCCAGTCCGGGTAGCAGCAGTCCCGCTGCGGTGCGGCGTCCGGTGCCGCCCCCGGCGTCGTCACCGCCCCCGCGAGGCTCTGGTCCAGCGCCGCGCTCGCGCCGCCCCCACCGCCGCCGCCGCCGCTCGGAGACTGTGACGCGGGGTAGTGATGCTGCATAGTACCCCACGGTCACTTCGCCATGTCACTCCGGCCCGGCCGGCGGCCCGCAGCCTCCCGCGTTGCGATCACTGCTCTTCACTTTTGCGCACCAATCACTGCACTATACGGGAGATCACTTTCACTTTCACTTTCACTTTTCTTGGTTATCACTCTCACTAATCCCGGTCATTCGCTGAAGAAGATCACTTGTTCTCCCCCACGGCTAGGCCGCGGTGCGCCGGGCACCCTCGGCCTCCATCGCCGCCGCCTGTGAACAAATGCAAAAACCACAAGACGACGTGAGTAACAAGTTTCAACCGACCGCCTCGCCCTCGCCGGCCTTTCACCGCGGGGGAAGTGCGATACTCCAGCTCAGGAGCGGTACGCAACTGTCGGCCAGCTGCCAGAAAAGTGGGCAATAAGTAGCCAAAACACAGTGTCTACTAGGCAACACTCACGCGCCTATGCTCAGGTGTTGCCTGGTAGGCGGGTGCAGCCCTCTTTTACTCGACTGGCTTCTCATTGCCTACTTTTCTGGCAACAGTCGGCGGAGCCCTCGCGAGTCCGTCGCGCACGGTGATCCTGGCGAGGTGGTGACCGCGAGAATGTCACCCGGATGATGCGCCACATGAGTGATGACGCGGGAGCCGTCGGCTGCCGGGGGGGATGACGGCGCGGTCCGGGAGGATGACAGGTCCGTCATTCAAGGTCCATACGCATCCGAAGAGGAACCGGCAGGGAAGAGTAAATGGAATCGTGAGCATAATGTGTTTTTGTTTTTTTGATTTCCTTATTTGGAGGTAGTGTGGCCAGCTGCGGAAGTCTTCCGCGTGGACCGGTCGAGCCGAGAGGGGTGGGTTTGTCAGGTCCGTCAGCGAGTGGGGCGTGGCGGGGCGGGGCGGGGCGGGGTGACGAGAGTCCCAGGCCAGCCGTCGTCATCGGAGGCGGGGCGCGCTGATGATCGACATGGCGTCGCGCGGCGCGCCGTGGCGTGGCGCGCGCACTCACCACCAAAAAGACAAATCAATTCGGCGACAAGTCCGCGAGGCGTCGACACAATGTAGCCCACGGCACTGTCAGCACCTGATGGGGCAGGGCAGGGCGGGGCGGGGCGGGGCGGGGTGGGCCAGGACCGCGCTGACCTGCCCCGCCCCGCCCAGCTGATGATGGTAGTCCACTCGCGGCGGGCACACTAACCTTGTATGTCTGTCCGCAGGGGGCGTGGCGGGTCGGGGCGCGGTGCCCGATATCACTTGACGCGCTGCGCGGTGGGCCGCCCCCCGGCGCGCGGCGCCGCCCCGGGTCGGTCGGTCACTTCGCACTCCTCACTCGGCGGGGCCGCTCGGGGCCGGGCCGTGCGGGGCGGGAGCCCGGATGGTACGGCTCGGCGCGGCGCGGCTCGACACGCGGGGCTCCGCTCGAGACGTGGGCCCAGGGGCTGCGGGGGTCGGGAACTGAGCGATGCAGCGGCCTGGCCTGGCCCGGGGCGGCCCATTCTTCGCACGCCGGCCCGGTCCCCGCCCCTCGTCCCCACCGCCCCCTGCACCCCCCCGCCCCTCCTCCCCTAGGGGCCCCCTTCCGGCCCCCGCCTCTTCCACTCCTTCCCCCGGCCCATGCCATGAGGGGGCGGTGCGGGGCGGGGGCAGGCAGTGCCCTGCCCGCCCTGCCGAGCTTTAGCGCCCCGGCCCCCCCACCCCACCCCCAGCACAGCCAGCGAGCTGCTCTCGAGCCAGGCCACTCTGTTTGTAAATGATCTGCCCCATCCCCTTTCCCCTTCGCACGCACGCACGCACGCACGCACGCACTCCGACACGCGCGGCACACGCAGACACAGGAACGCACACTCACTCACACACACTAATACACACTCACTCACATCCGAAATCAACTTCTGGCTTTGTGCGTGTGTTGTTTCCTTTTCTCGTCATTTCTCTAAAATAAATTTAATTAGAAATTTATCTAGAAAATTATTTAGAAAGAGGTCCGTGCAGCAGGACTCTCTCCGAAGGTGGTCCTTGGAAATGCGAGCAAACAAATAATACCGGGTATCGAGAAAGCCCCGTCCACATCTCCTGGACGCCTGAAATATTTTTTAAAAAATCTAACAAATGCTTGCCGGCTCATAACGACATTCAATTCACCTAGAAAAATGAAAAATTGTGGCAACCATCGTCTGGTTACCTCAGGGACAGCCAGAAAATCGTGAACAATATTACAGTTGAGCTCACCAAATTATGGTCAACACGACGATAATATGGCTGTCACAACCATAATTTTATGGTTGTCCCTGAGCGATTGTTCGTGCAACTGTTCATTTTTCTGGGTGAACCTCAGACTCCAGTGTAGGTATAATTCAATTTGAAAAAGAGTTGTTACGACGGCATTTTCCAGAAGATCCGCCCGATGTCCGGTGCTTGGACTTGGAGCCCCATGTCAGCAGGCCCAGGTCGGCCCTTCCCTAGTGCCCTAGGCTGGTGCCATAAGGACCACCAGGGCATGATAAAACAGTGCGGAGGGCGGGCTGGACTGGGCAGGTGGCTGCCATGTTGGCGAGTCAAACACGTCAAACACAGCAGCGTGTCATCGCAGGGTCCGCCTGCCCATTGTCCTGCGGGGAGCCCAGCGAGTGCGCGTGCGGCCCGCCCCCGGCCGCGGACTGCTGGGCGGGGCGGGGCGGGGCGGGGCGGGGGCAGACCAACAGAAGGAAGGGGTCGGGCGTGCCGCCGCTCGTTCCTCATTGGCTGGCGGGGGCCCGGTGGGGCCGGTGGGGTCCTCCCCCTTCGGGACTCGTGGGGGCCCCGGCCATGCCCCCTCGGCGCACATTGGCCGAGCCACCCAGCCGCGGCGGGGCGGGGCGGGGCGGGGCGGGGCGGGGCGAGGGGACAGCGCCCTGCCTCCGCGGCCCTGCCTCAGGCTTGGCACGAAATGACAAAACTAACTACCCTCATTTTGTTTGCAGTGTGCTTTGTGAAAGGGTGAGAACTATAGTGTCGGGCCGTGAGCTTGCTAGGAATGAGAAGGGGATCGCCTGACTGGACCAGCAACCAGCAGTGTGCCTGGAGATATTTCATGCACACACAGTGTGCTGCAATGTACACGAGGAGGTCGCGAGAGGACCACGTTCCACGGGGTCATGGTCGCGCTCTATAAACACTCCCTAGACGTTCCTCCGTAATTCCGACAAAAGACAAAGGCGACGTGGAGAGAGGGGGGGGGGGCAGTACAAGGGGGGTGGAGAGCGTAGCGTAGGGGAGAGAGAAGGAAGAACTCGAGACAATAAAGAAATACAGAGAGAGGGAGAGAAAGGGGGAGTCATTAGGAGGCGAGGCGCCAGGGCGCCACAGCGTGGAGGAGCTCGGGGTTGTGTTCGGAGGTCGCGGGTGGATGCCGGTCCGTCGCCACCACCGCGACGAGGAGTCCGCCACGGCCGCCCGCCCCGCCCCGCCCCGCCCTGCCCCGCCTCGCCCCGCCCCGGCCCAGCAGTGCCGTGTCGGTGTCGCCGAGGCGCAGCCTGACGTGACGGCGTCACTACCCGCTCCACCCTCACTATCAGATCAGCTACGTCAGCGTCAGGCTCAGGTCCGGAGCGGCGCGGCCGCCGTCGGGTCAACGCGACGGACCCGCCTCTGCGCGCGGGTGTAAGCCTGCGCGCGGAAACCCTAGAGTGGCCGCCCAACACCCGCAGCAGACAGGGCGTGTTTCACTGTGTACACGTACACACACACACTCACACACGCACGCGCCCCGCCAGCAGCAGGCCGCGCCGTGCCGCCGGTGCCCCCGCGGTCCCCGCGGCCGTTAGTCCGTCAACGCCCGCGAGCCGAGTGGCAACTGTGCGACGCTGCTCTGCGCTCTCCAACGCTCTCCGCGGTGCCGGCCGGTGCACCCGGGAACCCCCTTGCCCCCTGCCCCTGCCCCCTGCCTCCCCCCTCCCCCCTCCCAAGACCAAAGCCACGCTCGAACGGCCCTCTCGCTTTGATTGTTGTCGGAATAGCAGCCTCCCTCCGTCCGTGGCCTCCGCGCGGCGGCCGCGGCCCCAGGACCACTCCAACAGCTGCCCGTCAAAGGGGTACCACACTCCCGCGCTCCACCGGTGGTGGCGGCGGCGGCGTGGCGGTGTATCCGTCGTGGCCCAGCAGGCCCGTCCGGACACTTGTGTCGCCGAGGAAGTAGGCAATAAAACGCAAAAGGACGCGGTGGCAGTGTTGCCAGAAAAGTAGGCAATTAGTCGCCCGCAAATTTAGTGGAGTAAAGCGGGCTGCATCTGCGCCTGCCTACGAGGCATCACCTTAGCACAGGTGCGTACATGTTGCCTAGTAGGCAGGCGCAGATGCAGCCCGCACTCCACCGTGGGCGATTATTGCCTACTTTTCTGGCACCACCGCGTTGCCGTGGCGGCCGGCTGCGTTTGCGCCCGAATGCTAGGCAACACCTTGGCACGGGTGTCTGCATGCATCCATATTGCCTTGCCTATTTTTTTATAGGTGCGTTCGGTTGCACTCCGCAGTGTTCCACGGGCTACGTCTTGCGTTCTTTTCGGGACACTAGCACTGTCGCGGGAACACGGTATGTCTTCATCGGAGTGATTCAGGGGGGGGGGGGGGAATCAGAAAAATTATAACTAGGAGTACGTGCGGCAGGCACGTAGTTGCTGAGCGAAGTGAGTGTTAAAACAAAAGGACGGTTTCAACCCTTCCGCCGGACACCCTATGGTATAACAAATGTCTCTTATCTCATGTCTAAAAGGAGCACACTTCTACTACAGCATCAATACCGTATTGGGAAAACCATTTGGCTGGTAATTTGTGGCGGCTCAATAAGAAATCACAACGCTTGGGTACCGAGAAAAGGTTACAAACAAAATTTAACCAAATATAAGTAAATAATGTCACTGCTAGTAACTGTCACTTGTCAGATGAAGGGGTTATCTGATTTTAATACTCAGACCAAAGTCTGCTGTCTCCCAGACAGAACTGTGTGTAGTCTATTGTACACAACATTGTTTATGTTGTTAGGTTATGTCACTCACCCAAATAATAAGTTCGGCAGTAAGTTGAAGCGATCCTGGCTGTCATTTCAGCAATCCGTGACGTTCATTTCACAAATCCAGTACAATCAAAGGTATTCTTGATAAGAACACACGACACGCACGACACACACGACAAATCACTCGTACACACACTTCTACAACATGACGACACTTGAAACTTCGTGTGGAGACTACCACCACTCTAAAAACTATTTGAGACAGCATATTTCGTTGAGTTTTAAGTTTCTTATTCTTCAATTTATTCTCGATTTCTTGGATTTTATCTCAGGATAATGAAATGATCAACCACACACATTTCTAGCATTGCGGAACAGGAAACACTTTTTGTTCTTCTGTAGTTCTTTTACATACATCAGTGTTACCAACATAGTTTTGCAAACACAAAAATTGAGTTTAATATTAAGTTTTTCAACACACCCCCATAAACACAATTTGGGATGTTTGCTAAAATATTTTAATTTTTTTTAACATAGAAAAATATGAGAATAATATAACAAAAACTCAACAAACTGACACTTAAATTTCTAATTTTTATGTTGAAAACAATCGAGGTGGACACCGGGCTTGGCTGGACCGTCGTTACGTAGTTCGCACACTGCCGCTAGGTGGCGCTAATACTCAACTCCTTTCGTTGCCAACCTCTCCGGAGTGCAGTTTACATTAAACGTTTCAATATTTCAAACTCCATTTAGAGGAAAAGTCTGGACAAATATTATAGCGCTGAAATTAATAGATTAAGGAACACTGCCGCTTTTTACGATTACTTCTGTACTTTAAGAGGAGAACCGGCTAGGACAGACGAACAGACAGACTCACGACCAAGTACACTTCCGATCCCCTGCAGGAGTTAGCTTCGCTTCGCTCAGCGACAAGTACACTTCCGATCCCCTGCAGGAGTTAGCTTCGCTTCGCTCAGCGAAAATTGCAGAAGAATTTACACGAAAATGATAAAAGTTTCGAGAAAAAAAAATAATCAAAAAACAGAAGAAAATTGAAAATCCGAGAAATAATAATTCAAAACATTTGTGAACTAGAATTCAGAGTTCCTTTCCCCCCTCATCGTTAACTGATTGATCTTTTCGGGGACGATGACTTTTCCCCGTCGCCGCCCGAGGCCTAATCGCTCATCATCCCCCCGGGGCGGGGCGGGGTGGGGCGGGGCGGGGCGGGGCGGGGCGGGGCTGGGGCCCCCGGGGCCCCCGCGGGGTAACGCCTCGCTTCCGATGCGGACGCGGCGCGGCGGGGCGCGGCGCGGTAACGGATGGAGAGCGCAGAGCCGAGCGGGGCGATCGCGTCCATACATTACGTAACGCTTCCTGGCTTTCCCTCTCTCTCTCCTCGTTGGCGCATGGCGGCGCGGCGCAAGGTGCGACTGCGATGACGGCGCGCCGACCCGGCCCCGGCCCCGGTGCACCGCGTGGCCGTGTGTGATGGATGACTCACGTGTGTCGGGGTCTGCACCGGCGGGATGGGGCATTCCCCGCCCCGCCAAGCTCCGCTCCACCCCCGTCCCCGCCCGCACACGACTACGTTTCTCTGGTTTACTTCATAAACCGGTGATCCACGTTCTCCGGAGTAAATATCCTTTGACTATCTCTTCCTCTCGTCCACATAAGAAAGTCTGCTTGGAATCCACGTGCACACGGCGAAAACGACGTCTTGGTCTCCGAGCAGTCTTCTGGAAATTTAACATGCGCGCTGACGAAGCTGCTTCAAAACCAAGTCATTGCTATTTAGCCGTGGACATCACATCGATGACGTGCATCCTACGCCGAGTCTACGTGAATTCCATGGATTCGCACGTAGTATAGGGATGTCAATCGCATGCTCTCGAACTTTTACTTTCTTGCAGAACAGTTGTGCCGCGCGGGCGAAAGCAGCAAAAACCTTGAGGGCGAGTGGGTGGGCAGCTTTATGATCCGGGGCTCTGCTGGCGCCAGATCTGGCACTCTCCGTCTGCATCTCCTTGCAGGCAGGCCGCGCAGCTGCGACGCGGAGTGCAGGCCAGGCACGGGGAGGGGACCGCTGCAAACACCAGCCAGCCACCCCGCCAGGCAGGCAGGCTCGCACCACCCCCCACGAGTGCAGCCGTCATGAGCAATCCAGCCGGAAGGGCGGGCCAGGCGGACCGGGCCGGGCGGGCCGCTGTAAAACATCACCGTTAAAAATTTTTCTCTCATTTCCTGCTGTCCGTGTGTGTGTAGACGTGTGTGTGCGCGCGCGCTTTGCTACACCACCACCTTCACTCTTTTCAAGAACACTCGAGGGACCCGTTCTCTATCTACCTCCCTCTCTGTCACTCTCCCTTTCTATGTCTCTCTCTTTCTCTTTTTGTTCCTCTCGCCTCTCTCTGTCGGTGGAAGTGGCGGTGCCACAGCTCTGCCCTGCCCGCCCCGCGGCCCGCGCCATCAATATGTCTGTCGACGGCCACCTCTTCCTTCCACCCCCGCGCCGTCCATGTAGTCCGCGCCGTCTGTCCGCCGACCCCGCCCCCCCTTCTCTCTCCCTCTCTCTCTCTCTCTCTCTCGCTCTCTCTCTCTCTCTCACACACACGCACACACACGCGCACGCACGCCCTTACACATTATGCTGTCATCACCAGGCAGTTATTGCAGAACTTTGGTAGTATAAACAGCGTGGCGTCCCGTCCTACCCCGTCCCATCCCGTACCGTACCATCCCGGTCCCGGTCCCGGGCGGGACCAGACTCACCCTGCTGCGCACGTGCAGCCGCACCATCATCAGGGCCTTTGGGCCCAGGATCAGGGTCAGGACCAGGACCAGGAGGCCGTCCAGCACCGCAGCGCCACTCTCTCAGTCGACTGATTCCAAGTGAAGCCCTCGCACCTCTGTCTTTGCGAGCACTTGCCTATTTCAAGTGTTCTTGCAACTAGTACTACAGTGTTCCCAATGCCACATTTTAATTACAAGCCGCTGATACTGTTGTTTAAAATTGGTCAGTTTCCGAGTTTCCGGGCGGGTCTGATCTGATTTTTCTCTAATTTCGTCTGTTGTTATAATTTAATAACTCAAACTGTTCAAAAAGCCCTTCTCCCCTTTTTTTGTAAATTTGGAGGTGAATTGATAGCCTGTGCATAGCTTGCGGTGGAGCGTGGAAAGTAGATAACTACCAAAGTTAGGTAGTGGTGCGGGTACAGTTTCTGTACTTTTCCTGTACTTTTTCTGTACTTTCTGTACTTTTCAACCGTCACACGAGTCGAGAGGTTTGTCTGAGTCGACTACATTATCTGTTGACTGACTGGGTCGGGTATATGTATGGTTCATCAGAGAATGCAATCAGAAGCGGTATCGTTTGATCAGTGTGGCAGTTTCCTTCCAGATCTGCTATCATTTTCACACCTTTCCGGCCTCTCGTTACGAATAGCGGCAACCTATCATCTGACCTCGAACACCGATAACATTTCAACTTTCCCGCCGTTCCTGTCGGCGAAAGAGTTCGCTCGTGTCTTTTTCTGTTCGGTGACATTCTCATACTTCCGGTCAGGAAACAGCTCTTAGTTCTACGCATGCGCAAGTCGGCTCGAATCCATCAACCATAGCCGTTTTTTCGGAGAGAGCTATTTGTTTTGTACTAGTAAAATTTAAAGTATTTCTATATTCATGTCAGAACCACAGTCCGCACTTTTATTACGGAAACAACTCGCAGGTACACATGCAAATTTTCTGAATTTATGTATTGTGGGAGTCGCTTTAACTTTTATTGACAAAATTTAGCTTTATTCAGGCCTGATTACCTTGAGATTCACGCTTTCTAACTTTTGCTTATTTCTGTCATTCGATTGTTACCTGCCATATGAAATATTTTTAGTTGTAGATTTGTGGCAGCTGGTCGAAGGCTTTCCACCTTTTCTTTATGTGACAAATTTCTTTGATAACGTGTAGGGTTAGGTTTCCAGGCTCCCCATCTTTGTTTGGGAACATGAGGTCCCATTCGCCTTGTGTTCCATGGTTTTCCGCTCCCGGCCGTTTATCTGTCTTTGATAGTCATAGTTTCACACTTCTAGGGTTCAACTAAAGTAAAATATATCCTTGGCTAAGGCAAGATGCGTGTTGTAAATTTCTTGTTTGGTTTCCACTATCTAATGCACTATCTTTCGGTACCCGGTTTCTCTTCTCAATATTTCAAACTGAATATTTCGGAAATCATTAAGGGCAGCTGCAGAGGAGCACTATTCAATGTTTGAATGGCCTCCTTTTGATTAAAGCACATATTCCCATGGGGAGGTTATGTGACCAGTGTCACTTTAAGAACACTTCCTTCTAGCCACAGCTAATTCACTCCTCTTTTGTGAGGTTAAATTTGATTATTTAAACTTTGTGATTTAAGAAGTGACAGTCCCATTGCGCTAGCTTCATATGACTTCTTATTCATTTTTACGCTAGTATTAGTGAAGATAAGCTGCTGTAAGCCTCATGGCTTGTGCAGATCTAGTTTCAAGGTTAGATTTTCAAGGCTCTTTGCCTATGTTGAGCTGTTCACTTCCTGGGAATGCAGGCCTTGATGTTTCATAACCATATGGCATGCATTTTATCATTACCATGAGCTGCTATTGCCTACTGCTACAGTTATAACATGGTCTGATTATGTTTCTCTTATTTTCAGAGCTGAATAAAAACCCTGTAGAAGGGTTTTCTGCAGGCTTGATAGATGACAATGATATATACAGATGGGAAGTCCTCATTATTGGGCCACCAGACACACTATAGTAAGTCAATTTTTGGTTTATTTTATTGGAGATGATTTTATTTTGACTTGTGTAAATCACTTACGTTAAATTATATTGTTTTAATTCAAGAATTTTTTTCTTCTCCACAGCGAGGGTGGGTTTTTCAAAGCTCACCTTCATTTTCCGAAAGAATATCCCTTGCGGCCACCTAGAATGAAATTTATGACAGAAATTTGGCATCCCAATAGTGAGTTAATTACCTCTATACACCTATAGTGCGTTCATGTCGTTTGACTTATGACTTATTTCCCTCATTTTTGTTTTTCAGTTGAAAAGAATGGAGATGTTTGTATCTCCATCTTACACGAGCCTGGTGATGATAAATATGGCTATGAGAAAGCTTCTGAGCGATGGCTACCTGTACACACTGTCGAAACTATTCTTATCAGTGTCATCTCAATGCTTGCGGATCCCAATGATGAAAGTCCTGCCAATGTAGATGCTGCTGTAAGTTTGTAAATAAATTTTTACATTATTACTGTACTTGTAAATTTATGCAGACAATAATATTGTTTCCTTTGATTTGCAGAAAGAGTGGAGGGAAAACTATGCTGAATTTAAAAGGAAAGTTGCCAGAAATGTGAGGAGAAGTCAAGAAGAATGTATGTAGGGCTGTGGCTTGGGGAAAATTATTTAATGTCAGGTAAGCATCCATTATCTAGTATTTGGTCTATCTGAAAAGCAGTCATAAAATCGCGTAATGGATACAAAGAATTGGATTGAGCTCAGTGGATAAATATATCTACTCTGTGGATAGCTCTCTTTCATCCCTGTAGAAAGTAGCAATAAGTTAATGGGTGACGAACTGAGACATGGGAAATTTTTGATTTAAACTACTTGTGATAGGTCAGAGGAATGTAGAGGTTAAAAGCAATAAGTGTGATGAGCCAGTAAGGTCTTCTAAATATCATTGTCCCTTTTAATTTTTACACTATTTAAGTTGAGTTTCTACTTTAGTTTAGTTATCATTTTTTTCGTTTAATTTTCTTTTCTTTTAATTTTAAGGAGGGAGCTGCTTGCCGGCCAGATCTCAGGGGAATGTTCAGTTGCTGCAAAGCCACCCCACCAATCTGTTTTAAGACCCTTTCTCTCCTCTAGAATTTATTTTCTGGATTGGCCAAGTTAATTATCTCAACATATTCAGTGAAACAGGTTGATAATTAATTACCCATTAAATTTTCCTTTCTTGTCAATGTGTTTCTTCTCTTCTGGGTTGTACTGTGTGTTATCGAGGTGGAGCAGCACTTGTCTGATTCAGCCATGAGGGAGTCAGTACCTGTGTTATCTTTGAAGTCTTGATAGGTATTTGGAAATCAAAGATGCACATAATATGCATCCCAAGTGCCTCATCTGACATGTATTCCAAATTATTTTTGCGGGTGATTTTGAAATTTGATATACATTTTAAAGTTGGGTACTATACGCTTAAATTTAGTCATCTGTACACCAAATGCACTTTCGCAGTGAGTTTTACACTCATTATTGCATTTCTGGAGGTTGGTGTTCTCCATTAAGAATGATAAATGTGCAAGTTGTTGATTAGCAATAAAATTGTTACTGCTATCTGCAACTTTTGGTTTCACTTTCTATAACATGTGTTCCTTAAAGTTTTAACTGGTTTTTTATATGAGAAATAAAATGAAACTCATCTTTTTTTCTTATTTAATGGTGCAAATTTTTTGTGCTGACAATCTCCATGGTCCATCATATTGATCTGAGCAAACAACATACATGTTATATTATTTAATTTCAGTTAATGTCTGCAGTTTTCAATGTCAACTTGAGGTGTAGCAATCATGTGGGTCTAGATGATGACTGACATACACTTAATTGTTGCAAAAGTGATAGCATACACCCCTTTTATTAAAGTGAATAACACCAATGTGCTGTACAAAGAATGTAAATAATAGGAGTGCTGTCAAGAGTTGCAGCCAATGGATATAATGTGTTGGAAGAAATGTATCTGATGTCTGAGATATGGCATCTGAACATGTGTTGGCTTTCTGTGGGCTGAGAAACCTGTACTGTGGTCATTTGAGGGACTTCCTGGTGATTCTATCATCAGAAGAAATTAAGACTGTCTGGGAAGCCAGGTTATTGCATGCCATGTCCTTTTTTACTATGCATGTAAATAACTTGCATTGTGAGGCTTCCTGGAAAAATTCTGTGTCCTGAACAGACTTTATAATGTTACATTAGTAAATGTTTTAGAGGGTCTGATCAATGACACATTTGCAAATGTAGGCCACATTAGAGGTTTTGATATTGTAACTCCTTGTTCTGTTTTAACTTTTCTTTTCTTGCTCTGAGATAACTATTTGGTAAATTGTATTCTTTTGGCATTATATGCTTATTTTAGAATCCCACGATTTGGAATTTCTATTCATATAATTTCAGGCATTAAATTGTGTGAAGAGTGAATAACATTGTTTTTTTGTGAACAATACCATTTTAAGGATTTTTTGTGACTTGAAGCAATCCTCAAGCACATAGGGTAATAAATGAAACAATGAAAGCTATGTATTGTGTTTACTTTCTTCCATTGCTTTTGCTTTAAGATTTTGTAAGCTTTAGTACCTTTTATAAATATTAAAGTTAATATCAAACAAATTTTCAGTTTTTTGTTTTAAAAAGATACAGATTCTTTGAAACTCATTGGGCAGCAATGCAACACAATTTACTCTTTAACATCTACTGCAGAAGTTGAATTGTGTTCTAGTTCTCTTTATCATCAGTGTTTATAAAATATCCATAACTTATATCTAAGCGCCTCAACTTTAATGTGGAACAACAACCATGGCAATGGAATGTTACAGTTTGTCTTTAGGAGTCAACATTCACACACTCAAATACGCGCGCTCAAATAACATGTCATAAATTGATTGTTGGAAATTCATTTCGAGTTAATTTCATTCATATAATAAGATGGCAGATATTTCATAATATCACAGCCTTCCGCAGGAAAAGGCAAAACAAATATTTAAAACACATAATATAAACCCAAAATACTGAATGCTAAAATAAGTATTGGTACAACAGATCCAGTTTAATACTGCTGCCAGTAAAATTTTTAAAGAAAATCTTCAGTACTGTACTTCAATAAAATAGAAATGATAAAAATATTTTAATACAGTACCTGTGTAGGATATTTTTTAAATCTCAATTTTATCTAAGTTATTAGGATACTTTGTCCATACATGGTACAGCACTGTCATGACTGAGGTACACACTGAGTACCAAAAAGGGAATATATTGAGACTTACATCATTCATGTCATGGTTGCATTCACATTTCGACTAGATGCTGCAGATAAATTACGGAACATGTCAACATAATGACTTTGATCCTTCCCTCGAATGCCCTAGAAAATTAAAGAAAAAACATTATCATACAATATACAGAATTAAGATTATAAACCAAGGCTTATAGTACACCACATATAACTTACTTTCATTTCTAAAACCCTCTGTAAATCTTGTAAATCTGAATCTGGAAGAAGTTTTCGGAACTGGTCCACAAATGTACGTATATTTTCAATGTGCGACATTGGTTGATTTGTTTGGTTTGTCTGATACATAACAACTTTGAGAACCATTTCGGCTTTGGTCATACCTTTCACAACCACTTTAGTGTAACTGCAAACAGTTCATATGATATGAGATGAGACATACTACATCAAGTTATTAACATGTTATTTATGTGGTTATTGGTAAGAACTTTATTTCAAACCTTGCAGGAGCCTTGCGGTTTACTTGAGAACCAATAGATGGCAGGTCGAGGAGTACAGTTTTAAGGCTGTGTGAATCCAAAAGCAGCTGTTCTGCCCCTACTGTGCTAAGTGGGCGGCACTTGTACAGATGCTGAATAAACTTCGGTATAAAAGAACTGCAAAAGGTAGAGCCATTAAATAGGCATATGAATTAATATGCCGCATTTTTTTTTTTTCAATTTGAATAAGAAAACAGTTTCACCTACTTCACAAATTTGACACAAAACTGAGTGAAGTATTTCCGAGAAGATACTAGTTCATTTCGAACAACTGGAACAGTCTGTTTAAGGTGAGAAGTAATGGCAGTAACATAGCTGCTTTGATCACCTACTGTTTCAATATTACTCCATTGAATCTGGACATCAAGAAAGAGGTTTAATCATGATTCCTTTCCAGAGATAATTAATGAAGGTAATAGACATAGGAAATTGATTTTGAACAATTAAAGCCAAGCTATTTGACCTGTTTTATCAGCCTACCTTGCTCATTGCTGTGAGGGCTGGTTCACAGGAGAGCTCTAAATCTTGTACAAGAAGTTGTATGCAATTTGATATAACACTAGAAAACAATAAGTTAAAACAAAATGAATATTTCTCAATGAATGTGGTGGTAAATTACCAGACCAACTCAATCACTCACTTGTGGAAAATATCTTGTTCTTGACTTAGATTTATTTTATCAGCTAACTCTGGATCAACTTTTTCCTTCAGCTTTTCCTCTAGCTGTTGAGTTGTTTCTAAACAGTACTCAGCAGTAGTGAGAATGCTAGAAACATAGAAAATATCTTATAATTAAAAAAAATGTTGCTAAAACTTTACAATAAAACTTTTTATAATTGACATTTTTATCTTACCAGCATACTCTGGCCTGTTCTTCAGGAGAGTAACGAGTCACATCTCCCTCTTTTAAAAGACTCTGAAAGGTCTGAAGATTCTGTATAATACTAACAGTTGAAAGATCCCGAGTAATACTGCCTAATGAAGCTGCAGTTCCTCCAACCCTAGAAATTTGCATTTGGTTGAAAATGAAAAAGAAGGATTTGTTTATACTGAAACAAAGGAGAAAATGGCACTTACTTTGGCAAGCTATTCTGTAATATCCGCAATGCATATTCACGCAAATATTTTTGGAATGTTCGAGCAAGACCCAGCATGGGTTGCCCAGTACTTAGCTGAGTACATTGCACCAAACATTTACGGTAAAAGACAAACAAGTCAGCACATGATGGAAGAACAGCAGCACCTCCCGTAGATGTATCAGACTCAACACCAGAAGAGGGAAGAGTAGTTGCTGATGGGCGTTGAAGTGTCTGAGAAGCTTTTAAATCCTGAATAAAGCGTTCCATTAGGTCTGCCAAGTTCCTGCAAGGGAGAAGAAAAATATTCACTGAGAGTATGGAAACAGTTTTGAAAAATGTAAGAATATTGTTAAAGTTGTCACATACAAAATACTGTAATACAAATTGCTTCTTTACCTGTCCAAGCTCTCAATGTAAATATACAGGTAAGCATCAAAACAGCTCCCAATCAACCCTTGGAAAGGTGATGGCTTAGGCTTCTGCTCTTCTTTCAACTCCTCACCAGAATCAGCTTCAAATGGATTTGTTGAGTTGGAACCATCCTCAAATGGATTTGTATGTCTTGAGGACTAATGAAAATGAGTGAATTTTATAATGTAAATTACATTACAAGATAGATAATAAAAGTTTTATCATATATACTGTATACCTCAATATTAGGGACATGCTGTGGTGTATCACTATTTTCTTGAAGTGTGATGCCTGTAAAACGTCTGGCTAGAAGACTTTCAAAATTTGCTGTTCTTTGAATGGCGTATAGTAATAATTTCACATCCAATTCTGATGTTCTTTTGGCCATCAATTTTGTTAATTCAGCTCTGAAAGGCGCCATACAAATGATAAGTCCACAGTAATTTGAAAGATTGTCCACAGGCTTTCCCCAGGTACTTTTCTTGCTACCTACTTTGTCATATTACAGAATTCAATTGTTATCCTCTCTGATACTTCCCAGCTGGAGGGAAACATACTGCCAAGGCGCTCTTCTAGCTCTAAAAGATGACGTTTTAGCCATGCATAACGCTTATCAATTTTATCAAGCCATGCTGTATCTTGATTTTCTTGGAACAAATGCTGATATTCATTCAGTTGAAGGCTTATAAACCACCTCAATAGCTCTCGTCTAAAATGAATAAAATGTCACTTTGAGTAGTACTAGAGATAAAATATAAAATGAAATCAAAAGATACCTACTTTACTTTAGGATCCAGAATTGATACAATTCTGCATGCATCTGCAAGCTGTCTACTGGGTGCAGAATGCTTTGCATTTGGGCCTGAGAAGGCATCGTGGAAATCATTTGTGATCTGTTGTGCTAACTGAACTTGGATTTGCTTTACCTATGGAAAATTCCACAATGTAACTCAATGAAAATGTTAATATACTAAATTGCTATTAGAAAATAATTTCTTTAATATATTCACAAGTTACCTGGTCTGCTAGATCCCTTATTTGTGGAATATCCATATAATTGTTAAAATGCTCCATGACATTCATGATTCCTTGTAATGGCATAACTATTTCACCATATTGCCGCTTTTCTGTTAAGGCCCTGCAAATTCAAAGTAACATTAATTTTACAATATTAAAAATATTCATTATATAAGAAGAATAATCCATTACTTACTGCAATGAATCAACACCACCAGTTAGCATATGTAAGTGGTTTAAAGTTGTGATGGCAGCTGTGAGATTCCGTTTGGCTGTATCAAGCTGTTTGATGTCACGAGTAATTTCACGAACAACTTCTTCAGACTGTTCAGCCTTCCATTTAATATCTTTGATGTGCACAAAAAGTTGCCGGATAACTCGTTGAGCATCCTCTAAAGCTGATCGTCCATCCTAAGTTTTGAAGGTTGACAATTATAAAGTGAAAGAAAAATGAAAAGTAAAATTAAATAGATTATTTTACCCACCTGACCCACACTGCTCTGACCTCGCACAACAGAACGGATTTCATCATCAATCGACTGGATCTTCATTTGCATGTTATTTACTACCTCATCTATATTTGAAAGTGACTGTTCAGTAGGGAATAGGGAATTAATATAATCTACCTCGTTGAAATCTGGTTGATCTAAAGGATCTGAACTTGGTAGCACCTTGAAACAACAAAATAACAGACATGAAGTGACAGGTAGCAAAAGAAGGAGGTTATAAGCATTATAGTTTAAAAGAGAATATTTAGGGGGATTTTGAGAGGCAGTGTTTGACGTAACTCGAAGATAAAAATACCGAACAAAGCAAAGATAACAGCGTTAGCATCGCATTAAAACTAAACATAAGCTTTCTTGAACATCCTTATACAGGTTAGAAGTCACACATTGTTTTTCTAGTGGAAGAGACAAACAGCTGGTGAAAATAAATAATTACAAAAATTAACCACCTGCTCTATGGCTTTTTCAACTTCATCTGGGAAAGTGATAAATTTAATGGCATCATCCTCGTCGACGAAATAATCATCATCATCGGCTGCGGCCATGACTGTTGTTGTCATACCGCTGAGCTGTCTGCTTCTGCTGCTCTGGCTGGAGGGGGCAAGAGGAGGGGGGATGTGGGGGCAAGGTGGCCACGGTGGGGTGGAGCAGCGAAGGGTCATTGCCCTCCCTCCACCGTGGCTCTGCCATTCATGGTTTTTGGTCTGGTAATCTGGTTTTATTTGTAGGAAAGTTCTCTTACATTCAACTAGTCCTTAAAACTAAAATCAGTTTCAAAAAATGAGAGTAGATACAAAACCATTGGAATTCATACCTAATAGTAATGACAGCCATTGAGTACCTATATGTACAATATGAACAACACATGGGGTGCAGAATCTGACTCCCCTTCCTCGGGAAATGTCTTTTTTTCTGTGATACTGGCATGAAATGCACGCCTCCGCGTGTTTTATGGTTAAAGTACAGAGAAAAGGAACACATTTTCGTAATTAAAAAGAAAGGTAGTTGATAGATAAACGCGTGACAATGGAAAATACGATGATAAACTCGATGAACACCACTATGCGCATCGTGGGGGCAAAGATACGTGAAAATAGACGACGGAAATGAGAGGTAGGTGACAAAGGGCAAGACAAAAAAATAAAAAAATAAAAAAATAGGAGACATGATGACGACGGGGCAGTGCACTGTAAACTCTCCGGAAACCCAAGTGTGTGCATGTTGCACACTTGTAGGCGTGTGAATTTACATTCGCACACTTGTTCCTCTAGGTGTAAAATTCTTAGGAAAATTCACATCTTTCCTTGTTCAAGTGCACGAGTGAGAATTCACACGCCTGCAAGTGTGCGGCACTCACACACTTATAGGGTGCGGAGGCGCGTGCCGGGCCGGGCCGGGGCTGGCTGGGGCCCTATCGCTGCCACCTGTAGCCGGGACGCAGTTCGGAGAGCCCCGAGGCCGCGATGAAGCCGATGTTGCCCACGGTCTGCGCGCCGGCGAGGAGGGCGCTGGCGCTGCCCAGGGCGCCGCCGCGGTGCCCCGAGCCCGGGGACGGTGCCGCGGCCGCGTGCGGCGCGCCGGCAGCAGGGCGCGGCTGCTTCACGCTCAAGTAGGTCGAGCCGAGCCCCAGCCCCTGCAGCGGCGGCCGCCCGGGGCCCTGGCTCGGCCTTCCCCCCAGGCTGTGCGTCGAGCTGGAGTGCGGCGGCGAGGAGGCCGGGGGCTTACTGAGCGGCCCCGGGGGCTGCTGCGTCGGGGGCTGCAGGCTCGACAGGCTCCCGCTGGCGCGCGGCGCTTGCTTGAGGGGCGCCGGGCCGCTCAGCGACACCTGCACGGAGAGAGAGAAAGACTTGCTGCTTTAGCAAACCTCGTTGCAAATATAGCGCCTACAACGTTTTTTGCCACCCTAGCAAAAAATATTAGCTGCTGTGAAGCTCTGACTGCAAACAGCTTTGTTAAGCCAGCAATATTTTTGCTGTCCTAGCAAAAAAAAAAATTGTAAGCACCATATTATCAGGTCTATTTTTTTCTGTGTGCACGGAGAATAATGCTTTGGTTGTTGAAACTAAAATGGTGTTCTGACCACTGCCCAAGGACTGTCCCCTTGAAGCAGCAAGCAGCTATGGTAAGCGCCGCTAAGCAGCCGCTGGGCTGCGCTATAGAGCATCTCATGGCTAGAGCTGCTCCGCTAGAGCCTAAAGTGAGCAGTGTTTTGTACAGCACGCTGCTATCTCTCTGTACCTTCGCTGCCCGCCGAGACGCGCGTCAGACTAATATAGCCCATCTGACACGTGAGCTGCGGAACACACACACACACAACCAACGGCGTTAAGATAAGACAGGAAAAGAAATGGAGAAGAGAACGAGAAAAATGCGTAAGTAAAATCGATTGCTCTTCTCGCACCGGTAGGGTGAGAGACGATGATAGTTGAACCGCGACCCGGGAGAGCGACCACCCCTAAACGTTATCACAGGGCGCCCATATTTTTCACAGCTTACTTTTACTGCACTCCCGACCATTTTACAGTCACCAAAATGATGTAAAAATTTTTGTCCGTCAGAATGATACGCCCTAGTAGGCAGCGCCGGGCCGGGCCGGGCAGGCCTGGGAGGGGAGGGTAGGCAGGTGACGCGCGGGGGTGCCGGGCGCGCTGCCTACCCTCACCGCCACAGGCGCCCGCCGGCCGGCGGCCCGTGCCGTGCCGTGCCGTGCCGTGACCTACCAGCTGCGCGTTGCTCTGCCTGCCGGCGCGCGGAGGCCTGGCCCTGGTCTTGTGGACGCCCCGGAGCGCGGCGGCGGCCCCGGCCGTCCCCGTCGCCATGACGACCACGTCGCCGACGCGGTCCAGGGGCGCGTTGCCGATGCTGCCGGCGCTGCGGCGCGGGGCGGGGTGGCGCACTGCGGGGCACACGGGGTCAGAGAACCGGTAGGCAACGAGGCGCCCAATCGCAGTGGAGTTAGGCGGGCTGCATCTGCGCCTGCCAGGGTGCATGGGCAGCACCCAAGCACAGGTATGTACATGCTGCCTGGTACGTAGGGAGGCGCAGATGCAGCCCGCTTTACTCCACTGCGTTTGGGGTGACTAATTGCCTACTTTTCTAGCAAGACTGCAGAGAAAACCCCGCACAAGTGCCAATGTCGTTCAAATGTAAGCGTGTGAATTTCCATTCATACACTTGTCGGCGTGAAATTCCAAGGGAAAATTCACGCCTTCATTTGTCCAAGTATGCGGAGTATAAATTCATACGCGTGCAAGAGTGCGACATGACATTCGCACACTGCGGGGTCACAGCGGGGTGAGCAGGGGCAGCAGCCGCACCTTGTGACGTCACCGACGGGTCCGACACGGACAGCCGGCGGGGCAGCAGGTGGTCGGAGGACGCGGTCGGCGCCGTGCCCGGAGCCGTGCCCGGGGCCAGCCGCTGCCCGGGCTGCTGGTGGTGGTGGTGGTGATGGTGGTGGTGAAGGCCGTGGTGGTGGTGCAGCGAGCGGCCGCACCGCGCGGGCCGGACGTCCTCCGTGGACAGGTGGCGGGTCTGCGTCTGCCGGCGCTTACCCGGGCCCGGGCCCGGCCACGCCTCTCCCTCGCGCGGCGGCCGGGTGCTGCACCCAGGAGAAAACAAGTCTTGACACAATACCATATAGCCTTGAAGCGATCAAGACCCATGCACTTGAATCAAGTCTCTAGACTTGAATCAAAGAAAATATACACATTTTAAGGGGGTTTAAGTCCTCACACAAGGCTCAGACTACTGTTTTCTATGGGTGTGCAGCAATGTCAACAGGGGGAGGCCCAAGTTGTGGTTGACAAACATGAAACAGTGACAATCCCCGCAAGCTGTATAGTGTGCGCGCACGCGCACGCGCACTCACGGTTTGCGCAGCGGCGGCGTGCTCAGGGGCGTGCTGAGCGGCACGCTGCCGCCGCTCGTGCCGCTGCCGCCGCTGGCGCTGGCGCTGGCGCCGCCCTGCTTGCAGTTCTTGGGCAGCCCGCCGCCGCCGCCGGTCTTCTTGTTCCTGGCGAGGTGGTGCTGGCCGCCGTGCTGGCCGCCGCCGTGGTGGACGCCGTGCTGGACACAGTCCCCGTCGCCGCCCTCGGACACGACGCCGTGCGGGTGCGGCCGGGCCGACGGCCTGAGCGAGGGCCTCGCGGAGGGTCGCGAGGACGCCTTGCCGCCGCCGCCGCCGCTGCTGCCGCTGCTCGCGCTGGGGGTCGGGCTGGTCCGCGCGGCCTGCACAGCCTGGCCGGCCGCCTGCCGGGCCTGCAGCTGGCACGTCTGGCTGAAGGTGTGGTTGGGCTGGAAACGAGACGAGACTCGATGTGTACTACAGTCGTCCTTGCTACACACTGTTAAACCAAATTGTCATGTGACGATAAATATTGCTACGAATATTTCGTCACAAGAGCTGTGATGAAACAGTCGTCACGTGACATACATTTCGTCACTTGACATGAATCTTTCGTCACATGACATGAATCTTTCGTCACGTGACATGAATCTTTCGTCACATGACATGAATCTTTCGCCACATGACATGAATCTTTCGTCGTGTTACGAACCTTTCAAAAGTAAAATTTAGCACTGTCTTTGTTGTAACGTGACGACTTAACATTTTACACTGCACACTTGGGCTGACCGGCACTGACCTGGTACATCTCGTACAGCTTGCTGCGGTACTCGCCCACGGACAGCTGCACGTGGTCGCTGAGCGGCGGCACGACCTGGTACTGCAGCGCGGGCTCGCGGCCCTGGCGCCGGAAGCGCGCCACGTACGGGTGCTCGAGCGCCTGCTCCGCCGTCAGGCGCTTGAAGGGGTTGAGCACGAGCAGGCGGCACACGAGGTCCACGCCCTCGGCGGGGGCGCCGCGGAGCAGCTCGCTGAGCGGCAGGCGGGGGCCGGCGGGGGCGCGCTGCGGCGGGGTCACCAAATCATTACGGAATCATCACAAAATACCGTTCAGGGGCGGGGCGGGGCGGGGCGGGGCGGGGCGGGGCGGGGCGGGGCGGGGCGGGGCGGGCTCCTCACCGTGAACAGCGAGCTGCCGTAGCCCGGGCACACGCACGCCAGGTCCGCCGGCGTCGGGGGGTCGATGGTCGCCATGATCTTCTCCACCTGGTTGATGGTGGACGAGCCGGGGAACAGGGGCTTGCCCAGCAGCATCTCGGCCAGGATGCAGCCCAGGCTCCACATGTCTATGCCCTTCGTGTATCTGCGGGCGAGAGGAACGTGACGTCAGTGGGCAGGGCGCGGCGGGCAATGCAGTCACTGGTAAAACTAAAGCGTAAATGTACGCCGTGCACGCCTTTTTCAAGCGTGCAACTACGCTTGAAGACCTTACGCCCTTCTTGAAGCGTACAACTACGCGTCAAGGCGATGCCTCCCATGCATTTAGAGAGGAGGAAAGTAGCGCATGGGCTCTTGTACGCTTCAAGAAGGGCGTACGGACGGTACGCTTCACGAAAGGCGCTATGTTTACGCATAAGTTTTACCAGTAGTGGTGTCAGATAAGTAGACAAGAACTAGGGTTCTCCATATGGGAAAGTTTTCCTAGACAAACCCTGCCTACTAGGCAAACTGCAGTACATAGGTGTAGGCATGTTGCCTAGTAGGCACGGTTTGTCTAGGAAAACTTTCCCATATGGAGAACCCTAACAAGAACTGCCCACGACACACCTGAAGCGGGCGGTATTAACGCCTGCCTCTAGGCAAAATAAACTCTCCTGTGGGAGAGTTTGCCTGGTGGGCAGGCGTTGATACCGCCCGCTTTACACAGGTGTATCGTGGGCAATTCTTGCCTACTCATCTCTGGCAGCACTGGTAGGCGAAAGAGCGGGGGAAGAACGGAGGGGTGGGTGGCGCGATACGCACTGCTTGGAGGCGACGAGGATCTCCGGGGCGCGGTACCAGCGCGTCGCCACGTAGTCTGTGAGGGCGGGGTCCCCCGTCAGCCCCTCCGCGCCGGCGCCATCCGTGGCCAGGGAGCGAGCCAGCCCAAAGTCTGCCACCTTGCAGCGGCAGTAGCTGTCCAGCAGGATGTTGGAAGGCTGGAAGAAATAACGACACGGCGCGGCGCGGCGGTCAATGACGTCGCCGTCACAACGATGCGCCGTCGCGTAGGCAATGTAAGCAATGTATAGGCAATGAGTATCCCAATCACAGGGTGCAGATGCAGCCCGCTTTACTCCACTGTGTTTGGGATACTTATTGCCTACTGTACCGGCAACCTTGCCGTCGCGTCCCCGTCGCGGCCGCCACGGCACTGGCCCTCCGTTCCGTTGCCACTTCCCCCTGCTTCCCCTTGCCTCCCCCTCACCTTTTGATCGCGATGTATCACATTACCGGAGTGAATGTAATACGTCGCTCTCAGCAGCTGGTACATGATAAACCGCTTGTGGAGATCCTGGAGCAGCTTTCGCTTGATGACCTTGTGGAGGTCCGTTTCTGCAGAAATTCATGAAGAAATGCAGATATATCGGCTGGTGACGTACTGTACGAGGTTTGTTAGCCTAAGATTTCAAATATATTTGAGTGGAATACGAATCCGAACTTACCCATGAATTCGAATATGAGGTAAATATCCTTGTCGTTACTAGCTCGGTGAATGTTGAGAAGCTTGACAATATTTGAGTGGTTCCTGAACTCCTGTAAAAACATAATCTCCCGGAAAGTTCTCTGTGCGTCGGTGGAATTACAGAATGCATCAAATATTTTCTTGACTGCGACGGGTCGATTCGTCGACCGATCCACAGCTTTCCACACAATTCCGTAAGCCTGAGAGAACATGGGATGTTGTCAAATGTGGGCAGTTGTACATTAATATTAGGATTACACGCATTTTGCTCTCCACTTACCCCTTTGCCAATCCTTCGCTTAATGTCATATTTCCGCGTGATGCTGTCATCGACATGAGAGCTGCTCCCCATTTTCAGATATTTTCCAATTTTTGTCGCTTATAATCCATTCCCCTCACATCTATTCACTTCGCGGCACACACTAACTTATGTTGCAAGTATTCGGAAACCAACCAGTACACCGTTGCAAATCCATCACCAAAATTTGTTACTACACTACAATTTACGTCTTATGCAATGGAACGAAATATATATTTTTGAACTGACCATATTATTTATTGACAAACAATTCGAGAGACACAGGAAATGATGTTTACTGAGGTGTTTGGTTGCCATGACAATCCTGGCTACAGAATTTTCATGAATTTGCCGGGTTAGTCTTTCATGTATTAGACAATGAAAAGATTAAATCTACAACCCACTAACATGCTATCATTATCAGCAATTTATAATTTTTGGGAATTAGGAAACTCTCGTTTCCAAAGAATACGTGTCATGGCCCTAGTCCTTCCGCAAAGCCCGCCACTGTGCCCCGCCGCCCCGCCACTCTTCTACAGGCATACCATTCCTGAAAAAAAGTTAAATATGACATCGATTTAAAGGTAAAGTTTCATCGGTCACAATTCGGAAAAGTTACCATCGGTATGGTTTTCTATGATTATTTTTTTATTTTTAATAAAACGTTTTTGTCTTGATGATTTATGAATTTTAGTCTTAACATTATTTTCAGTCACCGGTGTTTAATGGCAGAAAACTGCTGCGGAGGTCCAGCAGAAAATAAAGTCTTCTGCTAGGCCAAGGAAACAACCCTTTTGAGGAGAATGGGATGAACTTAAAGAAAACGGTAAACTAAAACCTATAGGTTCAGAACACACGTTAAGTTGTCAAGAAGTGTTGGATTTCACAAAACTTTTATGTCATGTTGATAAATTACATTGTTCATTAAATCATGATCAGTGTGCTCTGTCAAAGCTGAAAAGTCCAGGTTAAGACAATAATAAGACTAGAAGAATTTTCATTGGAATGTCTTACACTGTCTTTAGTTTCATATTCATTTGTAAAACCTATTCAACCTCTTCTCATTGTTTGCTCGAAAATTCTAAACCCATAATGACTCTCTCTGTTAAGATCAAGAATTTTTTTAAATCAAAAATATCTCAATTGAACACTTTATATTTTTCAGGATTGTTTACGTTGACATCTACTTCCAGTGTCACAATAAAACAAAATTATTTTACCATGGCTCGATCATTAGGGAGGCTGTATCCATTGTACCCTGTCTCATCTTTAGTATGCCCAACAAGAGCAATTGGGACATCCATGCAGTTACCAACGGAAGCTCAAGTGATTGTTTGTGGAGCTGGTGTTGTTGGAAATTCAGTAGCTTATCACCTTGTTCAAAATGGCCTCACAGATGTATTGGTCATTGACAAAGCACAGTAAGGTTCACATTTCTTTTTGTGCCCTCATGCCTATTTTATTCCCATATTAATTTCCATATTAATGTCTTCTGCAGAATTGGAAGTGGTACATCACACTTCAGTTCAGGAACATTGGGATTGTTTAAGCCCACTCACACACGAGAAATTATAATGAACAGTATCAAGTTATATCGACAACTTCAAGACCAAGGCTATGACATAGGTAAATGTTAATCTAACTAAAAAAATTCTACTCTATTTAAAAACATCATTAAAAAAATATTAAGTGAATTGTGTTTTATAACATAGGTCTCCATGAATGTGGGAGTGTCAATTTAGCACAGACCCATGAGCGAATGATCGCATTACGAAGACGTATGGCATATAATATTCCCTCGGGACTCCATTGCGAGGTGAAATATTTGAGGAATATTTCTACAATAAGTCCTTAAATTTTAATACCCACTTGTTCTACTAACCATAGGTCGTAAGCCGAGCTGATCTGTTGAAGCTCCATCCTCTCTTAAATTCTGATGACCTAGAAGGTGGTATTTGGGTCCCGGAAGATGCTGTCGCCCAGCCTCAAGCCATTTGTCATGCTCTTGCTGCACTTGCCCAAGCTGGTGGTAATGTACTTTTCTTACTTTCCTTCTGTAATTTTACTTTTGCCAGTCTTAAGTTTCTTTCTTTTTATAGGAGCCAAATATGTTGAGAACTGTGAGTTGGACAGTATTCTAATAAATAACAGAAAAGTCTATGGCATCAAGACAAATTTGGGTACAGTAAAATGTGAATATTTTGTTAACTGTGCTGGCATGGTAAGACTTCTTTTTTCTTTAATTTCCAAATTCTTATTAAGATTTAAATTTTTTTAAATGAATTACTCTTTCTTTAGTGGGCAAGAGATCTTGGATTGAAAAGTACTCCTCGAGTAGCTATTCCAGCATATCCAGCTGAACACTTTTATGCGATCACTGAACCATTTGGAGTCAAACCCAACCTTCCCTGTGTAAGGGACTTTGACGCTAGCATATACACAAGAGAATTCAATGGTGGGATATTGGTCGGTGGATTTGAATTGGAAGCTAAACCTGCTTTCACTGACTCTGGTATCCCCGACAATTGGAAAGAGAGAGACACAGCAGATTGGCCTCACTTCAGTAAGGAAAGACTGTAGATACATTGTTTAAATTGTTTAATTAAATTTTCAATGCCAACCAAATTTATTTCAACAGAGCCTCTATGGGAAAGAGCTGTGCATCGAATACCTGAACTTTCTAAGGCTGGAACACCTCATCTGCTTAGTTCTCCTGATAACTTCACTCCTGATGGTCGTTGGGTCATTGGTGAAGCTCCTGAGGTTGGATTCTTGCTTTCTCAGTAAGAATACATGAGTGTTGCTTTCTAGAGAAGTAATTTCTAGAGAGGCTTAACTGTCAAATATTTTTCACAGATTCGCAATTATTTGGTTGGTGTGGGTATGAATGGTAATCCCCTAGAGGGTGGTGGAGGCATTGGAAGAGCTGTTGCTGAATGGATCATAGAGGGAGAGCCAACCCAAGATTTGCTCTTGTTTAGTGTCCAACGGTTTCTTGACCTCCATAACAATAGACAGTATCTGCAGCAGCGTTGCAGGGAAGTTGTCGGGCGGTGCGTATGCCTTGCTTTGCATCTGTTTTAACAAATTAGGAGTATGTATTATGTAAAATTATTTTCATTTCTCCAGCCATTATGCAATAATGCATCCTATGCAAAATGAGTATAAATTTGCCCGTAAGCTTAGGTGTTCACCTTTGTACAGTGTGTTAGAAAGGTATGGGGCTGTATTTGGAACTCGTATGGCTTTTGAAAGGCCACTTTATTTTGATACTTCACAGAAACGTAAGGTTTGGTTTATGAAAATATTTTATAACTTTTGGGTAAGATAATTTTACCTAAGTATTTATGTTGTATTCAGACTGGGATCAACCAGCTCAAATGCCACCAGGTACATTTTACAAACCAAAGTTCTTTAAGTATATGCAGGAGGAATATCTTGCTTGTCAAGAAGGAGTGGGCATCATAGACATGTCTTCTTTTTCAAAGATTCTAATTAAGGTGAGTTTCTATGCTGTTGTTCCTTCCCCCTTTTAATTCTTTTTCTTTTAATATATAATTTTTCATTCAATAATATTGTTATAATTGTTTTCAAGTCAAATGGTCCAAATGTTTTGGATTATCTCCAAAGACTATGTTCAAATGATGTTAATATTCCTGTGGGAGGTATAGTTCATTCTGGCATGCAAAATGAAAGAGGTGGATATGAAAATGATTGCATTCTTGTTCGTCAAGATAAACACTGGTAAGGATATTACGGGAGTATTCTCTTTCAAAAAATGAAGTTTATAATATCCATATACGTATATATTAATGAATGTACCTTTTGTTGGTAGCTTTTTCATGGTGTCACCCACATCTCAACAAACAAGAGTGTTTGAGTGGATGAGAAGCCATTTGGATCCTGATGGATCTGTGACCTTAAAAGATTTGACTTCTATGTACACTGTAATAAATGTTGTTGGACACAAAGCAAGACAGTTACTTTCAGAGCTTTCAAATTCACCTGTAAATCTCCATTCATTTACGTATAAAGTAAGTCTATTTACTTCTATTTCTTCTTTTAAATATTTGTTGATTACGATTGTCGTATTCAAAATAATATATTTGATTGCAGAAATTAAATATTGGCTATGCATCAAATGTTCTTGTAATGGCTTTCACCCACACTGGAGAACCCGGATATTGCCTTTACATACCATCTGAATACGCTCTGCATGTGTATGGCAGATTAATGGAAGTAATGCTCATTTTATTTTTAAAATTTTGGTACTTGAATACTTCATACTATGTTAACCATGTATCTATCTGCGCTATATGTTATGTTACGTTAGGTTGGTCGAGACTATGGGGCTCGAAACATAGGCATGCTGACCCAAAGATTTATGAGAATAGAAAAGTTCATTCCATTCTGGGCAGAAGATCTGAACAGTGAGACAACTCCTTTTGAGACTGGCAGTGGATATCTTGTCAAGTTAGATGTATGTAGTAGGTTAATAATGCAGTCAACAAGGACTGGAAGCACTACTTAAGATGATCATACTCAAAGTTTGTAATTATAACTCTTACAGAAACAAGAATATTTCATAGGGAAATATGCTCTTAAGCGCCAAAAGAAAGTTGGTGTCACGAAAAGGCTTGTGATGTTTAGTCTGGAAGAAGTAGACCCTGATAAAGATGTATGGGCCTGGGGAGGGGAACCAATATATCGAAATGGAGAGTTTGTAGGGACTCTCACATCAGCTGGGTAAGTTATTTTTCATAAAATGTGCTACCTGAAGTTACTTCAGTTACAGTTCATACAATAATCCTTCAACAGGTACGGCTTCACAGTTAACAAACTCATTGGACTGGGTTTTGTAAGAAAACCAGGCTTTCTTGCCAAAAATAAAAGTCCAGCTAACCCTGAAACAGAGTTAGTAATTACACCAGACTGGATAACTGACCCAGCAGCAAGGTATGAAATAGATATTGCAGGTCATCGCACTGTTGCAAAGCCACATGTATATGTACCCAAGTTTACAATGGCTATAGAAGATGAGAAACAAGGAAGAAGTTACCGTCCAACAGTACTTAAAACTTCGGCTTGAGATTTAAGAAGCCTACCAAAGATATTTGTATTCTGTTCACTAAGTTGCCAAACTTCGGCAACTGCATGTTTTTTATATTATAAGTACGGTGTGTACTGAGTGACTAAATGACTGGCTGTGAGGTGTACTTAAATTTGCAATTAACATGTGCTTAATAAATACTATTCAATCTTATATTACCTGTGTGTATCCAACAAGAACAGGGAGATTAGATACACAAGACGAATTTAACTTTGTAATTTATTAGTATGATAGTACATTTACTTCTTAGCCTTGCTGATGTCATCAGGGTTTTCTGCAGCATCCTTAATGCGCTTGGCACGGATTCCAACCAATCTGGCGTCAGCGCGAGCCTGAAAATATTAATTTAGGATTAGCTTCATTGCTTGAAATCTAAATGGCACAACAAAAAACCAGATACACCTTACCTTCCTAAGGGTGATGTAGGGTGAGAACTTCTTCTCATCCTCAGTGACAGCACGGGCCTTAGGCCTAGACTGGGTCTGCTTAATGGGCATGACTTCAGTCTTGAGCTGAGAAGCAACCTTGCGCTCTTCCTCCTAAAAAGGAAAGATATGAGAATCCCAACAATCTAATGTCAACCAATCAACAAAAATTAAACAGCAGACCATCAGTCAAGTGCTATAATAGACACACCCAAACAAAACAGTACACTTACAGTGGCTTCACCCTTCCTCAACTTCTTGCTGGCTCTGATGGGGAACAGGATCAGCTTAGATTTGTATTCCTTGAGTCGCTGTACGTTCTGTTGCAGTGACTCCACTGATTTGTTGTGACGCCTGTGATCTACAGCAATTCCAACTGTGCGGGCATACCTTGCACTAAGGCCAGCACCCTGTAACAAACAGGAGTTAAGACAAAATTAATACAATAGTCTACCACACTAGACAAGAGGTTCAAAGCAGCATACAACACACAGTTGAAAGACCATAAGAAAACATTGATGTTTAAAGCAGGAGCCAACAGGCAGCCAAACAATAGAAGGAAAATCATGTTCAGAGAGTTAGGTATCATGGACTAATGATGGACATCTGAGACCAGATGATAACAAGAACATAGACGAATAAGTGAGAGGGACAATAACCTCAACCTACACAAACAATCAACTGTATTCTTACCTTGATTTCGTCCAAGGTGAAACCACGGCCGGCACGGACCTTGGTGTGGTACCTGAAGGTAGGGCATCGCACAATAGGGCGAAGAGGACCCTTGGCGGGCCTGGGAGCGATAGCTTTCGCCTTCTTGATGCGGTTCTGTCTAC
The DNA here is from genome assembly GCA_033675135.1 of Frankliniella intonsa. NCBI lineage: Eukaryota > Metazoa > Arthropoda > Insecta > Thysanoptera > Thripidae > Frankliniella > Frankliniella intonsa. The sequence continues at coordinate 10,283,307 of CM066248.1, forward strand.
GGCGGTATTTGCGGGCGGGCTGGTTGAACCAGCATTTGACAAACCGCTGCCAGTCCTTGTGGAAGTGCCCATTAGGGATCATATTGTTTCCCTTACCCATCTTGAAGCTGAAACAAAAATAACGCATACATGGTTAAGCACAACATAACCTAAACATTGAGCATGTTAAAGACACGTCATAGGACCGGTGCGAAAATAGTAACAAAGGTATTCAAATACTGACTATTATGTGGTCTACGAATGTTTACAATAATTTTACTCCAACAAATAATCTGAGATGGGTAATATTATCAGGGATACGCGATGGATTAATGCCGCTTACCGTTTGGTGCGACTCCTTCACGCCGGAAAAGAACTGCAAGGACTGGGATGGCGGAAGTGATCCTCGCACATCAAGCCAAGTTGTCAACTCAAGTTTTTTTTAACCGCGTTGAAGAGCAATAAATGCATTTCTTTAAAAATTAAAAAAACAACTTGATGATTTTAAGTAGGGAAGATCACAGATAAAATCGGTTTTTCAAAGATTACTGACTATTTTACCAATAGTTTGACTAGTGTATTTTTTTACCGGAACAACAACAGGAAAGCAGAAGCAAAAGGAGAAGCAGAAAAGCAGACAGCAGTTCACTTTAAATCTATTTTGAAAATTGGGAAAGGTAGCACAATAATTCTTATTGAACGCTCTTTTATCGCCATACACCAGTATTAGTTTATCATTTTCAAACCATTTCACTTTCGAAATGTGCGTGTTATGTTAACATTATCATTTTGATCGAATTTTGTCGTTGGTCCTACCTCTCTACTCCGTGCCTCAACTTTTAGTAAGCCGTTCCATCAACAAGTGGTGGGACTTCACCGGCCGAAAATTGTGGGAATCTGGCCCCTTATTCTCCAGCTCCAGTCATTGTGTAACAGCTTTGCTGTGTCTTTTTTCTGTGGATTAGGACGAAATGGAAGTCGTGACCGATTCTGTGCCTTCCCCACCTCGGCAAATTCCTACAACTTGTGATCCTAGGCCTAAATCCCTTTCGGTATCTGACGCACCCCATCCCGAAGACGAGCCCGTTGAAACCAACAGCAAATCATCTACATCAGAAAAATCATCGAGGAAAAGCAAAAGTAAGAAAAGCCGGGGGCCAGTTTATTCCAACAATGTTACCAATATTTCAGGCAAGTCCCTGCAAAGTACCTTTAAAAGTACTCATCTTTATTATTTCACCCTGACTTCCTGTAACAAAGGACTTAAAGTTATTTAACTTTCAGTCAACAACTGTCCTAATGTTGTGATTGGGAACACCTACACTTTTGTACAAAATGGAAAATACACGGTACCTGATAATGGAGAAAAAGACCAAAAGAAAAGGCTGTCAGAAAATGATCAGAAATTACTGAACTGTTAGTATTGAAAGGACAATTATTGCCATAACTGTTATTTAATTAGATTATAATATTATGACATCATATCATTTTTTGTTTTAGGTCTGAAAAATTCCAGCAAAACAGTTGAGCCTGATGACTTGGTAATTGTTTCTAGATGTTTTTCTGAAATTGAAGGTGTTGAAATTGTTGCAAAAAAACTTGAGGTTGTTGACAGGTTCAGGCTTTTGAAAAATGATAGCACTGACATTCAATGGGTAATTCTATTCCTGTTTCATTTTTATATTTTATTTCCACTTCTTCTTTTCTTCTTCAAGATGTTTTAATCCATCATCTTTTACATTTCCTGTCACTTTTAATTTTTTTCAGATTTGTTTTAAAATGCTGGAGTATTGGACAGATGTGCGCGCAAACCAACCTGGAAATGGAGCGATGCTGAACAGTCTGAGTGATGCATTAAAGCATGCTCATGACAAGGGAGGGCTTCAAGCCATAAGAAAACTCCATGCGCATCACTACCCTCCCTCAGAAAAATAACCCTTCATCTTTACCAATTATCTTCCAGTAAGTCTTGGTTTGTTTAGATGGTTCTCTGTCTACTGTCAATACCTGCCTATAATAATTTAACTGTTTCTATTCCAGAAGCTTTCTTTATTGAAGCTGACATCATAGTGCTATGGAGATGATAATTTTGTTGTGTGGCATGTCTTGTTACAGAGTATTCAATGTACAATGTCAACAATTATTAAGGTCTCCACCCCTGCTTACCACTGTGCATTTGTAATAACTTCTAATTTCCACTGCCTCTAACACATTGAATGTATGAATGAAAGTCAATTCTGACATTTTTAAAGAAATGTCAAGATTCAAATCCCTCATCATATATATTTACACACTACAATGTCTAGTCCAAAACCTGCCCTTGTTCATGTGTTGTTGTTTTTTTCTCCCCCCCCCCCCCCCCTCTTTTTTTTTCTCTTTTTTTTCTTTGTAGTTTTATGTTCCCTTACTTGATGAAAATAAGGAATAAATATTATGTTTTAGTAATTAAGTTTACCAGTGCCTTAAGTACACGTGCAATAATCTGAAACATGAAAAAATACATTCAGCTCAATTTCTGAAGCATCAGAATACATCATGCAAATCTGTGAACAACCTCTTGTGTGTAAAGATAAGAAAATAAAGGTAACAGATGAGGTTTCAGTATTTCATTGATTCATTCTTTTGTGACATCTAGTGGTACTCTACTCTTTGTCTTGTTTTAAAAAAATAAGTATCACAGATTCCATTGACAGCACTGACTCAGGTTCACAAATTTGGATGGGCACTATTCATAAATGTAACTAAAGTCAGTCCACTTTCAGATAGATACAATAATGTGACAATCAAATGCAGGCTAAGTAATGGAAGAATGCTTTCATATAAAACCAGACTTTTTTTAAAATGCTTCTCATTAACATTATGTGCCCTTGTCTCTATCACATTGAAACTCCAAAACAGGTAGTACACTAAAGACACTTGTGGAAAATACACAATATATGGATAACTAGCTAAACATTCTTAATACAGACAGTGCCATTTCTCGAGTAGTGAAATAGAAGGAATGGTGTACACTATATAAAACAGAGTACAACAAAATTAGCACAATGTATCTAGAATATGTTAAGCAATAAACAAGATGTCATAAGAATCAATTAATTTTTCCTTTAAAAAAAAATTAAATAAATGACAGAACACCTGGGTAAATGTACTTTTATGCAAAAAAGAAAAAAAGAAAAAAAAATGGATTTGGAGGCAAAATGGTCAACTAATATCTTCTATGTTGTTCTTTTTTGGCAAGAAGCAAAAATCAGTCTTTATGAGTAAAAATCACAACCCAAAATTATTGGCTACTGTACATACAAGCTTAAAGCATTCTAAAGCTTCTTGAAAACTAAGGCTCAAGAAATATAGAACACAACTTTTCTGAGAAAAGGTGGTTAACTTAAAGTGAAAACTAACATTTGGCTGTGGTTATGGGCCCTAGCATAAGTAATTGAAGTGCATTTGATGCCCTGCTCCACTTCAATATACCATTTCTATCTTTCTTTACAAACACCTTGTGTGGGCCAATTTAAGATATATGGTTTTAAAAAAACCCATACATAATGGTGCATAAATTTACAATGGAGTACATGTACATTGACATAAATCACAGATGGCAAACAACGGCTTTTGTAAGTATAATAAGTATTTTAAATAAAAAGTATGGTCACCTACTGATAATACTGGTCTTTTCAAGACCAAATAATCAGTCACAGAAAAAATTGAAACAGAAGGGATAATGGAATTCTTTAAACTTAAAATCTTAGCATATGACAAAGAAAGGATTAATTCACATACACTTGGCTGCCATGAAATTTTTAATGAATCCTCTCATTAGCTGCTGGCAGAAGGTTGTGAACACTTTTCTGGCCTTTCCTCCTGAAAAAATATAGAACTGTAGCATACTTTTGTAAAGTAGCCTCTAGGGATAATATGCAAAAATATTTATACCCACCTTGTACAATGCACAGATCTCTTTAAATAAATTTTTTAGAATCGCGGGCTGTTTTTCTGTACTCTATAAAGAAACCAAATTAATATTAGTTGTATTCAATTTACAAGTTGTGTGATGATGTCATGACTAAGCAAAGGTGGATTACTTACTCCTTGCAACGCAATAGTTGGGACAAAATCAATGCTGCCAAGCTTGTCAGTCTTTTTACCATACAGTGACAATAATTTGCTGCCTTCGTTTCCTTTGGCACACTTCCAAATGGAATCCCAATCCAGCTCAAACTTTTTTGCACACTGAAAAAAACATTTTTAATTTTAAAAAGAGTGTGTATGTTATTGAACATAAATGAAAAATAAGGAGGACACCAACATACCCTTGAACCAGCTTCCTCTGGATTCCAGTTATCATTAATCATGCAAGTAACATATTGTACTCTAGTATCTGCATTAAGAATATACTTCAAACCGCATGCATGGACTTTATTAGCTAAGCATTCTTGTGGGCCATGTTGACATTCAAATTTGAATGTGTTGCCAGAACTAGTAGTCTAAAACAGGAAAAGGAATATCAGAAAAATAGAAAGGGGCCTTACTCTTGCTTTGTAAAAGATTTATAATTAAGATACCTTAGCTTTGCCATAAGGAATTAGCTGCACATTCATAGCCTCTGGAATTTTTTCGAATGTAGGTAACAATTCAGTAAGGAGAAAGCTTCTAGAGTCTGGGCAGAGAGCTTCGTAGTAAACTTCAACGAGAACTGGGAGTAAAGTAACCACTGTTGAGGAGCCATCATCAGCTATCTAGAGACGTACGAAATTAAAAGAAAATGAGGCGGAGTATTAGTGCTATTATTGACATACACGATTGTGAAAGAACAACAAATCTGTCATCAAAGAAAATTCAGTCAAACTTATGTACCTCTATCCTTGTAAGAGGAGCAGACTTCTTTGAGTAATAAACTCGCACTGTTGACCAGAAAATAAGTACAGCGAGAACCAAAAGAAATAGTTTTACTTTCATAACGGTATTAAATTTGTAATACATCGTCAACACCACCAACGGTTGCTCAACGAACGAAAAGCGCAATGAGGCACAGAAAACGTAAGATTCAATTCATTCTTATAGGCCAACATTAAAATTAATCACGTTTTCTGTTTCCATTTGATTTTCTTGTGATAATCATCGATGGATTTACGCATAAATATCGAAGTCAACTTAAACCATGTCCTAAACTATGTGCCACGGAGCCACCATTTTTTTTGTTTTCCCTTCGCTAGCAGTAGCAGACAGCTTTCAATTTCGATATATCCACTGCAAATAACGTACATCGACCTCTCGCTTGCCTCGCTCGATTTGATTCGATTCGATTTCCAACCAAAATAAATTCAAATAAATAAATGTGCTGCGAATCGTGTTTTAGGGGTTGGAATTAATTTTCCTCTTTAGCAAATGTATTTGAGTGGGCAGCTGTAAAATGGAAAGTTCAAAGGAGAATAAAGAGCCGAACTTTGTCGACTGTTCGCGTGAAAGTGTTTTGTTATTAAATAAATTGGTTTCGCAAAATCAGGAAAGTTCCAAGGTAAACAGAACAAGCCGGTTAGCACCCATAGCCAAACCAAAGTTTTATTTTACTGTACAATGTTTTTATTATAATAATTAATTTTCATACTTTAAAATTAATCTTTCAGGCGCCCGACATTACTGACTTTACTGTCATCAAACCAATCAGCAGAGGAGCATTTGGGTACTAGGTTTCACATTACAATTACATTAAAATTAAAATTTTATAATCTTCTGATACCTGGCTTACAATTTCGCCTTCTGGTTAATCATTCATATCATTCATAGTCGCCCGAAACATTTTAAGATGGAGTATGGGGTTACACAGTAAATTAACATTTTTGAATTGTCGTACCTCAGTGAAGCCATAGGTTTGCTCCCTTTGCTCACTCACTACTTTCTGAAATCTTCCTTCCGGCAACTCCTTCTTTTTATTTCGAACTTCTATGTAGCATCTAGATTTAACTGTGAAGGCTTGGTTGAATGTAACTGAAAGATCCGTATCTTTCCATAGCATTATCTTAATTCCCATTCGTATTTTTTTCACAATCTTTCAGGAAGGTCTACCTGGGCTGCAAGAAAACCAATCCTGATCAGCTGTTTGCTATTAAAGTGATGAAAAAGTCAGAAATGGTTCATAAAAACATGGCTAGCCAAGGTATATGAAGTTTTACAAAATTTTCTATGTTATTTGTTGTCCTTGTCCTTGTCTACTTAGTGATTATTTGCCTTTTTTTCTAATTAGTCGTTACAGAGCGCAATGCATTAGCATTAACCAAGAGTCCATTTTGTGTTCAACTATTTTATTCACTTCAAACAACTTCAAATATATATTTAGTATGTATAGTCTATTCCTATCAATTTATTATTTAACTTTCCTGTGTGCTTTCAATGTACATTATCTTTCCGCACAGGTAATGGAATACATGGTTGGTGGAGATTTGAAGTCTCTTCTTAGTATGTATGGCTACTTTGAGGAATCCATGGCAGTCTTTTACATATCTGAAGTTGTCCTAGCCTTACAATATCTACATAGGTATTTTATATGTTCAGATTTAGAAAAGATAAGAAATTTCAAGTATATTTCTCAGTATTCTAATAATTTATTTTTATTTTGTTTTCTTTTTCATCCCTTCCCTTTTACCTCGGTTCCTTTAATAGTCATGGAATCATTCATAGGGATTTAAAACCAGACAATTTACTTTTATCAAGCCGAGGCCATGTGAAGCTGACTGATTTTGGCCTTAGCCGCATAGATGTTAATAGAGGTCAGAGTTATTAATAATGTTTTGTTTGTTTTGCAACCTTGTTTTGAGTGAATTATTTTTCAACAATCAATATTGTAAATACGTTTTTGGTTTAAAAAACAAAAACAAAAAAAAAAACGCCTTATTACAGATTTGGAAGCATCTGATTTGACCAAAGGAACACCCAGTGCATTATTACGTACTCCAGGCCAGATATTATCTTTAACATCTCACCTTTGTTTTGTAAGTGATAAGCTAAATCATGCATTGTAATTTTCTATTACTTTGTAATCATGAACTGTTTTCTGGCATGTCAGGGATCTGAAAATGGTTCAATATTCAGTGGGAATTCTAGCCGAGCGTCAATTGTCTCAAATGAACCATCAGAAGTATTTAGTCCTAATTCTGTTGTGGAGGAGGTTGACACAACTGCAACAACTGCTTACCGTAAGTTTTATTTTCTATATAAATGCTTGTAAATCTAGATAAAAAGTCTCCCAGTTTGTATTAAAAAAAAATATTTGCTGTTTTCAGATGGCAGATCTGGTGTAAAAGTGACTCTTGGATTTGAGTTTGAAGGTCAAGACTCTCTTTGTGAGTTAAAACCTCAAAAGAGATGTCCTCTAGAATCTAATATTACTGGATCACCCACTATGGACCATACTGGTATGGAACAGCTCTTTAGAATCTCACCTTGTACTTCTGTATTTTCTATCTTTATAAAAATTGACTTTTTAAACTTCAACTCATTAAGGTGCAACTGTGGTGAATAAAACTGAAAATGACAGTCATATATCTGGAGTTGCTGCATTTCACTCAGCAGACCATAGTTTTCATTTGAAGTCTGTTTCATCGAAAAGAGGAGTCTTGGGAACACTCAATGAAAGTGATGATGATGCCGCTGATTTAAGTGCAAATGGCAGCTTCCTTGGAAGTAGTTGCAATGGAAGTGGAGCAAGAAAACGAGTGCGAGATGAGACTGATTCGGAGGAAGAAATATCGTCTAGTTTGTCATATCATACATGCTACAGTAGTATTAATTCATCAAGTAACAACCACAGCAGTGGGTTTAACTCAAGATGTGGAATATGCCTTTGTATGTTTAATAATATAGCTATTTGAAAGTGCATGTTTAGAAAATTTGAGACACTCATACAACTTTCATCTCTTACATTTCCAGCAAGGGATTCATCTACTGAGACTAGTCATCTGTCTCGATCATCTCACATCACATCCCCGACGTCAAGATCACCACAGGTCTTGCCGCAAAGACCGTGCTGTCTTCTCGGCAGAAGAAAAAGGAAACGATTGCCGGGTGTATCAGGCGATAATGGTCGATTGTACTCTCTTTCAGATCCAGCTCACACAGGTCTAACCCAGGAAATAACATCCCTACAGATTGTGACAGACACACATCAACCACAGCATCACAATGTATCCATAAAAGACAGTGAATTATCTTCCCCCAAGGAAGAGGTTCAAAAACCTGAAATCCCAATGCCTGTGAAAAAAAGTGTCATCAGTCCTCTCAAAGGAGTTTTGAAAGTCAGGTGTGTAAAATCTGTTTGCACACTTTAATTTTGAATGATTAATTACAAGGTTTTGTCTCCTTACTAGACTTAAAATGTTTTGCTTTAGGTCTCTGTCAGATGAAGACCTTAGGTGGGCTGGTATTGCTGATAAGACTGGGGCTGGTGTAATGTTTTCTACTCCTGTGGCCATGCGTAAACCCCTTTGTAACTCAGATTCCTCAAAACCATCTAAGGTTACCCGTTTTGAGTTACCTCCTCTTCCTGAAAAAAAGACAACATTTGCAGCTGATTCTCATTCCAATGGACATATTATTATGGTACTGTAAATTTAAGTTTTATGATAAACTGTGTGTATTTTCTTTTTATTTGGATCCATTTTGTCTTTTATAAAATAAAATAATGAAATTACTTGGCAGGAGATGTTGGTGAGCTCATTCCAATTTTGTTCTTTCAGGAGGAACCTATTCTCAGTCCGATTGCAACAACTCCCTTCACCACACCATTTTCATCTCAGCAAACACCATTTCGTACCCCAAAGTCAGTTCGTCGAGGAAAATCTGCAAGTGATCAGCGCATTTTAGGCACTCCTGATTACCTTGCACCTGAACTCCTTTTGCGGAAAAATCATGGTAAGTCTGTATTTACTGTTTACCTTGTTTGTATCAATACACTGTAGATTAATTGCTCTGCAAATGTTGTCTATTCTCTAGGGTCTGGCGTAGATTGGTGGGCTTTAGGAGTATGCCTTTACGAATTCATGACTGGAATTCCACCCTTCAATGATGAAACACCTCAAGCAGTTTTTCAAAACATTTTAAATAGAGGTAATTACCACATCCAAATTACTTTCTTGTTTGTTGTAAATTTTCTTTGTCACAATATTTTTTGAATGTCTTCCCACAGACATTCCATGGCCTGAAGGAGATGAGCATCTGTCTCCTGAAGCAGTCTCTGCAATTGAATCAATCTTGACCCTGGACCCGGTACAAAGGCCCAATGGTGCTGACATTCGCAAGATGGGTCTCTTCAGAGAAATTAACTGGGAAAATTTACTAAGCACAGAAGCACCCTTCATTCCCCAACCAGATAGCAGCACAGACACATGTTATTTCCAAGGTAAATCTTCTCACTAAGAATGTTTTTATTTTATATTTTTATATTTCTTTACATTATTTCCTCTCTTTTTTCTCAGCACGAAATATACTTCAACATCTGAATGTTTCCAATTTTGAATGACATAAATAGTGAAAGAATTAGTTTTCAAATTATTGTCTCAAAGTAGCCCTACTGTTTTATTTATGAAATTGTCTACAATTAGAGCTTCCTCCTTAATTTTTTCCACGTTTTATTAGCAAATTTTTGTAGAGTTACCTAAGTGATAGGTACCCACAATAGAATAGATGTCTGTTATCATTCATTGTCTTAGTGTTGCACTTGCCTCTATCTTTAATCATTCTCAGTTTAGTTACCATTGCTGTTTGAACAAATGAATTCTTAGTTTGCAATTGTCTGTCCTACATTTTTGATGTTAAATTATTGTAATGACAACATTATGGGGTATCTTATCTACTTAAAGTTATAGAGGTAGTAATTTTTTGTTGTTGTAAATCAGCAGCTTTTTAACATGAAAGCTGATATTTAAGCATTAAATCAGTATCATTTTAAACGTTGTGCTATGTAATGTATGATCCAGAAATGAAGAGAGGTTTTCTGTTTTGATTGAATATAGATCTAACTTAGTAACAGCAGTGTGATGTGAATGATTGTCTCTTCTCTTCTGTTTGGAAGAAGTTTTCCATGGCTTTTTATCAAGTCTTATTCTATTAACTTGAATGAGGTATTTAAGTATTTTGTCTTATTAATGGTAATTCTTTTAAAATGGTTAACATTTATATGTTAGTAAAGTATCTTTGGTCAACAATTTTTCTCTTTAATAAGTTGTATTTATTTAATGATCAATGTTTGTCAATCATACTTTTATTTGTTTATATTTTTACAATAAATAAGCATAGACAGCAATAGCAATCATTTAGCAACCCATTTCCAGAATTGCATTTTTTACCACAATGGTCCACTGCTACTATTTTTTTGTCTGTCATATTTTCAATGTGCATTCACTCCTACAAACTCAGTATTGAAGGTATCTTGTTTTTAGAATGCTCTCTGAATTGGAATCTGATAGAAGTATTCTGTGACAGTCCATGCAGCTTCAAAGCTTCCAGCATTGAGCTGAAATCATTTAATATGTAAGGACTGCAGACTGAAAATATTTTGTACTCTTACGGCACATGTAACATTAGGTGGCAACATCATCAAAGTCTTCCCAATAAATTAAAGTGCTATGTGAAAACTATTCGCTACTCTCACATAGAGGGTCTAAGTAAAAATATAGTTCCCTAACTCCAAACAAATCTGAAACTTGTTACTGCATATCACATTTTGGTAAAGGTATCCTAATATTGTATATTCAGATAAATATACAGTGAATCTTATGCTTAAAACTTCAATTGCTACAGGACTCTATCCTGTTCTTTTTTGCATAAGAATGTTTCAGAAAGATTAAATTATCTCAGCATCCTTTACTTCAGTCATTGTATATATCAGAAAACTAACTGGCAGTTCCACACTGCACTACATCAAATTACACCAAAACTTTAAAAAAAGGAAGGCTCGGAGGCCCTGGTCATCATTTTCTATGCTCTCTGGATTAATAAAACTATGAGCTAAATAAATTACTTTTGTCACTCATAAAATCAATAACAGAAACTTGAGCCAAGCTTTCGACTGCTTCTACCAAAGTCTGCCTAGCAAAGCCAAAACATTTCCCCATAAGGAAAAAAAAAAGAAATGCTTATTCTTGATTCATTGGCAAGAAAACCTTAACAGTTTATACCTCCGTCATTGAATGGCACTTTCACCGGGCTATGAACTCAGCCGATGCCCCTTTGTCAAATTAAATGCGCCCCTCCCCAAGGCAGAAGCAGTGGCAGAGCCGAGCGCTCCGCTCCGCCACTCAGTGTCTCGCGTAGTTCGGAGAAACAGGCCCCCCAAAAAGTACAGAATAAACTGACCGTACTCTTGTTGACGACCCTCCCCTCCCCTGGGGTGGGGTGAAGTAACCCGAATATCACAGGAGTGACTCAAGCTGCGACTCGCTTGGCATCACGGTTTAGACAACTACTTGAGGTTCTTCTGGATCCAGGGCATGAAGCTGGTCACCCTGGTGTACACGCCGGGGTACTGGCCCTTGCCGCAGCCGATGCCCCAGCTCACGACACCGACCTGCGTCCAGCGGCCGTCGTTGACCATCAGAGGGCCGCCACTGTCTCCCTGTAGGCAATAGGCGAATCAGCACCCGGAAAAAGACTTACCCATGCAGCTGAAATTTAGCTACATACGCATGACTAAATTTTGGAGCTTTAAGTTAACTGTACCGGGTGTTTCTTTGAATGCGTAATAGTGCTGCGGGTTTGCCTACCCCGTTCGCCTGTTAGGCGCCTTGGCCTCTGCAGTGCTGGTGTGTATAAAATATCGCAACACTCTTACGCATTCAAAGAAACACCCGGTACTGCTAAAATTTTAGGCATAGACATCTACAGGGTGGCCCATTTACCCCGGCATATGTGTAAGTAGGCAACTCCTTCTACTTCTGCTGGGCGAGGGCGAGAGGTGAGGTGGGGATCTGGAGGGGTCGCTCCCCTCTTCACCTCTTGCCCTCGCTAAGCTGGAGTAGAATGAGTTGCCTACTTACACCTACGCCGGTGTAAATGGGCCACCCTGTATAGATTTTAGCTGAAAAGCTCCATACGCCCATCACTATTTTTTGCTCAGTGATCAAAGGCAGTGGGCATTCCCCGTCCGAGTGGGTACTCGCTCACCATTACAATAAGGTAAAACCACTCGGCCACTAGCGGCATTAGAGCACTTGGACATCTGGTGCCCACGACACGACAAGACACGACACAGAGCACGACATGACTGGCACTCACGCTGCACGAGTCCCTGCTGGCCTGGCCCGCGCACAGGAACGTGTCGACGATGCCGCCGGGCGCCGCGTTGCCGTACTTCTGCCGGCACTCGGCGTTGGTCCACACGGGGATGTTGACCTCCTGCAGCACGGCGGGCTGCGGCCCGCTCTCGCGCAGGCTGCCCCAGCCGATGACGGTCGCCGTCTTGCCGGCGTAGGCCGCGGCGCCGTGGGGCAGGCAGATGGGCCTGACGTCTCGCTGGTACTGCACCGGCGAGTCCATCGTCAGGATGGCCACGTCGTTGTACTGCGAACAGAACGCAACGCCAGGACGCTCGGGTCAGAGCCGGCCGGTGCCCGTCCTTGTCGCACCCACGGCGGCGCCCTATGCCGGGCATGGCGGCGCCCCGTGAGTGCGACAAGGACAGAGGTGCGCGAGGTGTCCTCCCTCCCGTCCGCGTCCTCACCAGCGTCCTCGAGTCGAAGCCGCGATGCCTGACCACCCTGCGGACCTTCTTCTCGATGTGGCGCGTCTCCGTGTTGGTCCTGATGTTGTGGTCGCCGAGGCGGACCGTGAGTCTGGCCACGTCCCAGGAGCTCATGCTGAGGGGCGGGCAGAGAGACGCGCAAGGTGAGAAAAACTTAGGGTGTTACAGGGAACATTTTCCACGAAACATTTTCAATATACAAAATTGTTCGATTACAATCACCACCATGAATACGTTGGGATACGTTGTCAAGCAAAAATGAGCTATCGTTAATTTACATTATATTTTGTAAATAATGAACTGCAAAATAAATTATGAATCTTCAAGAATATTTTTCACAGTAGAGAGACGACTTACTGGGCGACGCAGTGTGCGGCCGACAGGATGTGCGTCGAGTCGATGAGCGAGCCTCCGCAGAACTGCCTGCCGCCGTTGAACAGCGCCGCCTGCAACAGAGGTGGCCGTTCAGCGCGCGGGGGCGAGCAGGGACAGGACAGGACAGGGGGTCAAGTTCACGAACTTCATTGCTTAAGTTCTCCACAATGTCTCCTCGCCGTTTCTGGACTTTCAATCGAAGTTAATAGAAGCTCAGACGGAGCCCACTAGAATTCGCCAAAGTTCATAAAAATGAACTTCGTCGAAAGTTAGACTAAGTTCTTTATAATCAAAGTTCATTGAAGTTCATAAGCAATTGCCTGCGACGTTGCCAATTTCTCCGTCCCGTCGGTTCAGGAACTACGAGAACGATCATCTGATTGAGAAGACATGCTACTCACAATCCACGGCCACTCCCCGAGGTCGGCGTTCTGGCCTCCGACGATCCTCTCCTGGTCCTGATAGCCGTTCTTAGCGCCGCAGCTCGCGTCCATGGGCTCGGGGGCGACGGTGGGCGGCGCGGCCGTGGGTGGCTTGACCGTGGGCGGCTTGGCTGTGGGCGGCTTGGCCGTGGGCTTGGTGGGCGGCTTGGCGGTGGGCTGCTGCACCGGCGGCCAGGGCGCCAGCGTGGCCGGGCTGCTCGCGGGGGGGTGGGTGGGCAGCGGCGGCGGCCAGTTGGGCGGGATGGCGGGCTGCGAGGGCGGCGCCGGCTGCACCACCACGGGCTGCACCACGGGCGGCGGCCTCGGCTTGACCGGCTTGGCCGTGGTGGGCCGCGGGGCCTCGGCCATGGGCGGCTTGAGCGTGGGCGCGCCCAGGAGGGGCGGGTGCGTCGGCAGCGGCGGGTGCGTCAGCATCTCTGGCGGGTGCGTGGGGATGGGCGGCGGCCAGTTGTCCGGCACGGGGTTGGACGGGCTGCCGGACTCGCTGCCGGAGTCGTCCGGCACGGGCTGCGGCCCCGGCGCGGGCGCGGCCGGCGCGGGCTGCGGCTCGGCGGGGGCCACGGGGATGACGGCGGGCGCGGAGGCGATGCCCGAGGGCGGCCGCGACCCCTGCGGGTCCGTGCAGCACACGCCGAACATCTGGAGAGGAGAGCGCGGCGTGAGTGAGAGGAGCGCCCGGCGGGTAGGCAATGCACGCGCTGCACTGCAGCGCGGTTGCCTACCCTCATCCGTCCGCTGCTGGCGAACTTTGCCCGCTGCCTATTCATTCAGAGGAGCGCTCTCGCACCCCTGCTGTCGCACTCACGGCGGCGCCCCATGCTGGACATGGCAGCGTCCCATGAGCGCGACAAGGACACGGGCGGGGTACGAGAGCGACCCTCTGAGTCGTCGTCGTTACACTACATCCAGAAAATAAAATAGAAATATCCTCCTCGTACGCACCTGCCGGCCCGACTCGCCAAAGTAGCTGCACGTGTCGAAGACGCCCAGCACCCACGTCTCCCACGTGGAGAAGTCGGGCAGCTTGAAGAAGGGGTAGCAGGCGCGGAAGCTGGTGCACTGGCCGAGGCGGCCCTGCGTGGAGAAGCAGGGCCCCGCGGGCAGCACCCCGGGCCAGGACTGGCGGGCACCCCGCGCGCCTCGGGCGGTCGCTGGAACGAGTTTAAGATCATCATCAAGTTGCGGTTTTAGCGGAGGAAGAGGAGGAGAGGGCATAGGACTCGGGCGCAGCAGCAGTTTTTCTCCTTTTTTTCCAGACAGATAAAGAGAGGCTGACTGCAACAATGGCTCTCTTCTGGAGGACCGGACGGAGGGCCGGGGCCGGGGGGCCGGGGTGGACACCACCACGCCAAGCTGGAGGAAGAGGTCAACACTCGACTGTTGCGTTTCATCAGACACTGCGGCAGCCTGCGTCTCTCTTAAACCCACCCGCTCCTCTGTCTCTGTCTGACTGTCTGTCTGTCAGTCTGCCTGCCGGTCTGTCGGTCTGCCCATCAGTTTCCTTTGAACGCATATACATCGCAGGTTCTTTGTCAGCCTGGTGAGCGGCCACCTTCTCTCTTTTCTTGGACGGGCGTTCACCTCTGCTAAGAGGCGAGCAGCGCCGCGTGGACTGTTTGGGGCGTGGCGTGGCAAAGTGTTCAGTGCGGGTCGGGTCCGTCGGGTCCGTCGGGTCCCGGGGGAGGGACGGGAGGAGGGGGGGGGGTAGGGACGGGGGGGGGGTAGGGAGGGGAGGGGGCGGGTCGCGGACATGCCAGCGTGATGACGTATGGCGAGCGCCTCCGCTCCTGATGTGAGCGCGCCTTCCCCGTCCCGTCCCCCGTCCTGCCAGACCGGCCGGGCCGGCGGGTCCGCGTAGTGCGTGGAGCACGTGGAGGGCTCCTCCTGGGGAAGCGCTAGGCGGGGTGGGGAGGGTCGCGGAGGACGGCCGTGGCCTTACCCAAGGGCGTAACGAAGGGGGGGAGGCCCGGGCGAGGACCTGCCCCCGCCCCGCCCCGCCCCGCCCCGGCGCTGGACCGCCCCTGCCCGCGGCCCCCTGCGCGCCGGCTGGCCGCCTCCGGCAACGGGGCGGGGCGGGGCAGCTGGGCGTTGACCGCCGTTCCTCGCCATTAGCTCTCCCGGGTGGAGCGCGTGAGCGCCTGGACGGGCCGCGCCGCTCCGGCCGGTGCTGCTTTGTGTACCGCCCCCCCCCCCCCGGCCCACGCACTGAGATGCGGACCCAACAGCACAGCCACGGCCGGGGTCCTCGCGGGGTCCAGCCGAGATCTGGTGGGATGGCTCGGTGAGCAAAAAAAGTGCTAATGAAATTTCATGCTTGTACTACGAAGTGTGGGGCATTTACACACCTGGGTTTTCGATGTTGGGGTATGGCGAGGATCCGACTTGCGGGGATTTACGGGATGCGCGACTGTCTTGCGGAGGTTGCCCCGGACAATGTCGTGCAGGAGCACCCCGCCCGTAAAACCCCTCCCGGGCTCGGCCCCCACTTCTCGACGGGGTTCGTGCAGGAATGCTCGTATAACCAGCAGCGGGACAACATGATGGTTCACATTGTACGTTTTGGCACTCCCCCTCCGCGTCTCAATTCTCCGAACGTCTTTGTTTTTGCAAGACGCTAGGAGCAGTGGCCTAGCGTGGCCAAGAGTGTTGTCAGATAAGTAGGCAAAATTTCCCATAAATACACCTGAGAGAAGCAGGTGGCATCTCCGCCTGCCTGCTACGCTAAAACTTTCCAGGGTGGAGAGTTTGCCTGGTAGGAAGGGGTAGATGCCGCCTGCTTTACTCAGCTGGCTTGGCCTCCTGGATCTACTTGATAAGGCGACTTTCTCCCGCATTTGAGAAAAGTGACAAAAAATATGCCCCGTCGGCAATTTTTTTCTCCTTTCTTTTTATGTGCGTGAGTGGCCGGGGACGTAAACATGGCCCATTTTGCATACATCACGTGAGAGAAGAAGGTGAGGTGGAGAGAGAGAGACAGAGGAAGAGAGAGAGAGGGAGTGAGGGGGAGGGAGAGGAAGAGAGGGAGAGAGGGGGAGGGAGAGAGATGGTGACGCCGATGTCTCGTCCCCTCCCCAGCCCAGCCGGCGTGTTGTCGCCCGGCCCGTCCTGCCAACAACACGTTTGCCGCCAGAGGGAGTCGATCGGATTCGATCCGCCGTCGCGGCGGGGCGGAGCAGCGCAGAGCGCGTCGTTCGGTTCCGTTGCCTTGCTTAACCAGTTGGCAAAACGCGGTCTGCTGGTGCGCCCTGCCCCGCCCCGCCCCGCCCCGCCCCGTGCGGCGTGGTCGTTGTGTCCATTGGGGTTGTGGCCAAGTGGCCCCCGGCTGGGCTGGGCTGGGGCTGGGCTGCCTGGCCCACGCCGCGCCGCGGCCAGCGGCCACCACGCCGGTGGCTCGCACGGCTGGCACGCCGACCCGTCCCCATTCCACGTGCAAAATGAAAAGGGAAGGGAAAAACGAAACAGACTTTCTCCACCGGAGGCACCTGTGACCACGGCCACCCGCCCGGCCCGGCCGCGGCCACGGGCGCCGACCTGGAGACATCCGGAGTCTAGTCCGGTCAGTCTCGCCCGCACCCCACGCGACACGGACAAAGTCCTCATCAAGGAAGAACCCTTTTAGCAGCAGCGGACTCGGTGCACCTTCAGCCCTTCGCGTGTCCCCTCCCCGCCGCCTGCGTGGCTCTGCGCTGCGCCCCGCGGTCGTTCTCCCTCCCGCCCCGCCCGCCCCGCCCCGGACTGGTTGGACGGGTGCCGGCCGCGCAGGGTGGTCCTGGCCTCGCCCTCCACGGCCTGCCACTGGACCTGACCTGCGGGCGGCTGGTGGCGGGGCGGGGCGGGGCGGGGCGGGGTGCGGTGGGCGCGGCGGGGCGGTACTACCGCACTGGTAGGCGTAACGGTGGTTTGACCCAGGTCGTTGCCAAAAAGGCGCGCATTAGCACGTCGCGGCCGGGTCAGGTCAGGCGTAGTACGTCCCCGCCCCACCCCACCCCGCCCGCGTTGTGTGATCCGGCCCGGGCGGGGCGGGGCGCCCAGGGCTCTGCTCTCGTGTTGTGATACGGGGTGCGGCGGGGCGGGACGGAACGGAACGGCTGCTGGCGCCACGAGGCACCTCTCCCCCTCCTCTGGCGCCCCGCCCCGCCCCGCCCCACGCCCCGCCCTGGGCTGACATTGACCGCTATCCAGTCATCAGCTCCTTTCGCATGAACTTGACAACCGGCCCGGCTCCTCGCCCCCCGGCCGGCCGGCACCACCGGGGCACCGGCCTGGCCGCTTTTGGCCGCGCGGCGCGGGGAACCGTACGTCCGCGACGTATCGCGTAATGAAATCTGCCGAGCTCCAATTCTCCAGGGATTGGGGCGAAAATAAAAGAGAGGGGAGCAGAGCGAGTTCTCTCCGCCCCGCCCCGCCCCGCCCCTCTCCGTGGCTGTGCTGCTCTCCCCCGTGGCGCGGCAGGGCGCGGCGCGGCGGAGTCGCCCTGTCCTGTCCGCATACCGTAGGATCAGACTGCCCCTCATTCTCTCGGCCGGGCCGGGAGTAGCGCTCTAACGGAGGTACCGGGTCTTTCTTTGAATGCGTAACAGTGTTGCGGGATTGCATACTCGCCAGCGCTGCAGGGGCCATGGCGCCTTACGGGCGAATGGGGTAGGCAAACCCGCAACACCAAGAAACACCCGGTACTAGTGGTAATACTGTCGCACTCTTGTGGGTGGGTGTAAATATCCATTCTTATCTTATACTTTTGGCCCTACAAGTGCGAAGAAAAAATTCAGAGAGAAAATTCACACCCCAACTTGTCATAATGTGTGCGATATTCACACACCTACAAGTGTCGTGCGACATTCACACATATGGATTTCCAATGAAGTTCCCAAACAGCTTTGCGGATACTCGGAAGGAATCTATACCTGATGGTGATTTCGGAGAGTACTCACTCACTCACACGCGTGAGAACAGCGCAATATGTTGTTGTTTTTGTAGGCGCGGCGAGGCTCGGGCCCGGCCCGGCCCAGCAGGCGGGGGGTGGGGGCATGGTATGGCATGGCTCACGCGCCCCTTGAAGGACGAGACGGTCAGAGACAAACTGAGAGCGAAAGTGACGCGTCGTACTGCGACGAGTGACGAGACGGGACGAGACGGGACGAGACGGGACACGGCCGGGGCGGGGCGACCTACCCTCAGCCCGAGGGTCCATCTCCCAATATCGCCCAACGGTTCTTTCGTGCAAAGAGTTACAGAGAGAATTAACCGGAGAGAAGTGGACACACACGGTGTACACTGTCAAACAAACAGCGTTGTGGTCCCGGTGGGCTACCGTCGTGCGAGGCGAGGAGGAGAGTGAAGTGGAAGTCGCCCGCGCTAACAGATCGTGCACACGACGCCTTGAGGTTCGTGGTGGTTGAGCGATAATAGGGAAGAACAGAAGGCGGAGAGGAGGCGAGGATCGGCAGGACGAGGAGATATGGAAAGAAGAAAAGAGAGGAAGAGAGATGGAGAGAGAGAAAGAGGGAGACTGTATTTGGCCGCCTTTGTTTTGACAGCCCAGCTATCTCAGAAATGATAGCACACTAGCGCACTGTAGGTGTGCGAACTCCCGTTGGCACACATGGACAAGTAACGGAGTGAATTTTCCTAAGCAATACACACAAGGGCCGAGGTGTACGACCAGCAATTCACATAAAGTATGCGACATTTCCACACTTGGTTTCCAGTGTAGAACACACCTTAACTTGTTCAAGCAGTGTTCGAATGACGCAAAATTCACACACGTACAGGTGTGCTACATTTTCATGCTTTTTGAGTGCATAGTTCTTATGTTTGTTTTTTCACCCGCGAGATGTTCCCGTTAGATGAAAACCGAGCACTATACCGCTGCTGCCTCGGGTGTCCCGATGCGTATTCCTTGTACCTGTATCTTGTCCTGGCGTGGCGTGGCGTGGCGTGGCTCGTGCTCCGGCCCGGGCCCACCGCACAGCACGTGTGAGTCATTGACGTGAATACAAATAATGCCCCCTCTCTCCCCCGCCCCGCCCCGCCCCGCCCCGCCTCACCGCCAGGCCCTGCAGGCTTCGCACCGCTTTCGCTGATTGGCTGATTGGCTGATTGCCGCCCGCCCACCCCGGACCCTGTGCCCCGCCCCGCCCCGCCCCGCCCCGCCCGGCCCGCGCACCGCGCGCTGTACAGGGACTCGTTGGACTAGGGCCGAGCTCAGCGGAGTCATCAAGATAAAAGGAGGAGGTACGTGGCGGGGCGGGGCGTCGAACCCGCGCCACACCGCCGCCGGGCCGCGGCTCTGCTCGCGGCTTGCGCGCGGATCGGAGCGGCGCGGCGGCGGTCGAGAACCCGCCCGGTGCAAGAGAGGGCACCGGCTCCAGAGGATGGGCCAACAAGTACCTCTGTCCTTGTCGCGCTCACATGGCGGTGTCCCGTCAGAGAGAGCGAGAGAGCGAGAGAGCGAGAGAGAGAGAGAGAGAGAGAGCGAGAGAGCGAGAGAGCGAGAGAGAGAGAGAGAGGGAGAGAGAGCGCGGGCGCGATTACCGACCGCTCACTACAGCTCTGTGTTTGGGCGGTTATCGCCTCGTTTTCTGGCGATACTACTATAATAAGATCCGTGCAGCGTGGGTTGACTACACACAAGCGCTCTGCAGGGCGTCACCCAGGCCGCACTGGACTGCACCGCGCGCGCACTCACCTGCCGACTCGATGATGACGGCGTCCTCCGTGACCCAGGTGAAGGGGTCGTCCTGCTGGCCGAGCTTGGTGTACTCGGCGGCGAGCGCGGCCGGCGCCAGGGCGGCGGCCGCGGCCAGGAGCGCGACGACGGCGACGGTGGCCCACCGCATGGTGTGGCGGGGCGGGGCGGGGCTGCACACACAACACTGGCGCTGGTCGGGGGGCGGGGCGGGGCGGGGCGATACGCGTATACCGAGTGGCCTGCGCTGCGCTGCGCGGCGCGCCGTGTGTTGGCGAGGTTAAGGACTGGACGAGACTGCCAGGCGTGCGCGCGCCGCGGCCCGGCCTGCCTGCCTGGCCTGGACTGCCTTTGGGCCTGGCCGATGTGCTTGCCAAGCGGCACCGGGGGCGAGGCGAGGGCAGCGCGGCGGTGGTGGTGGGGCGGGGTGGTGCGTGGCGCGGCGCGGCGAGGCGGGGTGCGGCGGGGCGGGGCGGGCTCACTCACCGCGGGGCGAAGGCGTGGCCGGAGTATGGCGGGGCGGAATGGCAAGAGTCCGGGTACGAAGGGGGGCGGTGAGTGGAGGTGGGAAAGGGTAAAGCAAAGCACCAAGTCTACCCGGCCGGCCGGCGGCCCCGCCCCGCCCCGCCCCGCCCCGCCCCGCCCCGCCCCGCCCAGCTCATCTGCTCCTGTTTCGCGGCACAAAGGGCCCTGACGTTCATGGCGGTGTGTTCCGAGGCGCGGCGCAGCGCTGGGGTTTTCCTGCTTAGCCCCCCCCCCCCTCCCGCCGTACTCCTCAACCACAATTCGCAATGACGTACTAATTTTTATCTGATACCGTGTCGTGCAGGGAAATAAGCTGCACTGTAGACATTTCTTAAGGGTGGTCGCTGCGCCTCGCCGCCGCAACCCAGATAAATATTCCCACGAGTACAGGGGGCCTGCCTTGTAGGCAAAAGTTAGTCTCCGGTGTGGCGAGTTTGCCTATTAGGCAGGGGTAGATACCGCCCGCACCGCTCGGGTGAGTATTCGTGGGAATTTCTGCCCCCTTATCCGGCAACACTGGGGCCTCACTTGCTCTGCTCTCCTGTGGTTAGATCGCCGTGCTGACCCGCCGCGCCCGCCCCGCCCCGCCCCGCCCCGCCCCGCATGGCATCGGACACCGTTAGATCAAGCAGCCTCCTGCTCGACTACTGCTCCATTCGCGAGTTTAGCAGCATCGAGCGAATGTGCGAGAGCGAGAGCGCGCGGCGAAAGAGGACGGGAGGGGAAAAGAGAGCGAGAAGAGACGCCCGCTCCGCTGCGGCGGATCCCGGAGGAGAAAGAACGAAAGAGCGAAAGAGAGATGGCGAATGCGATGCGCAAAACACGTTTAATTAATTCGGCGAAATCTGGTTTTGGAGCACGTCACAAAGAGAGCCCCGTCCGTCCGTCGTAGCAGCGGAGCATGTGGCGCGGCGTGGCGCGGCGTGGCGGCCGGGGCGTGGCGTGGGCACTCTCGGGACTCGGGGCCACGGACCTCGCGCACTCCCGAGAGGGAATCAGCTCCAAAATGTTGTAGACACCTCAATATTCAGAAAATTCCGAAAAATAAGAAGGAAAAAAAAAAAGGAATTCGAAGTATGTCCTATAAAGTTTTTAAGAAAATTCAGTGCACTTACGCAAAATAGTCTTAGGAGAATTTCGGGAAACTTTCAAGACATTCTGTTGAATAAAGTTCAGATATGTTTTCCCTCGGGGCACTAATCTCTCACCGAGCCTCTGGAGGCGCCCCCGGAGTCAAAGGCCGGAGCCTGCCGGAGTCCCAGCCGCCCGGAGCGGAGAGCTTCCACTTCGCTCTTCTCCCTTGTGGCTCACCGGCGTTGAAGTTTCCGCTGTGGAGGCGGCGGCCGGGCGGCGGTCATGGTCTCGGTGGCTCCGCGTTTAGGTCGGTACACACACCTGGAGCGCGTCTCGCGGGCCAGCTCCACGCCACTCCTCAGGACGTTTTGCACAAACCCCGCCCGCCCCGCCCCGCCCCACACTGCCCCGCCCCGCCACGCCCCGCGCGACTGCCCGCTGGCGTTTCCGCCCTGACACATATGAGTCAGGTGAAAGTTTACGACCGACCGGCCATCTAAGAATTCGTACACACATGAGCCAAGTCTCGGAGAATCGATCCTCCTCCCCCCCCTTCCCCCTCCCCCCCTGGTCCACACCTCGCACTTTAGACGCCTGTCCCGTCCCGGGGCCCGGCCCAAACAATGGACGCGTCGCGACGGTGTACGGCAGGGCGGGGCGGGGCGGGGCGGGGCGGGGCGGCGAACGAAACGCTCTAATAGCTACACTGCACAAAAAAGCATTGATTCAGCTCGGGGCGGGTCGGCGACTGATGTAGTAGGTCCAGCAGTTACCTCCGCCTCCGCCGCGCCCGTCCATGTCGCACTCACGGGGTCTCCGAGAGGGTCACTCACTCTCAAAGCGGGCGTGCCGGGGCGTTGTAGTGAACACGTAAGAGTCTTGCGGGTCTGCCTACCCCAGGGGCAATGGCGCCTGCCTGAGCGATGGAAACGGCTAAACAAACCACACTTTTACGTGTTCTCTGAAACTCTGAAACACCCGGTGCGAGTTTCGCGAATATCTGGGAGTACCCTTCGAGTTTACCAGGGCGAGTATTTAGGAAGTACCTTTCCTCGTGTGCAACGCAACGGCGACAGGGGCGGGAGGTACGAGGGGAATCTTCTGAATCAGTCGACAGGGCAGCAGGGGCCCCGCCCCACCCCGCCCCGCCCCGCCCCGCCCTGGCCCCCCAGCCCGGTCCACCCGGCCTAGTTTTCCGCGGGTCCAGTGCGGGGCGCGCCAGGCTGGCCGGGCCGGGTCGCGCTGAAGAGTTTTGCGGACAGGTCCAGTCGGAACAGCAGCCCCAGCCGCCCCGGCGGGGACAGTAAAAGGCGGGGCGGGGGCGGGGCGGGGCGGGGGAGTGGTTGTCGCGCCCCGCCCCGCCCCGCCCGGCCGCACGTGCCGCTGCACCTGCTGGGGCTGCGGTGCGGTGGGCTCGGTGGGCTTCCCCTCTCTGGTCCATTGAGTACAGGCACAGGGCTGTTGGATGAGAGGCGTAGGGTTGGGCGTGGCGGGGCGGGGTGGGGCGAAAGTCGTTGTCTTCCGAGAACACTGCTCTGCTCACCCCGCCCGGGTTTGATTCACAGGCGGGGCGGCGGGTACTGGACAGGCACGCCCCGCAGCGCCGCCCCCAGCGCCGCCCCCAGCGCCGCCCCCAGCCGCGCACCGCGCTCTCTACAGCCATCCCGGCGGCGCGCCCCAAATCTTGCCCAACATTTGAAGGGATTGCGTCACTTTGCCGGTCCGAGCTGGTGCTGGAGATGTTCTGGTTGGTGCGCACTGCCCGCTCGTGCCAGACGCTCGGCGATCCTCGACCTGTCTCTCCCTACCGCTCTCACCCCGGGCCAGCTCTCACAAATCAGCCGGATCAGTTCAAAACGGTACTTATAGAAAAATGATTTTTTTTTCACCCCTTATAATGGTGAGAGACAATCATGTGGAACCACGGTTTGGACAGCATTATTATGGTTGTGCTCCTCGAAATTCGGTCGACCCCGCGCATATAATGTTGCAGCATCGTTATAACACACTACCATGACTTCGAACCTTCAAAGTCATTGCGTGGTTGTGGTTGATACGAAAATGTTGTCTTTTCGAAGAGCAGGCGATGCAACCCTTATTTCAACCCTTATCACTACAACGGCCTGCGAGCGTCGGCGCGGGCCAGGCAGGGCAGGGCTGGCCAGGGTCTGAGGAGCTGTGGAGGTTGACATGTTTTCGTTGGCGTGGGGGTTCCAGGCCCCCGAGGAGGGGAGGTACAGTTATGACCCTGTTCTGCAGGCTGGACGGCTGGTATCCCCTCGGTTATGTACGCGAGGGAGAGGCGGGGACGGGGGGGGGGGGAGAGAAGGGGAGGAGAGGAGCGGATAGGAGATGAGGGGAGATGAGAGAAGGGGGCAAGAGCGAGACTGTGCGGATGTTAAACTGGTCCCTGCATGGAATAATCATCAACATTACAAACTTGACCACATCCTCCCGAACGCGAGGGCTTCAGCCATTACCTTTAGTGTCTGCGTGGCGCCTGTTGCTGCAAGTGTGATCCTGGTGCAACTCGCCCCGCCCCGCCCCGCCCCGCCCCGCCCCACCCGGCCGCACTCGCACTGCAGCAGTTGAAGGTCGACCGGCCTCCGTCCCGTCGGCAGTTCAAGTTCATGACCGCATCGCCGAGCCGGCGGAGCGTCGCGACGACCATCAGGCCGTAGCCCCGCCATCAGGCATCGCCCTCATCACTCCAGCAGCCGCCCCGCCCCACCCCGCCCCGCCCCGCCTCACCACGCCCCGCGCTCCAACATACTCCAGCACGCTCCAGCATCCGTTCCTCCCAGCAGACACGCCAGTCGGCGGCGCCGCCGTTCGCGAATGCCCGATCGCTGGACGCGCCGACGCGGCGAACTCATCCGCGCCTTCCCCTATTGCCACGCACTGGAAACACTTGGGTTTCCAGTGGCAGGGTGGTCTTCCTCTTCTCGCCAGTCCCGGTTTGGTGCCTGCGCCTGCGCACTTGAACTGAAACAAGCCCCTGTCTCCCTCCTGACCGGCCAGAGGCTCTCCTGCAGAGCCATAAATACTGTGGTTTAGGCCCCCCTCCCGAAGGCCCGGCGGCACAGGGGGTCCCGGTCCACCGGGGACCGTAGGGGACGTGTTCGCTTTATGCCCCGTCCAGGCCGGACCGGGCCGGGGAGGGGACCGGGCGTAAGTCATGCAGAGCCCGCCCAAAATGATATGGCTGCGGCAGAACACTCTTTAGAGTCGGGCCTGGCATATACTAAGCGCCCTGGGACGGAGGGGTTAAAAATATTATCAGCCCTGAACAGGTTCATACCTACACTTCGCACATTGCAGAAAACTTGCTCTACGCCGCGTGTTTATTTGCGAGTGAATGCTACGGTTCACAAAGCTCTAACAAGTTTACTTTATCATTTTTACAGCAAATACGCTGGATCATTTAGTTGAGGTGAGGTGCACTGACGAAACTTCTACACTGGGTATAGGACCATCTTGTGACGACCGTTCGGAGGTGGCAACCCTTAGAGACCCCTGGAGCCTGGAGCCTGGAGCCTGGAGCCGCGGCTCGGGCCGCAGGAGCTGAGGAACAGGTTCCAGGCGGGCCCGGCCCGGCCCGGTCCGGCCCATCCCGTCTGCCTCTGGAGCCGGTACAGGGCGGGGGCGGCCCCGGGCCCGGCCCGGGCCCCACCGGGTCGACGCTCCCCTCAAGCAGTCGGTTCGCTTCTAAAGCACGCAGAATGGAGCAGAATAAGAGCGCCACACTTCGGGGGTGGTGTGTAATTTACGGATTTAATTGTGTTGTGGTATGCATGTTGTTGTCCTTTTCACGGAGCCCGTTTCCGAAAGATTGAGGTAGTCCTTCTTTCGATGAAGACGGAGCAGCGGATTCACAGCAGGCACGGTTAAAAATATTTCATGAATTTTTTTCACAAATCGATGTATAGCGTCTCTCATTACAATGTTGTACTATTTCGAAACAGTGTTAGGAAATTGTAATAGAAAATTAGTACATTAGTCAAAATATTGTGAAAAAATGAGACCGGTCGAAGAAATCATTATAATATTTTACCAAAATTAATATGGCTCTTACAGCAGTGTTGCCAGAGATGTAGGCACACAGGTGCGTGCGTACGGTCTTTTGCCTACTTGTCTAACGGCACTGGGACGACAGCAGACGACACGCGGGGCGGGCTCTGAGGGGGCAGTCAGCCTGGGCGGCAGGCCTCCCCGCTACACCATAGCGTGTGGCGGGCTTGCCTACCCGTGCGCTGCAGGGGCTCCGGCACGCGCCCCGCCGCGCCGGGCTAGGGTCCCTGCTGGCCGTGGGCTGGCCTGGCCCCTCCTGGTGGCCCTGACCTACGCTACCCGTCCTTGGCCGCGCCTGCCCGGCCCGGCCCGGCCCGGCGGCGCGCGGCCTCTCAGCCTGGGCCAGGGCCAGGGCTCGGCTGGGCGCCCTTAACCTTGCCTTGCCTCCCAGCCTGGGCCAGGGCCAGGGCTCGGCTGGGCGCCCTTAACCTTGCCTTGCCTCCCAGCCTGGGCCGGGGCCGGGGCCAGGGCCAGGGCCAGGGCCAGGGCCAGGGCCAGGGCTCGGCTGGGCGCCCTTAACCTTGCCTTGCCTCCCAGCCTGGGCCAGGGCCAGGGCCGGGGCCAGGGCTCGGCTGGGCGCCCTTAACCTTGCCTTGCCTCCCAGCCTGGGCCAGGGCCAGGGCTCGGCTGGGCGCCCTTAACCTTGCCTTGCCTCCCAGCCTGGGCCAGGGCCAGGGCTCGGCTGGGCGCCCTTAACCTTGCCTTGCCTGGCCTGGCCTGGCCGCCGCTACCCGCGCGGGGCGGGCCGGCACTGACCCTCCGCTACACACCCTCGGCCTCTGCTAAACGCGCTCCAGCCAACCGGCTGTTTTTTTCTCGGTCAAGTTTGCGGTGCGTATCTCGTTCCTGCCACCGCCGCCCCGCCTCCTCGCCGGATTTGGACGCGCCGGGTCGGACAAAACCGCGTTCCCTCCGAGCCAGAAAGCGCCGTCTGGCCTGGTCTGGAACGAGTCTGGAATTTTCCTTGATATATTGCCGGACTCGGTTGTGATGGTCTCCTGTCTGGGCCTCGCCCGCACTCTCCTCTCGCGCGGGCAGCAGCCAGCAGCCAATACTTAAAGTTGACGGATAATTTCAATATTGAGTTTTCAGATCAGTGTTGAGTGTTGTCATTAAATGAATATTCAGTTTTAAGCTCAATATTGAGTTTTGGTCAATACACAGTATTTATATTGCAAACTTCAATAATGACGATATTAAAGTTTCAATATTAAAAATATTGATTTTTTTTTCAATATTTAAATACTGTCCAGCCATCCTGCTGGTCTACGCCAGCGCATCCATCGACCCTCACACTCGCACACTGCTAGGCCTAACGGCAGACGGGAGCGCGTGCGCCCAGCGGCGGGCCTCGAGCCTGGTGCGCGTGTAGGATGGGTTGCCTACTCCGCCGGCGCGCGTGACCGCGCCGAATGTACACCCAGAGTGTCGAGCGGTCCGTATCAACGCCTGCGTACTAGGCCATCCCTCTGCACAGCTAAGAGGACGTTATTTCCTATTTTATGGCAACACTGGCGGGTGAATCACAGCAGTGAGCGGGTTTGTCCCTCCCTCCTTTTCGCACTATGAGACACGGCAATAAGGATTAAGGAATAAGAGAGAGGACACTATACTAAACGCTGAGCAGCCAGACTGCTGCAAAGCGTTTTCTCCACTGCCTCCAATGTTCCCGCGCGTTCCCGCGGCAGGGAAGGCTTCTTCGCTGCATTGTTGGCGCTACCATGATGAAAACCCCCCAAGCTCACCACGCTCACCCTGAGCGGCACCGCGGGAAAAACAAAACAATGTGAATAATGTGACGAGGGGGGCTGGAGCTGAGGCAGGTGGGTGGGTGCGAGCGATGTGTTACATGGTTGTTATTGCGGACGGCACCGTATCAGCGGCGCCAGAAAAGTCTGCAATAGGTAGCCCAAACACAGTGGCGTTAAGCGGGCTGCATCTGCGCCTAGCTTCTAGGCAACACATTAGCACAGATGCGTGTACGTTGCCCAGTAGGCAGGTGCAGATGCAGGTGCAGCCCGCTTTACTCGACTGTGTTTGGGCTACTTATTGCCTACTTTACTGGCAGCACTGCACTATCCCAAAGCGCGCGCGCACGGGGGGAGGGGGGGGGGGGGTCCCAAAGGGGCCGCGGGCGAAGCATACGGCGCAGACGGCGGGGCGGGGCGGGGCGGGGCGGGGCCGCCCCCCGGCAGGCAGGGTCTAAGTGACAGGTCTGTAAGGCACAATCGTCTTCACTAACGCGACCAGATTGCCCTGTTTGTTGGCCGGCAGCAGCTGCGGCAGCTGTGGTGGAGCGTGGAGCGGCGTGGCAGGGCGCGGCGGGGCGGCCGCTAGCAGCTAGCAGCTCGCCCTCAACGTGTAGCGCGCGGGCGCGGCGACGGCCATGGGCGGCTCGGGGGCCACGGCGCTCCTGACCTCCTCGGCGGACAGCCACCTGCCGGCGGCGCTGCGCCCGGCCTTCATGGGCAGCCGGCCGCCCGTGCACCAGGGCTACGGCTCCCTCGTCAGCAGGGGCAGCCCCTACGGTGGCGAGCTCTTCTTCCACGACTACCGCAACGAGGCCGCCGTCAGAGCCGCTGTGTGTGTCTGTAGCGAAGGGGGAAACAACTTCTGAAATTTGTGCACACTTCGTAATTCAGAAAAAATAGGAAAAATTCAGAAAAATTCAAGAAAAAAAAATCAGAAAAAATTAAGAGAAATTCAGGAAAATTCGGGAAAAATTAGAGTTAAACTTGCAAAAAATAAATTAATAAAAGTTCACAAAAATTCAGGAAAATTTAGAGGAATTCACGACGTTTATACACCAAAATTCAGAGTTGTTTCCCCATCGGTCTGTAGGCTATGCTTCATTCAAGCATACATGACTACGCTTGAGGACCTTAAGCTCTTCTTGAAGCATAAGCATACAAGTACGCCTCAAGGAACTTCCCCCACGCATTTAGCTGGGGGGAGAGGAGCGCATATGCCTGGGCTTATGCTCCCTGTATGCTTCAAGAAAGACGCTATGCTACGCCTTAGTTTCACCATAGGGCTGTGTGATATCGCGATTTATCGAAGACGGAAACTTATGGAAAGAGAAAACTTTAGTACGCGATTTATGCCGTTCTCCGCGTGACGTCACGCCGCATAGACGTCGTTGGGTCTGGTCGCCAAAGTGACAACGTTTTCGAGTGCGTATACGTCGCACGACGTGGGCGGGGGCGGGGCGGGCCGGGGGCAGGGCGGGGGCGGGGTGGGGCGGGGCGCGGCAGGGCCGTGGCGGTGAAAGTCCCTTGTGCGCCATGTAATCCGTTTTTACGCCCCGCCCGGCGCGGCCCCGGCCCTTCGCGTCGGTCAGCGCTCCGGACTCAGACGCGCGCTCTGCTCCCCGTCACCGACCGCGCCCCGCCCCGCCCCGCCCGCTCAGCCCTACGGCCCCCACATGTCGCAGAGGCCAGGCCGACAACCTAGTTTTGCCCCTCGCAACCTCCCGTCCCCCCGAAAAAAATGAATGCATTGCTGGACAAAATTCTAACACCTGGCCACACCTTCGTGCAGGAGGCGCAGTTGCGCTTCTGTTAGGCGTGTTATACATTTTGCCCAACTTTTACTGGCATGGCATTCCCTATGTACGACCCACCGCCATGACGGCAACCTGGTTCGCCCGGCCCCCTGCATCAGAGGATCGCTTTCGTTTCTCTCTGTCCCTGTCGCACTCACGGCGGTGCTCCCCCGCGTGCCCCACGAGTGCGCCAATAAGGACGGCGCCCTGCCCCTCTGACGGCAGATGCCGCCCTACCTGTACGGCTGCGAGCGGACGCCCTACTCGGCGCGCCCGGACATGGTGGCCGCCGACCGGGTGGGCAACTGGGAGCGGATGCTGCACCAGAAGCAGACGCCGTGCTCGTGGATCGCGCCCGCGCAGCGCGCCGAGACCGACGCCTTCTACATGGTGCGTCCCGCCCGCCCCGCGCCGACAGCCCGCCGCACCCGCTCGGCTCCACCCACAACTAGATTTGTATTTTTTATTCATTTACCTGTACAAAGCTACACAATCAAATTTTTCGCTCAACAAAATATTGGGAATTCCTCGAAATCTGAGGGAGGAGGTTCCCTCAAATTATGGGAGTTTCTTAAAGTTTTGCGTTTTTCTCAAAAAAAAAATAAAAAAATAAAAAAAAAAAATTAGGTATTGTTTTTACCGTGGAATTTGTACGTTGATCTGCACGTTTCGTGCGTACGCAATGTCAATTTTCATGCAAACTCTTAACGCGTGCATTTTTTCAATTACTTTTTTTTTTTAGTTTGATTGTGCGAATAGGAATTCACTCACCCCTAAGTGTGCTTGCATGGACACACTACTTGGGTTTCCAGTGCACCTACAAGTGTACGCGACATTCCACACGCTTGGGTTTCCAGTGTATACGCTCCACCCGGGCCGGGCCGGTCGCATAATAATACACGTTCTCGACGGCAATGATAAAACAGGCTCATTTTTCACCGGTCGGGCCCGGTGCGGGCCTCACGCCGGAGCCGCGCCGCGCCGCTGCTTAGCCGCCCGTGATTTACGCCCCCGCCACGCCCCGCCCCCCGCCCCGCCCCGCCCCGCCCCGCCCCGCCACGCCCGTGTCGTGCCTCAGGACGCCCTTTCCTCCTCCTGCTTGCAGCTGTGCCAGCAGCACCGCGACCAGCTCCGCGACCACTCGGGCCGGCTGCACCCGCTGGACTTCTTCGACATCGCCGCCGCGCCGTCCCACTGCCCGGTGGACATGTTCACGTAAGCGCTCCTCTCCTCGCGGTGCAAGTCCTGCTGTGCAAATGTCCCTGCTCCACGGGTTGCCTCTCCTCTGCACATGCAGGACCTACCAGCGCTACCCGCTCATGTGGACCCGGTACCGCACGCCGCAGGCGCAGCCCCTGTCGTTCGGCCGCACCATCGCCGTCCCCCCGCTGCCGGCGCGCTCCCTGGTCGGGAGATACAACCAGTACTCCGACACCCAGTGGAAGGGCTCGTCCAAAGCCATGTTCACGTGACACAGTAAAGATGAACAAGCTCGCCACGGCGGTCGCGCTCCCACTGCAATACGCCCTAGGTGTACGATGTGCGACCCCACTCTCACACTTAAACAACGAAAAGTGTTCGGCAACCGCTCGCGAAATCCTGCTGCGTCCACTTATACGCCCGAAATCTCTATCCGAAATCTTTCCCCCAAAAGGCCAAAAACCCAAGCAAAATATGGGCGTCAAATCCGTGGAAATCTTACGAAACCAACCGAAAGCTCTTCCCTGAAGAAATCTTGCGTCCCCAAACATCCAAAGGGTTTTTCTAGAAAATGCAGACACTTGAAGGGGACAGTATGAATGGGAATTCCCCCGCGAGCTTTACACACTTTTCGGTTCGTAGAGCAGTCAAGGGCTGGACGCGTCACCGCCCCGAGGATACGCCGCATGGGCGACGTGACGGCGAGGTGGGGGCCAATCTAGCTCGCTCTGCTATACCCTGTGCCACATCGGGCACGTGCCGCCCCTCCCTCCGGCTAGGCCCTTCTGACGTACGGGAGAGGGAGGCGAGGCTGGGGCAGGCTGGGCTGGGGTCACACGGGCCGGGCGTGGTGCTTGCCCGGGACCGGGGGCGGGGCGGGGCGGGGCGGGGCGGGGCGGAGCTCAGCGCGGGGACAACAACGACGCGGAGCCTCAGTCGTGACTGGATCTCCTGTGGAGGCGACGGGACAGCAGGACAGACCGAACCCGCAGCTCTACACGGCACTTGAGGTGAGTCAGGGAGTGTTGCCAGAGAAGTAGGCAATAAGTAGCCCAAACACAGCGGGCTGGTCCTGCGCCTGCCTACGAGGCAACACCTGAGCATAAGTGGCAGGCGCACAGGCAGCCCGCTCCGCTCCGCTGTGTTTGGAGCACATGTTGCCTACTGCCTCGGATGATGCGGGAAAAGCGATATCGTCGAGGCGACTACGCAACGCAGTGCTATGTTAAACAGTCTGTCTCTGACGTCATCTCGACGGGGACGATAATAATTCGACGAACTTTTAGTCCCGACCTGAGTGATTTTGTGCCGTCTTAGCCGTGCGGGCTACTGAGAATGTTGTTGCGTGTTGCGTGTTGAGATGAGCCAGGGCCTGCCATCGAGAGGTCTCGTGAGGGTCGGCAAGGCTCTTGAGGCTGTACGGACAGTGACAGGACATGAAAATGACCTGATAGTGTGTGGTCTGTGCCCGGCTGCACTGGGAACACAAGTGTGTGAATATCGTAGTACACTTGTAGGGCATTCACACACTTGGGTTTCCATTGTGGGCGGTGCAGGGTGTCATCGCACTGCGTCTATACTCTGCTCAGACCGCTATCTTCATTTTTTTTAAAAAGAGCGAACAGGAAATAAATCAAAGACCGCGCCCAAACCAATACCAACACTGGCCGTGTATTGTCATGGCCGGTCTGCCTCTTGATAAGACCACTTTCCTTTTTGGAACTTTGGCACACACGAGGTGGGATGGGGGCAGAGGAGGTGTCACAGACTCATCTATACTAAAGAAAAAAACAAGAATGTTGATGAAAAAAAATTGAGACACGCTCTCTTTCTCTCTATTTGGCCCAAGCTGGTTGGGGCGAAAGGGTGGGCCCACTCAAACATTTATGATTCGTATGTCTGCGCACCTTCTAGACTAGACATTGTTTAAAGGATGAGTGGAGGGAAATCTTATTTAAAACCCCCAGCTTCAAACCGGAAACAACTTTAAAATTTTGGTGAAAAGGTAAAGAAAATTTTTCTGAATTTCCGATTTTTTTTCCTTCTAAATTTTCCTTGACTTTTCCTAAATTAATTCCAATTCATTAAAAAAACAACAACAGAGTTGTAAACCCTTCACCGGGCGCTCACACGGCCTAATCATTGCCCTTTGCCGCGTACAAAATTAAGTGACGCATATGACGGCGTGCTTCCGGACCCCGTACACATGCGGCCTGCTGCGGTGCGCCGCGCCGCGCCGCGCCGGTGACAGTGGGAACGCGCTGGACTTTCCTGTCCTGTCACTGGACAGCGCGGCGCCAGCGGTGGCACAGGCGGGCCCCGGCCCCGGCCCCGGCCCCGGCCCCGGCCCCGGCCACGCCTGGGAAACGCGTTGCCGGCGCCCAATGGGCGGCCGGGCCGAGCCGGGCCGGGCCGCGGCCAGCGCAAAGCAATCAAAGCAGAGCTGGCAATTCAGCGCAAAAGATTGATATACATGCAGAGGTGGGCGTGGCGGGCGGGCGTGATAACGGCCTTCTGGATCAGCGGCGGGACGGGGCGGGGCGGGGCGGGGCGGGCCACACTATACTGGCGGCTCGACACGGGGAAGTCCACATCGACGGTCCAGGGAACCGGCGCGACGCGGCCATGTCGCACACTTATTGTAGGAGTGCAAATTTCCATTCGTGAACTTATTGTCCCTACAAGTGTGTGGCATTCCGAAAGGAAAAAATTCACCTTCACTTATTCCGGTGTGCAGAAATGGGAATTCACACGCCTACAGGTGCGCAAGAGTCACACCTTTGGGTTTCAAGTTGTGCCGCTGCCTAGTTCAGAGGTCCCGTCCCATCCTCCGTGACCCAGTCCACGAGTCCATGACCACGGCCGGGCCGGCCGTTGCGCGCGGCGCGGCGCGGGGCGGGGCGGGGCGGGGCGGGGCGGGGCGTAAACATGTCACATCGCGTCGCATCACGTCATTCTCGGCTCAAGAAGACGACAAAAGGCTCTGACCATAAAGTCCGTTCCATGCCGGCCGAGCAGACCGGAAGCGGCTGACGGCCCGGCGCTGCTCACGGCCGGGGAAGTGCACTGCACGGCGCACTGGGAACCCAAGCAAGTGTGAGAACGTCGCACACTTGAAGGTGTGCCACTACATGGCCACGCTCCCGTGTTACATTCAGTACGGAGTGTTCTATCCCCTGTGGTTTGCCTAGCCTGCGCAGGTGCCTATAGGCAGCCCTCTGTACGCTTGTGTGCCTCCTCTGCCAGTTGCCTATTGCCTACTCTCTTGTTCCCGGCGCAGGCAGGCACGATGGCACGAGGGGCAGTGCTGGCGCTGGCGTGCGCGGCGATGCTGGCGGCGGCCGCCGGCCACACCTACCACACGGGCAGCTGCCCGGCCTACGCGCCGCAGAAGGACTTCGACATGGCCAAGTTCCTCGGCGACTGGTTCGTCTACCAGAAGACGTCCTCGTCGGCCAGGTGCCTGGTCAACAACTACGCGCTGGACCCGGAGCGGCCCGGCGTCTACAAGCTGGAGCAGTCGAGCGTGCACGCCGTGCTGGGGCTCACGTCCAGGGACGGCCGCTGGAGGTACAACGGCGAGCTCACCCTGCGCGAGAACGCCACCAGCAAGGCCGACCTGCAGGTCAAGTACTCGCTGAGTAAGTACCCGTCACGTCGGTCACGCCAGTGTTGCCAGAAAAGTAGGCAATACATAGCCCAAACACAATGGGCAAGAGCGGGCTGCATCTGCTACGGAGCTTTTAACAGTGTATCTCTTTGAACCTCCGCGCAGACCCTGGCTCCGCGGCCTACAGCGTGCTGCTCACAGACTACGACAACTTCGCCGCCATCGTGTCCTGCCAGGACCTCCCCATCGGCTACCGCGTCTCCGCCACCGTGCTGTCCCGCAAGCGGACGCTCGACAACAGGCTGGCCGAGAAGGTAAGGAATCCCTCCGGTCTAACTTAAGCAAGAAGAAGTCTGCCAACCGACGGTTGCGGATTTATCTGCCCTACAATGAACATCCCGGGAGGGGTCGGGTGACGCCAGGAAAAGGAAAGCAAAAGTGTCATTACCGCACTTGCACTGTAAACGCTGTGGGAACTTTTTGATGCCAAAATATTGGCGTCCTTTTTTGAACGCCTAACTTTGGCATCTTTCGCACAACAAACATCATTTGTTAGTTACAAATTTTATCATTGTCGTAAGTTAAATTAAAAGTTAAGTTACTTAACGTAACAGTTAGGAATTTGTTATTCTCTTAGCGTTTAAGATATAACAAATTACTTAACGTTACAAGCAACTTTTGTTTATTTCGTTTCTGATGTCACACAGATGCGAAAAACCATATAACTTAAACTAATTATCAAACTACTTTCTGTTAAATCTGTAACGGTTATTTTATTATCAGAAGTGTATGTGTTTATTCTTTAACTGTTAAGTGTCATGATATGCGTTATCAGTTATCGGGTAAAACATTCACGGTTAACAAAGTGTTATGAGGTGCTGTTTTGTTATGTTACGGGTCCCTGCTTTCGCTTAAGGAATGCCAATTTTTAGCCTATTTTAACGCAAAAAACTGGCATTCTTTAGAGGGGCGCGAAAATTCGGCATTAAAAGAAGACAAAAATTGGCATTCCTTTAGAAAGAGGCCAAAATTTGGCGTTCAAAAACGAATGCCAAAATTTGGCATTGAAAGTAGCCACAGCGTTTACAGTGTGGGCGATGCGGGTAGGCCGCCACACTCACACCGGTGCTCGGCGGGCTGGCCTACCCAACGCCTCGCGGGCGCTAGGTCCTGAGCTTCGCCTTGATTGTCGGGCACACTTACAACTTTGTGCCGCAGGTTTCTAGTCCTTTTCAGTTTCAATTTTATATGTGTATGCCTTGATTTTTTGTTTCAAATTCGTAACTAGCATCGTAAGGGGTTGCATTTACAGTGAAAGAGAAAGAAAGCCAAAAAAAAAAAAAAAAAATGCTTTTACCTTTGAAAAAGAATCCTGTCGACTGCAGCACACCCCCTTGTGTGTGCAGGCGCGCGAGGCGCTGGCCAAGAACGGCATGGAGACGGAGTCGCTGACGGTGCTGCAGCAGGGCGAGGAGGAGTGCGCGCCGCCCAAGGCCGGCGAGGGCTTCCACGGCGCCGTGCAGCGCGCCGGCGACGTCATCAACCAGGGCGTGCAGGCCGTCAAGGACGGCGCCGTCAAGCTGTTCAACAAGGTCCGCGGCCAGAACGGCAGCGCCGAGAGCATGGAGGCCAACAACGGCAACTACACCGTCAACTCGGACAAGGACGCCGAGTGGCTGCCCTGAAGCCCCGGCCCGGCCCGGCCCGGCGCGGCGCCAGCCCGGCCATCAGCCTCTGCTGCAGCCTGCACCAGCCTGCAGCAGCCTGCAGCGGCACTGGCCTCCTGACTGTCCCAGATGGGCTTAACTCCGACTCCACGTGAGGCAACCCAGCTCTGACTGCAAACATATAAACCAACTCTTGTACAAAACGCCACCCATATTTTTTTCAGAAAAAAAAAAATGTGCATTACACGGAAGTAATGATTTAACGCAAACTGATTTTATTCCATGCTCTCTCAACAGCACTATGGTCTACCACAATGACAAACACACAAAACAGGAATGGAAGGAAATCAGGTGAAAAAAATACTGAGGATATAAAAATCTGGTGGAAACATTAGACCCAATGATTGTTGGGATGACACATGTAATTGACAGCAGTAAGATTTCGAATTGACTAGACAGAATCAAAAAGTCAAAATGCAGAGAGGTTTTAAAATTATCAGTCAATAATTAATTGTTAATTTTTGCACGCCTGAATACAACATAATACAAAATAATGAAATTGGCATTTAAAAAAAGAATAACAGCCTGTCTCAACATAAACAAAGTCAATTAATGCAAGTAATCTATAAGATTAAATTGCAAAATAACAATCTATTTTGACTAGGATATGAAGTTGGCATTAAAAAGACAACTTACCAACAGAATATAAAATATAAACAACAAAGTCTATTAAACTTAAAATACAAATCAACATAAAATCAATGAAATAAGTCTGATATTCAAAAAGTAGAAACAACAAAAACAAATAATTATTATAGAGTGAAACCTCAATAAATGTGGTAATGAGCAATGACAAATAAACATATCACAAATATTTTCTATATCTTTGGCCTACAATAAACCTTTCATTGGCACATATGAGCTTATGAGCCAACATTGAACTAATGGTAATTATATGATTAAAAAGCTTGAGTCAAATACAAAGAAAATTGAAAAAAATTTGGCATAAGCACTTACAAGTAGACTAGACATAAAACCATTTCAAATAGTACTTGACTGTTGGGAAAATAAAAACAATTTTAAATGGTACACATACAAAGTTAATACCGAAGAAAGAGAAACTTCTTGATTTTACAATGTAAGGTCTTGTGTTGATGCAATAGTTGCTTCAATTAGCAGCCCAAAGTCAAGTTCTGCAAGACTAGCTGAAATAGGAAATGAGACAGAAGAAGTAAAAGGGAGACGGATAGAAAGATAATCTGCAACAGTTTTTCAATTGCTTTTTGGTACCTTTAGCAGTAAGCAAATCCAAAAATGTATCTAGCGGGGAGAGGCGATCTTGTGAGGGAAATGCTGCAAGACCTTAAAAAGAAGAAGAAAAAGGTCTGTATACAAAAAAAGACTTTTCCAATTGATTAATGATTTGAATTACATTTAATTTAAAAAAGAACTAGATAAAAAATATAAATACCTCGATTTACAAGTGACTGGTAAGGCTTCATGTTGCCTTGACGCAATTTGCTAGACCGTGGGCCTCGAGCACCTTCTACACCACTCAGCACATACAAAGCATGTTCACGTGCTCTCACCATTAAACTTGTGGGGTGTGACCACGCATTCAAAAGACGTTTGGCACGAGATCTCGGCAGAAGTTGAAGGAGCCGTAATTTTCGTGCACTTCCTTCAGGAGTGTCAGGAATATCTACAG
The DNA here is from genome assembly GCA_033675135.1 of Frankliniella intonsa. Lineage (NCBI taxonomy): Eukaryota > Metazoa > Arthropoda > Insecta > Thysanoptera > Thripidae > Frankliniella > Frankliniella intonsa. Next base: position 10,320,921 of record CM066248.1, read on the forward strand.
TATAGAAAAAGTCAAATCTATGTAATTCACAGGAAATGTGAGAAGTGGTAAAGAATTCAACAGATGATACAACACTTGAACTTACCAGACATAACTGCTTTCATGACATCCACTTGCAATTCAAATGAATATGATAAAGAATACTGCATGAAAGAACTAAAGGGTAAAGTTCTATATCCCAAAAATGAGAAAAATGAAATGAAACCTTGAGGCAAGGGAAAAGCTAATGTGTCTGCTGCAAGGAGGAAGCGTTCAAGAAGCCAGAACAAAAGCCTTCTTCTAGCATCGTCCATTGAATCACTGTGAGAGAAATTTAAATGCTGGTTTAAATAAGGTAAAGAAAGAATACAAGAGTTCTCATTGGAAAACATACATCAGAGGGAAACCTCGATCCTTTTCATGCCGAGGATCGACCTTAGCAGCCAGACACAGTTGTCGGCAGAGAGATCTTGACATATCAAGTTGAGCAGCAACATATCTGGTTGCAAGTGCATGGACATGCAACGGGGATTGGCCCCGGTGCGCATGCTTCAATAGATGGACACTCAATTCTCGAAGGTTCTGTAACAATTACATAGCAATAAAAATTTGAAACAAAACTGACAGGCAAACCTCGACCTGTTTGACACTGGGTGAACTTACCACAGATATTATTATTTCCTGCTTACTTGCAGCACATGAATCCAACTCCAAGAAAGGCAAGCCATTTTCATTATCCTACATGCAAAACATGCACACAAAATAACAGCATGCAATACATTTTGTAATTTGTAAAAGATTCTATGATCAGCCAATACCATAGACAGCCTCAGAGTCTTTTTTAGTCAAAATCAAGATGACTACAAAACTTTTTTTAATTTTGTTTTTAGTAAGTATCTACTGCTAATATATTGATCCACTCACCATGCACTTAGCATTACTAGGTTCACAAATTGGACAGGAGCAAATATCATCATCTGCGATGCCTTCAGTCCCTGCGTCCTGCATGCATGTTTGTTAAGCGAAATGTAAGAATTCACCAACCAGAAAGAAAAGATACAAGAGAGACTACAAGTGAGATTACAATAACTACACTACTACTATGACAAAGAAGAAGCAGATTCATAGTAAAACTAGATTTTTGAGAAGGGAAATGAAAATATGAATGTTCAAGTGTTCAAGCGTTATTGAAAAGGCACACGGTATTAACAAAAGCATAATACTAAAATTATTGTGAGGAGAGCAAGGTTCACATTTTATATATTATTGTATATATACTAACCACAGATATCACATGTTCTTGTTTGCTCGCAGTGCAAGAGTCAGACTCTTGAAATGGCAAAAAATCAAGTCCTCCTGTTTTTCTGTTGGCTCCTGTTATTGCAATGACATCTGAGAAAGCAGCACCTGAACCGACAAAGTTTCCCCCAGGGGAAAGTGGTGTAGTACAACGGGACAGAGCTTCAGGCTGAAATAAAACAAAAAGGAGTTGGATATTTCTAGAGTGTTTGTAGTGATACAATTATCAAAGTAAAGTGAAAGTAAAAAATTCTTGCCTGGTAGCAGAGAAGCGATACCATCAACTTGTCAGCCACTTGACTTGGTCGGAAACGAGCACCTGCCCTGCTGTCGGTGCTGCATGTGGTGTCTGTACTTCTATGTTGGGAAGCTGATAGACTTTCATAAAGTCTAGTCCACATATCACTTCTGTACGGAACAAGACGCTGTTGTGGAGATAGCAGCATCATGGCAGTGTTCCAAAGTGTTTCTTGTGAAAGAGTAAGAGTCATATCATTCATCTGAAAGAATACAAAATTATGTCAAGACTTTTAAGTCAACTTCTAAGAGGGCTGTGAAACAATTTTCACAGAGTTGTTTGTAAATGATGACCTTGATATCCTGACGAGCCCCTGGCTGTGCAACTGTAAGTGGAAGAAGGGGTAATAAAGCTGCAGCATCAGAAGGTAAATTTTTTCTGGCTGCAGCATAGGCTCCACCTACCAAAATTTCTTGGAGGAGACGTGGTGTGCCTACTTCCATACATTGACTAGCAATACATCTCAACAACTGAAATAAGAATACATGTATAAATAAATAGTATAGATAAAACTACTGACTTTTATGAATGAAAACTAAGCTAATTAAGGTAAAATAAAAAAACATAACTTGCCTGTGATAGCAATTCACCATTTCCCAAATGTACAAGAACATAGTGGAGGATGGACAATTGGTTAGAAAGGAGATGATTTTTCTTTTTGTTTCCCGAGACAGGAGCACCATGAGGTCCTCCTCGGAAAGCACATAAAAAATGTGCAGGTGCAATGGATATAGGTACAAGATCAAGAGTCGATAAATCCAGCATAGTTACTGCAGGCTTTGAAGTGCTGGAGGTAGCATTTGTTGATAGAAGTGGAACAAGACATGCAGTATCTGATACAGGGATAGTGAGTGAATCATTGTCAAATAAAATGTGACAGCATGGCTCATGTTCCAGTCCAATATCTAATAAGTGAGTGAAAAGTCCTGGCGCATGAACCAACATGTGATGGTCTGAAAAAAAAGAAGAAATTATGATTGACATGCCTTGAAAATAAACAGCCACACAGGAATTACATACTTACCACCATAGAGAGAAAAACTGGGGCGTAACCTTCTAGCCACATCCCAGGAAATTCCAGGAACAACACAATGCAGTACACAACCATGGTGGAGGAGCGTGACAGAATAAGCAAAATGTACATTATCTCCAGGACCTTTTTCATTCATTTCCCCATTTGACTGCGATCCAACAGGCTGTTAAAAAATACATGTGGTTACTCAAGATGCAATTTTTAACTTCAATACATATTTATTACATTTGTCAACGTTGAGGGCTTCATATAAAACGGTAAGGTACCTGGTATAAGTAATGGTGGCAGATACACACCATGCCCCTTGGGTCAGATACTACAGTCAAGTCCAAGGAGCAATCATGAACTCTAAGAGGAATTGGATCATCTTCATACAATGAGCACAGTGAACCTTTAGCTTTAGGTAAAAGTGGAAGATTGAGAGGTATGTTTAACTGAAAAATCAAAGATATGTTTAAAAACAAATCCAAGGTAACTTTCAGGCTTATTATGAAAAACAAAATCAATTATACACACCACTGTTTCATGTGGCATATTGTCATGAAATTGAAGGCCTGATAGTGTAGGAGCTAATTCGCTTTCTTGTCGCCGACCACTTTCTGTACTAGGGCAACTGCCACCAAAGTCTTCACCCTCAACAAGACAAGCAGCTGGTTTACGAAAATGTATGTAAAACAAAGATTGGTGAATGGGGTCCCACTGTGCCCAAGTGAAGGACCTCACAACACATTCAGTGTTACAGATACTTCCAGCTTCCAGGATCTAACAAAAAGTAATAAAAATTGTGACTCACAAAAAATATTAAACACAACAGTTATAAATGAAGTTGAGGTGCCACATCAGAAAATGATACATACATGTTCATTCTCTGCATCATACACAGGCTTATAGTGGTAAAGAGATACAGCTGAAAATAAAATGTCGAAGTTAAAATCAATATTGGACCTTTAAAAAAACATCACAGCTTTGAAAGTAAAAGCTTTACATTCATGATGAATCAGAAAGAGAAATCGATCCAAGTCTCCTCGCTGGTCTTTGGAGCGGTACAAGAACTGTACGAAAATTTGTGAAGATCTTTCAATACCCAGATCCAAGGGTTTGCTTGGAAGTTTAAAATTGTGTGGTTCAATATCATCATCTCTTGCAGCTTCTTTTATTTGAATTAAGAAAGCATGATAAATATCAATTGCTCCCTTCTGACCATCACCACAGCATTCTTTTACTTCAGGGTTTGTTTCATTGACTGAGGTTTTTGTGACATATACTAAAATCAAATCAAGACAAAATGTTAGTTTCAATAAATTCAGTCCTTACAAACAAAGATGCTTCAATTTCTTACCCAAAGCAGTTTTGGTACTATTGACCGAAGCTTGAACAACATTTGTTTGAGTTTCAAACTGATATAACACCTGACATACAAAAAAATCAAGCAGAGTGATGATTTCAGAGGACAATTTCTTTTGAGTAGAATAGGAGATGGGTATATAAAGTAAATATTACAGTACCTGCAGTTGTTTTTTTGGCCTGTAGTACAGTCCAATGCATGTACATCCTTCAAGGCTTCCTCCTGGGTTTGAGTGCACCCAGGACACTAAAAGACTACCATCCTGTTCCTGTCCAAGAACCCGCCACTCACAAGTATCCGCTGTAACAAAATTATTCAGCATAAATTAAAGTGTGATAAATACTGATAAATACTGAGGTTAGGTTGTAAAAATTTGTTTTTACTTTACATTGCAGTTAAAAATGCTAAATACGCTGTCAATGGAAGACAATCAGAATTCTATGACAGGACGTACCTCCAAGGCGATGGGTCACAATTCCACTTAATGTGCCAGCCAAGTTCTCCAAAACAACCATGTTACACCTCGGTATACTGAGACATGCAGGGAATACCTATAAGTAATACTCCTACGAACTACTAAAGGTTGTAGGAGCTGAGTTAAGTTTCAATAGGAACTGTCCTCTTTCATGCCCATTGTCGTTATGCAATTGCGAATGAACACTTGTGTTTACTTGAAGAAGATTGAACTGTTTATCTTTCTGCTTTGATAGTGTTCTGCTAGTGACACTCTGCACCGCTCGGGAGGGGCATGACGCGAGGCTACTAAGAAAACTTCATTTAGTTCGTAGACAGTCGTAATGAAAAATTCGGCACTCAAAGCATTTCGGCCGACTCGACTGTTTCTCGAAGCTGCAGCTGCAGCCAGAAACCCCGCCCCAGCATTTGAGCTTCGCAGCTTGGCACGCTAGCGCTCGCGTGTCGTGTCTTAGTGTCTTCGGCGTTCGCCTCGCCAGACAAGCCAACAAAGCCAATAACATGCTACCATAAAACTTAACAGCGATGTCTCAAAAATATGCTTGTGTGCATTATTGACTTTAACTTGACATACTACTATGCTTCCTTATCGGTAGTAGCGCAACTGCACACAAGTTCAAAATTATTGCCAATCTCTAAACAGTCTTTGAGAGAGGAAAAAACCACCAGTCTCCAAAGAAAAAACTAAGTTTTTGGTCACAGCAATGAATGGCTTATTACTTGTAAAAATCCTGAAACAAAAATAAGTTTTAAAATGGGGCAATGGTACATATACTCCAGTCACTTCACAGTTCTTACCACAAAAACCGTAGAAATGATTCATTCTTCGTTAAAAATTCTTCAGCTCATTTAAGCATACACATTGGTAAATGTTTTATTTTTAAAAATGAAAATGAGTGTTGTGTGGTGTGCGATGGTGTGTGATGTGCGATAATCCCTATAATCCCAATAAATCCCTAACTCAACGAAGGGAAGCTTTCAGCAACGAAGACACTGACCCCTGAAGAATGTACTCACCAGGTTGCCAAGTTACTAAACAGCGACAGTAACTCAGATGGAAGAAGGCCCTGCAAAAATAATAATACAAAAATTAGCCTACAGAAAAATTCAGCTGACAATAAGGAGTCGCTAACTGCTTTGGCAATACTCACTGGGGGGAAGATGGCCTGTTCTGTCCTCCATCCTCCAGCGTCCTCCATCAAAATGCTTTCTTGATGTAGCTGAGTAGAGGCTCTATACACCTGCAACAACGAGCAATGATGAAAATAAGAATTGAAAGTAAGCGTTCACTGATTAAGTAGTAGCAAACATCTGGCACTGCAATATTGACAAAACAAAGAAATTTGAAGGGTTAAAAATGCGAGCTTACCTTTTGTCTTCTCATTGCAAGGGCAAGGGTTGTGTTGAGGCATCTGACGGTTCAGAAATGGTCACAGCTAAAGACCAAAGTTCTCTTCATTAGGGGCTTGATACCATGTCCTCGAGTATATGCCTGCTAAGGTCTGTTTCAGACTTTATCCTCCAGCCAAAACGGATATGGTGAACGGCCTGTGCATATGCTTTATGTGCCTCCACTGACGAGTGTGAGAACCAGCGTCCTCCATCAAAATGCTTTCTTGATATGAAGCTGAGTAGAGGCTCTATACACCTGCAACAACGAGCAATGATGAAAATAAGAATTGAAAGTAAGCGTTCACTGATTAAGTAGTAGCAAACATCTGGCACTGCAATATTGACAAAACAAAGAAATTTGAAGGGTTAAAAATGCGAGCTTACCTTTTGTCTTCTCATTGCAAGGGCAAGGGTTGTGTTGAGGCATCTGACGGTTCAGAAATGGTCACAGCTAAAGACCAAAGTTCTCTTCATTAGGGGCTTGATACCATGTCCTCGAGTATATGCCTGCTAAGGTCTGTTTCAGACTTTATCCTCCAGCCAAAACGGATATGGTGAACGGCCTGTACATATGCTTTATGTGCCTCCACTGACGAGTGTGAGAACCAGCTTGACTTAGGCAAACTTGTTTACTAAACAAAGAAATTTGAAGGGTGTTGTCTCACTTTTCTAGCTATGAAGACATTGACAATAACAACTAAACAAAGGAGAGTGGTAGGGTGGTAGGGTAGGGAAAAAATCTTCAATCATGACTTACCGATCAGTAACCAGCTGTTTGCTTGGTTACAGTACACCGTCAAGAACTGATAGGTCAAATAAGATTATATCAAGATGGTTATATTCTTCTAGATCACAGACATGGCCAAACACAGCATAAGCCTGAAAGACAAGATGAGACTGATAAACTTACAGAAGTTATTATTAAACAAAGAAATTTGAAGGGTGTTGTCTCACTTTTCTAGCTATGAAGACATTGACAATAACAAATAAACAAAGGAGAGTGGTAGGGTAGGGAAAAAGTCTTCAATCATGCCCGATCAGTAACCAGCTGTTTGCTTGGTTACAGTACACCGTCAAGAACTGATAGGTCAAATAAGATTATATCAAGATGGTTATATTCTTCTAGATCACAGACATGGCCAGACATGGTTAGTAGCGCAACTGCACACAAGTTCAAAATTATTGCCAATCTCTAAACAGTCTTTGAGAGAGGGAAAAACCACCAGTCTCCAAAAAAAAACTAAATTTTTGATCACAGCAATGAATGGCTTATTACTTGTAAAAATCCTGAAACAAAAATAAGTTTCAAAATGGGCCAAACACAGCATAAGCCTGAAAGACAAGATGAGACTGATAAACTTACAGAAGTTATTCAGTTAAGTGCGGAAGTTGCGGAGTTCCGCGCGGCTCAGCGGTGATTGCGACATCGAAAACGGGTCAACACTTCTCCTTTTGGAAAGGCGAAGGAACAAGGGAAATATTCTGCACAAATATGGACATTTCAAAGGCAAATAACGGTGCTGGGAAACATAAAGGTGCCACACAATGAAAGGGGCGGGGTTATGGTTATTACAATCGGCTTTAAAAACATATGAAAGTGGGTAAACCAGCATACCTTTTTAGAAATGAGGAAGGTGTGAGGATAGTTTTTTCAGTAAATGTCGCATGACGTTTAGTGTTTTAGATGCAGCTGGGCTGGGGGATGGATAATGAAATTCTCTCAGCTGGCGACTGGCGAGCAGTGGCCGTTGCAGCCGTTGGGTTTCAAGTTTGAATGATAACGAATAACGAACGATACGCCTGGTCTCGATGTACATCGATACTATCGTCCTCGGGTCGTTTTCTATCAGCTGGTCAAGCAAGTTAAAAACAAATCATGTAGACTTTTATAAAAACGGGGAACCATATCTCGATCTTTAAAGAAAATGTAAACGAGTGCCTACGTAGTTATCTCTGGCCAAACCTTAAAGGCCGACCCGAGCCGATGTGCACTGAGCGGCGAATTTCTCATGTCTGACTGTACCTCCGAGCAGATGCCAGATGGCTCCTGCACAACGCTGGTACGGACTCAAATCTAGCTGGTAGAGGGGGGCAGAGGGGGGATTGTAGGGGGGGGGGGGGGGGGGCGGACGAGGCGGGGCGGGGGGAATAGAGCAGTGGGGTGGGAGTGGGAGTGGGACAAGTGCAAGCAGGAAGAAGAGATCTGTTGTGTTCTGTTTTGGTGAAACATGTAAATCAGCTTTGAAGTTTGTCAATTATGGTCAATTAAAGCTGTACTAGCTCTGAATATTAATGCTGGATCTTGACATCTGAGCAGCTCAGGTAAAATTCTTGCTAGATCATAGTGGAGACTGTTGCTGAAGCTTCCTTAATTTAGACGTTCTGTTTTTTCTTCTCCTGCACCTGATCTATACTTAGTAACCAACTTCAGTCCACTGCAAATCTTTGGTGACGCTTGTCTCCATGAAATTCGTCCTTTTAAATGAATTATTTGTGCCCGTGTTTCATTGATCTTTCAATTGAAGTTATGTTAAGCTGTGCTTAATATTGTACAGCTTTTTGGTTGGCAAACATAACCTACTAGATGCTCCTAGTTATTTCATGTGAACCGTTTTGTAATTATTCGTTTTTCTCTGTGTTGATGTTAAAAAATGTGTTGGCAATGCGTTTTCCCTCTTTTTTGTTAAAATTCAGGAAATATTTCATCAGTATCATTGTTATTTCAGGTGGCTGCAGTTGCCATGGTTGATCCTCATGTTTTGGCACGAGCGGAAGAACTTTCACTTCAAATCAATCGCTTACATGTCAGTTACCTACAAGAAGATGAAAGCCCACAAAAAATTGAGCAGAGGACTAAACTTGAGAGTTAGTGCAAAATTCAATAAGATTAAGCCTATTTCTTATTCATTGTGGACATTTTTACTCATTATTAATTCTACTGTGTATGACATCTATTTTAGACTTCATCAGGAAATATCTGTGCTTGATTGCACATGGTCGTAAATTTATTTTCCCTGAAACTGCAGAAGTTTTACGATGCAGTGTTGCAATGAAAACTAATTTTAGTGCTTATCGAGCCTCAACAGCTTGGAATGCGATAGCTAGATATGCTGCTAATTTAGTTGCACAACCTTGGAGGAAAGAGTTCAGGGTAATAAAGGTAATACTATTTTTGTGTCTCACATTAACATAACTGTGGAACTTATAACTTGATACCACTGTAATTGATTTGGTTTTGTCTATTTACTTTGGAATATGTTGTCAACAGACATTTTCCGGATTCTACATTCATGACATTGAGGAGAATTTAGTTGGTGCTGAAAGATTACTAGATTGTATGGGCTATAAAAGAGTTGATCACTCCTCTTTGGTCTTAGAACAACCCATTGATTTGGATGCTGTAATAAGTGTTTCCAGAGATGCTATTGTTGCATTTGTTGAATGTCAGGTATAGTATTAACCCTTTGGAATGATGAGAACTGTTGGATTCTAGCTTAACAAATTTATATTCTGTTTGTGTGTGTATCAGGTTATGAAAGAAATATGGGAGGGAGTTTACCCTCAATTTGAGTGCAGTTGGCTTGAAATTCTGAACTTCAGAGAAAGCCATATTTGTTCTCCTGAAAGTGCCATCAAAAGCTTGTCTTATCTATATCACCAAAATTGCTTCCATCAACAACAGCAGCAACAAATAATGGTTCCTCCAATAATCCCTCATGATGCATACTCTACCGTAAGTATAGCTCCAGAAAAGAGAACTGAAATGTAATGAAATCTATCTCCCATCTATTTCTGATCTAGAGACTTTTTCTCCCTAGGCAAATCGGATTCATCACCAATCTCCCCAGTCAAGCTGTTTATATGGTCAGGCTGTTTCTCCTCAAATGCCTTACTATGGTTATTCATCCTATTCATCCTGTCCTGCACCACCTCAACCTAGATATGCCTGTGTTGTAAATCCTCAAATGATGTACCCTATGTCACCTGCTGGCTACCACCATGCTAAGTCACCTATTGCACCAGCTAATGGGTACCACTATCAGCATTCAAATCAAATTTTGCCATCAAGCTCAGCACACAATGGGTATATGGTTCCTCAAGCCTCATCCTTGCCATCCACTTACAATTGTGTTGTTCCCACTGGACAATTAATTGAATTGGATAGCAGTACATCTGTGGGTCCATCCTCACGAGCCTGTCGTCTTTCGACATCACTCGTAGATGATGTGAAAAGCCCGGAACTAAGGAATGGTGCAGAGAGATCAAGCAATTTTTATTCTGAAAGTGTTCTATCCAAACGAGAGTCTCCCACCACCATTCGATCAGAAAACAAAACATTGAGACCAAATACTTTTGATGATTTGAAACCTAGGAAAAATGGAATGCATATTGATGTTGGAGATGAATCTTACTCTCATACTGAGAAGTTTGGAGTAAGTAAACAGCCACAAAGACAAAGTGCAAAAAAGGCAGGGGCACCCACTGCACCCATGCAAGATGGAACAGGAACATGGGAGAGTTGGGACTATGTTTACCGCAATCTTGAAAGTCAAGGATACAATAAAGATGTTGGGGAACGTGGTGATATTCTTCATAGTTCAACTTTCCCACGTAGAGGCAGTGTTGGAAGTGCTGGAAGTTCCCCCAATGTCAACGGGACTGTGGCTCGTAATAGGTATTGTAGTTTACTCCCCTTATTAAAATTTTTACTTGAGCTGTTGGAGGTTTTATCAGTTTTCTTTTTATATTACAGCCGCAATGTGAGAGACACTGAAGTTTCTGCTAGTGTAGAGCAATCCTCTCATTTATCCCATCTCAGTGATGGTATTCAAGCAGTGAGATTAAGTTCTGATAATACGACCCATGTAAAAGGTGTAGACGCTGTTGATTCAAGGTATTTTCCCCCTTACTTTAAAAATTAAAAAAATCTTCAATTTGTTTTGTATTTTCACTCTGTGCTTCATTCTTTTCTCTTGTTGCAGAAGTTGTGTCAGAGATACCAAGAAAGATAAGGTTGGGACCAAAAGCTCTAGTGCAGCTCCAAAATCAGTACTAAGGGATCAGAAGAAGGAAATCAATGCTCTGTCTTCCTCAACATTAAAGAAAGGTCAAGAAAACAGGGCTGAAGACGAAACTGTGAATTTTTGGGAATGTATATTTTGTACATTCCACAACAAAAATGGGCAGTGTGTTTGTGAAATGTGTGGAAAGTCCCGACAACCTGGAAATGAGGACAAGCCACTGATAAGTGGGGGACGAGAATGTCCAAAATGTACGTTAGTTAATGCCCGCGGTGTTGTGTCTTGTGAGGCATGTCATGAGAGTCTTGAAAACTCACCAACTTACATATAGAGGTAAAGAGAAGAAAACTGTGATTCATTTTCTTTTCTGTTTTCTCTTCCCCTGATTATGGAAATGTGTTAAATTGTTTCCTAATAGCAAGGTGGAAATTCTAGTTTTTTGTAGTGTATCATTGTGAGCTCAGTTGGCCAGTAGAATCTAATATCTTCCGATATTCAGTGTCTACACTACTTTTGTTATTATGCATGTAAAGTGTTGTGTACATAGGATTTTATTTTTTTTGAAAAGAGTTAGTATCTTTGAAAATTACAGATTGTTTCTGTTTATGGTTTTCTGTTCTTTCTAAAGTTTATAAAAAGTTACTGCTTGCTTTTTCTCGATGCAATCATAATTGTATTGACCAGGTTCTTATACCCAACAAGAGAAAGTGAAAGATTATTTTTATTAGACATATAGTAAGCATATCTTGTAATTGACAATGTTCATGTGATATCAAATTTTGATAAGCCAACTGTTCCTTATTAATTTTTGTCTAACGAGATTTTTTTCTTTTCTGTCTCTCTTCTACTTTGGTAAAAATATTTGATTTTGCTGAAATCCTACTGTTGAGTTTCTTAGGAAGCCGTGTTGTGAAAAGTATGCCCCTCTCTTTGAGTTAATTGTACAGTTGTACCTAGTCAATCTTTCTCTTTCTTAAATGTAAGTGGTCAAAAGTTATTGCTGTTTTTAACAAACTCTCTATTTTTCCTTTACCCTGATTTGCTTGTATTTTCAGGGACTAATGCTTTTTTTCTTCTTTTTTTTTTCTAAATGGATATTCCTGTATGATGATATTGTTTTCAGAGCCGGGCTTCAAAAGAAAACTAAATGTGTACACTAAATTACATGAAAATCCGTGAAGAGCATATTTATTTTTTAGTATGAGTAAGGAAGATGTTTGTTTATATGTTCAAATTTAAATGAGTGTAGGTTTTCTAATCTACTATGAACACCACTAGCTAGGATATAAATCTGTTATCTATGTGTTTGGTGTAAATACGTATGTTGTACCATAGTCTGAAGCTGTGATATGAAATTTTTTGATGTTAGTTTGGGAGACAGTTGGTGAATATTCCGTTTTAAAGGTGTTCTCTTGAAGGATCTGCAGGGTGTACAAAATATTCTGGGAAAATGCTGCTGGCTCATTGACAAGGATGGATAATTGTACATTATGCATCTCATTTGCAAGGTTATCTGTCAATTTCTTTAAATTACAGGATTAAACATAGAGGGTGCATTGACAAAGTTACTGTTTTAACAATTGCCATTGTTGTATAAAGCCATCTAGTAGTGGAAAGAATTGACTAACAATTTGTGTGCACTCCTCACTTTCATGTATACACTTGCCCTGCTACTAAGCATTATGGTGTGCTTTCTCATCCATTATAAATTGATTCAGGTCTTCTCCCATGGCTGCAAACTTTGCAAGAAAACTAGTAAACTAGTGTTTTATAATGTTCAATAGGTACATGTTACCTAATTCATATAGAATTCTTTCAGCTTAACAGCTCAACAAGTTTTAATACTGTGTTATGACTTAAATAAATCTATGGTGTTTTGTTGTGATATTGTAGAATTGTGTTTTCTATCAAACCCTAGATTTTACATTGACAATTTTTTATTGTCAAACATCAAGAAAAACCAAACTTACACAGCAATTTTACACTGAAAATTATTACAACCTTAAGCTAAAAAACTTAAAACCCTATTTTATACAAAGGACTGTACACAATAAAACAAGATCCATATCATTTTGTCTTCTTTCGAAGGGAGTTACCTTCTCCGTGAAATGCTTTGAACTCAACATTGGCATCCTTTCCCTGAAAGCAATAAGAACAACACAATACAAAAAATAAATTTTAGTAAGGTAATCAGGCAATTATTCTGCTTTTTTTACATACCTGTGAATCTTTAGAAGAATTTGGTTTGGAATTTCTCAAGAATTTTAGTGTGCCTATTTTATAATCGTAATCTGGTATACCTCTTTGGTATTGTACTGATTTAGGTGTTGGAACATCTTCAGAAATAGACGTGGACTTTTTCTTTTTTCCATCAAGTCTGTAAAGATAAGAGGATTTTATGGTTTTTAAAATATTTTACAGAGCAACATACACTTTTTCTAGTCTCACTAATACAAAACTACCTACCTGTTACCCTCACCCTTAAATGCAATGAATCCGGTTGGTTCAGGCATAAGTTCTGCTGGGTCTATTTGCATGTCTTCATTCTTTGCTGTCACTCGCTCTGGCTCTTTGTAACCAACTGGAGGAGCAAAATCAACCTAGGATACAACAAATCAAAAGTTTGATAAATAAAACATTCAAATACCAGCGAACAGCATATTACTCTGATGAGATAATTACATACATTCATATCACACTCAATTATAGTTACAGCAGGTCCTGGCTTTGTTTCCAAAACACAAAGTTCATAAACCTTATCATTATATTTAATGGCAATTACATCTCCTGTAGTGAGGCAAGCATAGAGGCGGAGAGCATTCTCTAGAACAGCTTTGGGATTTGTGATGTCTAAAAAGTCTGGTGACTGTGGCTGGAAACGTGAAAATGTCGCAACCGGCAAGGATGTACTTTCTACATTTAGAAAGTCTCCCTCTTGAAGCAAGAGATTATGCATCATCTGGAGAAAAACAAAAACAGAACAATGAATGATTTAAAGGGTTTTTCAGAAGATTTGTAAAATAGTTACAACTATTTTCACCATCTCAGTGCATTGGCTGAAAGGCACATACCCAATGAGGTAGATACACTTTTCCTTCATCTGCAACGAATTCCAACACACCACAGTGTGTAATCCTATTTGTAAGTCTATTAGTTAATTTGAAAACCATAGGGTAGATTATATTCAGTCTTGTCAGCTGGTCAAGAGCAGAGGGAGGCATGATAACTGTAAAAGGACAATAGTATATAAAATTACAGGAAAAACTGAGTGAAACACTTTGATGTACATATTATTTAAAACTTACTTTTACCCCCTCGTTCCACATCATCTCGTTCATTGCCAGGCAACATTGATACAGAGAAACATTTATATTGCACATTAAATGGCCGTAGCGTTTCCGGGAACATATTAAACCCAAACTGAAAAGAAAATGTGAAATATCAATTTCGTTGCATTGCTTTTAGACATATAATGTCAAGAATTAATTTGGGAGATGAATTAAATTTCAAAAAAGTTTAGAAGGAATCACCACTTATAATGTTTGACTACACACTTCATCAGAAAGCACAGATATTTCATCATAAAGCAGTTATTTTTAAAATCATGATGAAAGAGGCACATAAAATAGAAGTCCAATTTATATCCCTTCTTTGACAATGTCAGTATGGTGAAACATCAACATAACCTTCAATACATAAATGAATCAGCATGAAAATGACAATTAGATTATTACCATTTTGATTGGTTCTTTTACTTGGACAAAGTGAAAAACTGGCCAACTTTGGCTAGTAAAAGCTCAAATAAGGCGAAATTTTAGAAAAATTTAACTTGTGCTCAGCAGAAACTTGCAGCAACAAACAATCAGATGGGAGTCCAGACGTTAGTGACGTCAGTGAGAGAGGGGAGGGGATGATTGCAGCAGCTGTGGTTTACCCGCCACCTTTGAGTCACGGCGCGAACCGTACCACAATTATGTTAATCTTGACCAATCGGCTTGCACTCATTTTTAACTAATGTGCATTCATAGACGAAAAAAAACGAAAAAAAAAAAACAGCTAGCTGCATAAATATTTACACGTATTTCTACTAGGTGAAAAAATAAGTATTCCCCAACATTATCTTTAAAAAAAAAAAAATTAACCAAGGATTTAAAAGAGGAAAAAAAAAGCGTTTTTGTATATGATAACTATTTGCCGCAGAGCAGCCCCGGACTTAAGACAAACGCGCCCGCGACTATCTGAAATAGAGTCAAGTGCGTTTATCGCGAAAGCTTCCGCTACGGGTTTGACCGTTTAAGCCCTTCCCTTCGTTCGTGTCAGCGGGCTACACTCAAATTGGACCTCGGTCTGTCTCTCTCTCACTCGCACTGGACAGTAGTACTTCACCCCAGCGAGACAGACGAGGCTGCTCCTCCAGGCCACACACCCCTCCCCTTCCCCTTCACTATAGGCGAGCAGTGGGCGCCCCCACTCCACCCCGACGCGTAATATTGCCTCGGACTTTTCCCGGTAATGAGCCCGCGACTCACAATGTCCTGGTGGCTCATATTGCTTGGGCGCTCGGCTCGCCTTCGCCCCCTGGCCGGCCCGCCGAATCTCTTCCCGTCAGCGACTCCTGGAAAAAACAAAACCAATTACCCGGGAACAGAACAGGGACACAGTGCCGCCCTGCCTTGCCCTCCCCGCCCCGCCCCGCCCCGCCCTGCGGCCCCGGCCGCCCCACACCTGTCTATATATCCGGCGCGAGCACCTCACACGCGGCACTTCCCTCCCCACGCCAGGTCGGGCGCGCGCGTGTTTCCGCAGTCCTCAGAGCCGCAAGACAAGGTAGGTACGGCCGCAGCAGGGGACAAAGACAGCGGGAAATCCGTACACACCGAAGGTCAAAGTTCATACGTGGCTGAAGCTCACCGGAATTTCTCTTCAATCAAAGTTCATAAAAGTTCGGATGAGGTTCACTAAAATTTACCAAAGTAGTTCGTTAGTTCGTCAAAGTTTACTGTAATTGTCTGATATCTAGGTCTATAGAAGTTCAATCATCAGTAAAGTTCAAGCCTATCTCCCGTTGGATCGGGCTGACACGGAATTAACTGATTGCAATTTGCGAGCTTGCGGCACAGCGCTGTCCCTCGAAATTTTGCGCCCCCTCGCCCGCACCTCACCCCTCGCCCCTGCGACCGGGACAGGACGGCAGCCTTGGCCTCGCGAGAAAAGTAGTACAAATAACCGCAGAGGCTTTTGGGAAAGAGAGGCAGTGGCAGGGGGTTTCAGCCCAGGCGCGGGCCGAGCGGGGGCCGCCGGGCCGGGGTGGGCGTTTGGCGAGGCGCGCGCGAAGTGCGTGATTCGCTGCAAATGACTCGCAGCAAAACGCGGGGAGATGTGGAAAGGCTCGGCTTCATTTGGGAGGATGACAGGGGCGGAGCCAGGAGCCAGGCGCCTCCAGGAGCCAGGAGCCTGGAGCCAGGCGCCTCCTGGAGCCAGGCGCCTCCTGGAGCCAGGCGCCTCCTGGAGCCAGGCCAGCCCCGACAGGATAGGTCGGCTCGTGTTTCCACGCGAGTGGCAGGGTGGCGCCCTGGAGGAGCCGCACTGGCGCCCTCGATCAGCTGCGCAGCGACTGCCTGTAGAGGCCTGACATTCGACTCTATGCGAGCCCTTGAGTTCCAAGACTCTAATACCCAAAATGTCTCCCATCGGCACTCGCAGCGTTCCTCAATGTCGCCATCGCTGACACTCCTCGTCGGCGTCGTCCTGGCGGCGTCCCGCTGGCCAGCCCTCGACGCGTACCCGGTGCCGGCGGACGGCCTGGCCTTCTGGAAGATGGTCACCAGCCTGGGCGCGTCCATCTACGGCCAGCCGAGCGAGCTGACGGGCGAGCTGCTCAAGAAGTACACGCCCGACTCGGGCGTCAACCCGGAGGAGCTCGGCGAGTACACGCAGGGCGACATCCTGTTCACCAGCAAGGGCGCGGCCGGCTCGGCCTACGCGCGGAACGGCCTCAAGGCGCCGTCCGCGCGCTGGCCCGGCGCCGTCGTCCCCTTCGAGATCTCGTACGGTTTCTGTAAGTAGCACGCGATAGCCCCCCCCCCCCCCTCTCAAAAAAGTGAACGCACTTGAAACTCAAGATCCATTAGTACACTTGAAAAGGGTAGTGAATTTTCCGAGAAATTTCACACACTTATATCGATAAGTTTACGAATGGATATTTACACACCTACAAGTGTGCGACATTCAAACACTTGAGTGCCCCAAGAGAAGGAGATCAACATTCCCGCATTTTTCCGAAAGAGCCAAACCGCCATTCTCTTGCCGACACGCAGCCCAGTCCGACCGGCAGATGATCCTGAACGCCATGGAGCAGTACCACAAGCACACGTGCATCCGTTTCGTGCCGCGCCGCGGCTCGGACGCCGACTACCTCTACATCACCAACGGCAACACGGGCTGCTGGTCCTCGGTGGGCCGCGTGGGCGGCCGCCAGGAGGTGAACCTGCAGTCGCCCGGCTGCCTCTCCAAGATCGGCACGCCCATGCACGAGCTCATGCACGCCATGGGCTTCATGCACGAGCAGAACCGCTGGGAGCGCGACAGCTACGTCACCATCAACTGGCAGCACATCCAGGCCGGTCAGTCCAGTCAGCCGACTATCCCCGTCCTTGTCGCACTCTTGACGCACTCCCCTGCCCTACATCGGGCACTGCCATGAGTGCGACAAGGACAGAGAGATCCTCCGGCTGTCAAGAGGACCGCTTCATGTTCAGCTGCCGCCCTCTGACACTAGTTCCTCCACTCTCTCTCTCTCGCTTGCAGGGCGTAACAACAACTTCGATAAGGCGGACGCGTCCATGACCGACGGCCAAGGGGTCAACTATGACTACCGCAGCGTGATGCACTATTCGGCCAAGGCCTTCTCCAAGGACGGCAGTGACACTATCACTGCCAGGGTAAGTCGGGGAGGGGAGGCGAGGCGTGCCGTGCCCCACAGAACAGTGTTGCGGGGCTGCCTACACGCAGGGGGCCATGTCGCCTTTCTTACTTTACTGTCACGTGTATTCTATCAGAATCTTCCATTCGCAACTTGCCCTGGGAAGACGGGGGTAAAAATATTATGGGCTTTCTCATGAGGTTCAGGACCACCATATCAGCTCCAAGATAATACGTGCAACCCTGGGTACAAGTATCGCAGGGGATCTCTATGAACTTTGATAGTGGTCTTGAATCTATGGACGGTCCATGATATATCTACCCCTCCCTCCCGGGGTCACGTAGAATGTGAACGGCCCCTTACCTGCCCGGCCCGGTCCGGCCCGGAGAGCGGTTGCCTACCCCTCCGGGCGGTCTAGCTCCCTTGCTCCATGGTGTCCTCCAGGTCGGAGGGGTGTCGATGGGCCAGAGGTCCGGCTTCAGCCGCGGCGACCTCAAGAAGCTGAGGCACATGTACAAGTGCGAGGGCGGCAAGTCCAAGCTGTGAGCACGCACACGCGCGGCACGGCACGGCACGGCACGCTGAGTGACCCTGGTCTGCGCAGGGCTACGGCGGCGAGCTCGGGCAGCGCGAGGGCTTCAGTGACGGCGACATCCGGAAGCTGCAGTCCATGTACAAGTGCGTCGGCGGCAAGACCATGCTCGAGGACTGAGAGCCGCCTGCGGCCTGCGGGGCCTGCGGGGCCTGCTGCCTACCTGGAGACGCGTCTGCAGGCCTGTCGAGGACGAGCCTCCTGCTGCCCCCGATCCTCCCGGCGTGTCTCCACGGCGACCGGGCGGCGCCATTGTTCGACAGGACGCGACGCGGTCTGCCATCTGCCTGACTGAAAACGAAGCAGCGACGCGACTCCAGCGCAGAGCAGAAACAATACTGCTGACTTACTCAGGAGACTGAGTGTTTCTAGTTTTATTATAAGCTAGCAAGTAGAGGCCAAGAACTTTGTACCAAAGAATCAACCCATTTTTACACGGAGAAAATAATAATTAAATAAATGATAAATTGCGTCTATCTCTGTTTACTACTGAAAACCTCAACCCGAACAAGCCTTCCGCTCGTCCTTTGCTTACTTCCGCTCCATGTTCCGGAGGAATACCCTATTGGACAGGGGACCTTTTTTATTCAGGAAAGCACGAGGGAAAGATAACACGATACGTTTCGAATAAGTTCGAAAATGAATATGTGGACTTATTTGCCACTGCTGCCAAGAGCGCCAATTCCATGGAACAAACAGATGGCAGAAAAAAAAAGTTTCGGTGTCTGGCCGGAAGGAGCCCCGCCCCTCCCCTCTAACGAGCTGCTATATGCTACGCGAGGTCAAGGAACGCGTTTGCACTCCACCGGGCGCCTGGCCGAAGACATATCGCACCAGGCTTCCGGTTATTTCAGCGCCACCGTTGAAAAGTCACCCCGCTATCGGCAGTGTCTTGACCGCCCGGTTTCGCCCTGTACCTATTTCCTGTCGAGTTAAGTAAAAGAGGAAAGGGGGGGGGGGGTCGGGGAGGGGCGGTAATGGGGTAGGTGTGGTAGGTGGGAGAGAGGCAAGCAGGGGGTGGGCGGGGGGCGGGCAGGAGTGGGGTCGACGCGATGCAGGCCGGGACTCCGCCCGTCCCCGCCCCTCGCACACTCCCGTCAGCGCGCGACATGGACGGCGCACTGCTTCTGCTCGTCGCGGCCGCCCTGGCAGCAGGTAGGCAACAATTTTGCCAGTAAAAGTAGGCAATAAATAGCCAAAACAGTGGGGTAAAGGTGGCTGCATCTGAGCTTGCCTACCAGGCAGCACCCCAGCACAGGTGCGTGCATTTTGCATGTAGGCAGGCGCAGGTAGGTGCATCCCGCTTTACTCCACTGTGTTTGGGCTATTTATTGCCTACTTTTCTGGCAACACTGGGAGACTCAGATATTTTTCCAACTTTTTCGCCTGGTGCCTCACAATGCAGTTAGCTGTGGAGTCTGACGGGTTCGTTCTCTTCCAGGTGTCGGCACTGCCCCTACAGAGCTCTCGGTACGTACTCGATAACGGAGGCGAGGCGCGGGAGCTGCCGTTGCTGGCGATCGAGGGGCATCTACTTCTGTAATACCCTAATACCCTGCAATACCCTGGGTATTACAGATTATTACGCGTAATGTAGTACCAAAACGTAACAAAAATATGCACTAAAGTGGTAGCATTTTCCGTAGCATAATACCGTGTAAAACGGAGTACTCTGTACGTTACAAGCTTCCTTGCACCCCCTCGCTGGCGACGGTTGCCGTCCGCGATAGTTCGCGATGGTTGCTGCTGCTGGAGATGGTAGCCGCTAGTGTGTGCGCTTGTGTAGATACTGCGCATGGTGCCCGGGGCGCCTCTGCTGGTCCCCGGCGTCAACGACGACGTCCTGATGGTGCCGCTGGCGGGTGGGCCGCTGGCCGTGAGCGACGACGCCCAGGACGACGCCCAGGACGACGAGGAGGGCGAGGGGGAGGAGGACCCCTGGGCCGTCATCTCCAGCTGGCTGGGGCTGGACGAGTCCACGGCGGCCCCCGCGGCCCCGGCGAGCGACGAGGGTCCGCTCAAGTACTTCTCCGCCGTCCAGAGCATGCAGTCCCAGCCGGGCGACGGTGACGGCGTGGTCGCGCTCCGAGTCGCCCGCGGGCTCAAGTCCGCGCAGGAGGATGCTTACGATGAGGTACGGCAGCACGACCATTAACGGCAAGTGCACACCGATGCGCTGGAAACCCGACCCGAAAGTGTGAATGCCGCCGCACACTTGCAAGTAGTGTGCGAATTTCACTGGAGAATTCTGACACCTGTACATGTCAGTGTGTGACAATACGTTTCCAGTGTGGCGCAGGCCATATTCAGTGTTATCCCCACGTAACAGGATTCGGGATTTAATACTAATTTTTTTAAACAAATAAACATGACAATAAAATCAAGACAGCTTCAAGTGTCATTACTCAATGTGAGATCTTTCTGAAAAAGGTTTCAAGATTCACGGGGGAAAAAAGGTCAATTTCGCTGCCGTCCGATCCCTGGTGAGGCTCCGCTGTGTCAAGTAGGGGCCTTCACCGAGGCGGAACCATGGGGCCCTTTCGGGGCACCCACGTGGTCCGAACAGCAGCAGCGGACCTCTGTAGAGTGCAGGTGATCTCAGCGTATATATTCGTCGTGAGTGCGTGTGAAAACACCAGCGAGAGCTACGGCGCTCGGCCCCGGGAGGGGAGGCTGCCAGAGATGACTCGGCCCGCAGTGGGCGGCACGGCACAGCGGTAGCGACCTGGGGCGAATCCAACCCGCCCCGAACACACCCCCAGTCCAGGGGCCTCTAAATCGCGGGTCCCGAGCCAAACGCGTGGGGCCCACCGGGTGGGAGTGGGCCGCGCACGCGCACCTCGTGCGTTCGGCTGGATCCGAGGCCCGCCGGAAAGCGGCGCGGCGGTCCGTCCTAGAGAGACTCAAAGGGAGAGAGGCGTCAACTCGCCGCGCGAGCAGCGCTGTCATTGGATGGTGCCAGCGTATACGCGCCGTGATTGGCTGGTACCAAGCTGAGCGCGGCGAGTTGACGCCTCTCTCCCTCCGAGTCTCTCTAGCCCCGCCCCGCCAGTGACGCCCCGTTTGTTGTCCACAGGGGCGGGAGAGCCGCGTGCTGGAGGCGGAGGACGGCGGTCCTCTGGCGGACCAGGAGGAGGCCCTCCTCGACGTGGAGCAGGACGATGTCGGGCGGCAGCCCCGCGCGAGGCGCGCGCTCCGCCTGGTCGTCCGGCAGGTCGGCCAGGTCGCCGATAAGGAGGCCGAGGCCGCTGGGCGCGCCGACGCGCCGTCGCCAGCGCCGGCCGCCGCGCCCGGCTCCTTCCTGGAGACCGTGCAGAACCAGCTGCCCGGCCAGCTGCAGGGGCTGGGCGGCGCCATGGAGGACTCTCGCATGATCGTCGGCACCTTCCAGGCCGTCATCATGCCCGGCTCAGCCGCCACGGACCTCGGCCAGCAGATCCAGGGCTTCATCTCCAACATGCCCCAAGTCCCGCAGCTCCCGGCCGGCGCCGGCTGAGGGGGAAACAACTCGGAATCTTAAGGGTGCTACTAACGTGAATTTTTCTTCAAATTTTCTCGAGTTTTTCTCGGTTTTTCTTCATGGCTGTGAATCGTCCTCTGTCAAGGAGGCCCGACCGAAATAAAGAAAAAAAAAAGCGTTTTGAATCGCTGTTGTGTCTGTTTCTCTCCTCCGCCCCCGGCCATGAGAAGCACGCGTGTCCAGTGTGTCTGACCAGCGCTGCGCCCCACAATTACTCATTCACTTCTAGGGGAAGACAGCTAGTCTCGACGACGGCATTTTCATTAGCGCGCGGATTATCCTCTGTTCCGCGTGAGGATCCCATACGGGGGCATAATAATTTTAGAGGCAGCCCATAACCCGGTCGGGGCGGGCAGGGAAGAACATTGGTAGTTAACACGAACGGACACGCACGTCGCCCGGCCGGCCGGGCCGCTTATTTCGAGAAGCTCATCCAGTTCGGCACCCAACCGCCAGAAAGCCCCAAATTTCAAGCGTTAGGTTAGGTTACTTTAGGTTCGATTAGGTTAGGTAAGGTTAGGCTAGGTTAGGTTAGCCTACCCTAATTCTAATTTAACCTATAACCCTTGAAATTGGGAGTGAAAGGGGCCGAACTTGGTGAAGCTGGCAGATGTAGGTGCCGAACTCGATGAGCTTCTCAAAATAAGCGGCCGGGCCAGCGTGTTTGACGAGTATTCTTTCCCGCGGCGGCCGCCGCCTCGCCTCGCCTGCGCGCACGACTCTGTTCCTGTCCACGCGCCTGTTGAGTGCTGCTCCGCTCCCCACTTCACAATTAGCATGAAGGAATGTCCTTTTCCTGCGATGAGGTCGCTACCGCTGTGCCCGCTTCGGGCCGACTCATCTATCTCCCCTCCCGGGGTCGAGCGCCTTCGCTCTCGCTGGTGTTTGCACACGCACTCATGACGGATATATACGCTCAGATTTCCCGCCTCTTCAGGGGTCCGCTGTTGCTGTTGGGGCTACCTGGGTGCCCTTAAAGGGCCCTACGTATGCGCCGGTGACGGTTTAGCCGCTGACATCCCTCAGGAGATGGGTGCCAGAGTGGTCGCCCCACCGGGTTTCGGGCGGTCAGGACGCTGATCCCCGATACCATCAGCAGCGTCATCGACCTCTTTTTGCACGTGAACGTTCAAACCGTTCGGTCACCGAATGCCCTCACGTTGAGCAAGGAAACTTAAATCTACTGTTATTTTAGCAGATAATGCATTCATTTATAACAAGCCAAAACTTCAATGACCTTTTCTCATTTTTTCAAAAGAAATACACCATTAAATCCTTAATTCTGCAATCCTTTTGTCACGAAAATCCTCATACACGCTTCCGAAGATTATGCATTTTAAAATGAACCTTTTGAGTTTTTCATATTTTAAAGGAATTCATGATGGAGTCAGAAATCCTTTGAAATCAACTGTATTCACATCGTTTTTTCGATATAAAAATATGTATGTATATCGCAAGAATCGTTATTTTCAGGCAGCCAGGTCACTCTAACACGCTTCGCGTGTACCGGGTGTTTCTATGAATGCGTAACAGTGTTGCGGGATTGCATACTCTCCAGCGCTGCAGGGGCCATGGCGCCTTACGGGCGAATGGGGTAGGCAAACCCGCAACACTGTGACGCATTCAATGAAACACCCGGTACCTACATGTGACAAACAGACAAGCAAGCGCACAGACCAGTTTCGCCGAAAAAAAAGCCGCGATACGTATACGGCTAGTGTCGGTCGAGGCGACTGAATGGGCGGTATTTCAACGCCAAAGGCTCCAGTGATATGCATATGTGGGCCTCGGGCGCGACAGATACTAGACCACCTAGTTGGCCGTCCTGGCCCAGCCCGAGCCCAGCCCGGTCTGCCACTGGGCCCTTCGCCAACACTCGCACGGTACGGTCCAAGCCATCCTGCAGGGCTGCACTTCTTCGGGCACCATGCGGCCACTGGGTAGCTCTGTGAGCGGAGCCACCGCCCTGCTCGCCGTGTTCGGTGAGATTACCCTCCAGGGTGTGCGGTGGACATGCAGTGGAAAGCCATGTGACTGAATGTCGCAGCACCTGTAGGTGTGTGAATTCTCGCCCACACACTTAAACTGGTAAAAGTGTGAATTTTCTTTGGAATTTCACGCACTTGTGGGGACAAGAGTGCGAGCTCACAGGTTTACAATCTCCACACACTGTAAAATGATTGCAAAGAATTGGTTCGTATTGCAAACTATTTTTTTGGTAAGTTGCAAAGAATTTTGAAGCATTGTATTACGAACTAATTCTTCGTAAGCTTAGGAACTATTTCTTTGCAATACAAACAAAGAGTTTGTAAGAATTCTAGTAGAAGTTCTTTGCAATACGAACAATTTTTTCGTAATACGAATATTAAAAATTCTTCGCAACGTTGCAAAGAATTTAGTTTGCAAGCATTTTACATTGCACGTGTGCGTCGCGTCATTCACACTGTTGGGTTTCCAGTGTGATGCGTGCTTCCTGCAGTGACATATGGCGTGCCCTGTGCTGTGCCCCTGTCAGGTGTCCTGGTCGGGAGCTGCGCGCAGGCGGTGCAGGCGGCGCAGGCGGCCGGCCTCGATGGAGAGGGCCTGGACGAGGACGGAGGCGGACCTGCTGGCGCCGAGGCCAAGGGCTTCTTCGAGCACATCGCCTCCGCCATCCAGAACGCGATCGGCAACAACAAGCCCACCTCGCCGCCCACCTACGCCACCACGACCGGGAAGCCATACCCTTCAACGCCCACCGCTGAGGCGTCCACCGCGGAGCCTTCCACCGCAGCGGCCACATCGGAAGCGCCTTCCTCTTCAGGCTCAACTGGGACCGGCTGTCCCAACTGTCCTGACTCCGGGTATGTGTTTGGCCCCACCCCTGGCTCCAGCTCCAGCTCCAGCTCCAGCACCGCGTCGGGTTCAGGCAGCAGCTCCAGCAGTTCCACCAGCTCCAGCAGCTCCTCCGGCGGCTCGGGCGAGGAGGACATCCTGGGCGGCGTGGACTGGGAGGACGTGTTCGGCCCCTCCAACCAGGCGGAGGTGGAGGCGGCCCAGCAGGGCGGGGCTGGCGTTTCTCTCGGCGATGAATAAACCCATTTCGTGAGTCTGATCCCAGCCGGAGCCCAATGTTTTCCCAGTTTTAAAACCCAACGTGACACTGCCCGAGTTATTGTCCGCGCCAGCAGCGTTTATCCCCGGGCCGGGCAGCCCAGGCTCATCTCAGGCGCGGCCGTGGCGGGGGCGGGGCGGGGGCGGGGGCGGGGGCGGGGGCGGCGTGGCGTCTAGCCCTTGGACGTCACGCTTGCCCCGCCCTGCCCCGCCCTGCCCCGCCCTGCCCTGCCCTGCAGGACGAGACGACCGGACTAGCACGGATGTTGCCAAATGATGGGGGCAACACCGTCCGACCCGACAGTAGATCACAGCCAGTGAATCGCTTTGTGCCCTTCTCCCCTCCCCTCCTCTCCCGCTCTCTTCCCCTCTCCCGCCGTGCCCCGGTGACATCTCTCACTTGTTTTATTCGCGCGCAAGCAGAGAGAGAGAGAGGGGAGAGAGAGAGAGAGAGAGAGAGAGAGAGAGAGAGAGAGAGAGAGAGAGAGAGAGAGAGAGAGAGAGAGAGAGAGAGAGAGAGAGAGAGAGAGAGAGGCGGCCGGCGGCGAGGGAACCGTCCGTGAGGACATCAACTTCGTCGCGTTCCATCGAGGAGAGGGGGAAAAAAAGCGCATCCTCCACCACCTCCATCCTCTGGTTACTGCGGCTTACCACGCCACGGTGAGATGCAGCTGCAGCTGCACTGAGATACGGCACACGCCCGGGGTCGTTCGTTGTGCGCCTGTTCGTCACACCGTCACACCGCGCCACGCCACGGCGAGGTGCAGCTGCAGCTGCACTGAGATACGGCACACGCCCGGGGTCGTTGTGCGCCTGGCGGTGCGCGCCTGTTCGTCACGCCGTCACACCACCCGTCAAACTGGTCGATGGTCGACGGGGAGGAAAAGGGAACGGGGAATAAGGCAAGCGAACAAAGGGCGAAAAATTGATTTTTTTTGTGAGTATTTCGAAACTGCATGGTGTGTACAAAATGCTCTGTGAATGTTGCCTAGCAGTTTCTTGCAAAATATTCTCAGCCACACCACAAGCCCGTCACATGTCGACTGCGGGCAGCAGTGACGGGAGCTTGCAGGGCCAGAGTTTGCAACGGGACGGATGACTTGACGAGACGAGACGAGACGATATCTCGAACCTGACTCGTCGCCGTCGGGGTGGCCGCCCGCGCTCTCTGCCGCCGTCTTCCGGTCTGCCAGAGCCGCCAGAGCGGCCACTCCGCGGGTCAGCGCGCGCTGCGCCTCGCCGTCAAGGGCGCCACTGAGCCCTGAGCCCTGAGCGCAGGGCAGAGCAGACTGCAGCGGGAAGACGCTCCCTACCGGCCGGGCCATACCTCCGCGTGCTCCGCGCAACCTACCGGCCCGTCCGGCCCACTTCCGACCGGAAGCGCAAGGTCCCGGGCGACGCGACGCGCTGCAGCTCGCCGTCCCTAGGGTCCTAGACTAGAGAAACGCAGGGCCTGCATGGAAAGTGTCGCGTAGAATTTTCCATGTTGGCGGAGCGGTCTTTTGATCATAGCTTTTAAACCGTTGAAGCCACAGAGAGGAATAGTAAGCAAGCCTACAATCGGCTCTCTTACCATTCGCCTCTAACATCAACGGTTTAGAAGCTGTCAGCTGTAAGATTCGTGCCAAGATGGCGGACCAGACGACACACCCTGCGGTTCTCTCCACTCTGGACTCTAACCGACCCGACTTAAGTGTTGCCAGAAAAGTAGGCAGTAAGAAATAAGAAGCCCAAACACAGTGGAGTTCAGCGGGATGCATGATGCAGCCGCGCCTGCCCACTAGGCAATGCCTTGACGCAGGTGCGTTCATGTTGCCTAGAAGGCAGCCCGCTTTACTCCACTGTGTTTGGGTCACTTATTACATGCTTTTCTGGCAACACTGCCCCTCGCCTCGCCTCGCCCCGCCCGCCCCGCCCCGCGCGCCGCCTCGGACCCGTCTCTCATGCTGACGTCATCCTGGTCACGATTACTGTGACATCGCTCGCTTTTTGCTCGCCGGCCGGGACGCTTGGTGACGGCGACCTGAGCGTGAGCGTGGGCGGCTAGAGTAGAGTGTCCCAGGAAACCAAAACGTTCGAAATTCCGTCGAAACTATTATTGGGGATTCGTGCGGGATCGTCAGCAAGGGTGCTATTGAAGTGCTCGACAGATCTGAGAATATAGTGATTTGTATTTGTTACATATCTGCGGTCGTCGCGAGAGGTAAACAAACAGGCCTGCTCGATCCGCTAAACGTTATCGCTGTTCGAGGAACTTATTAAAGAGAACGTGACTGTGAGAGCAGCTCCCAGCGGGGCAGCCACACCTTGTGCGTGCGGCAGGCCGAGGGCGGCACACGCGTGTCGAATGGGTTGCCTACCTCGACGCCGCCCCGCTCCGCTGCCCATGGTCCCGTCTTTCTCACATCAGTTCATTCCTCTCAGTTCGCGCTTTGCAATCGGCTCAGCTCATGCGAGGCGGCACCGCAATTATTTCGGGACCTCCTCTTATTGTTCCCCTCCACCTCCTCCGCCTTCTCCTCCTCCTCCCCCTCCTCCTCGTCCTCCTCCTCCTCCTCCTCCTCCTCGTCCTCCTCCTCCTCCTGATCCTCCTCCTCCTCCTCCTCCTCCTCCTCCTCCTCCCCCTCCTCCTCCTCCTCCTCCTCCTCCTGCTCCTCCTTCCGCTGTCCATGCTTCGCGCGTGCGCGTGCGGGAGGTTCCTCTCCCTGTTTCGTCCGCGTCATACCGGACCCGTCGTTATTCGTTATTGCGAGGAAAAAGATGAATTCTAAACACGACGTTTTTATCTCCAGTACCTCCTCTGACACCCCCCCCCCCCACCCCCCGCCTCTCTCTGCTCTCCATCTCTCTCTCTCTTTAGGCCGGTTTGCGCTTCGCATAAATTGGCGCTGCGGACGGGACGCACGAGCAAGTTGTAAAGAGTAAAGGGTTATTCGCCTCGGCAGCGCGGAGCGGAGGGCGCGGTGAAGGGTCCTCGGTACTCCCCTGCCCTGCCTCCCACACGACGTGCTCACGTGACCGGAAAGTCTGCCGTATTTCTACGACAATAACAACAACACAGAAGACGTGGCCGCGGCTTGTATATACCTTTATCGTGCCTTTAGCTTTGGGGGGGAGGGGGGGGGCCTACAGCCAGCACTCTGACGGGGTTATCGCGAGGGGTGAGTGAGGATGAGGGAGAAGGGGGCTGCAAAGGTCGCCCGGCCCGCCGAGCCGAACGGACCGTCTGAACCGCATAATACGAGAGCAGCCACTGTAAACCGCGCTAATGTCAGTGCGGCCCGGCCCGGCCCGGCCCCGCGGCGTGGCGTCTCAGGCCGTCATCTCCAAAGGGCGACGCGCTTAAGCCCAGCGGAAGGCGTGCGCGCGCACACACACACACATGTACGCAACGCTGCCGCACACGGCGCAGGCAGGAGCAGCCGGGGGATTAAAAAATTAAAAGTCGGCCGAACATTACGAAGTGAGACTTGCGCGATACAGACATCGTCTAATACGCTTTGATAGCCGGGCTGGCAGGCAGGGCTGGCGGGTCTAGCGGGTCTGGCAGGGCTGGCTGGCACGCAGGGTGACGGCGATGGGCCAATCATGGAGAGCAAAGCGGCCAGGCCGCAATGATCACTGTGCGTCCTCCTCCTCCAGGACCTGACAATGGCACGCCACGAGACGGGGCGCGGGCGGGGCGCGGCGGGGCAGGGCGGGGTGCGGCGGGGTGCGGCGGGGTGCGGCGGGGCGGGGTGAGGCGGGGCGGGGCATGAGGAGGAGAGGAGCATGCGGTAGGCACGCGCAGCCTGACTGCAGTAACCAGCCTGAGGGCGTTGGAAAACTCGCCCGCCGGGTCCCCGGTGGAGCGGGGCGGGGCGAGGGGGCGAGGGGCCCATTCCCTCAAAGTGCGTGGAGGACGAAGACGAAGACAGCCCCATAGTCGTTTTGACGACCTGTTCAGACGGTTTTCATTTTATTTTCGAACGAGTCGCTGCGGTCGCTTTTATCGAGGCAGGTCGCGTTCGCGAGCTCTGAATGCAATCCAAACGCCCTGAGCTCTGCTTAGGCCCCTCCCCTCCTTTCCCAAAGGGCGGGGCGGGGCGTGAGGGGGCGTTCTTTCCCCACGGTCAGGGACAAGCTGAGCGGTGCGGCTGTGCGTTCTGCCCGGGCGGGGCGGGGCGGGGCGGGGCGGGGCGCGGTGCACTGCATTCAAATGACGCGAACGAATCCTCAGCTGGGCGCGTGCGGCGTGGTGTTGCGGGGCGGGGTGGGACGGGGTGGGGTGAGGAAGGGGGATTGCAGCCTCTACAGCGAACGCTTGGCAACTCTGCGTTTCAAGTAAGGCATATTTAGTTGTTTTTTTGTGAGTTTTCCTTCCTAAACAACGCGTATTACGTAGGCAGTAGCCGCGTGTGCGTGCAGGGTTCGGTGCGATGCCCGCAGGCCTCCCATCCCGACTCCAAAAAGGGGGCAAAAAATAGGAGGGAACTCCTCTGCATTATTTATTTACGAACACACGCACACATGGCCACACACACATACGCACGCACGCACACACACAGGAACACAGGTGCGTGCGTCTTCTCGTATCTCATGCGTCCGACGTTTTGGTTCGGGTCAACGTCCCATCCCGCTCAATGACCGCGCCCCGCCCTGCCCCGCCACGCCCCGCCCCGCCCCGCCCCGCCACGCCCCGCCCCGCCCCGCCCCGCCACGCCCGCGCTGACACCGGAGGGCATGAGATGGGATTCAAAGGTGTGAAGTGCTCGGTCGGAGGCGCGACTTTGCAGAACGGAAGCCCCCCCTCCAATCTCCTCCCCTGGGGGTTGGGGAAGGGGTACTGTACAATGGAAACTCAAGAAAGTGTGTAAGTCCAGCACACTTGTAGGTGTGAATATACACACTGGAACATAACGCGTCGTATGAATTTTCCAAAAAATCTTTGTTGGGCAGGTCACTGAAAAATAGTGGCAGGTTTACGGGAAAAAATTTCCACAAAGTGGAGTTGTAAAATTACAATTAGAAATCGTACTATTTCTAGCAGCAAGTATCGACTTGATATTCAATCACGAGGTTGTCGCAAATTTACAATATATTTCGTAAACCGTAAGTTCCAAAATTTATCGTAAATCTACAAAGATATTTTTCACAGTGGTCTCTCACGCGTACCTAAGAGTGTGCGACATTCACACACTACGACTCTCAGTCTCAGTGCGCCCGGACGACCTGATGGGTTAGGTACAGTCCAAAACAGGACATGCTGTCTCCACGCCACTCCCCGCCCCAGGCGGTGTTCCTTTATTTACCCTCTGCATGGCGGGCGCCCGGTTTTCCCCCCGGGGGTCTGGGCTGCTGTCTGCTGATTGATTCACGGTTGAAGCCCACCCCGCCCCGCCACGCCCCGTCCGAGTGACGAACAGCTTCGTGAGGCGCTGTGGGGCGCGGAGCGTCTTGCGAGGAAAAATCAGTGTCGATTATAGGTTCGCGGAGTTGCCGCCACCGCCAGTCCCGATCGGCCCGGGCCACGCCGCTGCTTAATGGACCACACCCGGACCCACTGCCCCCGCCCCGCCCCGCCCCGCCCCGCCCTGCCCGCCCCGCCCCGCCCCGCCCGCCCGCCCAGCCCAGCCCTGCCCCGCCGCGCCCCGCCGCCCCACCCCGCCCAGCCCCGCCCACCCCGCCCAGCCCAGCCCAGCCCCGCTGCAAGCGGGCCATCTTCAACTTTGAGTGGTTTAAAAAAAAAAACAAAAAAAAAACAGAGGTCACCGGGGTCGGGGGCACGCGACACTTGTGGCAAGATGAGAAAATGTAATTTACAGCTGCCTGCTGTCTCGTCCGAATTGACTCGCTGCACGACTCTTGGACACGTAACAGTGTAGCTCTCGGAGCGCCTGATAGGTAGGCAACATCTTGCCTGTTGTACACGCGTGTACTGCGGGGTGGCCTATCACGAGTCTCGCAGGCGCCCTCGGTGTCAGGAGGGTCGCACAACACTTGTAGGTGTGTCAATTCACATTCGTATTCTTGAACGATATTAAGGTGTGAATGACTCTATACAAATTCCACACACGTAAAGGGGAAAGACAGGAAATTCACTCACCTAGTAAAGTGTGACATTCAGACAGCTGGGTCTCCAGGGAGCCGCGCTTAATCCGCACGTGATGGACAACGGCGCATTAAGAGACACCCGGGAGGTGCGCAGGTGCGTCCGGAGCACTGCTGGTGTTTAATCTCCAGGATGAAATCTCTGGAAGTTCGGGGGAAAGGTCCGGAGGGCGTGAGAAGCGCGAGCGGGGAGGGGGGAGGAGGAGGAGGAGGAGGAGGAGAAGGAGGAGGAGGAGGAGGAGGAGGAGGAGGAGGAGGAGGAGGAGGAGGAGGAGGAGGAGGAGGAGGAGGAGGAGGAGGAGGAGGAGGAGGAGGAGGAGGAGGAGGAGGAGGAGGAGGAGGAGGAGGAGGAGGAGGAGGAGGAGGAGGAGGAGGAGGAAGAGGCGAGGTGGAAGAGGAGGAGCCACCTAGGAAATTAGAATGAAAATTTCACTGGCGCTTTTGATGACGGCTGTGCTGTCCTGTCCCAGCCTGGCGCGGGTGGGGCGGGGACTCCTTTGTGTGTCTGGCTGATGCTGATCCAGATCCCCGTGCTGCTGAGCCCACAGCCGACCTGGGGGCTTTCACCGGCCGCATCAAGTAGTGCTTCTCCTTCCTCTTCTTCTTCTCCTTCTGCGTCGCGGACAGTGTCGGTGAAGTGGTGAGTCGCTACACAGTCGTGTAATATCGCTTTTGCAGCCCGCAAAATGTCTTTTCCTGTCAACACTCGCATTCTACTCTCTTGGTTACGCGAAGTGAAGAGAAGTATCATCCGCAAGAAAAAGTTATTGCGCATACGTGGAAACCCGCGTCGGCTGTAAACAAATTGCGATTAACCCGCGGCAGCGGGACGTCATGGATCAGGTTTGGGGAATTGAAATTCCTGTGAGTCGTCGGCGTTTTATCCCGGCGGGCGGGGCGGGGCGGAGTACGTAGCTATCGGGTAACAGGCCCGGCCCGGCCTGCTATCTGGGATTGGATCGGCGGCGCGGCGCTGCGCACTGCTACACGGCCACGGCCGGGCCGGGCCGGGCCCCACCGCGGCAAGCGCGCCCGGACTTCCCCCGCGCAAGTGCCCGCGACCTCAACCGGTGTACTAAATTTGCCCCGCGGGGCAGGCGCCGCGCCACGCTTCCAGGAACGACGATTTTCAGGATCTGTAAATCCTGCGCGCCTCCCCGCGGCAGGATCGTCGCGTGAGTACCGCTGACGCCCAACCCGCAAAGTGTTATTCCCCGAAAAAGTAGGCAATAAGTGGACGCAGTAGGCTAAAGTACAGAGGGCTGCATCTGCAGCTGCCTAACTAGGCAACACAGCAGCACAGGTGCGTGCATGTTGCCTAGTAGGCAGGCGCAGGTGCTCCACCGTGTCCACTTACTGCCTACTTTTCTGGCAGCACTGGCACTCCGCCCGGCCCCGCGCCCGGCCCCGCGCCCGGCCCCGCGCCCGGCCCCGGCGTCGTCGCCGACGAAGGGCGGACAGACGTCATCCAGATTATCCTGGCGGCCTGGCCGGGCCGTCCAGGCAGCATGGCAGGATGTCCATGTCAGCCGGCCGGGCCCCGGGCGAGGCTAGCGCACCTGCTGGCAGAAGATAGCCGCGAGACATGACGTATTTCGGCCGCGCTCCGCCAGGAAAATGAAAATGTGTAGCAGCAGCCATTGTAGGATGACCACCATCAAATCTTGGTTGTGACGACGACACTACGGCTGTGCTGTAACCACCGAAGTTTCGGCCGTCACAAACATAACTTTGCGCCCTTGACCGTATGCTTTTATGGCTCAGTTCACCATTGGTTTTATTAAATGTCCCTCCCCCCATTTCACACACACATACACATATTGATGTGAGAAGAGAGTGCGTCGTCAGTTTGCGCGTCAAAATGCGAAAATAGTGATGAGCAGGATTACGATCCTGCAGCGGAGGATAGTGCGCGTCGGTGTCGGCGAGACCATCCTACAGGGTTGCAGGGTTGTCCTTGTACACAGGGACAGGGCCGCAGGCCGCAGGTCTACTCTGCAGGGATTTGGGATGATCGACTTTTGATGGTCTGCCGCAGAGGATTCCCGCTGGGATTCTAGGGCGCGTGACGCGTGCGATGCTCGCGGACGGGAGTCTTGTGCAGGGGCAGGGCGTGCGGGCGGGGCCCAGTCCTTGACACGCAGACGAGAAGACGTCGACGCCGTGTGCGTGTCCGCGGTCCCTCGCCACGCCACGCCACGCCACGCCACGCCACGCCACGCCACGCCACGCCACGCCACGCCACGCCACGCCACGCCACGCCACGCCACGCCCCGCCACGCCACGCCCCTGGGTGACAGGGACGAGGACTGCGTGGGGGAGGATCGGAGGGGATGACGACATCGCGTCATGACGGTTCCTTGTCACGTCCTGCGCCTTGAGGTTGACAGATAAATGCGATTAAATACAGTTACCTAAATTTTAATATTTCAGTGTGAGGGAGGCCAAGTAGTGCAAGAGGATCAGAGGATATAAGCCTGCTATCCAGTGGTGTATTCAGAGGGTGGTGCGGCGGTTGTCCCCGGGCGGGCCGCTGAGGCTGGCCGCGGCTGGGACAGCCCCGCGGGCTCGCCCGCCCCGCCCCGCCCCGCCCCGCGCCCCGCCCCGCCTTCTCCCACGAGCTTAAAGTGTTCCCTTGGCGGCGCGGGCCCGCCAGTCCAGACCCAGCAGCCGCGCCGGGCGGACCTCCACCTTAAGCAGAGCAGCGGCGCGCGGGACAGTGCCGGCCGGGCGCGAGTGTGCGTGTGTGTGTGTGTGTGTGCGAGCACGCGCGTGCGTGTGAGAGCAGTGCCGTGACAGTGTGAGTGCCAAGTGAGTGACAGTGATCCACGCACCCGCTAGTGAACCCGTCCTGAGGACCGCGTCGAGGACCGACCAGCCAAGGTACGTCACTACGCTGCTGCGCTCCGGGGGGATAGCTAGTTGTTGGGCCAGTCTTACGAAGGCGAATTTATGCTGTGGTTTCTGTGCAAATATTTGCATTTTAACTTAAAATGCAACATTTTTATGATCGGGTCTGGAATATTCTCAACGGCATAGCGTATGAATGGTCAAAACCTACTAAGAGAACTGATATATGAGAACTCGTTACGAGAGATCGCGAAGGTGAATGTCAGTAAGATTTTGATCAATTTATGGCCGACCATGATGATCTCAATTTTAGCTTCAAACGAAGGAAATTTTTCCAGCCCGCGTCTCGTCTACTATCTCACTACATATGCAAGAGTGAGATGTCTCATCAGAAAAGATCGAGAATCCTCGCCTTAGAATTTACAGTGCTTTCTTGAAATTGTAGTGCGTAAAATAGCGAATTGGGAGTCAAAAAAAGGACTCCACACTGTTACATTTCCCCCCGTAATTATTCAAGCGCAAGGAGCCTAAGCTGCCGCCACGCCAGTCGTGCTGGACCGGACTGGGGCTCGGTGACTGCAGTGACTGCGGGGCGGGCGGGACGCGTTACCGCCCCACGGAAAGCAAACCAGTTAACTCCACCGCTCCGTCCCGGTTTTTTAAAAGCAGATAACCAATCAGTCAGGCCTAACGACCCGATACTCATTTGTGCAACAATGTCGCAAAACGCGGCAAAACGTCTATAATGCCTTTTCTCTCTGTCACTCATGTTATCGCACACATGAGGACATGAACACGGTTGGGTCACGCGTGAGTCCCCGTGCCCTTCTTGTCCTCCGGAGAGCCCGGCTGCTCCTCGGCTGTCCATATAAAAGCTGCAGCTGTCGCGCTGTCGCGCCGCCGGCCTGGCCGGCCGTGTCACTGACTCTTTGTGTCTGTCTTTCTTTCTTTCTTGCCGTCGGCCCGTGGGATGAGGCGGGACCGCGGGATGCGATGTCGCCAAAAGACTTTTTGCGCTGAATTTTCGCAAACGTGCAATCTCCCTCCCTTCCTCCCTCCCTCCCTCCCGCGTTAAAGTCCTGGCCCTGCCTGCCTGCTACCGGGATGCACTGCGCTACAAAACACAAAGAGTTTCACGAATGACCACGCAAGGAGAGGCATTATCGGCTGCTGAAATTAAGATTTCTCACGCGCACTGGAAACCCAAGTGTGTGAATGTCGCACACTTTTAGGTCATTCGTACACTTGGCCACTCAAACGTGTGAGTTTTCCTGTACCCATGGGGGGAACAAAGAACAAATCACCGGGCTTATCGGTACAAATCCACAGGGGGTACAAATGTTCGTCGGCGCGGAGTGACTATTCCGAGGGGGAAACAACTCTAGTATTATTGTACACCTTGTAATTCAAAATAAAACTAAGAAAAAAATCTGAAAAATTCAGAAAACTTCTGGAAAAAAATCTGAAATTTTTTGAAAATTTCTGAAAAATTCACGACATTTGTGCGCCTAATTTCTGAGTCGTTGTCCCCCCGCTATTCTGAGACGAACCTCCCCAGCTGCTCGCGGCGCCCAGGGCGCTGCTGCAGATAGACAGCCCCGGCCCGGTATGGCGGTACCTGGGTCCCGGGCCGGGTCAGCCGCGGGGCAGACGCCTCGCGGGCAGCGGCCCGCCCGGGGCCATTGAATGCAAATCCAGCGGGTGAGCGTGGCGCTGGCTCTGTCCATATTCATCCTGGTGGCTGGAGGCTACGCTGTCCGGGAAGCCCCACGCGTACTGTACCGATTTTGTCATGCGGTTTAGAGACAGCACTGTATACTCTTTCTGTCGAATATTTTTAGGCTGATATTTTTTTCCGGTACGACGCAGCTGCTGTTGTTTGCCCTGGGATATTACCACTACTTTGAGTGCGGCGTGACCAGTTTGTGGCCACGCTGCTGCCGCGTTAAATCGCCAAGGGGATGAACACGCCCTGCACTAAATGTGTTAAAAGGATGATTTCTTGTTTTCAAACACGTGACTCTCCGCCTCTAGTGGGGCGTCCCACGGGCGTCACACCCCCTCCCCGCCCCGCGCGGTGAGAGGCAGCGTATCGTAGCGTGTGGCGTCACCCGAAGCGTTAGCCCCGCCGTGTAACGCTCTGTAACGCGTGCTCCTCCGCGCCGAAGAGTCGCCTCCCTCTCACCGGCCGTCTGGGGCGGCGTCATCGCCCTAATGATCCGATCAGATATCGGGACGCGATCAAAAATGTACCGATTAAAATCATAATAAGATGATTGTTATGTTTCGTGACTCGTTTTCGCACAGTATATTGGAGGGCACCCTGCGGCGGGGGGCACAGGGGGCAGGGCAGTGAACCCTGAGAGAAAGAGAGAGAGATGGAGAGGGAAGGAGAGTGATGAAAAGAGAGAGAGAGAGGTGAAAGAAGAGAGCAGGGGAAAAAAATTGGAATGTTCCGAGATGAGCGATGCGTTTGGCGCAGTTCCAAAAGCCTGTCTGCTGGCCTTGACACTGCATTCGATCTGTCTGTGTGTGTGTGTGTGGGGGGGGAGGTTGTTGTGACGACCCCGGCGAGGTGTCGATGTCGATGAAAAAGGCCGCAGTGATTTTCACGTCATGGTTGACTTTGTTGCCGGGGCGGGGCGGCGGCGCGAGGAGGCGGGAGGGGAGGGGGAGTGGGGGTAGCGGGAGAGGTAGTCCCTCGTCCTCGTCCCAATCGGTCATCTGAGTCATGCTCGGGATTAGCGGAGGGGGAGGAGGGAGGAGGTGCTACACCGTGTACTCCTCCAAAAGGGCAAACTAACTCGGCGCGGCGGGCCCCTGACGCTGCGCTCGGGGAGGGAGCCCAGCCCAGCCCTGCCCAGCCCTGCCCTGCCGCCAGAAGGGCTTTCCAATCCGAGCAACATCACCACCGACCGGGCCGGGCCGGGCCACACAAACGAACCAATTCCTTTTTCTCTTCGCCGAGCGGGGCCGAGCGGCGCGGCGGCTGCACTGCTCTCGAAAAGCGTGTCGGCCGAGTCCAGCGAATGTAATTCTTAACGAGTGCGCCCTCGTGGATGCCATGCCTGAGGATCTCGAGTCGCGTAAAGTAAGCAATCTCAATTTTGTTCAATGCCGCGAGTGTAAGGGACATTTCGCACCCGATCCACGAGTGCGGTAATAAAGAGGAATTTTAACGAGATCGGCCGTTGTTCGGGACGTTTTGTCCAGCTGGACCCAGACTGCCCAGACACCTCCCAGCTTTAGCCAGACCAATCTGCTGGCGGTGGCCAAGGGGAAGGACACGGTGTGTCCCGCGGGGCGGGGCGGGGCGGGGCGGGGCGGGGCGGGGCGGGGTGGGAGGTGGGGCCGACTACCTTCGGCCGTTCGCACGGGGCGGTGCGGGGCGGGGCGGGCCATGTGTCAAAGCTCCTGCGGGCCTGAACCGCGAACCGATCGGATTTTACGCCTGCCCTGGCCAGCCTTGCCGCACTGCCCGCGATCACCCACACACGCGTACACGCACACACACTCACACTCACACAAGGTTGCCCTTGCTAGGGAATAAAACACGCCACAGAGGAACCGACGCAAACTTTTGTTCTCGATCGGGCGGGACGGAACAAGGCTGCGCTCTACATATATATATCCACACACACACACACACACACACGCGCACACGCGTCCAAATACTCTCCCGCGCCGGGCCGGGCGGCTGGACCAGGCCAATAAGCTGTCAGCAGCGATCGGTATCGCCTCGCCTGGAGTGTGGCCCGCGGCCTGGAGCTGGAGCAGCTGGAGCCAGGGCTGAAAGGGGAGCGTGACCACATAGTGGTCGTTATGCAGTGACCTCTCCTCGATAGCCTCCGCCGCTTTCTGGTCTCCTCCCAGCTCCAGTACATGAACTCACCACTCACTCCCCCAACATGAATGCCAACATGAACCCCGTCGCGAAAGTAAGCTGACCTCGAGGTTGGAGGCGCGAGCAGCGTCATCGCAACTTATTTATACGTTTGACCAGCAGCGATAAAAATTTGCGCGCTCGTCCAGGGCTGTTGCGGCGAGTGCTGGTCGGGCCGGGGGGGGGCAGAGGTAGTATGCTAATCCCAGGCGCCCGCCGCTGCTTATCACACTGCTCCCGGCCCAGGACGTGCTCGCGCTCGGCCCAGGAGTTCCGCTATACGCCTCGCTTTTTAGCAGATGATACATCTTACATCTTAGCAAAAAAATAAAATAAAAATAAACTAAAGAGATGTTTCATCGGCTTGTACTCTCGCAATAGTATAGAGCGGGCCGGGCTGTCACAGTGCGTCGTCGTCGGCGGCGTGTGCAGGCCTGGGGAGGGGGAAGCCAGGCGAGGCTCCTACCCATGGTATTGTTGCCTCGGAGGCCCGGCGGCGCGGTTCTCCTGAGTGTAATTTTTACCCGTTCTCGGGAAAACGTTATAAAAATGAAAAGATGACGTGTGTATACAACTATATAAGACTTCAAAACGGTCACTTCTAAACTATAATAATCAAAATAAATATAACACCATAGAAATTTTCAGCTAGTATAAGATTTCAATATCATCTGCTTTCATTTCCAATCCTGATTGGAATTTTTTTCGACAGCTAACTATTATACAGTTTGCGAATCTTACGCTGCCGCGCGTTTGGAGGCAACGTTTTCTGCGTTTTGTTACTGTGCAATGACGGCTGTAATTAATTTTTTTTTCTGCTTACTTCTGCTCTGCTCCTCCTTTTTTCGTCACGGCGCAAGAGAGGGGGCACCCGGGGGCTTACGGTGAATTTCACTACAAGCCACAGTGAACCCTACAGGCACTGCAGCTGAAGGTGAATTTTCACCGTAAGCTGTGGAGTGTCACTGACGCACCCTGATTCACCGAAGCTTAAAGTGATATTCATCGCAAGCTTCTTTAGAGTTCGTGTCAGATGCTTGCTTACCTGCTTGCTTCACTCTGGAAAATTTTCCCGTAACCCGCTGCTACAAACATTTTTCTCACAGTGTAACGAATGCCGCGGGACCAGCCCGGAAGCAACAAAGACACACACGGGCAGCATAAGCGGGGCTTATAAAAGTGATTAAATTCAAAACTTGGCAAAATGCAAATAAACGACGACTGTGCGGAGGACGGAAGAAGACGCGTGCGAGGCGGGGCGGGGCGGGGGGCGGCTGTCATTACATTCGGTCGTCATTTGCACCTCACGCGGAAGCTCCCCAGGCTCGAGCACGGGCGCGGGCTCGACTCGCGTCTCATCGGCACTTACAGCCACAATTATTAGCGGCAGTAGCCTCCAGGCGCCTCCAGGGTTCCAGGAAAGCAGGGCGCAAGCGAAAATACAAGTGTATGTGTGTGTGTGTGCAACATATTCGCAATGGCATCGGCAAGAAAGAGAATGGCGCGCTGCCATACTTCTGCGTACGGAAAAGAAATCGTGTCTGCGGATAAAAAGTACTGTCAAAGATTTTTTTTTGGAGGGATGGTTGAAGTTTCACTGTGAAAAATACTTGTAAAGGTTACAGGAAAATTTTCCATGATAAATGTTGTGAAATTACAATTACTTTGTATCGACTTAGAATTCATGGACGAGCAATAATGGGCGGTCGTAACTTTACAACATATTTTGAAATCGTGATTACAAAATATGTTGTAAATTTACGAAGATATTTTTCACAGTGTTTAGGATGTGCGTTCAACATATAGACCAAACGAGGAAAAAAAAAACACTTTTCACAGTAATATTTTCTCAATTTCTCAATGGGCACCGTATTGCACTTATTACCTGCGCGCGATTCCAAAAGATTCCTGGGCTAATTGGCCCTGATTGTTCCCAGCGAACCTTGTCGGGCAGGCTGGCGCGGTGCGGTCGGCGGGGCGTGCTATATGCCCCCCCCCCTCCTCTTTCTGTGGGGTCGAGCGGGAAAAGAAATGAGTGACGCCATGGGAACTTGCCATTGGGCCATGCAAGAGCATCCAATAAGACATCGTTAATAGACGCAAAAGACAAGGACGGAACTAGCCGGGCTCCGGCGCCGGCGGGGGTGCGAGAGAGACAAGAAGACACGTCGGCCTTCTCCTTCTCTCTCTCTCTCTCACACCTCACGCACCCTCCTCGGGCCGAATCATACCCGCCGCCCGTGGCTCTGGCAGCGTCGCTATAGCGTGACAGCGGCGATCATTCACAAGTGTAACGGCAGCACCGCGGGCCGGGGCGGGCAGTACCCGCGAGTAACGCTCGTTCTCACTGCTATCAGACGCACCGTAACGCTACGGCCGGCGAGCGACGCGGCCCGACCCGGCCCGGCCCGGGGAAAAAAAGAATTCTCATGAGTCTGTGTGCCGCCCCGCCGTGCGTCTCACACTCCGGTGCGTGCACGCACCAGTAGCACCACTAGTACGAGACCAGGGCGCCCCGCACCGGAGACCAGAGTGGGTAGATGTCACACTTTCAGGTGTTTTTCGATTCGCGCATTTAAACGAGTGTATACGTGTGAATATTTTCCCAAGAATCTTGAACACTCGTCGGAACGGGTATATACGAATGGAAATTCACACACCTCCAAAGTGTGCAACATTTACACACTTGCGTTTTTGGCGCTGGCCTGCGAGTGACACTGGAGTCACTGGAGCTTGCCCGCCCGGGCCCGGCACTGCTGGCACTTTCACTCCAAGTCGAATTGAGTTTTAAAAGCGGCGTTGGCCTTATGAACTTGACTACGGCCCTGCAGAACCATCAAAGCTCCCCCGCAAGACTGCAGGCCTGCAAGGACGAAGGGCAGCACGGCGGGGCGGGGCGGGGCGGGGCGGGGCGGGGCGGGGCGGGTCTTCATTGAGGACATATTTCTTTATAAGGCCAACCCTAACGTGTTTTAAGTTACACCCGGAACGAATTTCATGCAAATTATGCAGATTATGGATAAGTCATTCTGTCCGTGACAGTTGCACAGGGGAGAGCATTCTTTTCGCAGTGTAGCGGGCGTGGGCGAGGTCGCGGGCACAGCCCGGCGGCCCGGCCGCGGCCGCTACGACTCAGCGGGTCTGCGCGGGTGATCTCCGCGTGATTGCCCACTGGAGACAAAGCGAGCAGCGCTAAGCTGTCGAGTCCACCGGGCCGAATTCGACGGCCGGAGTGGGACTGGAGCTGGAGTGGAGGAGCCGCCGGGCGGGGCGGGGCGGGGCGGGGCGGGGCGGGGCGGGGCGGGGCCTCCAGACAGGGCGTGGTGCGGCGTGGCGGAGCAGCCGGCGGGGCCCAAGCCGCTGTCTTGTCAGAGTGATAACGGCCTGTTATGATCTGACCTCTGCGCCTGTTATTATTATTATTACTACGATATTCCTCCAATTCATCCCGTCACCCTGACTTGTTATGTCACGCCGACCTTATCGGAAAATAAGAAGAATTGTTTCACAGTAACCTGCAATGTCGTTTAATGCTGTGGAGTGATTTAAACAGCAGTATAACATCGGGGGGAGACGCCGCCGCCGCCTGGGGCTGGCAGGCCCCGCCCCGCCCCGCCCCGCCCCGCCCCGCCCCGCCCCGCCCCGCCCCGCCCCGCGGTGACACGCCGCACCGCGCCAGCCACTGCGCCAGACTGACTGATGCGATCACCACGACCAGCTCATCACTGTCTCCTCCTGCGCCGGGCTAGCGAGGGGCAGGAGGCCCCGTAAGGCCATCGCGCCCCCGCGGCCGTCACCACGCACACACACACTAGAAGAGTTCGGCTTTTTCTTTCACTCTGCCTCTCCCCCCCCTCTCTCTCTCTTCCCTTCTCTCTCTCTCTGCCTGCCTTCTCCTTACCCCTCTCTGCCCCATTCCTACCACGCTCTCCTGCGCTGATCTAGTTCATAGGAGAGAGAGAAGGTCGCACGCCGGTCTGAGAAGTCATCTCTACGCCCTCGCCCCGCGGCGGGAGAGTGTGAGGCTCCTCGGACACGTTCCTTTCTCGGTCATACATTAGAGTATCACCCTTTTTCCTCCATACATTTCGTGTATGGCCTTTCTGCAGTGAGACTTTTTTTGTATGCAATTTCGTTTTGTGTTTGTGTTTGCGTATACGCAATACCCTCACAGTTATGTGGTCGGCCGCGCCGTGCTGCCGACGAGGCTAAATACACATTCATCAATCTGAAATGAATGAATGTGAGAACAGAGGGCGCCGGACGGAAAGGTCGGAGCACCACTTCTTATTGTACTCCGGCAGCCATTACTCCTGAGCCGCTATTCCATTTTCGAATTCGGCAGGGCAGTGCGACACGACGACGACGGGGCGATGAAAAATTTTAGACTGGAATAGTGAAAGAAACACGCATCCGGCCACGCCCGCCCGCCGGCCGGCTAGGCTGCCCCCCAGTCTTGCACCGCTGCCGGCCGGACACAACGGCACACGCTTTGGTTGCTTTGGTTCGCGGCCAGTTTTTTCCCCTCCCCTCCCCTCGCTGCCCCCCCCCCCTCCCGCCGCCTAGACGCTCGATTGCCTCCTAGCTGTCATTATTTGCCCGCGCGGACCCCACCGCGCCGCGCCGTGACGTAACGGTGGCCAAAACCACTACGGCAGAGGGGTGACGTGAACCCCTACCCCCCCCCCCTAACCCCCCGTGCAGAACGGAAGCAAACGGGACCGGCCAGCCAGGCCGGCCGGCCGGACTGGGCCAGGCAGGCAGGGCGGGGTAGGATGCCTAGCTGATGACAGACAGGCGCGAATGTGTCGGTTACGCCCCTGGACGGAGGTGGGGGGGGGGGTAAAGCTGGACGCGATCTGCTCGCGGCAGGGAGCCGGACCGGGCGGGACCGACTGGGACCGACCGGCTACCAGATGCGTGATGGATTGATAGCCGCGGCGTGTCAGCTCCGTCAGCTCCGTCAGCTCCGTCAGCTCCGTCAGCTCCGTCAGCTCCGTCAGCTCGCGGGGCAGGCTAGGCTCGCACGACGGCGACACGACGCCGCGCCAACCTCAATAAATAAATAATAAAACGCGAGACGCGCGACAGATCGCGTCCGCACGCGCCGCGCTGCGCTGCTGTCGACACGAGGGGATCTCTGCCGCCGTGGCGTTCTTATAAAAGATACTCACCATGGCGACTCAAAGTAGTGCGTGAGTGTATCACACTTGCAGGCGTGCGTGCACGCAGTGAGAAATAGTTACAGGTTTACGGGAAAATTTTGCACGAAGTGCAGTTGTAAAATTACAACAATTAGAAGTCGTAATGTAGTACACGCATCGTACTTTACAAAATATATCGCAAATCTAGAAATATATTGTTTAGTCTCTTTCCTCTCTTTTTATTTCTGTTTGATTGCGTACGGTCACGGGCCTGCAGTGCGTTCAGGTCTCTCAGTGGCACGCGCGTGCGTGCGTGTCACCGCGCGCCGACTCGCCACGCCACGCCACGCCACGCCACGCCACGCCTGTAGCCCCGGAACCGAAAACCACTTGTGAATCGCAACTGGACGACTTTTCCATGCAATTATGAACGTTGGTCGATTTCATCCGCGGGCCTGGCCGGTGTGGCGGGGCGGGGCGGGGCGTGCTGTCTGGCGGGGCAGGGCGGGGCGGGGCGGGGCCTGACCCCAATGGTGCTGGCGGGCCGGGCCGGGCCGGGCCGCGCCGCTCGTGATGGTGCAGCAGGGCAAGGCGGTGCACCGCTGCACTTAGGTGAACGATCTGCAGCGGGGAAGAAAAAGGGAAACAAATCTCAGCGGGGCGCGCGCGCCTGAGTCCCTCTTGCCCAGGCCGGCTGGGAAGAACAGACTGACGCCTCCACCTGCCTACAACTCAAACTGCGCTTGTAAACTACACTTTTGTAGGTGTGCGAATTTTTATTCTTACACATGGCCCTGTGTGCGAAATTCCTACGGATGTGCACACCTTTACGTATTCAAGTGTGCGAATAAAAACTATATATACCCCTATAGGCTGTTGTCACGGTGCCCTGTCCTGCCCTGCCCTGCCCGGCTGGCCGAGGCCACCCTGTTGGATTCCTCTCCTCCATTTTCGGTTCTAGTTTAAGTTACTGGGACAACTCCGCCCCCTCGGCTTGCCTGGGTGTGTCTCTCATGCAGCGAAAATGTTTCCATTAGTCCCGAAGCGTTACACAGCAAAGAAAACACACCCGGTGTGCGGCAGGCGAGAAAGACACGCCCTGTTTCATTAGGCAGGCGAGGTTATGGAATGGCTAACAAAATCAAGTTTAGAATTGATGCAAAAAAAAAAATTGTGATGCAACGCTTTGGATTTCTAAATGAAAGTAATCGATATTCTACAGACACCCTGGCTCCGAAACGCCCAGATGAGGGCTTAGTTAGTCCTGGCCTGAAGCGGTTTGCAGTTAATTATTTCTGGAGTCTCCGACCAGATGGGGGTTTTCCGTTTGAGCGTACATATATTCTTATTATTGACTGCATGCACTTAAAAACTTACTGACTTTAAGAAACGTGCGTTGTTTATTATTCCTCAACAACATTTATTGGTTCAATCTAAAAAAAAAAACTAGGTGATATTTTTTTTAAAATTTTTGACTATTAGGTGGCTTTTTGGCCCTGTCACGTACCGAAACATCTGAAACTAGAATGAGGCACAAGCCCTCCTGGACTGAGCCGGGCCGGGCGGGGCCGGGCACGGCCTGAAGGAGACCCCGCCAACTCAGCCGTGTAAAGTCGCGTGGTCATCACGATATCGTCGATAGCGAGTCGCATCTTTATTCCGGGAGCACGCGACGGGACGGGACGCGACCAGCACCGTGACCGACAAGGCCGCGAGGACGGAGGGCCCGCCCCGG
This sequence comes from Frankliniella intonsa, assembly GCA_033675135.1. Lineage (NCBI taxonomy): Eukaryota > Metazoa > Arthropoda > Insecta > Thysanoptera > Thripidae > Frankliniella > Frankliniella intonsa. The sequence goes on from CM066248.1 coordinate 10,365,591, forward strand.
CCCCGGCCGGCCGGACATAGGCCCGTGGCGCGGCGAACAGCAGCCTGCAGGCCAGCCCCGGGGCCTCCAGGGCTCCAGCAGCCTCCAGCAGCCTCCAGCAGCCTCCAGCACTGCTGAACGAGCAGCCTCAGGCAGCCTCCAGCAGCCTCCATTAGCCTCCATTAGCCTCCAGCAGCCTCCAGCACTGCCGAACGAGCAGTCTCCAGCAGTCTCCAGGGATCCAGAAGCCTCCAGCAGCCTCCAGGGCTCCAGCAGCCTCCAGCAGTTGTAAGGCCAGCGCAAGTAATTATAAGCCCGGCCTAAAAGAAATGGAACACGATTAAAATGTTGTGGCACGAAAGCAAAACAGCAAACGTATATCCGGCTTGTATCAGAAACAATGTAGGCACACTGGAGCGTGAATGAGGGGGGGCAGGCCGCTACTTTTCTGGAAAGGACGAGGTCCCGAAACACACGCGCCCGCTCGCAGGCGTGTCGCGCGTGCCCTGCGTGCGCCAGGCCCGCGTCTGCACGCATTGGCTTCGAGTCGATTGCCCCTGCGGCCACGATGTGTGTGTGTGTGTGTGTGTGTTTTGCACAATGGGCGTATAGGCAAGTGCCTTGGCAGTCAGCGAGACACGAACGCGCCCTTCGGCTGACCGCGCGCGGCGACTGAACCCAACGGCACGGGAGCGGCTCTGCAGTAAAATAAAGTTGGGAGACCGCCTGCAACTTAGGCAACGGCGCAGCACGCGTGTGTAGCGGGAGTGCCTACCCGCAGGCGCTCGACAGCCGTAGAGGTAGGCAACCCCGCGAGCCTCGCGTGTCGGGCGGGACTGTCTGCACGCAGGCGCGCTGGGCCGCCGTGGAGGTAGGCAACCCCGCCGAGCTCCCTTGTGTAACGGGACTGCCTGGAGGATGAAGGCAGGCGTGCTATAGATCGCCTGGCATCCCTGGAAATCGTCGGTATAAAACAAAGAGTTTGCCAACGAGACGGGGACCTGAGACGTGGCGGCCAACACTCGGAACTGCCACTACTGTTGCACTTCCATTGTCTCTAGTTCACGACCTCGCCACACCTCCAGATGAGCGGCTAACTCATGCGTTTTGGCGCCGCATAGCCTTCCGCTAGTTCCGACAGTAGAAAAAGGAAGTTCCTGAAAAAAAAGAAGAAAAAAATAACAGGGAAAAGCATCGGGAAAAAAAACAACACTTGCGCGGGGTCAGTGAGGCACGGCGGCAAAGTCGAGAGGTGAACCCGGCGCTGCATCCGGTGGGGAGCCTTCCTGGCCGTCTTGCTGAACGCTCTGCTACAGGTGGGTGACGGAGGAGGGAGGGAGGGAGGCGGGGAGGGAGAGAGGGAGGAAAAGAGGGAGGAAGAGAGGTGGGGAGGGAGGAAGAGAGGCAGGGAGGGAGGCTAGGAGGACGACCTTGATCTTGGAGCAGCTCGCTGCACCCTGCACTACGCAGCAGTGCATCGCAGCAATACAGCCTATAATTTCATCCTTGAACGAAGAACATTTTGGGTACAAGAAGTATATCCACTCCTGTTTTGAATGAAACTCCAGCGTGAATAATAATGAAATGGGTGTAACGTAGTAGCAATAATGATAGAGGTGTACGTATCGGTACGTATATGCGTCTGCCGCACACCACTCACTCCCAAAGGCCTGGCTGGTTCGCCTTTCGCTCGGAGACCCCCTGGCACCGCCACCGCCGTAGCAGGTTCGCTCCTTTTGTTTTCGTCGGAGGAGCAATAGGCGTCTGCTGGCTCTGGCGCGGCTGTCGGGGCGCTGGCGTAGAGCGAGGGGGCCGAACAGTGGTAGTGATTTAGAAAGCGTAAGTGGTAACAGTACGGCGCCCACCCAGCTGCAGCAGTCCGGGGAAAGGCTCTAGGCTGTCCATGCCAGTTCGCCCTATGGCCGCCGCCCTACCCGCCCCGCCCCGCCCCGCCCCGAGAAGACATAGCCCACCGACAACTCTTGCCGCCGTGTAAATGCGCGGCGCCGTTGTGACAATGCTTTGGCCCCGGGCCCGCGGCTCCGGAGGTAGGGCCAGTCCAGGCGTGGAAGAGGGGCTGGGCGGGGTGGGGCGGGGCGGGGCGGGGCGGGGAGGGGCGGGGCGGGGCGGGGCGGGGCCGGCGGGCGGGCGGGCAATCGAAGCGTTTCCTGAACACGACCTCGGGCTGCAAGAACCACTACCGAGTCAGAGAAGAGAAGGGGCGTTTGCCATAACACTTTGAAGCCACCATTTTGTCAATCATTTGAAAAAATTTTCAATCAACCGATTAACCTTGGTAAATTTCTTCCCTAGATCCGACTTTTCTGAGGTGGCATTGATGAGTCTGAGGACCCACCAGAGGCCGCTGTGGGCACGGGGGAGGCGGGGTGACCTGATAGGCGTACTAATCTCGGAGGTGCGACTCCCATCCCATCCCGGCCGGGCTCGACCGACAGTAATTACTGTAATAATTACCAAAGCCCTTGGGTCACTCGGCAGCACTGGGTCACCCAGATAAGCCCCGCTGGCACTGCGCGCTCGGGTCAGGGTCAGCGGACGGGCAGACAGACAGACAGACAGACGGATGCAGGAGGGGAAGGAGATCGCCACGATGGCAAAGACTGCACTAGCGCCCAGCCCAGCACTGATCCACACCTCTTATCTCCTGAAACCTTCGCCCAGCCGACACGAAAATGCGGCGCGGAATTAGGGGAGAAAGCGACCACCGCCCGCGCCGGGCGCCGGGCCCGGCCGGCTGGGCCTTTTTGCCTTTAGTGTTGGGAATAATACGGATCTCAAGGCGGTCCAAGGTAATGTGGCCCGGGGCGGGGCGGGGCGGGGCGGGGCGGGGCGGGGCGGGGCGGGGCGGGGCGGGGCGGGGCGGGGCGGGGTCCACGACTGGAAGCGCGCTGGAAGTGGCGGCCGCCTCGCTACGCTACGCCACGCCGCGGGGCTGCAAGACTTGGCCCGCATTATTTCCACTACGATGGGGTCAACAATGGACAGCCCGGGTCCGCGGGGTCGCGGTAGGGGCGGGGCGGGGTGAGGCGGGGCGGGGCGGGTACAGGCGCTGGACCATAAAGCAGGCCGGGCAGGTGGGGCGGGGTGGGGCGGGGCGCTCTCAGCTGGACGTCTGCCGGCCGATAGTATTTTGCAAAGCATAATGACGGTAGGGAGCTTGGCCCATGGAAGAACCCCGCTGCAGCAGGAGGCGGCGCGCTGGAGCTGGAGCTGGAGCTGGAGCTGGAGCTGGAGCTGGAGGTGAGACTGCTGTTGTTGGAGGAGGCGGAGCCTTGGCTGGAGCGGTCCGTGTGAGGAGGAGGATCACCCGAGTGGCACCGGATCACCGAGAGGTTCGCCAGCCTGCTGAATACCTCCGCCCTTGTCGCACTCAATGTGTGACGGAGACAGCAGGCACAAGAGCGATCTTCGCGAGGGGGAAACATCTCTGAAATTTTTATACACCTCGTAATTCAGAAAAAATAAGGGAAATCCAGGGAAAATCAAAGCAGAATTTGCCCCAAAAAGTCAATAAAAGTTAAGAAAAATTCGGAAAAATTCAAAATATTTCAGGAAAATTCATAAAAATTTACGAAATTTGTACACCAAAATTCTGAGTTGTTTCCCACTCGGAGAGCGATCCTCGAAATCAGCCGGCTGAGGTCCGTAGAGCGCCGAGGGTCTGGGGCAGGGCGGCAACGTACACTTACGCCTTGCGACACCGCAGGGCGGAGTGGTGGCCCGGCCCTATAGCGCTGCCCAGCGATACCATAGCTCATGGCGTGGCGTGGCGTGGCGTGGCGTGGAGGCGCGCGCCCGGAAACGGCCAGCACAGCTCTGCGAGCGAGGGGTGCCAGCGCCGATTTCATCCATTTCTCGCAATACCGTCCGACCCGACCGCGTCCGCGCCCAGCAGGACAACGACGCGGTTTTACGACCGAACGCATGCGGGCCGGGCCGGCCGCGAGTGTGTCAGAGAGAGAGAGAGCGAAGGTGAGAGAGGGAGGTAGGGAGAGAGAGGGAGAGAGAGAGAGGGGGAGGGGGGGAGGTGGGTGTGCAGAAGGAGGTACAGTAGGCCTATCCCGCGAATCGCTCGCCGCTCCGTCCGTCTGCTATACGTTTCAGCTCAGCCCGTGGGCTAGAAAGGGCAGGGCACGGCGGACTCGCTATGCAGCCGCTGCTGCCGCAGCCGCGGCGCCTGCCTGCCTGCCGGCCTGCTCTCGTTGCGTCGGCTTTTGCGCGTGAAAAATGGTGGTCCAGGGCAGAGCAATGGGATGCTGAGGCTGGGCCAGACGCTAACGCTGTTGCTTTTTCTTTTATTTTGGCAACAGACGGGCAAGGGCGGGGCGGTGGGCGGGGCGGGGGCGGGGAGGTGGGCGCCGGGCGCCGGGCCTGCGCACCCGCCGTTGTTGCTGCTCATCAGATGGAATTATAGATGGCCGCCCCGCCCCGCCCCGCCACGCCGCGCTAAGTGTTCCGTCCGGCAGCGGGGGCGGGGCCCTACCAACCGGCCGACCGGACCGGAAAACGGACAAAAGTTGAAAAATGGTTGCAGTGCCTCCGGTGTCGGTGGTGACCCAGCAGGGCGGCGGGCCGGCGCGGCGCGGCGCGGTGGGCAGACAGGGCTGGCTAAAGTCTCGCGTCCGCCCCGCCCCGCCCCGCCCCGCCCCGCCCCACCCCGCCCCACCCCACCCCGCCCGTCATCACGTGCGCGCGCGCGAGTCGCCTCCAGGTCACGCTCACGCGCCGGGCCGCCCCGCCACGCTCCGCGGGAGACAGACGTGTGGACCCCTTTGCACACGGGCCTGGCGTGCGCGTGCGCGTGCGCGACGCACCGCCTCGCTTCTCGGGGTGCTTTCATTTTGACGCCAGGGCTCCTGGCGGCCGGGCGTGTCCAAGTGGCGGTGAGGATGTCCTCTTACCTCTTCCTCTCATAATGCCCCTCCCCCCTCTCTCTCTCTCTCTCTCTCTCTCTCTCTCTCTCTCTCTCTCTCTCTCTCGCTCGCTCGCTCTCTCTCTATCTCACGCGTGTGCGCGCTCTCTCTCACACCCGCAGTCGGAACTAGGGCAGCCTGGCGCAGCGCGGAGCTACGAGCGCGGCGTGTACGGCGACATGAATGAATTGAATAGCTTGGCGCGGTGTGGCGCGGTGTGGCGTGGCGCGGCGCGGTGGGTACCAGGAAGCCCGCACAGGGCGCGCGCCCCACCCCGCCCGGCGCCCTCCGCCGCCGCTTTACCGTCGCCCCGCCGCGTCTCGTGCTCGTGTAGTGTTTCCCTGGGAACAGGAGGGTCCACGGTGTGCGGGTGTGTGCATGGTGCAGGAGGAGCGCGATGTCGAATCCGGCACCAGAACCGCAGGTCGTGATGGACGCCCTGGTGCGCGCCGCGTGCGCGTGTCGCCGTGGAGTCGGACCAGTTCGTCTTCTTGGTGTCACCAGCCCTGCGCGCCCGGTGCCGACATGTCGCATGCGCGCCCGTATAGGCCGCCGCCGCGCCGCGCCGGGCCGCGACATGTAATGCATGCCCTGTCCAGGAAACGCTGCCCGCGCTGGCGGGGCGGGGCGGGGCGGGGCGGGCGGGAGAGCACGCTGCCCTGCAGGGCGCCCGGGACGACACACGACAATGTCGCCGCAGTGGTGCCCTACCCTACCGCACGCCCCCCCCCCCTCCCCATTGAGCTCCGCTTCTCCATTCAGTGTTCCGATTGCGTAATGTGGAGGTCGGTTTCGCCCGCGCCCTGCCCTGCCCTGCCCGGCGCGCCCGTAGGCCCGCGGAGAGACAATGAGGAGGACGCGATGACGACCGCCCCGCCTCACCCCGCCCCGCCTCGCCTCACCCCGCCCCGCCCCTCCTCACCCCAGTCTCGCGCCGCTCTTAACTTTCATAATCGCGCGCGAAATTCGATCGAGGAGGACCAAATTACGAGCTGCGGGGTCGCCAGCACGGGTTGGTGGGTGGGGTGGGGTATTAACGGTGTCCTTTTCGTTCCAACGCGCTGCGCCGGGGCCGCGGGCAACCCTCTGCTGGACGGGGCGGGCCGGGCCGGGGCCGTGCGGAGAGCTAAGCGGTCAGCTGATCAGATCTGACAGGCGCCCCGCCCTGCCCCGCCCCGCGCCCCCCACGCCCCCCGCCCCACCCCGCCCTATGCCCTGTGATTAGTTGCAGGCCTGCCTTCCAGCGTGGTATATGCCGCCCGCCGCTCTGTTTTTACGCGCCCTACTCATGGACCAGTGCAGGGCCGAGGGCGATCCTTGACATTTGGCTCTGTGTGTGTGTGTGTGTGCGCGCGCCGCTTTTGTATCGGTGGGCCGGGCCGGCCCGTCTGCCGCACTCTGTTACGCTACACTCGTAATAAGAACGCTTCTGAGAACACGCGCCTGTGGCGTGGCGTGGCGGGCAGACCGCGGGCGGCGTGGTGCGGCGGCGGTTGTGCTACACATCTCCCCGCAGTCAGTCATCAACTCCCTCCTCCTCCTCCCTGCTCCTCCTCCTCCTCCTCCTCCTCCTCCTCCTCCTCCTCCTCCCCTCCTCCTCCTCCCTCCTCCTCCTCCCGCGGCCGCCGTCGGCCCGCCGACCCGACCGATCCAGAGGAGCAGGAGATACCCCCGTTCTTGTCGCACTTCTAAGGCACCGCCTCGCCCTCTGCATGGCCGTGCCAGGCGGGGCCGCGAGCGAGCGATCCTCCTGAACCAGTCGGCAGGCAGGCAGGCAGGCAGGCAGGCATGCCGTCGCGGGGCCGCGCCGTTTACTGCTTTAGCAAAAAGTTTGCAACGATGGCAAAAAAGTTATCAGTGGTAGCAAAATTACTTTGCTAAACCCAGCTTACCCTCTATTTTGCCTGCCCCCCCCCCCCCTAAAAAAGGACCTTTTCAGGCACCCATACAGAGGGGTCGGTCTCGTGAAGTTTTCGCGCCGGCTCGCATGTTTCCACGTGCAGGTGAGCCGTGCTCTGTGGGACACGGACAGCTCGGCCCAGCGCCGCGGCGTAGCGCGGCGTAGCGCGGCGTAGCGCGGCGTATGACGCGCCGTAGGCAGCGGCGCGGCGCCCTGCCTCGCGCGGCCCGCGGTTGCGCAGGGCGCCCAGGCCCAGGCGCCCGGCCCAGTCGTGGTCGCTATCGGGGCCGAACGGACAATTATATACGGCGGGGCGGGGCGGGGTGGGGCGGGGCGGGGCGCCCTCTGCTCGACAGCCTCCGGCTTTTATTGTAATCCATAAACGGGAGTTCCCCTGCGGCGCGGCTCAGCGCGGCCTGCGCCGTGCCGCCGAGCGCAGCCGCGACCGAGCCGCTCCTGCTGTAGGCTAAGGTCCCGCCCGCCCCGCGCCGCCCCGCGCCGCCCCGCACCGCCACGCCGTGTCTCGAGGGGTAGGGGGTGGAGTCTAGTCTAGTCTGCTAGTTAATGGGGTGCAGCGTTGCCAGAAAAGTAGGCAATAAATAGCCAGCTCATGGGCATATAGAGCTGGCTGGTAACACTGAACCGTGGTACAACCCCCTTTCTTCAAGCGTACGAAATTCACGCTCAAACGAATAGGCTCATCCGCCGCTCGGATTCCGCCTATCTAGATGCATGGGGGAATTTATTCCTATATGCTTCATTTCAAGCGTTAAGTCTTCAAGCGTGGTTGTACACTTGGCTCAAGCATACAGCTACGCCTTAGTTTTACCAGTGTGCTTAGGCAACATGCACACACCTGTGCAGAGCAGTTGTTGCCTAGTATGTAGGCACGAGCAGCACCGCGTTTGGGCTATTAATTTCCTACTTTTCTGGCGACACTGGTGGGATATAAGGAGGCGCGTCTTTTGGGTGAAACACACCAACTCCAAGGAAATAGTTTAGTGCTAAGAGGTCCTCTGTAATGTCCGGTAGAGCTCACTACAGTCAGTCTGTGTCTACCTCTGCGTCCTGGACGGTGAGCTGCGGGAGCGGGGGCGTGTCCTCTTGATGCTAATGCGGGACTCGGCGGGCGCTCCGCACAGGCCCAGGGTTCTCACAGCACATTGGCCATTGTCCTGACCGGGGCGGGGCGGGGCGGCCCGGGCCCAGCGGACACTCAAACATAATTGCATTCCGCGCGCGGACCGATGGATGCAGGGGCGTGGCGGGACGGGGCGGGGCGGGCCGGAACTGGGCGGGGTGCGGGTGGTCGCGGCCACCGGGCCCTGTCTGCTAGTTCAGCTCTAGCCTTCCGCATTGTATCAAACCGAGAAATTAGACGAGGAAAGCGATACCGCGGGTCAGTGAGGCTGGAGACAGGAATTGGACCGCCCCACCGGCCCCGCCGCCGTGCCGTGCGACACACGAGCGAACAGTATTCGTCGGTGTTGCCAGAAGTAAGCACAGCCGTGTGGCGCCTGCATAGTAGGCAACAGTTTTACAGCTGTGCAGAGGGATAGCCTAGTAGGCAGGCGTTGATACCCACCCCTCCATACGGCTGTGTGTTGGGCGATTTTTGCCTACTTTTAACTTTTCTGGCATACCCATACCCACTCGCCCACTAGCAGTTGCTTCAGCTACATACCCATTTCCTGCTGCCGCTGCTCCACCTTCTTCCGCCGGGGAGGCACCGCCAGTTTTCCCCGAATTCCCGCGCCGGTTGCCGTGGCCGGGCCGGGCCGGGCCGGGCCTTCACTTCGCGCATCGCAGGGGTTTTTAATTGCACGTCCGCCCGGCCCGCCCCGCAGGGAAGGAAAGCAGACGACACCGTATTGCGCCATTCATTCCGCGAGGCAGCAGAGCAGGCCATGCCCGTGTGTGGCTGAGCGGCTGCCCCGCCCCGCCCCGCCCCGCCCCGCCCCGCCCCGCCCACCCGCCGCCGAGAAAATGGACTTATTCCGGGAGTTTCCCTCGAGGTTTCCCTACATAATCGCGTGTTGAGACGGGGGGGGGGGGGGGGAGGGCTCATCCTTACGTGTGCCGCCACCGCCGCTATGCCGCCGAGCCAGTTGCCCGCGCGAGCCTAGATGAACGCATTTTTGGGCGTTGTTTCCGGACGGCTATAAAAACATGGGTCCGGCCCGGAGCAGGGCGCCGCACCGCTCTCCTGCGATATTCCATTCCATAAGGGCTCGTTATCCCGCGAACGGACCGAAATGATCACGCTCTGAATATTTCAACTCGAACTAGTTAGGCGCACGCGGGGCCGAGCAAAGAGTGCGCCTCCCTAGGCCTGCGCTGCGGTGGTCTCTGGAATTCAAGTTTTCATGTTGGCAAGCTAGCTGGGTCGGTTTCCCATTCAATACCATCACGCTGGTCTCAGCCTGGAGTTCCACCTCCTCCCTATACGGCGAGCTTGTCGGATATTGATTTTGAAATAGATTTAGAATTAGCTAAGCAAAAGTTCCCCTTTCACTTTGAAACGGCTGATAAGAGTAAGAGTACGGCGCGCGGACCTGTCCCTGTCACCTGCAGCAGCAGTGCGAAGAGGAAGCGCACTGGTGAAGCACCGCGACGCTGAGCGTCGGCGTCGGCGTCGGCTGCTCGGCGCTGGCGCCCGTCCGTCTGACGTCTGCCCGCCCGCCGTCCGTCCGGCTGCCTGATGGTCTGTTTATGGTCCGGCCCGGTCCGGCCGGCGGGTAGCATCGCGATGTGCCAGTCACCTCGGCGCGGGGCGGGGCGGGGCGGGGCGGGGCGGGGCGGGGCGGGGCGGGCGGGGCGGGCGGGCGGTCAGGACAGAATAGGCAACGAGGCGACAACAGAACCGACACCAGTGTTGCATCTCGCTGTCGAGAAGTGCATCGGCGGTGCAATGCAGTGCAGAGGAGGGCAGGGCAGGTGCATGAATGACATAACACTGGGCAGCGCGGCCGTCGGGCGGCAGGGTCGGGGCGGGACGAGGCGGTGCGGGGCGGGCAGAGCTCGCTCGCAGCGTCGCGTGCCCCGCGCTGTCGTGGGAAGAAGGGCGGGGTGGGGTGGGGCGGGGTGCATATCACGACCGATTCGTCGTGTTGCTGCCCTGTCGCGCCGAGGCCTGGGCTGGCCCGGCCTGTTGGTTGGGGCGGAACTGAACCCACCCGGGACAAGCAGGACTGGACCGCGGCGCGCCGCGTCCTGGTCTTGCCGCTGCGGCACAGTTCACAGAGCTAAACTTTAGCCGGCTCTAGATTCAGTTCCCTGGACTAATCGGTTTTCTGGGTGCGTTTGTTCCTGTTTGCAGATGCAGTGCAACTGCCCGGTGACGCGGCCGGGGCCCACGCTGGCCAACGCGTGCGGCGGCTCCGCCTTCATGCTCTTCATGGGCCTGCTCGAGGTGTTCATCCGGTCGCAGTGCGACCTGGAGGACCCGTGCGGCCGGCCGCAGTCGCGCGAGCGCGACCTCAACACCGAGTACGACTTCATCGTGGTGGGCCTGGGCTCGGCGGGCTCGGTCGTCGCGTCCAGGCTGTCCGAGAACCCGCACTGGCGCGTGCTGGGCATCGAGGCGGGCGGCAACGAGCCCACGGGCACGCAGGTGAGTCCCGCCCCTGGAGGAGAAGAAGACATCGCAGTGCTTTATTGGAGCGCGGTGCAATGGCGCCTGCCTACTAGGCAACACCGATACATTCGTGCCTCGGTGTTGCCTAGTCAGCGAGCGCAAACGCTCTAGGAAGCCAAGTGCGTGGGTATTTTCTTACCGACAAGTGTGTGAATAAATTGTCGCACACCTACAAAAGTGAGCGCACTTGCACTTCTAGTGCACAGAAGGACCCAGACACTGCCATGTGATTTTTTCTTTCTTTCTGTCTGTGGCAATGTGTTACGCGGAGGTCGTACTTCCCTTCGCGATCATGAGATGCACCTGATGTGATCTAGCCGTGTTCTTTTTTTTATTCCCCGGCAGGTCCCGTCCATGTTCCTCAACTTCCTGGGCTCGGACATCGACTGGAAGTACAAGACGGAGCCCGAGGACATGGCGTGTCTGGGCGAGGACGAGCGGCGCTGCACCTGGCCGCGAGGGAAGGTAAACAAACCGTGGCAGGACACACGAGTCAGCCGAGCCGACACGAAAAAAAAGTAAACGGAACGATTACGTGGCGGAGGAGCCTTACCCCGCCCCGCCCCGCCCCGCCCCGCCCCGCCCGCCCCGCCCCCGCCCCGCCCCCGCCCCCGCCCCGCTCCACTGCGCCGGCGGTTCGCACGTTTTGACCGTAGGTCTGTGCCGCGACCAGACTGAGGCGTGGCGCCGGGGCGGGGCGGGGCGGGGGGCGGCGGGGCGTGGCCGCGGAGCTTTCTCACATGCCGCCCCGCCCCGCCCCGCCCCGGCACACGCCCCGCCGTGGGAAAAGGGGATAGACACATCATGTGGGGAACTCAGGCCCAGGCAGGCATTCCCTGCACAGAGGTGTAGTACGGTTCTTCGGAGAAATAGCGCACGCCACCGGGATGGGCCTGGCCTAGCCGCCTCGCCTAGCCTCGCGAGAGGTCCCGCCCGCCCCGCTGGGGACTTAATCATTGGACGGTGTCCCCTGTGGCGCAGCGCGACCTACCCGCGCAGCTGAGCAGGCGGAGAAGTGAAGGTAGAGAAGGGAAGGGGACACAGCAAAGGGTCATTTCGCGTGGAAACACGGCGGACGGCCTTATTTCAAGTTGAGCTCGGCGCGCGCCGCGGCGCCTGCCTGCCTGAGAACGCCCGGCCTCACCTCACCTCACCCCACCGCACCTCACCTCACCTCGGCCGCGTCCGAGCATTGTGGGGGCTTTGTGAAAGCCGGCCGTTGATGACACCCTGGACTGTCCTCCTGCAGCAAGTGCCGGACGGCGCGAGCGTCCTCAACGACGGCATAATGTACTGCGAGCTGGACAGTGCTGAGGACGCGCTGACTGATCTGACCTGTCCCGCAGGAGCGTCCTCAACGACGGCATGATGTACTGCGAGCTGGACAGGTGCTGAGGACGCGCTGACTGATCTGACCTGTCCCTGTCCCGCAGGTCCTGGGCGGCACGAGCGTCCTCAACGGCATGATGTACATGCGGGGCAGCCGGCGCGACTACGACAACTGGGCGGCCATGGGCAACACGGGCTGGGGCTACCAGGACGTCCTGCCCTACTTCCTCAAGTCGGAGGACAACCTGCAGGCCGACACGATGGACTCGGGGCTGCACGGCGTGGGCGGCCCGCTCACCGTCACGCAGTTCCCGTACCACCCGCCGCTGTCGCACGCCATCCTGGCCGCCGCCATGGAGCTCGGCCAGCCGATCCGGGACGTGAACGGCTTCCAGCACACGGGCTTCGCCATCGCGCAGACCACCTCGCGCAACGGCTCGCGCCTGTCCACCAGCAAGGCGTTCCTGCGCCCCGTCAAGGACAGGTCCAACCTGCACATCCTGCTCAACACGACCGTCACCAAGGTCCTCATCAACACGACCACCAAGGAGGCGTACGGGGTGAGTACAGCAGCAGGGTGAGGGCGGGGCGGGGCGGGGCGGGGCGGGGCGGGGCGGGGCGCGGCGGGCAGAGAGGCCGTTGCATTGCCCAATGCGAGGAGGCGCCCTGGCCTGCCCTGCCCTGCCCGGCCCCGTGCCGCCCTGGACTCGACCACAAGCCGCTCTCCTGTCCTGACTCACCGCTGCCCCAGTGCCCCTTGGCCCCCGGGCCGGGCCGGGCCCTGGGGCAGTGAGGGTCACTCAACCCGCCGCTCTTGGGTAACCGGAGGAGGCTCTCCGCGCCGCAATGACTCTCCTCTCCTCGATGAGCCCCTCTGGTCTGCAGCAAGGCGATTCCGAAAAGCGTTTCGGTATCTCCATCCTTGTCGCACTCGAGGGGCTGTGCCACCGGGAGCGAGAGAGAGGACACTACTACTAAACGCTTTTCGGAACGGGTCGTGACTGCGCCTAACACCCCGGGTCTCCCCTCCCTCTGCCCGTCCAGGTTGAGGTGATCCGCAGCGACGGCACGCGCCAGAACTTCTACGCCAAGCTGGAGGTGATCGTGTCCGGCGGCGCCGTCAACTCGCCGCAGCTGCTGCTGCTGTCGGGCGTGGGGCCGCGCGAGGAGCTGCAGCAGGTCAACGTGCCCGTCACCCACAACCTGCCCGGCGTGGGCCGCAACCTGCACAACCACGTCGCCTTCTTCCTCAGCTTCACCATCAACGACACCAACACGACGCCGCTCAACTGGGCCACGGCCATGGAGTACCTGCTGTTCCGCGACGGCCTCATGTCCGGGACGGGCCTGTCCGAGGTCACGGGCTTCATCAACTCGCGCTTCAGCAACCCGGCCGACGACCACCCGGACATCCAGTTCTTCTTCGGCGGCTTCCTGGCGGCGTGCGCGCGCACGGGCCAGGTGGGCGAGCGCGCCGACGGCAACCCCAACTCCATGGCGATGCGCAGCGTCAACATCTTCCCCGCCGTGCTGCACCCCAAGAGCCGCGGCTTCCTGCGCCTCGCCTCCAACGACCCGCTCGCGCCGCCGCGCATCTTCGCGCGCTACCTGTCGCACCCCGACGACGTGACCATGCTCATCGACGGCATCAAGTTCGCCATCAGGCTGACGGAGACCGCCGCCCTGCAGAGGTGAGTGAGTGAGGGCGAGTGTGGTTGCGTTGGACCGAGGGGGAAAAGACTAAGGTAATCCGGCTGACAGCCTTCTCGGTAATCCGGGTGGAGTAATCCGAGGAAATTTGAGGTGATTCGGGGTAATCCAGGGTTAATCCGGAGTAATCCAGGGGAAATCAGGGCTAATCCGAGGCAATCCTAGAGAAAAACAACCTAATCCGGGGGGTAGTCTAGGGGGTAATCCGGGGGTAATCCGGGTGATCAGTAATCCGGATGACACAGAATTTGGTGATCGTTTTCCCCTCGCGTTCGACCGAGGGGAAAACAATTCTGAACCTTGGACGAAATTCCCTGATGTCCAGACCCGTTTCAGATTCCCTGACTTTTCCCTGACTTCCCTGACCTGCAACACCCCTGTTCCTGCTCCTGCCGCAGGTACGGCTTCCGGATGGACCGCACGCCGGTGCCCGGCTGCGAGAACCTGGCGTTCGGCTGCGACGCGTACTGGGAGTGCGCGGTGCGCCGGCAGACGGGCCCGGAGAACCACCAGGCGGGCTCGTGCAGGATGGGGCCGCCGGACGACCCCGGCGCGGTGGTCGACCCGCAGCTGCGCGTCCACGGCCTCGACAGGCTCCGGGTCATCGACGCCTCCATCATGCCCGTCGTCACCTCGGGCAACACCAACGCGCCCGCCATCATGATCGCCGAGAAGGGCAGCGACATGATCAAGAACCGCTGGCTGCAGCGGCACCCCAACACGGTCTTCTACAAGAAGTGAGCGGCGCGCGGGCGGCGCGGGGGAGGACATTGATCAGGCCCACCCACCCACAGGCACTAGTAGGCCTCGAGCAGCGCCAGTGCCAGCGCCAGCGCTCTGCCCGGCCGAACGGCTCCCACCGTGCATGCGTCTCACTTGCACGATTATAGTCGATCCAGCTAAAGTCAGTGACGCTTCCGTGCGAGAGCACTTTTGCTCGTTCGACTATAACGCTTTTCCAGCGAGGTGGAAGTGAAATGCACTGCACACGCAATGTGATAGTGCGAGGAAATATTAAAAATATAAAATGCAAGTTTTTTTTACATTTTTGAACCAACAGTGGCACAAGAATTACAAATTAAGTACTGTATGTTGTCCCTGGTACTCTAGTATTATGTGCAGTTGACATTATGATCTCGCTCAACTAGGGTGGATTTGTTTGACCCACCTCACTGTATATTAATATGCAGTTTATTAACTAAGTTTAGGTTCATCAGTAATATTTTATTGTTTTTTGGGGTCATAAGAGGTAAATTTAAATAATGAGACGACATGCAAGTCACTTGTGAACTGCCTGATGCTCTCTTTTGTGTAGAAAGGTTTTGGAGGTGCACTTGTTATGACTGAAAGCAGATAAGAAATGGGTTTGCTATATTTCCAACCCGTGTCGTTAATCAAAATTTTAAAGAAATTCTACAGACCATGATGTTGAGTCTTTAAGTTCAAATTTACATTTTAAATCACTAACCTAGTAATTATTGGTTGAATAACTGTGCGTATGGAAGATTTGAATGGATGAAGATGAGTGTATCAGCAGAATGGATGTTCCATGTAAATTATTATAAACTATCTAATTATTACAATAGATTTACAGCAGAGAAAAAATAAAGGGAGGTTTGGAAATTGCTATAATTAGAAATATATTCTTTGATTGAAGATTCTTATGCTTGAAATCTTAGAGCTATTCTATTGTTTAATAGTTGGCATGAAACAATCTATGATTACTGTGGTTATTCCACAATGTGTGCAGTAAAACAATGAGGCAAAATATTAAAAAATTACAGTTGTATGTGAGTTTAGATCTGATTATTGATGAATAAACTCAGCTATACCTCAAATACTGAAGCAAACAATGAGAAGAGAGTTCCATATGGAGAAGTAGCTCAGGAAGGTCTTCACAGGAGGAGCAGAAATTACAACAAAGCAATTAGATTCCCAACAATACGTATTTGAAAAACTGTCCTACAATATTGTACTTCACAACACTATACTACTTTCAAAATTTGTATACAGTTCAGTTCTGATATTAAAATGTTAAAAAAAAAAGAGTCCAAAGTAAAGCTACAAACAAAAACAATTCTATGCTAAACATATAAATATCATACTGCCCTTATAAAATGTTAATTAATAAAAACAGAGAAAAATTGCAATAAAACCAACATTTTGGTTTCTTTTAAACATAATAAAACAACATGAATGGTCAAGAAGGAAACTGAACACAGAAACATAAAAAAACAACATGAAACAAGATAAGTAACAGGAAGACATTAATTGATCATTATAATTATATGTTATTGACTAAAAATAAAAATAAATCTCTTGGAATTCATAACATAAGATAACATATTCCTATAGTTCCTAAGTTAAAACTAATTGTTGATAAAAATGAAATGGTTTTATGCAACATACTTGGTATGTTTTCACCTGAGCTATGATGCAGGTAAGGAAATTGAATACAAATATGTAACAGATCAGATTACAGAAAGGTTACAGTTCAAACTAATGAAAAAATCAACAACCTACACATTGTATACTGCAGTCTTCAACAGAGGTAGGTTTTGGAATTAATTCAGGACTATCAATTGATACATTTAAAAACAAAAATTTGGTCTAACCATGCAAAATTAGTAACAGAACAGCTGTAAAAAAGTACAAATTAAACAATGGAAGAATGCAATTTTGACTTCAAATGTAACAGTTGGCCCTTAATTGCAACATAGACTAGACAGAAATGTTAAGATTATTGCACAAATTTGAATCACTGCCATCATGTTTGGTTGTTGTAGGCCCCTTTTCACAAACAAGTTTGATCTGTATGATTGCAAAATTATTGATAGTGATAGTTGTGCCTGTGCCTACAAAATATTACTGAGGGAAAACATGAAACTGATTGAAGTAAAACAGTCTTAAATCTTGTAACCTGAAGAAGAATATCAACAATAATTTCTTGACTGACTTCACAACAGTTATAGTACACAAACATATCACTTATTGTCAATCATTGTTAGTTATTAATATATCACAAATGCTGTGTACAAACTACACAAGACATGATTACATGCCTTCCTACTTCTTACACGATATGAATGATGTATAATAAATAATCAAAGCCCTGGCACTTTGCTGACAAAATGCTTACAAATGATAAGATAGACAAACAAGATCCATGAGGGACATTCCTCTCTGTGCTCCATAAATACTACTCAATATCTATTAGAGTGGAGTACTTGTGGTTTACATCAAAAGTTAACATTTTTGGAAATAGAAGACCAGAATTAGATGACAAATTCAATACAAGACACATTACCATCACAGTACATTATGCTGCCGACTCAGGAAAAAAAAATTCTAATGAGAGAATGATAAAATCATGATTAATACATTGAAGAAAGTTTTTGAGATCTAGAAAGCTTAGTCTGATACGATCCTTACTTGAAGTGTGAAAACCTTATCCTGTTGGTTCATAAAAGGAACATTACGTGGTAAACTGTCTTATTGATATTATGCACTCGATCACTCAATATCACACTGTTGGTGTTCGCCCTGCATTTAACACAGCCATTAGACGCCTGAGTCTTGGCGCACGCTTTCTTCTAGGTCTTGTTCTTGAACGGTAGCATTTACATGCTAGTATGACTGCAGCTGCAGCAAGGGATATCACAAGAATAGCAGGGGCCAAGTCCACAAGGGCTATACCTTCTTCTTCAACCATCTCTATATCAATTCCCATGCCTCTGTCAAATGAGTCAATTTCCATTTGTGCAGCTCCAGGGACTGCACGTAGTAATGGTAAATCTCCTTCTATTACAACTGATAAGAGTTTTTGAGCTTTGTAAAGGTTACTGCAATAGAAATACACCAATAAATTTTATAACTTTCCACAATAATAAAGGCAGCCTAATAAGGTGTTCAGAGACAACAACCAATTGACTAAAACTGAAAATATAACAAAATATGAAATTAACTTACGTGGGAGCTGAAGTGTTGAGAGGTTGAGGCTTAGCCCACACCAGATGAGGGCATGTTGGTAGTTCTCTTGTTCTTAAAGTTCCCATGTGATTTTCGATAACCTTAGAATATCTGTAACAGAAGAGCAACACAGGTTATAATTAAAATATCATAATCAAAGGAACTAAAGAAAACACAAATAAATAATTTCTACAAACCGATATAGATGATTCCCTTCCATCCTCTGAGGTAAAGGTTCATCAGTTGATGGGAAAGTTACTTTGGCACTGTTATCCTTGAAGATAGATGGCATGTGACCAGTTGATGTAAATTCCAGCAAGGCATCTAACATCCAAAAGCAATCTGGAAGAAAAAAAAGTTTTTCTTTGCAGAACTTACATTTAACTTTCTAGTACAGGCAATGAATATAATTGGTCACTAAACTAACCTTTCTGTAAATGACTGTTGTCCAGACAATTAGAGTCACCATAGACAACAACCCGGCCACTTGGTGATGAAAACACCTTTTCTGTTGTAGCATCGTCGACTTCAACTTCATTGGGTCTGCTTTGCAACAGACCTAAAATGGGTACTGTGCTTGATACAGTGTCAGCATCAGAATCTAGAATTTCTACTCCTTGGTCTCTCAATGACCTTGAAACAACAACTCCAGACTCTGGAAATTTTAGAAGGCTGGCCCCTGATGCATAGTACATTTCATGCTCTCCAAGGTTAAATGAGCCTACAGTTTGAACAAGAAACCCAAATTTTTAAAACTGTTACTAGCAAGGGGAAATAAAATTCAATAAAATATTAGACACACACCTTCATGTACATTATCACTGAGTGCAATTCCCCATGGAGATAGCAGATCATTAAGGGCGGGAACATTTGCCCCCCCTGTATCTGGCATCCACCACTGTCGAGTATTCTCATCATAAAATTTAACTTTTCGCATGACAGAGACGTTGTACCAATCAGCAAATACGACTAAAGACAAGCCTGCATCAACGTCCCTTTTAAGTTTTGCCACTTCTTCAGGAAAATATTCCTCCTCAGGATCCACTATGAGCAGCGTCCCATATTGTGAAGCGTCAAGGCAACTAAGTGGAGAACCAAGTACTTCGATGTAATAACCACCATTACGGAGATGTTGATACATATCCTAATGAAATAAGACAATTGCTATTCATTTTCAGTTTTTAAGATAAGATAATAATAAATAATGCTCTTTAATATTTACCTTGAAATTTGTATGAATATGATCTCCATTCCAATCCAAAGGATCACTTTTCATACGCAAGTTGTCCCTTGGGAAGTAGCCAGGGGGATACCTTAAATTATGGTATTGATCCCACAAAATTCGCTTACTACAAAAATAAGAGAAAGAAAATAAAAGAAATTCATAAGTAAACTAGTAAAATATATTGTCTGAGCCACATGTTTGTCTACTCACTGTCGAGGAGGAGTTGGTATTATTTTAGCTTTGATGGCCAGCCGAACCGTGGACCGTCTTGGTTCAGTTTCTCCATCTTCTGGTGGTGATTCAATTGTCAACTCTACATGGCCTTGAGCCATACCTTCCCAGTTTGAAGCAGTACGCGTAACAGCAATGCTAACCTGAAATTTAAGGACAATTCTCTTTCACAATAATTTTTAATTCATTGTTATAGATGACCTTGCTATACATATACTCAGTCTGACTATGTGTATTAGTTTTCAAAATGTTTTCATAAACATTCTACTTACAGCTAGCCAACCAGACCAGGGCCACAGAACTTCTGAATGAGTAAACGCTACATCTATGTGATGCCCAAACTGAGGAGTGTAGGGATGCCAAACAGGTTTGTTCAAAACTTTCCCCGACACACCAAGTCCATTCAGAATTGTAACATTCACAATTGTAGGAAGAGCACCATAGTAGAGAGGTTGGCTGCAATATGGCCACATATATTGGCATTCACTAAGGTCAATGTAGCTGAAACACAAGGAATCTTTAAGTACAAAAATCTGCTTTGCAAAAAAAAAATTAGTGCTATAAGATTATGAAATTACCTTGGACTGAGACTTGCTTGAGGTTGATATGAGTTCAGCACTTGATAAGCACGCAAGAGGTCAAGTTTGCCATGACCTTGTTCAAACATATTGACCCCAGGCAATCTCCGCGCAGAGGCAAGAAGGGCTTGTTTCATACTTGCAGGATTTAAAATGTTTCCACGGTGGAGCACACCACTACAAAAGAAAACACAGGTAACATATACAATAAAGGAGAGGAAACTAAATTCATAAAACATACAGAAGAGTTGCCTATGCCTCTGTACCTTGCCAGAAGTGCAACTGCTCCAGCAACAACAGGTGAAGCTACACTAGTGCCAGAGAGTGTGCGACAACCTCCCATGATAGCTGATCCACGAACTGCAGCACCATAGGTGACAATATCTGGCTTGACCCTCCCATAGCCTTGAGGTAGCTCCCAAGTAGTCATTCCTCGAGAGGAAAACTTTGCTATCTGATCTTCAAAGTTGATACCACCAACACCAATGACATCCATTTGATCTGCTGGGTTATTGAGGGTGCCATACAAAGGTCCATCATTGCCAATTGCCGACACCATGATTACCTTATTAGCAGTAAGTTCCCAAACTTTATCCACAAAGGGGTGATCCATAAAATCAGGTCCACCTATACTCAAATTTAAAACTCCAATACGCTTCAAAATAGCATAGTTAAATGCATCAAGAAACCATGATGTGTATGAAACCTGCAAAATGAATAATTTAATAAATTTCTCTAGCCACTAGAAAGCTTGAGGAGCTTGCTAAGAAAGCAGAAGTGTTTAAGAAAATAAATTACCTGATTATTAGTGAAGACACGAAATACATGAAGTTCAGCATCAGGTGCAAGACCTAAGCATTCTCTGTGCGATGCTATCACTCCTGCCACAAACGTGCCGTGGCCTAATCCATCATCTAAAGTCTTTTCACTGGTCCAATTGGTTCTCTCCTTAATGCGTTTAAAATGGGGATGAGTCTTTGCTAAACCAGTATCAAAAACAGCAACTTTAACACCTGCTCCTGTGATTCCCATGTGCCATAGAGCATCAGCTTGAAGGATAGCAGTAACTTGGCGAGGAATAGCACGGAGAAGACGTCTACTTGTATGCCTCCCTGTTGATTGCCAAAAATGTTTGTTAACAGCTAGGCTAAGCCGTTTCAAAGGTCGTGATGACTGCCACCTTTCAAAGCTCTCTGTGCTTGTTGAGTTGTCAGCTTCACCATCAAAATCTGTTGAGTTTTCATATTGTAAAGATCTCTGTACCATTCTTTGAGGTGTCACTCTCCGAATAGCAGGGTGAAGACGTAAAGCCTCTAACCCTTCTTGGCTGTTCTCCGCTTCCTCTAAAGTCACAACGTCAAAGTCACTGGGATAGTCACTTGCTGGATTATTTCTTGCAAGAATTTTCCAGTTGCTTATGTCAGAGCCATTTAAGGCCGCTGCAATAAATCTTTCTCTTGCTTGAGTCTTATAGTATGCATTGAATGCTACTATGTATTCATTCCTAACAACTTGAGTGGTAAACTTCACTTTCACATATTGCGACGGGAGAGATTCACTTGAGCAGGATTCTGCTACCTTAAAACGCGTCAGGAGCAAAAGTAGGAAAGGGAGACCAATACAACGAAAATATCGTTGTCTTAACCTGACTTTAAGCTTCATAGCTACGAGCAGACAATTTACGACGAATTTAAAAGGACATTCCAATAGGACATTCTTGAGTGAAGAACACGATTTAGAAAGAAATCACTCGAATATCACAACAAGCACTTCATCTATTGTTCAACAACGTGCAAACATTGAATGAAAATTCTTCGTATTTACTTTCCATTCCATTTCGTTGTCGTTGAGACTTATTGTTGTTTGTTTTATTTGTTGATGTCGACCTACTACACAGGGGAGATATCAAGTTGGCAGTGCAATGTACATTTTAAATTTTCGCGCCTTTAACTTTAGCTAAGTTTCCTCCCATTTGTCTGTCGTAGGTGTCAGCTGCAGCCAAATAATTTTTTTTTCGATTGATTCGAAACTTTCATAGTTAGTTTTCTTGCATTTACTCCAATAAAATGTATATTTATTTGGATTTTAGTATCTGGAGTATGACAACGTTTAAAACTCTGGTAATAATCAACGATTAGGGAAAGAAAGTTGGTAAGATTCTTCAGTCGATTTTCATAATCGATGTACTCAACACCCAACACCCTTCTGCTTGTTTATTTTTTGTGTTGTTTTCGGGCTCTGCATTTATTGGCTCACTTACACGATAATTCCAGTCTCCTTTGCGAAACATCCCTTTCTGGCATTGTTTTTACATACATACTTTTTTGTGGGATCCACTTTTTGTTAGGTCATTGTATTTTGCGGAATGTGTTGATATCTTCTATTGGGAGTGGCCATCAACAGTTTGGGGCGCCACTAACCGCAATACTATATCAAAGCCATTGAATACGCAACTATCTTTCTCTATGATCCATTCATTGGAGCCTTTTGAGTATTTATGATGGAAAGTAACAATGGCAGATCTAATGGACACCCACAAGAAGACAAGGCATCACCACCAACAGATGACTCGGCCTCTGACCCTTCCTGCTCCTGCACTTTCAGTTCAGGAATGAAGAAACGCATGATCTGCACAAGGCAAATGCCCAGCAGACCTGCTCGTAGTATTAACAATGTACCGCATATGAGTTTTGATGAAAACTTCCGATTTAATGTAAGCATTGTGCTCTTAGCATTTTAATTGTTTCAGTTTCCCATTTGCCTGCAATCATCTTGTCTAATTATTTGCAGCATTTCTCCTGTTCGCTGTGCAATGGATACTTTGGTCCATGTTATGGAGAGCCTGTTTGCGCAACATGTCATGCTTTCGTGTATCCAGTTGACCCTGGTCCTATGTTTTTCTTCAGTGAGGTAAATGAAAAAAAATCATTTGAAGATATCAAACTATAATGAAATTTTTTCATTATATATTTATTGAAAATTAATTCCATTTTAAATCCTTTATTGTACTTTCCAGAAGGGAGATGATGGGGACTCAGGCAATGATGAACCCTCGGACATGGGACCAGAGCGCAATGCAAATCAAAATAACCAAGGGCCGCCACCTCCAGATCCAGATGAAGAGCCACGAGAACTTGTCCCCATTCCTCCACCAAATGTTCCTATTTCACTTCCGAAACAATTAGAATTGCTCTGTAATCATCGTGAGGAGGGTGATAATATTACTGCAGGACTTGTGGATAATCTCCCTCCTGAGGGTAAGGTTATTAAATAAGAGATACAATTGTAATTTGTATATGAATGAGAACTTACATGAATCAAAATTTTCCAGTTTTACTTACTTTGTTTTCCTACCTGGATGATCTGTCTTTATGGACCTGTGCATATGTCTGTAAACGGTGGAGGCATTTGCTAATGTCCAATATTTCTGATGCTGACTGGGAAAAGTATACCATGCTGAGGTGGCCACTATTCAGACAAATTTACTTTGTGGACGACTGGTTCCGTACTTATGGTGTTATGTAAGCATAAAACATTATTTTTCTGTTTATGTAATTTTTCATTCAAAAGCAGTATTATAAGGGACCATCTTTGTGCATGTTTAGGTTGACAAGTGCTCCATGTCGGACCTGTGTCCAGCAAATGTCTGCTCAGTCAGTTCCTCCTGGTGAAGAAAATTCATGGCGCAGAAATCGTTTGAAGATGGAGCTGAAGAGTATGCATCTTTTTATTATATTTTAAATGTGAGTGTAAAAATTTTAACTTATTTTGGCTATTAATACTTATTTATACTTTTTTAGCACTTCGTACTGATCCTCCTGAAGGAATTGAAGCCATGCCATTAGATGTTAAATGTTGCCATTGGCAAGCTACAATAAGAGGACCAGCAGACAGTCCATATGCGGGAGGCTTATTTTATCTCTATTTGCAAGTCCCATACAGGTAAATCAATCAGTAAAGTTACTACCCTAGTATTACATTATTATTCCTGGACTCTCTTGGTTTAATATCAAAACCTTTTTTTAATAATTTTTTTTTCTCAACAGTTACCCAATGAGTCCTCCAACTGTCAGATTTGTGACCCGCATCTTCCATCCAAATGTTTCTCGCCATGGAGATGTTGGAATTGACTCTATACAGCATAACTGGAGCTTAGCTTTAACTCTATCCAAAGTTTTAATATCAATTCAAAGTCTTTTGACAGATCCCTATTGCCAGGTACTTATTATTATATTTTTTTGTAGTTAATTTCACGCTTTCAATGTCACTACACCCGATTTTTAATCTTGAATTTTGTACTCTTTAGGTGTGCATGGAGCCGGAAATAGGTTCACTATACAAGCAGGACAGAAAAATGTTTGAGAATATTGCTCGTGCCTGGACATGGAGATATGCTATGCATGATGCATTGAAGCCTCATAAAGATCCACCTTTCCATTAATTCATACTGGTATTTGCAATATGAAAAAAACAGAGAACCTAAGAGTATCTGTCAAATAACAGTCATTATAAATTTTACACTCTTTTGGACATTATCAAGAATGTTGGTAGATAGTATATTGTAGATATCTACTAATTTTGACCCATAATATTTTTCCTTGCTCTTTTATTATGTCAGTGTAATTTAAATAGAGCTAAGGATACAATCTTAATGCTTTGGACTTCTTGTAACACCCTCTCTAACAATCTCTACCGGTGAATCTGATGTAATCTCTCTGCTGTCTGTGATAAAATAATGTTAGACTATCCATTCCCACACTCCTATTCTGTTTAATTCAAGGTTTTGCTTTACACAACTTTTTAATATGTTTCTTTTCCTGTAATGTGATTATATGTTTTGGTCAGTGTATATTGTTTTGTTGAAAAGCTTATGAAACCATTTGTTTCAGAGATGTTTGAAAAAAAAAAACCAGTTGTAAGAGTTTGTAGTAGGACATGTTGTAAATTACATCATTAAAATTTCATAAAGAATTTCTTTGTCTCCATGAAGGTTTTAGAGATGCATCGGAAACCAAGAATCCTTGCTTGGGTACAATTTAACTGTTCCTTAAACAAATGTGCATGCACTTATACCAAATTGGCAAATAATATAGCAGAGAAAAATTATGCAAATTACATTTGCTTGATCTCTTAAAGGCAAGAAAGCATTGCTGTAAGAGATATAAAAAAATAAACTCAATTATAAGAATAAGAATGGATGGAAATATGGGAAAAACACAGTGAAGTATGATCCTTACACAGCTTTCAATTCAAATAAAAGAGCCTCTGTTAAAAAAAAAAAAAAAAAAAAAAAAAAAAAAAATTGTCTGAAAAGAGTGACACCCGTAATCTTGCAGAATTTCCTTAAAAAAAAATAACAAAAATAATAATAATAATAATAATAAGAGACAGTGTTAAGATAAAGAGAACTAAAATGAGGGACAAAACAATAAGTTTGACTAAATAGCGATAAAACTACGAGATTCCGTAGTTCCGTACATAGCTGTTGGCGTTGGTATGCCTGCTCTGCTACTGTCAGTTTCAAGTTGTTGTGTTTCGTTCGTTTCGTTATGGTTCCGCCCGCATCGTTTTATTTGTTTTCGTTGTTAATCTCGATTTTAAACCTTGTGATTAATATCTTTTCGAGAAGAGAAAGCTTGTTTCATAATTGAACCCTTATGACATGTCTGAAGGGGAGTTCTCTCAAGTGACGAGTAGAATTGTTATCAGTGCCATGTGAGTTGGAGGTTAGGCATCTACACTGCCAGTGCCAGCTGACTCATCATTAACTTCTCAGGTACAGTATGTAGATCTGTGAACTTCGTTATCTTTAGCACAAGTGTTGTGGGCGTGTATTTGTATCTGCCAATGACAATGGGCGGGCGGCATCTCTATTCTGGTTAAAACATTGAACACTACTTGCTATGGTCACGTCCTCCGTATCCGCCCTCCTCCCCCCCCCTCCTCCCCCCAAAAGGCCTATACTATCCCATCCCCATTCCACCCCATTCCCGGTTAGGATGACCTACTTGTCGCCGGGCCGGGCGCGGCTCCAAACGCCCTCGGCTGGCTCAGCTGGCTCAGCGCTGCTCTGCGAAAAACCGCTGATCACCGCTCACCTGGGTCATTCAGGCCCTTAATTCCCCGATCACCCTGTCCCCTGTCCCCGATCCTCCTCTCAGTCCTTATAGCCATTGGTTGCTAAATTTTTATTTCTCTAAATGTTCCTGGTATTATTCATACTTTTCCGTGCTCACTCCTGGTGGTATGTGGGGGAGGGGGGCCGGGGGGAGGGGGTGTCACTGAATTAGGCAACCGTGGCGATCGCCCCTTCCACGGGCACTTAAGCCGCCTTGGCGCCTTAAGTGTAGGCAATCCGTGTTACGAGCTACCTGACTTTAGACCAAAATGACAAGACTTGCCCCCCCCCCCCCCCCCCGGGTCAGCTGTATCCGCGTATGCTTGTAAGCCACAAGAAGAGGTATAGTCGACCTACAACTCCCAAACAGCGGCTTGGTAGGTTTCTCCAGTCAGACATTTTTCAGCCTTCGGGCCCCGCGCTGGTTGGGGGCTGGCCCTTCGCCCCGTCCCTTCCCCAACACCACAAACCCCCCTTCGCTCCTTGGTCATGGTTCTCCAGGACGCCTGCACCAAACCAACCCCCTTTTCCTTCCCTTCCCTTCGTGGTCGCCGTTCGAACGAACCCACCCCTCCACCCGGCCCGGCCCGGCCCGGCCGAGTCCGACCCGAACGAAGCAGCCGAGCCCGGCCCGGCCCGACTCCCCCGTGCCGAAGCCGGTGTCATGGCCCATCCCCCTCCCCCTTTAACTCCGAGTCCTTTCCCCTACGCCCCTCACGCCCCCCCCCCTCCCGCCGCGAACTCAGTCGTCTCTTCCCTGCTCCTGGCCGTGGCGTGGCGTGGCGCGGCGCAGCGGAGGCGGCTGGGGGCGCGGCGCGGCGCGGCGGCTCGCTGGGCTCGGCTGCTCGGCTCGGCTCGGCGCGGCGCGCTGCGCGCTCAGTTCGATTCGCGGCGCGGTTCAGTGCAGTCGCTCCGCCCGTACCGCGCGTCCCGTACCGTCCGCCGGGGCCGGGCCGACTCCGCGCGACTCGTCGAACGTGTCTGTGTGTGTGAGTGTGTGTGGGCGGACAGCTGAGGCAACTTCGGTGCGCCCAGCACCCGAGCGTGTGTGTGTGTGGAGCCAGTTGTCAGGTGATCCTGCTGTCCGTGTTTCCATCCCGGATCCAACTTGTCTTCCATACGCCTTTATCCGGCCGGATTTTCTTCCAACCTTTCCAATAAGGCCGTGTATACACCCCAGTTACGCTACGAAAAAAGCAGAAGGGCGGGCTAAAAAGTGTCTCGTCAAGAAGTGTTTCGCGTGTGTTTCGTGTCGAGTGAGTCGTGATTATGAATAAGTGAGAAGCAGTGAGATACAAAACAAGTGGTGTCGAGGCAAAGTCACTTGTCCAGTCAGTCGCGTGTGAGGCACGCGTGGCTGCGTGCTCTGTGTGTGTGTGTGAGTGTGTGATCGTGGACGAATACTCGGATACTCCAAGCTCCTCCAGGACAGCTACTGCCCAGGACACGACCCCCGCAATACTGCGCCCAGGCCCGAGTGGGAGCCGCGTCAGCCCGCTGACTTGAACGGTGAGTGTCAGAGAGAGAGAGAGAGAGAGAGAGAGAGAGAGAGAGAGAGAGAGAGAGAGAGAGAGAGAGAGAGAGAGAGAGAGAGAATGTCGTGGGCGACACGGGAATGTGTGCGGCGCACTGCAGCTGCGGCAGGTGATGCCAAAGCGGACCAATTTGACTGTCGCGCGGCGCGGCGCGGCGCGGCCGTTACCCGCCGCTGCCGCCGTGGCCCCGGCGCGGCGCGGCGCGGCGACTGCACTGTACTGTACTGGACCAGGGAATGACCAAAGTGACCGGCATCGAGGGCGGGTTCCTTGTAACGGTTTCTGGGCGGAGTCGGCGCGTACCGAGGGGTGGGTTATGCTCCCCCCCCCCCTTTCTGTGTTGCCAGAATAGTAGGCAATAAGTAGCCAAAACACAGTGGAGTGAAGAGGGCTGCATCAGCGCGCGCTGATCAGAAAGGGGAGGGGGGGATGCTTGCCCCCTCCCCGCTCCCCCTGATAAGCTCTGGGGGCGCAACGGCCTCTGTCGTCCTCTAGTGAGGCTCCTGATAGGTAGGCATAATGCATGCTGTGGCTGGCTTCTAGGCAGGCGTGGGTACTAGGTAGGCCGCCTGGAAGATAGGCAAAAGTTACTACTTTTCCCCTGTAAGTAGGCAAAAGGCGCTAGCCAACCGCCAGAAAGCCCAAATTTCAAGCGTTCGATTAGGTTAGATTAGACTAGGTAAGGTTAGCCTACCCTGATTTAACCTAGCCCTTGTAATTGGGAGGGAAAGGGGCCGAACGTAGTGGAGCGGGCAAATGTAGGTGCCGAACTCGATGAGCTTCTCAAAATAAGCGCCCGGGCCCGAATGCGCGGCGCGGCGCAAGGAGCTTGAGTGACGCGAGGTTATCGCTCTAAACGCCCCGGTCAGCTGCAGCGGCCCGCGCCGCCTGCGCCCGCCCGGCCTCAGCGATGCTCCATTGCGCCCGCCAATGATAACCCACGTCCGGTTCCGGTTTGCCGGCCGCATTTGCGCGCAGCAGTGCTGCCAGAGAAGTTGGCAATGACTAGCCCAAACACAGTGGAGTAAAGCGGGCTGCATCTGCGCCTGCCTACTAGGCAGCACCCCAGCGTAGGTGCGTGAATGTTGCCTAGTGAGCAGGCCCAGCACGTAAGGCACTGTGGCCCCTAGGGTAGGCAGACCCGCAGCACGGTCACGTGTCACGTGTCGTATGTCACAATGGGTCCTAGAGTAATGTAAAGGAGACTTGATAAAATGGGTTTAAAAGCGGGGGTGGGGGTGGGGGTGGGGGGTTTAGGAGTAGGGAGAAGGGGGGGGGGGGGCGATTCGTCGACCAGCCTTGGGCACTGTACTGTCTCTCTTGCTCGCAGTGCCCCTGCCCCATGAGTGCGATAAGGACAGACAGAGAGAGAGTGTAAGAGAGAGTGTGTGTGTGAGAGAGAGACGCCCTGCGGCCGATCGGCGAGGGGTGGGGGTGGGTGGAGGTGTCACCCCGTCACTCCGACGGGGTAGGGTAGGTGGGAGGCTGGGGGAGTGCCGCGCGCTGCACAAGACAGGCATGATGCTGTCTGCCCTGCCCGCCACCGTGGAGCCAGTAGTGTGCCGTGGTCGTGTAGCCGGGGTGAGGCGGGAGGGGGCACTGTGTCCCCCTCCCCCCTCCCCTTCCCCCGCCCAAAGCGCCTCCTCATATCCAGCCGCCCCCACGGCCGCCCCGCCCCTATCAGGACTTTGATTAGAGCGGCTCTTTACGACCTCCATTCCCATCTCACCCATCCGTCCGCTCTCCCCCCCGCCCCTCCTCCCCCACCCCGCTGCGCCATCATCTCCCACCCCTCCCCTCCCCAGGCCGCAGCTCTGGAAATAATAATAATAATACTAAAGAGAAACACAGGAGCTGCCCGTAAATTATTTTTAGCATTTAGTGTCTGCCGCAGGAGGGTGCGGGCGGCTGGCCTCCTGGCCGCGGCCTGGAGGGAGGGAGGGAGGGAGGGAGGGAGGGAGGGAGGGAGGGAGGGAGGGAGGGAGGGAGGGAGGGAGGGAGGGAGGGAGGGCTTGCGACTTTTCCGCAACGCTGTTCCTGAGAAAGTCGAACGCGTGAGCTCACTCGTTCTATCGTGTTTCCTCCACCCCCGTCACCCTGTTTTGTCCGGTTTAGAAGGCGCTTTTCAGAGTGGTGAGTGAGCTCACCGTGAGCTCTCCTATCCCACTCCTGGTGTGTGTGTACCGCCCAGCCGGCAGCGGGAAAAAATAATGTAAAAACTGTCCAGAACGGTAACTACACTTGTATTTTTGTTTTGTCGTGTTGGTAGCGCGGGCCGTGTCGGGTTGCCGATCGCCCGTCCCTCCCAGTCCATGCAGCGCGCCGCTGTTCCTTCTCTCTTTGCAGCGGGCTGGTCGGGTTGGCACACCTGGGTCCTAAAAGAAGGGTGAGGGGGGAGAATGGCGACATTCGTTTGTTTTGTTCTTACTGGCGGTGCGTGTTGCACTGGTTGTTGTTGTTCCAGAAAAGAAAAGGAAAATCACGACAGATCAAACAAACTCGGTGTAAACAGCCACGCCGCCCCCACCCTCGTCGCGTGCACGGGCGTACTTACGTGGCGTGGTCAGTGCAGTGTGCTCAGGGCGGGGCGGGGCGGGGCGGGGCGGGGCGGGGCGGGGCGGGGCGGGGCGGCCACTCACACGGGACAACAGCCGCAACAAGTTAGTGCGGGCGGCGTGCCTGGCCCCGCCCCTGCGTTTAAATAAACGAAAATAATTTTGAGTATAAAAAGAAAGTTTCAGTGTGCCGAAAACGTTTGAGTAGGGGAGTTCTAAAAAATTGTTTTTTCCGGTGTTTATTTCTTTTTAACGTTGAGGTGAGATGGGGTGGAAGAGACAGGGTCGGTAGCCTCGCGCCGGGCCCTGCCCTCCCGTCCCGCGGCGGGGAGGCTACCGCCAGCATTTCGCCCCGCCCCGCCCGCCCCGCCCGCCCCGCCCGCCCCGCCCGGCCTCGCCCCGCCCCGCCCCGCCCCGCCCCGCCCCGCCCGGCCTCGCCCCGCCCCGCCCGCCCCGCCCGCCCCGCCCGGCCTCGCCCCGCCTCTTGAGGTTTGAAAGTACATAGCGGGTGGAGAAGGGGTGGCGCGCCGCCGCGTTCAACTTTTATATCATATCGTTCGCCAGACATTCGGCGAGTTTTATATTGCAATTTATTATTCGGCTCACACTCCCCCCCCCCCCCCCACGAGGCTGTGGTGTGGTGTGCGCCCTTTTCCTCCCCCCAGCGGCCGGTAGCGACCGGACCGACCCGCTCCGTCTCGCCATAAAACGGAGCGCTTCATGGAGTGTTTGCTTTGGTTAACTTCTGGCAGGCAGGCCGCTGCGGCGCGATGCGGCGCGTCAGTCCTGGCGACTGGGCCCGCCCCGCCCCGCCCCGCCCCGCCCCGCCCCGCCCCGCCCCGCCCTGCCCCGCCCCGCCCCGCCCCGCCCCGCCCCGCCCTGCCCTCAGTAGGAACCAACGGGGAAAAGAGTACGTACCACCAGGTCTTGTCGATGACCTGTCGTCTTTTTACCTCCGCAACACGGCGTCGTGAACGATGTCTTGATTTCCAAGCAGCTACCGTCAGCTCCTTCACTCGGAAAACCGTTGCTTTGGGGAAAATCAATGAATGGAAATTTACACTCGGACAAGTGTGCGACATTCACACACTTGGGGCTCCAGTGTGCGCTTGGACAAACCGCTGTACACATCGCCCCGGGATTAAGTGTTCTTTCGCACATATAACTCGCCGTATCGCCACACAACTCCCACTCAAAACGACCCTGCCGCCGCCGGATCGAAACGAGACGTGAGAAGGGCCATGAAAATGGCACCCCTTATCGCGGCCGAAGTCCTTAGCCGCGGTTGGTATAGGGGAGGGGGTAGAGATTGCCTAATAGGCGGGCGGAGATACCGGTCTGCCTCACACCGGTGTACTCGTGGGAACATTTGCCTACTTATCTGGCGGCACTGTCAGGCGTCGATGCAGCCTGCTGCACGCACGTGTGCGTCGCCGGTTTTTGCCTAACTTTTCTGGCAGCTCTTGCCTCCCTCCCCCCTGTCGTCCTCTGTAGAGGCGCCTTATTGGTAGGCAACATGCATGACAACGCCTCCTGTAAGTAGGCAACCCATGATGCGTGCCCTTATTGGGCCGACTTTACACCACTCCTGGCCGCCGTGCCGTGACACCCTAGACTGCTGGCGGCTCTGTGCCCCGCCCCACCTCGCCCCACCCCGCCCCGCCCCGCCCCGCCCTCTATGTCTCGCTGCTGTCGGCTTTTGCGATCAGCAATGAGACGCAACGACGACCGCGGCTGCTGCCGCCCCGCCTCGCCCCGCCTCGCCACGCCCCGCCTCGCCTCGCCCCGCCCCGCCCCGCCCCGCCGCTGCCGCACTCGGCGGAAACTTTTTCCTCCTCTTCTGTCGACGCGCAATTCGACCCGACCGACCCCCGCGCCCCTCCCAGCCCAGTACAGCCCCGTGCCGCCCCGCCCAGGCCGGCGCCTCTTTCTGCTTTTATTTTCATGAGCTTTCTGTCGGATTGCGCGCTTTGGCGTGCGACGTGGTCCTACACACACACACACACACACGCAGAGGCCTATGCCTTGGCGGGGGGGGGGGGGGGGGCTGGCAGCCTGCCCCGGCATTGTTTCGCCCCGCATGGAGTTTTAATTGGGGGGCCTACTAATTAGCAGCACTTTGATTTTCATGCGACGCTGGGCGGCGGCGGTGGGAGTCGAACCCGCGCCGCGCCGCGAGGCCCACAGGCGCGAGTCACGGGTGGGCGGGCGCTCTGCGCGGCGGCAACGGCAGCACCGCGGGGGTGTGGTGGAGTGCTGGTCGTAACCGCCGGAAAGCGCTTTCGATTTCTAAACGTGCGCGCGCTTTATAGTGTGTTTGAGTGAAGAGAGAGAGAAAGAGAGAGAGAGAGAGAGAGAGAGAGAGAGAGAGAGAGGGGGGGAGGGAGACAGACATTGAGAAATAATTGTTGGGGTTGCGTAAAGTGCAGTGTAATGACACTTGGTGTCGACTTATCGTTCTCGAACGAGCACAAATAAACTAAACAAATTAGGATAGCGGGCGTAATTTTACAAAACACTAATAAAATCTTACGCTGATTTTCTCTGTAAGCTTCAGTGAACCCAGTAGCTTACGGTGAATTTTCACAGTGAGCTACGTAAATTGTCAGAGTAAGCTAAGGTGATATTTTTTATTAATAGTGGAGGGAGAGAGAGAGGGATGCGAGATGGGAGAGAGAGATATATAATGATATGATACAATCGCACATTGCTCGGTTATGTACAGCAGGCCACAGAGTGCAGCCAGCGCGTGGCGGCGGCGGCCCGGTGGGGGGCTGGGTGAGGCGGGGCACCCGGTCAGTTTGCCTTTTAATTCAAGGACGCCCACCCACCGGCCGGGCCGGGGCCGACTCATCACTGGGCTACGGCTGGGCTCGGCTTGTCGGCTCGGCTCGGCTCGGCTCGCTCGGCTCGGCTCGGGGTGTTGTGCCGGTAGGACCGGTAGTTGGGCCTCCGTGCGCTCCGTCCCATCGCGCCTTATTTGGCCATGTCTCTCTTTTCTTCTCTCTCTGCCCCTCTCTTTCTCTCTTTACCTCGTGATGGATTTGACATCCGTGGGGACGGGCGGCACACGATCAGGAGAGAGAGAGAGAGAGAGAGAGAGAGAGAGAGAGAGAGAGAGAGAGAGAGAGAGAGAGAGAGAGAGAGAGAAGAAGGGGGGTGAGGGGGCGGCTGTAGGGAGACGGAAGTGCTTGCCGTCTCAAATGGTCCGGAATTATATATATTTTTTGCCGGCATCTAACAGCATCCCGTACTTTCTTGTGATTGCTGCTGCGCAAACTAAGCACGATGCTGCAGTTGCGCTGAGCGAGAGCGTGCCTCGTAAAAACCATAGAAAAGGCAGTGATTTTTTTTTTCAGTCCGTGCGTAGGGAAGGGCTTCATGGCGGGAGTGAGAGGAGAAGTGAACGGGAGGCCCCCTCAGGGGCTCGGGACTGCGACACTAAAAGTGCCAGGGCAATCGGCTGCGGGCTGCCCCCATCCCTTTCTTAAATGCCTTTTCGGGTCGCGACAAAATTAGAACATATCTAAAAGTCTAAAAATGGTGTGTATACAGGGCATGGGCCACACTGATCATACATATCAAAAATTGGAACTTACCTTTGTTGTCAGAATATCGTAATTTCCTACTCTTCCTCTCTCACTTAAGTTTTGCTTCTCAATATCCTGTTTAAAAACTCGCGCGCGGCGCATTTTATCATCTGGGTGTTTTTCGGTCTCTCTCCACCATCTGCAGCATTTGCTTTGACTGTGTCAACATTTGTCCATAAATCGACCGCACGGAGCAGAGCGGACACGCGAAGCTTGTCGCCGTGTGTGTGTGTGAGTGTGTGGGCGGAGGACGGGGCCTGCTCTGCGCGCCCCGCCGCGGCCACGAAGTGCATGTCCGCGGTGCGGTGAGGCCGTGACGGGCGAGGCCCGGCACGCCATGGGTCCGCAAGGGTCATGTCTCCGTGTCGTGTCGGTATCGTGTCGGCCGTGCCAGCCGGCCGGGCGGGCCATACCGGATTGATGGCCATCGCCTGGAGCCCCGCCCCGCCCCGCGCCGCCCCACCCCGCCCGGCCCCGCCCCGCCCCGCCCCGCCCCGCCCCGCCCCACCCCGCCCCGCCACACCCCGCAGGTCTCTCGAGCACGCGAGCCCGAAGTCGAAGCTATAGCAAGCCGGCCGGGTCAGCAGGCGCTGCGGTCGTGCGGGTTCGAAATACCCCACCCACACAACTGCTCCGTTGGACTTAGGTTTTTCTCCCCGCTGTATAGTCTCATTGCGGGGCTCACGCCGCCACCGCCCGCCCTGCTGTGCTAACCTCCCGTAGTTATGACCCGCGGTGAGCAAGTTCACGTCGTGCCCGATGCTATCTGTGCCCCGGGCTGCCCTGGGTTGTGCCCGCCGCCCCACCCCGCCCCGCCCCGCCCCGCCCCGCCCGGCCGGCCTGTTTCTGGTCCGTATTGGCGATGCGTTATGCAATGGACGTGGACATGCTCGGCTTCCCCCCTGCCGCCCCCAAATGGCTTGGCGCGTTCCCAGTTTTATTGCCGCCTTGTTTTCCGCGCGTCTCAGTGTCGTCGCGCCGTTTCGGTGAAATGTGTGTGTGTGTGTGTGTGAGAGAGAGAGCGCGCACTTTATTCGTCTCATTGACCTCTTCCTTCACCAGCTCCCCTTCCCCGTCCATGTTTCATTTTGAAACTGTTGGGGTTCCCTGCCCTCCATGTAGGTTGCTGGGGGTGGGAGATACCCGCGAGTACCCATGTGTGCACTGGAAATCCAAGTGTACGAATGTCGCTCACTTGTAGATGAGCGAAAAAATTCACTCACTTGTAGGTGAGCAAATGACTATTCGCTCACCTACAAGTGAGCAAATGACCATTTGGTGAATAGTCATTTGCTCACCTACATGTGAGAGAATTTATTCGCTCATCTACAAGTGAGCGACATTCGTACACTTGGATTTCCAGTGTGTGGGGAGGGGTGGGGGTCGCGGCGCCGAGCGTCCTCATCGTATTTATTAACGACCCCTATCGATTCCCTCGACCCGTCGTGTATATCTCGAATAGGTTATACGGATCCCTCCATGGCTCGGCCCCTAATGGGTCACGGCGTGCCATGAGGAGGGCCCGTGCGGCTGCCCTCTGTGTGTGTGTGTAAGTCCTGTACTGTCAGCGGCGGGCACCACGCTCAGGACGTCGCGGGTGGGTGTTCCCACGGCTCGGACATGAGCGCCAGAGCAAAAGGGAGACCTCCGGGGTCGGGGCCGGGGCTGAGGCCGGGGCTGGGGCTAAGGCTAGTGCTGGGGCCGAGGCCCTTCCCTCATGTGCCTCTGCCTCTCTCTGCTCGGCCTCTGGCGAGTCTCTGCAGGGCGGCCCAGAGCAGAGCCCAGTCTTGTAGATAAATCAGACGGACCCTGCGCTCCCGAAAGTCATCTATAACGCCGTGGGGCTTATCAGTAGCCGGGGAATTATTTCGGGCCGCTTTTCTTCCAGAGAGAGAGAGAGAGAGGTTGAGGGGGGGGGGGCAGGCAGACCCCCCTGCCGGGCGGTGCATCGCAGCGCAGCCGGGCACCCCGCTGCTTTTGTCAACATTGCCGGCGCGTTCGGAGGAAATGAGGATATGCGTGATGAGGGGTGGGGGTGGGCGTGGGGGCTCGAGCACGGTGTGCTGCGCGGCGGCGTGGATCAGGATCAGAATGGCGGAGAGGAGGAAGGGGGGGAAGGTTGCAGAGACGTGATCGGTCTTCCCTGCGACTATCGCGCGACAGCCAGGCTGGCAGGAGGCGGGCGGGGCGGGGCGGGGCGGGGCGGGGCGGGGCGGGGCGGGCGGGGCGGGGTGGAGGATACACCGGTGTACCAGGCCGGTGTCGTTGGGCGCTGCTCTCGGCTCGTCTCGTGTATCGGCGTGCGGTGCCCCCCTGGAGAGCCGAGCCGATAGCGATGGGAGGCCACCTCCACCTCCACCTCCACCCCCACCTCCACCCCCTCCTCCACCTCCACCTCCACCCTCCACCCCCACTCCCACTCCCACCTTTGCCTTTACCTCTACACGCCTCTACCTCCAGATTTTGAGCAGGGTATCTGCAACACACCGCGGGCGGCCGCCGGAAATGGCAGTTTGCAGTAAATCATATTCTTCCTCTCACGGCCCTGCAGCCTGCAGCCGCGGTGCGGTGGCACCTGTGGGATTATAGAGCGCGCCCCGCCTCGCCTCGCCCCGCCTCGCCCCGCCCCGCCCCGCCCCGCCCCGCCCCGCCCCGCCCCGCCCTGCTGCCCGCAGCCGCCGCCGCTCCGTAAGAAATGATCTCGTTACTGACTTTGCGCGTTTACGCATTCACACACACACACACATTCACGTGTACGCGGCTTGAGCGGCGGCTTTGCTTCCTTTTCTCCTACATGTATTGTGATTGGTCAATCCCCTCCGTGTGTGTGTGTGTGTGCGCGCGCGCTCGGCCCGTGCTCGTTGTTACTAAAGGCGGCGCCAGCCAGCAGCAGTATGTGCACCAATTACCCCCTCACCTCACCGCACCGCCTTGCGACGTGGGAGCGGCCAGCTGTACACACCGCCTGCTCTAAAGACAACGGCAACAAACGTAACATCTCTATTCCCCCCTTATGGTGCTGTGCCTCTGATTGGCTCTGGTGCAGTTCATAAACTGAAGGCGCAGGTGTGCCAATACCCATTCGCACACTCAAACAAGTAAAATTTTAAATTTCGAACACATGTGGGGATAATAGATGGATAGGAATTCTCACGCACCTAAGTGTGTTTGCCATTTTCAACTCTTGGGTTTCAAGTAAACCAGAAACCCTGCGCGTAGTGTATGACAGATATGTGCACTCTCGCCGTGTTGACTTAGTCTGTGTGTGTGTGTATGTGTGTTCGCGAGTTTGTACAAGAGTGACGCCACCGTGCCGTGTGTACCTCGGGCCAGGCCTCTGGGCCCGATGCGACACATACGGCAGGCTGCTACGCTGCCAGGGCGTGGAATTCCTTCGACATTCCCCATGGCGACATCCATTTTTTCCCCTTTTTTTTACACCAATGGCAGCAGTGCACTGTGAGCGGCGCTGGATTGGTATAACAAGAAAAACTGTTCCTTGACGAACACGGACCGTCGGAACAATCCAAGGACAGAAGTACGAAATATGCATGAGGCCGTCCTTGAATATCTTTCTCAAAAGATGTTAAATACGCTAGTAGATACCCTACGTTTTCCATAAAATCCACTAAAAAAAAGGCAGTCTTCAACGACGAAACTCCTGTACTAGGCGTACTTAACTTCCTAATTGCACCTCACAATTAGCCGGACTTAAAAACCAAACCGCGCCAGTTTTTTGCCGTGTAGCTCTTCTAGGCCTGTGTCTCCGCGCAGCGCAGCCTTTTCGAAAGAGACTGCGGCAGACCACGGCTCCTCTCTCTCTCTCTCTCTCTCTCTCTCTCTCTCTCTCTCTCTCTCTCTCTCTCTCTCTCTCTCTCTCTCTCTCTCTCTCTCTCTCTCTCTCTCTCTCTCTCTCTCACGCTCCCGTAGTTTATGTGCGCGGCCATACGGGGCCTACGTACTTCGGCCGCGCGAGCTCGCGGAGCGCAGAGCACGTAAGGAAACAATGAGACGGTCGCACCTGTGCAGGCAACGCCGCGCCACACCCGCCCCACCCCGCCACACCCCGCCCCGCCGCACCACGCCACGCCACGCCTCGCCACCGCGGAGTCAGACCGCAGAGCAGCGGTGCTGCATCATTCGGCCTAAAGGCGGGAGGGGGGGGGGGGCGTCGCGGCGCCTTCCAAATTGAACGCGGCGGCGTCACGTCCCCGGCAAGGCGGCGGGCAGCAGCACGCGCCAAACGGGCCGCACCTCGCCTGCAGACCCCCTGCGGTGTGATTTGATGATTATTATTTTTTTCTCTCTCTCCCTCCAGCATCATTTTGATTAGACGTTAGATTATTTCGTGCGGCTCCGCTGGGCTGCATGGGCGGGCCGCTGCAGCCATTTCCGCGCCGCCTAGCTCGCCCATGGGCGTCCCGACGCTGTTAGCACCTTTGCCTAACAGTTGGCGTGTCGTGAGTTTTTTTTTTTTTAAATAATTTTTTAGTTTTGCTTCTCGGTGTGGCGTGGCGTAGCGCAGCTCCGGCGTCCAACAGGCCTGTAGAGCGTGTGCTGGGAACTAGTGGACGGGGCGGGGCGGGGCGGGGCGGGGCGGGGCGGGGCGGAGGGCGGGGCGGGGCGGGGCGGGGCGGGGCGGGGCGGCCACTTGAGCGGAGCGCCAAGAGTTGCGACGCCGAATGGGCATATTTTGTGATTGCACGGTTTCAGTAACACCCTAAGGGGCGGCCAACTTAAAAAATTAACGCGTACACAGAAATACTCAAAACTACACGAAAATTACAGGGAAATACTTTAAAATACTCACAAATAAATTGGCACACACACATAAGAAATGCGAAAAAAACAACACAAAAATACAAGGCACGCAGAGTGTGTACACAGATTCAAAAGAGTTTTCCGCCCCAAGGTAACACCACACGGACTGCCAGGTTCTTGTACAAGTTCTATTTTTTTCTGGTCGAGAAGATGCTTGCCGCTCGCACAACCAGCTTGTCGCGTCCGTTTCGACAGCGTGACGCTGTGTAGCGCCGTGTAGCGCTGTGTAGCGCTGTGTAGCGCTGTGTAGCGCTGTGTAGCGCTGGCAGGCCCGCCCCTGCAGCTGTTACGCGCCACACTGCACCGGCAGCGAGCCGTGCTGCACGTGCGCACAAGAAACCGTATGGCCAAAAGATGAAAAAAACACTGCGTATTTTGCGCTCTTTGGTAAAACCACAGACAGCTTTGCGCTGCTGTTATTGGGTTGGAAGGGCAGCCCGCCCCGGCCAGCGAGGACGTCACTCATCAAATATTTCTAGGATAAAAGTTTAAACAAAAAGTTGATGATTGAGCAATTACTTTTAGCAGTGCGAGCGTTGCAAGGTATCTGTGATTGGTTACGGTCTTACACTCCGACACTCGTATTCCCCGGCGTGCAAACCATCATCTGTCTACTGCTCTCTCCCTGCCCGCGTCGCTCAAACGGTTTTGGGTGATTGCCCTGTTTGCCCATAAGCTACTCGCCCGACATGCCGGGCGGGGAGCTAATGAAAGTGGAAGTGCTTCGGGCAGCCCCCGCCCCACCCCCCCCGCCCCGCCCCGCCCCGCGCCGCCATAGGCCCTCTGGAGACCTTGCTGCCACTGGCGCCAGCGAGTTACCGGGGCTGACATAACAGAGGCATGTACACGCCGCTGCTGTGGTGCTCGGCTCGGATCCGGTCAGGTGAGAGGTCACGGGCGCCCCTCTTCCCCCCCCCCCAACCCGAACCCCCCGAAACCCTCCGTGTGGTCCCAGCGGCAGCGCCCCTGGCAATCATAGCTAATTCCACAGCTGTGCAACCCCTCGCCCCCACCTCCACCCCGACCTCCACCCCCGCGCCTGCAGCTCGACCCCTTCCCCAGAACCAGTCTCTAGAGAGTCCCCCCCGCTGCCCCTACTCCTGCTGACCCCCGCGCCCTAGCTACCCCCGACACACAACCTACCCACACGCCCCCCCTCCCCTTGCTCGAGCCCCTTCTCAAGGCGGCAATCAGTCTTCGTCAGTGGCGAGGCGCGGCGCGCGCGCTGCCAGGGGAGGCTTTCAGTTTGTGTTGAATTGGAGAGGGAGTGTGCAGGGCAGGGCGGGGGAGAGATCTCACCTGTACTGTACGCCATTGCCAGCCCCACCTTGCTGTTTGATTTCCCAGCTCCACTAAGCGCCTGCCAGTAATGTGGCTCCTCAGGGGAGGAAAAGAGGGGGGGGGGGGGGTACTCTGCCAACACGAATGTGTACACATGCCACGGGGACAGTTTACACCCTAAAGAGCTCACGGTGAGTTCACTGTAAACTACGGTGAAAATCACCGTCAGCTTTCATTTGTGTACATTGTACTTATTTTAATTGACAGGGTAGTGCGGGAGGGAGAGGCGATGGAGCGGCCGGAGGATACATATGTTAACCAGGCTGACGTGCCTGCCGGCTCCCTCAGCCCCGCCCCGCCCCGCCCCACCCCACGCGGCGGTATGAGCTTTGCAATGCTATCCGTCTCGGTGACATTCGATACTTGATCGGAATGCCGTTTGTATTTTATTTGATTTTATTTCTGTTCTTCCTCTCACTCCCGCGCACTATTTTGATTTGTCCGTGTGTATGTGTATACATTTCGTATTATTAATTTTTTCCTCTGTTTTTTTGTGTGCGTGCAGGTGAGTTGGTGACTGCGGCACGGTGCCCGTTATGGGGCGTTACTGAAGGGCTTTAGTGAGGCGGAGGACGGGCGGGGCGTGGCGGGGCGCCGACCGGATGCACACCGCGCGACTGCAGGTAACATAACGTACATCGTAGAAGTGTTCTTTTAGTATCATCCTGCACCTTTTTTTCCCGCCTTCTCTCTCTCTCTCTCTCTCTCTCTCTCTCTCTCTCTCTCTCTCTCTCTCTCTCTCTCTCTCTCTCGCTCTCTCGCTCTCTCTCTCCTCCATGTCCGCGCGCGTGCTCGCTCGGTCGCGCCGCAGGTCGAGAGTTTCCCATGCACCTCGCGGTGACTGCGTCGGGCTCGCACCGGCCTATGCATGAGAATGCCTGGCCCGTTCGTCTGTCTGTCCGTCTGTCTGTCTGTCCATAGTCGGCCTGACTTTCATGTCCGTTGGACGGTGTCGAAATCGTCCTTCTTAACGTCAGTCTGTTTTTGAAAGACGAAAGCAGTACTTGCCGAATATCTCAATTTAGGCTCGGGGACGCCCTTGCCCTTGGTGTCCTAAACTGTCGGTCCGTCGCTCCCTCCGTCAGTCCGTCGGTCCGTCCGCGGCGCGCCCTTGTCTGTCCGCCCGTGCCCGTGTGCGTCGGGTCCCGTTCCGCTCCGGGCCAGTGCGCGGATGCGCGTAATTAAAGTCTGCTCCCCCCCCTCTCCTCAGATTGCGCTGACGCCCCCCCCCCCCCCCGGTCCTCACTAGTGAAGAGGAACCGTGAGAGGAAGTCCAAGTGGGAGGGGTGGGTTGGCAAGGCAAGGCAATCTGTCTCGTCACA
Source organism: Frankliniella intonsa (assembly GCA_033675135.1). NCBI lineage: Eukaryota > Metazoa > Arthropoda > Insecta > Thysanoptera > Thripidae > Frankliniella > Frankliniella intonsa. Next base: position 10,406,365 of record CM066248.1, read on the forward strand.
CATTGGTGTGTCGGCAGGAGGCAACACTCTTTGCGAGGCGAGGCGGCCTCAGCCTGCCTACTAGGCAACCACCCCGCACCGGCGCGTCACCGTTGCCTACCTGGCAGGCGCTATGGCTCTGCTCGCCTGCCCCCTCGCCGTGCCGTGTGCGTCTAGCCTGTATATAGTCGGGGCCGCTGCGCCGCTGTCATTCTCGTTGGCGGAAACGGGCGGCGGCCCGGCACAGCTTGCGCGAGATTGGCTTTAGCGAGCCGTTGACGCGCGCGGGGCAATCGGCGGGCGTGGCCATTGCAATGCGGCAGTGCGTGCGTGTGTGTGTGTGTGTGCGTGTGCGTGTGCGTGTGTGTGAATGCCCCTGACTCGCCTATGCGCATGTGTGTGCGTGCGTGTGACTGTTCCCATGGCAACGCAAAGACGCGCCCCCCGCCGTGTGGGGCGGGGCGGGGCGGGGTGGGGCGGGATCCGTGCCGCTGTCGAAAAGAAGCGGAGAGCAAAGGCGAAGCGCAGGAGACGTGGCGGGGTTGGGGGCGGGGCGGGGCGGGGCGTGCCTCCCTGCACTCTCTGTAATAAACTCGGCCTCTCAACCGAAGAAATGAACAGGGCGCCTCTGTGTGTGTGAGCGCGCCGGGGCCCGCGCAGGACGACGCGTCGCGACAGTGGTGTCGTCTCGCTCCCTCCTGTGGAGGCTCCCAGGCGTGTGCGACCCGCCCCTCCTCTCTCTCTCGCTCTCTCTCCCTCTCTGCCTCGCTCTCTCTCCCTCTCTGCGTCGCGCTCTCTCGCTCCCCCAGCTGCTTCCCCTGCTTGCAGGCGCCCCCCGCGCAGCGCGCGCACACGCATATATGTGACGATCTGGAAGGAGATGGAGACGCCGAGGGGAGGAAGAGGAAGAGGGTTGAAAAGGGTTGGATTGGTGCGTGCAGGGAGAGGTGGGGGGGGGGGGGGGGGGAGAAGGAGATGAGAGGGAGATAGAAGATAGCGAGCGCGATAGAGGAATGCATGCATAGACCTCCCCCCCCCCTCCTCTCCGACATCCTGGTGCCGCCGGATTAGTATGCACTTTACATGCCAAAAACAGTTTGCCCGCGGGTTGGCGGCTGGCGCCCCGCTCCACCCCGCCCCGCGGCACCCGGGGGTTTTTATTGAGGGAGCTGTGGTGCGGCCCGCTGCAAAAACACTACGGCCACCCCGCCCCGCCCTACCCCCCCGCGGTCACATGTGCGACGACAACAGAGACGTGCCTCTCTGGTCGCTTCTGACTTCTCCTATCAGTGCGGGGAGTTTACACCCGCTTTGATTCACGACGTATCTGACTGTCCAGGTTCGCAGTGAGCCACGGTGCCGCAGGGCTGGCTCCCTGGACTCTGCAGTGAGGTTCGCTGTGAGCTGTTATAAGTGGCGCCAGTGCCAGGCCTCGGCCAGCACTGTCAAATTTTAAGTCGTCACATGCATTACGACAACGTCAGTGCTAAATTTGACTCTTGAAAGGTTTGTCACAACGGGTGAGATAAATGTTTAATGACATGTTATGTATGGCGAAAGATGCATGTCATGTGACGACTGATCTCAGCTCTTGTGACGAAATATTCGTAGCAATATTTATCGTCACGTGACGATTCGGTTTAGCAGTGCAGACCGGGGGCGGGCTGACGTGACGGGCACACGCCCCGGAAGCGGGCCGCGCGCACCTACCTCGCGGTGTGCAGCGTCGTGGCCGGCGCAGGCCGAGTGCGCGGCGCTGCGCGGGGGCGTCGCTTGATTTGCGGGGCCGCGTCTGCACTTTCCCCGCCGGCCCGACACCATCTCTGCCGTACGCCATATGGCGTGTCACTTTCCTTCTCAATAGTCCTCGCGCCCCGCCCCGCCCCGCCCCGCCCCACCACACGGTCTGGGCCACGAGACGGAGGCGGAGGAGTCCGGAGGAGAGGAGGGGAGCTGGCCGGAGGAGGAGGTGGTGGTGGTGGTGGTGACTTATGCCGTGCGATGAAAAAGAGGCGATCCCCTTTCACCGCTCTGCTGTGCTCTGTGCGCGGGCCGGGCCGGGCCGGGCCGCGGGGCGCGCGCGAGACAGATGCGAAGTTAATTACGCGTCAGAGTGTCACAGCGGCACCGTGCCGTCCGCCCCGCCCCGCCCCGCCCCGCCCCGCCCCGCCCCGCCCCGCTGCCCTGTCCGACCAACGCGTCCGCCCGCGCCTGCGGTCGGAGGAAAGCGGAGCGGAGCGGACGTGCCGGTCAACTTGTTTGTTGCGACACAACCACACCGTCGATCAGATGGACGTTATCGTCGATGTCCATTTACCGGATGGACGTCGACGTCGTCTTCGTCGACGTCGTCTTCGTCGACGTCGTCTTCGTCGACGTCGTCTTCGTTGACGTCGTCGTGGTCGACTTTGTGTTCGACATCGTCGTCGACATGTTGGTCGACTTTTTCGTCTTGGACGGACGGGTCGACCTGACTACGGCACGGTCGTCAGTGCCCTAGACGCTTGACGAGCGCGCGGGGAGTGAGGGATTATGCCGTCAACGCCCGCCCCGCCTCGCCCCGCCGGCGTCCCGCTGCGCTGCGCCCGCCCCACCCCGCCCTGCCCCGCCCCGCCCCACCCCGCCCCGCCCCGCCCCGCCCCGGCCGCGCCTCGGTCTCAGCCGGCCGAAATAAAAGAAGTCTCGTCTGTTTTACCGCCTTCCCTCCCGAAATACATATTGGCCTGGCCATGCAGCGGGAGGCCTGACCGGGGCGGGGCGGGGGAGGCGCGCTGCCGCGAGGAGGCCACGCCACGCTCGGGAATGAGACCCGGCCGGGTTGGGTCCTGAGAATGCCTGGTCCTCGTGTTTCCATTCCACCACGCGCCCTCCCACCGCCCCCCGCCGCGACGAGGAAAACTCGCACGTGGCTGACTGAAAAACAATGCGGCCCGCGGAAAACTAGAGAGAAATAGAGTGAAAAGGGGGAAGAGGAAAAATGGTTGGCAGGCGGGCCGGGCCGGGCAGACCTGCTGCTGCGTGGAGGAAAGCGCTTCATACTTTGCAAGAAATTCGTGTGCGGCCTGGGCTGGGCTGGGCTGGGCTGGGCTGGGCTGGGCTGGTCGGGTTGCGGGTGTGGGGGACGTGGTGGCGCGCCCTGTCACTGAGCTGTGGAATGTGGGAGGTATGGGAGGGACGGGGGGGAGGCTGGTCGCGCCCGGCCGGCACTGTAATGAATGGGATTAAAACCCCTGCTGCGGTTTTTGTGTTGTTCGTAAAATAGGAGACTGGCGTGCGCTCGGGGGGCGGGGGAAGGGCGGAGGGTAGCGCAAGTGCTGGCTCGGATCTTGCAGGAAGAGTTTGGGCGAAATTCGTCGCTTCTTCTCATCGGGCAAGCTGTGACACATGCGGGTGTGTGGAGCTATCGCCTCTTGGGCAGCCGGGGTGGGGGGGGGATTTTAATTGTAATTTTACAAAATGCATCTAGAAGATTTTCTTACAACTATTTTTTTCACAGCGAATAGGAAAGAAGTTCCTGAGTCCGACGAAACTTTTTGTTATTCATTTTTTTTAGCAGTGTACGCGTGCTCTTAGTGTTGCCGTTCGCGGTATGAGAGAAAAAGTGCGTCCCGCCCGCCGGCCGTTGGACGTAAAAAGGTTATGGTCGCCCTCTGGCCGTTTTGAACTGCGCTGGCCTGCTTTTCATGAATGCGAGCTTTGAGTGTGAGTGAGTGTTCGTTAGACTGAGAGAGAGAGAGAGAGAGAGAGAGAGAGAGAGAGAGAGAGAGAGAGAGAGAGAGAGAGAGAGAGAGAGAGAGAGAGAGAGAGAGAGCGAGCGAGCGAGCGAGAGAAAGAGAGAGAGAGAGAGAGAGAGGGAGAGCGAGGGAGGGGAGGGGATAAACGCTTCTCTCTCTCTCTCCCTCTGCTCAGCCCTGAGCACGCCGCGCCGCTCGCGGTGCACAGTGCAGTAGTCGCAACAGCTCTGCACGGCGGCTAACCGCTCGCTGCCGCTGCGGCTAATCGCCCAGTTATTGCTTAATTTTTTTCTCCTTTTCTCTTTCTCGACCCGATTACCCGGGGCCCACGGGGCTGAGGAGCGATTTTCCGTCATTGAGATCGTGTTGCACGTGCTGGAGGAGGCACGGCCTGGCCTGCCTGCCTGGCGGTGGGGCTCGGCCGCCGCGCCGCCCGGCTCTCCTCGCGGACCCGGCCCGTCGGTCGGTCATTTCAATTGCGGCGCTGTCGGGTACACTGTTCGAAATAAGAGGCCGACGTGCATCGGGAAGCGCGTCGATTCGTGTATATTTTTGTTTCCCATCACGCCGGCTCTTCTGCTTCGGATGGAGGTTCCATAATGCCGCCTTATGCAATAGCCGCTCTGCTCTGCAGAGTCCAGTGCGAAACAAGTTTCACCAAACTGCCCCTGCCCGGCGGAGTGCGCTGGCCAGCTCAACTCAATGACTTCGTAGAGGATTTCAAAGTGTAAAATGAAAACTCCTTAATTTTGTCTTATTGATGCGTGGCACTGTGAAAAATATCTTCGTAGATTTACGATAAATTTTGTAAATTTCGATTTACGAGATATGTTGTAAATTTACGACGGGCCTTTTTTGCTCGTGACTGAATTTCAAGCCGATATGTCGTGCTTGTAATTTTACGATTTGCAATTGTAATTTTACAACTGCATTTCGTGGAAAATTTTCCCGTAAACTGACGACTATTTTTCACAGTGGGAAGAAAAGCAAAAAGCTGCTTTACAATCATCGTATGGCTGCACTGGAATAACAAAGGTGCTAAGTCCTACCTTTAAAAGGCTCTAACAAAATTTAGTGCCTTTGCAAAGGCACTAAGATTTAGTGCCCCAGGAAAGGCACTAAATTTTGTTAGTGCCTTTTAAAGGTAGGACTTAGCACCTTTAGCTGATCAGCCGCGTATACTCCATACAAATTTAGTGCCTTTGCAAAGGCACTAAGATTTAGTGCCCCAGGAAAGGCACTAAACTTAGCACTTGATTTTAGCGCCCTAGGGAAGGCGTTGCTTAGCACCTTTGTTTTTCCGGTGTGGTTCCCGTAAAAATGATCGTTGAGACAGCTGGCTGTTGAGACTTTTCTGGGCGCTGCTGTCCTGACGGCGGCAGTGCAGCCGGTCCCAAGGCCCAAGGTGTCGCGCGGGCGGGCGGGCGGAAGAGCGTCCCGGCTGGGCCCGGCCCGGCCCGGCCCGGGCGCCGTGAGTCACTTTACGATGTGCCCTACCCCACCCGATACGCGGAGGAAGACTCCCATCCCAGGTGCGTCCCGAACACCATCATCCGTAGTGACCTTTTTGGCCACCTTTTGTGTCGTGGGCGCGGCCGACTGGCGCTCGTCCCGCGTCCAGGAGGCGCGGCCGCGGAGCCGAGCAGACCAGGCCTGCCCGGCCTGGCATTTGGGCGGCCGGCGCGCCCCGCCCCGCCCCGCCCCGCCCCGCCGTTTGGCTCGGCGATAATGTGCATAATCGAAGAGCGAACTAGTCAGCCTGTCTTCTCCCTCTGTCTCGCTCGCTCTCCCTCTCTCTCCCTCCCTCCTTCTCTCTCGCTCTCCCGCTCTCCCTCTCTCTTGCTCTCTCTCTCCCTCTCTCTCGCTCTCTTCCAGCATAGACAGCACACGTGCTCGGCTTCCTTCTCCCGCGGCTTGAGGCGACGCGAGTGGAGTGAGGAGTGTCTTACTCGGTAAAACTGGCGGGTTGCGAGCAATCTTCCTTGGTTTTCTAGACCTTTTGGAGAACTCAAGACGCCAGTTTTACAGTGTATAATAGAAGTAGAGAGAGAGAGAGACAACTAAACGCTCTTCGGAATCAGTCGACACCGCGTGGACCGCGCCTGCAAGGTCACGGGTTCGATTCCTCGCCGGGCCATTCGCGGCCGCACCCAACGACACCCGTCTGCCGTGTGCGAGCAGCCGGCGTGGGAGCAGGACGGGCACAAGCAAGCTATCGGCCCCGCCCCGCCCCGCCCCGCCCCGCCCCGCCCCGCCCCGCCCCGCCCCGCCCCGCCCCGCCCCGCCCCGCCCCGCCCCGCCCCGCCCCGAGCGACTTGCGCGCGCTGCAGTGATGGGGCGGGGCGGGGCAGGGCGGGGCCAAGTTACGTAACCCCGAGGCGGCGCGCCCCGACCCGGCCCGGCCGGCACCGAGATCCTCGTGCTGCACGTGCCCGTCGTGGCGGAGGTGGCCCCCCGCGGCGGAGCGGAGCGCCCTCCTCCTCGTCCTCCTCCTCCTCCTCCTCCTCCTCCTCCTCCTCCTCCTCCTCCTCCTCCTCCTCCTCCTCTTCCTCCTCCTCCTCCTCCTCCTCCTCCTCCTCCTCCTCCTCCTCCTCCTCCTCCTCCTCCTCCTCCTCCTCCCCCTCTTCCTCCTCCTCCTCCTCCTCCTCGCCCCTTCCCCTCACCTCTCTGCCTTCGCCTGTAATATCTGTCTCCTTTTTCTCTAGTGCCCGGCTCTTTCTTATACTATTTGGCGCCTGGCATACGTCTCTCTCTCTGTCTCCCTCCCTCCCCTCCCCACACTCGCTGCTTGCCGCGCTCAGCATCACATTCCAAAGCGTTTTGATGTAGTTTTGATGACTCATTTCGCTCTGCCATTGAGCTGGGCTCTGCCCTACACTTGCACGGTCGGGCGCAGCGTGTGTGAGGGACGGGCGGGGCGGTCAGACGGACAGACAGGACGACAGACGGCGCGGCGCAAGGATAGAGAGAAAGGTGCGTTCACCTTGTCTCGGTGAATACCAAGTGCAGACCGGGCGGGGCGGGGCGGGGCGGGGCGCCCTCCCTACTTGTGTATGGCGGTGGGCGCGTCTCATAAACGTCCCCCGCGCCCTGCGCCCCGAGCAGGCCGAGACCCCCGGCGGGCAGGACGGGCGGACGAATGCGCCGCCGGCGGAAGTGCGCGCTGCCCCGCCGCACCGCCACCGCCGCCTACCCGCCTCCGGAGGATGCGCCCGGAAGCGGAAGGCCCCGGGCCCGGCCGGCCCGGGCGGGACGTCCCCGCCGGCGGCCCCTGCCCAGCCCTGCCTCCCTGCACTCCCCACTGGCGCCGCGCGGCGCAGCGCTGGCCGCGGCCAAACCGGGCCGGCCACTGTGTAGTTTATTCGAGTCCGTTGGAGCAATGTTGCCTGAAAAGTAGGCAATCATAGAAGCCCTAAACACAGTGGAGTAAAGCGGGCTTCACGCCCAGGAAAAGGAAGGCTATAATCAAGACTACTAAGCTAAGACACATGAACTTGAATCGGGCAGTCTTTTGACTTGAATCGAAAAAAATATACTCATTCAGTACGGGGCATTTTTATCCCCTATGATTTAACACAGGAGTGTGACCACATGGTGGTCATGCCGCACTCAATGTGTTATCACATTGTTAAGTTTACGTCGGAAATCAAATCCTTAATACAAGGAGAAGACGTGTTTTCTGGGTGCATCAGCGCCTGCCTAGTAGGCAGCACCTTGGCACAGGTGCGTGCTGGTTGCCTAGTAGGCAGGCGCTCAGCTGTGTTTGCGGGTCACAGACTGTTCACTTTTCTGGCAACACTGGACAGTTGGCTGCCCTTTACATGCGGGTCTGCCCTGCCCTGCCGTGACCGGCGCAGCGCCATGGAGAAGGACTAATTCTAATGGAGAAGCATCTGGCGTGACACGGTCTTCTTCTTGATGGCGCAGAAGGCTTGTCCTTTGACCTATGAACCTCTGGTTTTCACACTTCTAATCTCAAAGGTTCAAAGATGTACGGTTTGCGATTAGAAATCGACTATATGGTCAGTAGAGCCCTTAAAATACAAAGAAATCGAGTGTACCGCACATAGTGACCAAAGCTAGAGAGAGACAGCATGTGTCTGAAACGTACTTGATGTCATAGCTGCCAAGGTATACGGGTTTTTATCATCGGAGTTGCTTGCTGTGCATTGTTTTAGTGCCCTAAAAGTACGAGTTGAAGTTTTCAAACGTCTTGATCACTCCGTTTGCGTTTTAGGCAGTTACGAACATATCTGTCTCTCTCACTCTTCGGTCACCGTGTGCGGCCCGCTCGAGCGCCAGATGCCTCTCCATCAGCCATTCTCCATGGCGCAGCGCAGGTGGGTGCGCCCGGCCCCGGCCCGCCCCGCCGGCCCACGCTTGTTGGACTGCTGCGGCAGGGCAGGGCCCGCCACGCCCCGCCCCGCCCCGCCTCGCCCGCTGTCACCGCGCTTACATTGGCAGCCCTGCAGGATAAGATCGGCCGTGTATAGGGTGGTGTGGTGGTAGGACTGGAGCGGCGGGTCGCGTGAGGCTGCTGCTGCTGCTTTATTGGCCACCACTTATCGCGGGTGGGGTGGGGTGGGGCGGGGTGTTGTGGGGTCGTGTACTCCGGCGGGGCACTCGCTGGTGTGGCATGTCGATCACATCGCGGCCCCCTCGCGCTTATCGGATGCACCGGGCGGGCACACGGGGCCGGGCTGGCTGACTGGGGAGTTGCGCGGAGTAAGGCTATGGGCGGGGCGGGGCGGGGTAGGGCGGGGCGGGGCGGGGCGCGGTGGGCCGGGGCCGGTGCTGGTGCATGAGCCGTCGAGGTGCTCCAAGTCGCCCACGTGCTCGCGAGCTCCGCCGCGCCCCGCCGCGCCCCGCCCCACGTCTGTGTGCTGCGCGGCGGGTCACCGACCCCTCGACGGCGCGCGGGGCGGGGCGGCGCGGGGCAGCGCTCACTCCGCAGAGTGTCCCCAAGTGTGCATAATACCGTTGTGTGTGAAATCGAAACTCGCGCCCCACGTCACTGTGACTGTGACGGACGCGCGGCGCGGGGGCGAACAAGCCCGTGTTTTTGATGAAGCTCGTCGTACCCCCCCTCCCCGCCCGGCGTTGACGTTGAAGTTTTTAGAAGCTGTAAGTGTTTTCTTGCCCTGCCATTCTCCTCTCGCCGGCGCTGCGCTGCGCGGGGCTCCGCTCCCCGGGGCCAGGCCTGCTGTCTGCAGTTTACGGGCGCGTTATTGTCGATAACTTTTGGTGGCCGCGGCCCGGGACTCTCTGTCCGTCCCGCTCGCTCGCTCGCTCCGTAATTGGTCGGATTCGAGTTATTGCGAGCGCCGCCCCCGGCCCGGCCCGCCCTGGACCTTTAGGCAGTCTATACGGCCCATTGCCTATGGCCCATTGCCTATTGCTTGTGTTTTGGCGCCTGGCGCGGCGGAGGACAATAACTAGAGGGAGAGAGAGAGAGACACGGGGGAGGCTCGCGAATTGAGACGGGGTGGAGGCGGCGGGAGGGAGGGAGGGAGAAAGATGGCTCTGTTTGTCTTAGTTAGGCCCTCCTTCTTCTTTAGGAATTAGCTCTGGCTGCCGCTGCCAGAGGCGGCGGCGCGGCAATAGCAACGCGCGCGGTCCCTGGTACTTTTAGTGCACTGCAAGAAATGTCTGCCCGAGCTCGACGCTTTGGCGAGCAAAAAGCATCAAAGTGAAAGTGACAAAAAATGTCAAAACATGTCATGGGTTTGGACCATTTTAGTTTTTGTGTTACGGGGTAACCTGCGCAAAAAATCAGTAAATCCTGTAGCTGAAACTGCAGTAAAGGCCGGTACCTAAATGAACAGGATTCACCGTAGTTATTGCTTGCTGTGGGAGTGCACCGTTCACACACATATTTTGTGTATAGTATTTCTTATTTTGTTTCGAGGGTACATGACTTCTCTCAGGGCTCATACCGGTCAGGGAAGTCAGGGAGGAAAAAAAAGGGTCTGGAAGTCATGGAAAAGTCAGGGAAATTTTGTCTGGGTCAGGAAAAAAAAACAAGGTTGGAGCAAATGCTATCCATAGTTCCGTACACTAAATCCTTATGCATTTTGTTCTGCATAAACATGCAGTACTTTAAACAACCATAAGAGTATGGACAATTTTATGCATAACAATGTACAATTTGTGCATAGTTACGTATAATGCGCCCTGGTTTTGCTATTTTTATTGTACAATGGACCTCTCAAAACTAGAAAAAAGTCAGGGAAAATCGCGATTTTTTTTATTTTTTTTTTTGTCTGGAAGTCAGGGAAAAGTCAGGGAAAATGAGAATTGGGATCCGGTATGAACCCTGTCTCTATACCCTCCCCCACCACCCACCGGACTCTCGGCACTACGCTCATGATGACGCCAGTGTGTCGCCTGGCGTCGCGGTGCATGTGCATCGTATTCGAGATTAAAGCGGGTCTTTTTTAATTTTTTTTCCCTCCCTGCTCTCTTTGCGCTCACACTGCCTGCCTGCCGGCCTGACTAGTGACCCAGTATCACAGCCGGAGCAACTGACCTGTAAGCGCCGCGCCGCGCCGGCCCCTCTGCACTGCAGCTAGCCTGCGAGACAAAAGCCGTGGCGGGGCGGGGCGGGGCGGGGCGGGGCACAACAACACACACTCACATCCCGAAGATAAGCACCTGCTGCCCTGCCCTGCCGTCCTGCTGGATGTGGAGCACGAGGGCGGAGGGGTAGCGCGCTGCACCGGTGCGGCCTCGCTGCTGTTGCGACGATTTGTCATGAATCCGCATAGCGCGGCCCTGTCAGCGCCGGGAAAAGTATTTCTCTCTCTGTGTGTGTGTGTGTGAATGTCTGTATGTCTGTAATTAGCGGAGCCTCGGTGTCCGCGCCGCGCTGCCGTCACTGACCTGACCTGCGCTGCGTTGGTCTATGAGTGCTCTCCGCTCTCCTCTCCTCTCTCTCTCTCTCTCTCTCTCTCTCTCTCTCTCTCTCTCTCCCTCTCCCTCTCTTGCTCGCTCTCTATCCGCTGGGATGGCGCTCTGCTCTGCGGTCATTACTGGCGATGATGAACGGGTCGTCAAGTGCGGCGGCCCCCGGGGTCATTAGGGTGGGAGGACAGGTGCGTGCGTGTGTGTGTGTGTGTGTGAGCGCGACTGCTAGTCTCACCCCGATTGAAATAGAGATGTGCGGCCGGCGGGCGGGGTCAGGCGCGCCCCGTGTGTGTGTGTGTGTGTCAGCAAACATATGGAACCTCTATGTATAGTTAGTTTCGTGTATAAAACCATATGCCATACGCCGTATGGGAATGAAAACTGGTCGGTAAGCCAAGTAAAGTGTTTCTTACAATGTGTGTTCCGCTCTTGCTGCACGATGCTGCTCGCGCATACGCTCGGGCGTTTGCTCGCCCCGCCCCGCCCCGCCCCGCCCCGCCCCGCCCCGCCCCGCCCCGCCCCGCCGCGGTTGGCGGCAGCAGGCGGTGGCCGCGCGGGCAGGCCTGCCAGAAGCGTTGCCAGCTTCTCGTTCTCCCCGTCCTCCCTCTCGCTCGCACGGCTGCTGACTCACGTGGTATTTGAGAGCGGTGCCGGCGCCTCCGCTGCTGCTGCTGGTGGTGGTGCTGGCTGCCGCCGCCTTATTCCTGTGATGCTGGGCCGATAGTCCTAATGTGGACGCGTGGTCACGAAGTCACGCGCGGGCTGGCGCAGTGGTGTGTCGGGGGACCGCACCGAGCCGCTTGAACAGACCCCCCCCCCCCTCCCCTTCCCCCGAAAGAAAAAACCGAGACAGGAGCACTGGGCGAGGAGTTGGCAGGAGCAGGGTGTACTCGGGTGAACTGCCGCACCTCACTCTGGAAACCAAAAGTCTGTGCGGTATATTCGCGCCCTTGGACTTGAGGGGGCATGGGAGTAGGTGAAAGTGGACTCGGAACGCGCCCCGACCAAGCCTCAGCGCCCAAATGTCGCCGTGCAGCTGCGCACCTCTGCCGCTGGAGGAGATTCACGACGGCAGACTGTGGCGGGGCGGGGCGGGGCGGGGCGGGGCGTTCTGCGCCCGAGTGGAGCCGGGGCGGGGCGCCTAACGAGCTCGCGGACACAAAGGGAGAGAGAGACTACACCCGCGCCGCTCTCCTCCTACATGCAGGCCGCGAAGAAGGACTCACCTAATACCTCGCGGGCAACAGCAGCGTATGTGTCGCGGGCGCGCGCGTGAGTTACGCGCTTACAGCCCCGCGGTGTGGCGGGCAGGGCCGGGCAGGACCAGGCCTCACCGAGCCTCCATGCCGGTCGTGCACGAAACGGGCGTCGCAAATATGGTTTTGTGTTTTTTATCAGCGCGCGGAAGATTGTTTTTATTTTATTATTTCCTCCACCGGACCAGCAGCTGCTGCTGGTGCGTGCCTGCCCCTGGCCCTGGCGTGTTGCGAAAACCCTTCTCGCGAACTGCGTGTCCGCGTTGCGAAGAGAGAGGGGCGGGGCGGGGTTGGGCGGGGCGGGGCATCGCCCAACCCTGCGGGAGGTGCCAGGTGGACCTTGGAGGGTGCCGGCCGCACCGTTCCGCTTCGTCCTCCCTGTTGAGCCGAGTCGAGTCCAGCCGAGCCGAGCAGAGCACAGCCGAGCCGAGCCGAGCCGGGGCTGAGCGATAAATTATTGCTGGGATTGGGAGGGGAAGGGAGGGGCTGCCGGCGGGAAGGGAAAGGCAAAGGGGTGCGTCAGGGCGTCAGTGTGTAGGGATGACTTCATGCAGCGTGGCGTGGCGCAAGCGCCTTGGCCCGGGGGGGGGGGGAGAACAAAGACTAAAGGGGGGAGAGGCAGGGGTGGTGGATAGAGGTAGGCCTCCCCGTCGGGACCACTGTAGGGCTTAGGTTATCTCTGACTCTGTGTGTGTGTGTGTGTGTGTGTCTCCAGGGGCCTTCCCTTCCAGGGCCATGAATCTAAGCCGGTGCTCCGCAGACACTGCAGCAGCTCGCCACCTTATCACATTCCAATATGACGGACGTGGGGCTTGATAGCGGGCGGTGGCGGGGCGGGCGGGGCGGGGCGGGAGACAGCGCCTTGTATATCCTCCTCATCGGCGACAGGGTGGTGCTGATGACGCTGCGGAGCTCCGCTGGAGTGGCGTGGCGTGGCGCTGTGGCTCGATGCACGGCGTCCTCGTCCTCTCCGCCTGCTGCCGCTGCTGCTCATTTAGGGCGTGGTTCAGGCTTTTCATTCCTCGCTCGCCCTGCCCTGCCCTGCCCTGCCCCGCCACGCTATATGGTCCGCGCCCAGTGTGGTGGCGTGGCCATGCCTCCGTCGTCATACACTTACAGCTACTATCCCGCAGACAGACAGACAGATAGACATACGGGCATACGCTGCGCCCCAGGCCAGCGCGCCAGGCAGGCGTTGTAGACCGCGTGTGGCACTACTTTAATTGTGCGTCGCGCTCGTGTATATTTTACTATGCCCTTGTTTTCACCCTCCTCCTCTTTCATCCCTCTCTCTCTTCCATTCCTCTCACTCGCTCTTGCTCCCTCCCACTCCGACCCTCTCTCTAGCCGTGGCTCTCGCTCTCTTGCTCTCGCTCTCTTGCTCATGCTCTCTTGCACTCGCTCTCTTGCTCTCTTGCACTCGCTCTCTTACTCTCGCCTTCTTACTCTCTCTTGCTCTTGGCTCCCTTCTAGTTATCTGATGGATGCCAACAACCGCACACCGCAGCACACCCTGTGCATGGTTTCGCTCCCCGGACCCCGCCCCGCCCCGCCCTGCCTACCCCGCCCACCCCTCCCCGCCCCAAGCGCCCTGCCTACCCAGCCCACCCCGCCCCGCCCTGCCTACCCAGCCCCACCCTGTCCTGCCACCGACCCCGGAAGGCGGAGGGGAGCTGGAAGAAAATGGCTGCATGGCAGATGAAGAATTTATGCCCCCGTCACGAGAAGGTCCCGTGACAGGTGGACGATATTGTCTTGGCCTCGTGTGTGTGTGTGTGTGTGTGTGTGTGTGTGTGTGTGTGTGTCGCACACCGAAAATTTGTCAAGTTCTGCAACACCATACGCCTTGGGAGGTGCTCAGTCATCGCCCCGGCCGCGCCAGTCGTGAACACATACTGCTGCACCTTTCTTTCCTCGCTCTCTTTCCCCCCTCTCTCTCGCTCTCTCTCTCTCCCTCTCTCTCCCTCTCTTCCCCTCCCTCTCTCTCTCTCCCATTCCCTCTCTCCTGATAAGCAGGCAGGAGGCGCGCAGTCTATTTTTTCCTATTCGCCTTGTTCGCCCTTAATTAGGACAAAAGGTCGGCAGTGGGCGGCGGCGGGGCGGGGCGGAGCGGAGCGGGGCGGGGCGGGGCGTCTTGATAAGCCGGCGCGTCGGTGCGGTGTCGCGCTGGTAATTGGCTGAGCTGCCCTGCAGCACCTGAAGCTGGTGCACATTCTCTCTCTCTCTCTCTCTCTCTCTCTCTCTCTCTCTCCCTCTCTCCCTCTCGCTCTCTCTCTCCCTCTCGCTCTCTCCCTCTCTCGCTCTCTCTCTCGCTCGACAACGTGAACAAATTTTAAAACTTGAATATGAGAAGCATGTAATGTGACTGCGGGTGGGCAGCCCGCGGAGCCCGGCTGCCTGGCGCCAGAGCAGCCCGCCCGCCCATGCGTCCTGATGGCCGATGCGTGTGGCGGGGTGAGGTGGGGTGAGGCGGGGCGGGGCCGCGGAACTGCGAGAGCAGACCGTATTTACCCCGCTCTTGGCTCGCGCTATCCGCCAGCTGGGCCGGGCCGGGGCAGCACCGCCAAGAGGCTCTGCACCATCCTCCTCCTCTGCGCCCTGCCCCCCCCCCCCCCTCCGCTCGAATGTTTCTTCCCTTCTCTGAATAAACGTTTGTCGCGCTCCTTGACGCCAGCGTTGGCTGCTGCGCATCCACCCCCCTGCAGGGCCGCCGGGCGCCGTCTTGCAACACACCTGCGCCGCCCCCCACATTGCCATTGTGCCGTTCCTACCCCCCCCTACCCGTCAGGTCATTGCGCCCCTCAGACACCGCAGCTAAAGCGCAGCGCGATGTGCTGCCTGCTAAATATAGGCCGATACATGCTAACGTGCGCCCGCAAGCGCGCACGCTCTCTCGCGCTCTCTCTCAGTCGCCCTCTTTCACTCGTTTTCTTTCGCTCTCGCTCTTTCTCTCCCCCACCCCGCTCTCTCTCTCTCTCTCTCTCTCTCTCTCTGACAGGCCGCGCATGCACAGCTGTGGCGTTACGTTTGATTTGTCGGCATAAATTGACATCAGGACGTACTGCGCGCGCGCGCACACACACACAGACAGACAGACAGACAGACAGACAGACAGACAGACAGACAGACGCGCACGGGACGTATGGGTGCTCGTTTGTTTGCTTTGAGATGTAAATTTCTTTTCCGCGGAGCGAGGGAACGAGGAGTTGCGCGGAGCAGGCCGCCCCGCCGTCAGCGCCGCACCTTGGGGCACCCCGCCCCGCCCCGCCCCGCCCCGCCCCGCCCCGCCCACTCGGCTGACGAAGTTTAGCTGATGACTGCGCGGGGCGTGGCGGGGCGGGCGGGGCGGGCGGGGCGCTGGCCCGAGTGGCGATCATGGCGCCACTCCGTCCCCGTTCCATTAGGGCTGCCGCTGCTGCTGGAGCTCCATTCTTCATCCGCGACAAAGTCGCGCGTCGCGCCCGTCCCCGCCGCCCTGGCCCTGCGAACCGAAGGGTCCATTATTTTTCATTAGAAGTGTACGACGCTGGCCGCCCTGTTGCCTAGAGAGAGAGAGAGAGAGAGAGAGAGAGAGAGAGAGAGAGAGAGAGAGAGAGAGAGAGAGAGAGAGAGAGGCGAGCGGGACGGACGGACGTACGGAAGTGCGCTAAAAGGGGTGGCTGGGCGCGGCGGCGAGTTGTGGCTGGCCCTGCTGGGCTCCGAAGGGCCGTCGGGCTGCCGCCAAATCATAGCCGGCGACGTCGGCCGTCCCGTCGACGTCTTGATGCCAGTATGCTAGCCGACGGTAAAAACCATTCTAAACTACTTATTATTTTATAGAATCTATAAACAAAATTAGGGGCGAAATTCAGGGCAAAACTATGAAAAAACTCCAGAAAAAAAATTTCTAGGATTGCCTACTAGGCAGCACCCTTGCACAGGTGCGTACATGTTGCCTAGTGGGCAGGCGCAGATGGTTTACTCCAGCGTGTTTGGGTGACTTATTGCCTACTTTTCTGGCAGCACGCAGCACCGGCTGCGGGCGGCCAGGCGGTCTGTATTTCTCGCGCCCGTGCCCCTGCCGCTGTGATAACTCGCTCGGTATGGATGGTCACAGTAATGTCGCCCCAGTTCGTTTCTAATCCGTCCTTTTGCTTTGTGTCGCAGGTAAGCGGATACGGCTCGGTGGCCCTGGCTGTGCCCTGGCTGTGCCCTGCCCTGCTGGGTCCGGTACGGGTGAGTGCCTGCAGGAGTTGGGTCCGGCGCGCGCGGATTCAAGTGCGACCCCAGCCCAGTTTGGACTGCTAGGTGGGCGGTTGGGCGGGGCGGGGCGGGGCGGGGCGGGGCGGGGCGGGGCCGCGGGTGTATGCTCCCTTTTGTGTTTGTCCCAATTTATTGCAGCGAGTAATCTCCCTCCGACCAGCGGCGGCAGCAGGCGAGTGGGACCGCCCAGGTTGCACAGTGTCTGGCGTGGCCCGGCCTGGCCTGCTAGCTCACTCGGTGTTTTATGGCGCAAGTAGATTATCAGGCAGGGCCCGCCCCGCCCCGCCCGGTCCTGCTGCTGCTGCTGGAAAATAAAATGCTTTGGGATATAATAGGGCTGCCCCACCGAGGCTCCAGCGAGGCTCCAGCGAGGCTCCAGCGAGGCTCCAGCGAGGCTCCAGCGAGGCCGGGCTCCAGGAGGCAGTGATCCGTTCGAGGACGCGATTGATTCGAGCTGCGCCGCGAGGTGGGCGACGCGCCGCGCCACGCCACGCCGCGGCCTCTTCGCTCTCGGCGCGGGCTTCAGATATGTAACTCCGGGGAAAGTCGTTTCATCTTCATTTTGAAAGCCGACGAAAATAAGATCTTCACATCTACTTACACTGTGAGAAATGTTTGTGAGAGTTAAAGGAAAATTTTCCATGATAACTGACGTAAAGTTCCGATATCACATTGTAAAATTACAAAATTTTAAGGAAACTGGGTATCGACTTGTGATTTTTAAAGCACAAATTACGAAAAAAGTCGTAAATTTTCAAAGATATTTTTTACAGTGTACCGGGTGTTTCTTTGAATGTGTAACAGTGTTGCGGGATTGCATACTCTCTAGCGCTGCAGGGGCCATTGCCCCTTACGGGCGAATGGAGTAGGCAAACCCGCAACACTGTTACGCATTCAAAGAAACACCCGGTACGTGCGCACAATACATACTTCATCACTGGGTGAATCATCTACCGTTTCCACATTTTCCTCGTTGAGAAGGGTGTGTGCTTTCTATCAGTGATTTTCCACCACTAAATAAAGACACAACTCCCTGGTCTATAATCTGAGCTCGTCGACCCGACCCAGGCCGTCGACATGAACGCGCTCCGGGAGATGGACGGGGGTATTTTTAGTCTACGATCTCGTGTCACCGGCGAGAGAGCGGCTGACACCGCATTGTCCGTGTGGCGTGGCGGGGCGAGGTGTGGCGGGGCGGGGCGGGGCGTGGCGGGGCGGGGCGGCTGCGTGGAGCGCGCGCGTGGGCCGCGGGTACTGTTCGGTCCCGCGGCTGCAGCACCGCCCCTCTACACGTCAAGTCGTACTCTGCTGCTGTGTGGTGTGGTGTGGTGTGGCCCCTTGAGCAATTACCTCCAATTACACGGCGAGTAATTTTGTCATATTTAAGCTCGTGTATTTGCCGAGGGAACGGAGCTGACCCCGGCCGGGCCCCGGGCAGCTTGTACAGTACAGCACGGCACGCCCGCCCAGCCTCCTCCTCCTCCTCCTCTTCCTCCTCCTCCTCCTCCTCCTCCTCTTCCTCCTCCTCCTCCTCCTCCTCCTCCTCCTCCTCCTCCTCCTCCTCCTCCTCCTCCTCCTCCTCCTCCTCCTACTCTTCCTCCTCTTCCTCCTCCTCCTCCTCCTCCTCCTCCTCCACCTCCTCCCACTCCTCTTCCTCCTCCTCCTCCTCTTCCTCCTCCTCCTCCTCCTCCTCCTCCTCTTCCCAAGTGTCCGATTAGTCTTGTAGCGGGGCGGCCGGTGAGGACGGCCATTGTGTCGTAGCGATCACTTTCCATCGGTACGTCTGCCCGTGGCTGTGATCCCCTTTCCTCGTGTCTGCTGAGGAGATCTGCTTGCGTCTGCTCGCGTCTGTTAACCTCTCCTCCTCGTCCTGTCAGCTCATTTCTAATGGCGACAGCTCGTGTCTGCTCGCGTCTGCTCACATGTGTCCGTCGTGTCTGTTCGCGTCTGCTCACATGTGTTCCTCGTGTCTGCTCGCGTTTGCTCACATGTGTTCCTCGTGTCTGCTCGCGTCCTGTCGTGTCAGCTCATTTCTAATGGCGACAGCTCGTGTCTGCTCGCGTCTGCTCACATATGTTCCTCGTGTCTGCTCGCGTCCTGTCGTGTCAGCTCATTTCTAATGGCGACAGCTCGTGTCTGCTCGCGTCTGCTCACATGTGTTCCTCGTGTCTGTTCGCGTCTGCTCACATGTGTTCCTCGTGTCTGCTCGTGTCCACTGGAAAAACAAACGTTGCGTCCGCTACACCAATTGGTGTGTTCTGTGGCAACATTTCAGTTTTTGTGGAATATTAACCAACCGAGACTTCATGTTTTATTTTCGACGAGTCCATCAGGTTCCTCTCGAAATTCCCGTTCGAACGAGCCTACATGTAATGTCTGCGAGCCTAAATACTACGACTTTAAATATGTTCCTCGTAGAAAATCTGAATTGGACATGTTGAATGAGCTCATCTGAACCCCATGGCGACAGCTCGTGTCTCGTTCGGGAATTTCATGAATCTGATAGGCGCATCAGAAATGAAACTTAAAGTCTCGCGTTGGTTAATATTCCACAAAAACTGAAATGTTCCTCGTGTCTGCTCGCGTTTGCTCACATGTGTTCCTCGTGTCTGCTCGTGTCTGCTCGCGTCAGCTCTTGTCGGCCGCGCGTGTCGCTGGTCGGCGCCTGCTCCCACGCGCGCCCATAAAGTCCCGCGAGAAGAAAGTGAACGCTGCTAACTCTGCTGTTAATGAGCCTCACTCGCTGACCATCAGCCGCGCAGCTCTGCGCCCGGTATCTGTAACGCTGTTTGTTATTGTTGTTGTTAATGTTTGTTATGCAGTGGTTGAGACGGGTTGAGTAAGCGCAGCCGTTATTAGCGCCGGTGTGCTTCTTATTTCCTGGACCCCGGGCCGAGGCGTGAGCCAGGCACGCGGGCTCCGGAGGGACTGTATTGGGGCTCCAGCGGCCTTTGTAGGGACTGTACTGGGGCTCCAGCGACCTTTGTAGGGACTGTATTGGGGCTCCAGCGACCTTTGTAGGGACTGTATTGGGGCTCCAGCGCGATGCGTGAGCGAAGCGAAACTCCATCGACGACGTGTAGAGGGACTGAGGTGAGGCTCCAGCGGCCTCCAAAGGGACTGAGGTGAGGCTCCATAGGGACTAAAGTGAGGCTCCAGCAGCAGCAATAGGAACTGATGTGAGTCCTAGGGACAGCAGTAATTCAAAAGCGTGGAGAAAATTCATACACCAATATGAGTAGAGATTTGCGTTCCCTCAAATGTGTGGCATTCACGCATTTGGATTTCCATTGTACACGGCTCCAGCCAGCAGCGGCCTCCAGCGAGGGACTCCAGCCTCATTCAGCGGGCCGCTTCGCCCGCCCGCCCGCAGGCCTCACCGGCTGGAGCTCAATCACGCCCTAACGACTCCTGGTGTCGATGCCACCACCCCAGCTCCAGCAGATAGGGGGTGGGGTAGGGGAGGGGACGGGCGGTGCCAAATACTTTTCACCCTCCCGCGCCATAAAAAGGGGCGCGCGTTATCGCGATTAACAAGGTCCGGCCCGCTCTGTGTGTGTGTGTATGTGTGTATGTGTGTGTGTGTTTTCTGAGGGGAGGGGGAGTCATCAGCCCAGGCCGCGGGACGTTTAAATGTTATTCGATGAAAACGTTGTAGCTGATTGCCGTTGAAAAAAATATATGAAAAAACTGTATGTTGGTTTTACGAGATAAAAATGCGTAGGGGAGGGGAGGAAATTTATCAGGAAGGAAGCCTTCCTCGCGAAGTGGCGCGGTGGATGTCACTTTCGGAAGTTGTGCTGCTGCTCCTCGTCTCATTGGTTGCAAGTGGATGAGGAGAGGGACGGGAAGTGGCGGAGGGAGAGAGAGAGAGAGAGAGAGAGAGAGAGAGAGAGAGAGAGAGAGAGAGAGAGAGAGAGAGAGAGAGAGAGGCCGGACATGAGAGAAGGAGAAAGGAGTGGGGGGAGAGGTGTGGGCAGTGGACCGGACCTGGGCCATCATCATCCATTACACGGCCGCCCCACCCCGCCCCACCCCGCCCCGCCCCGCCCCGCCCCGCCCCCGCCCCGCCCCGCCCCGCTCCCAGCAGCCACACCCACGCGCAGCGTGACACGGCGGCCGAGGCGTAGCCCTGGCATAGACCCGCGAGGAGCTGCTGTCTGGAAATATGGGTCGTGGCGTGGCGTGGCGCGGCGGCGCGCCGTACGTTTTAAACTCGGTGACGGCTGGCTATCTCGTACGCGCGGGGCGGGCTCTGCAGATTGCGTCCCCGCGCCTGACCGTGGACAAGCAGCGCGCCGCGCTCAACAGCTGTGCGCCGCTGTGCGTGCGTGCGCGGCGGCCAGCTGCTGCCGGGGCCGCGCCGGGCAGGCAGGGCCGCTCCTATCGCGCACGAAATCGTCGTTTAAAATATGGCAGTACCGCGGCGATCGGCCCGCAGCAGCAGCACAGATTTGCATTTGCTTTTGGGGGGTGTCCCGTACGGTTTCCCTCATTATCGGCAGAAAAGTTCAAGCGGGTCTCGTCTCGTACGAGCACTTCCTCAATACCGCGGGGAAAAGAATCCCTGCTTTTGGGTCTTTTTCGAGGGAGAATTCACATCTTGTACAGACTACTCGGTATTACACGGTATTACACCTGTATTACACCTGTATTACACACAAGATTTTATCACTTTAAAGCACATTCTCGTGTTATTCGGTATTACATTACGTGTATTACGGCGTAATACATGGATCAGGTGTACAGTGTATTACGGAAGTGAATTCCCCCTCGGTCTTTTTATTTTCCTGTCGCAGCTCATGTTCTCTCTGTACTACATGAGCGGCGGGGGCAACGTGTCACTTTGTCTCGGCGACGGCGCCGTGTGGAGGAGGGGAGGGAGGGGGGGCTCGTTTGCGTCGGACTGATGAACGCTAGCCGATGGTGACACGCGTGTTAATGAGTGCGGAGCAGAGTGGCAGCAGGGCGTCAGCTTACCGGCGTAGGGCGGGGCGGGGCGGGGTGGGGCGGGGTGGGGCGGGGCGGGGCGGGGTGGGGTGTGCGCGCCGTACGAAATTTAATCGCTCATAGCCGCACTTGTGCTTGTGCCCGAGCGGCGCGGCGCGCTACAGGAGCGGCGGCAGCAGCGACACTGCCGGCTGCTGGAGCGCTGTGGGCCAGTAATGCGGCGCACATCTGGCGCCCGCCCCGCCCCGCCCCGCCCCGCCCCGCCCCGCCCCGCCCGGCGCGCTGGGCTGGACTCGTGTCTAGGCTAGGCTAGTGTGTCTGCCTGGCACGCGAACGTGACGTTGATACGCCGCGCTGGCTCCGCAGGCTGCCCGCTGCCTGAGCTGCGCGCCCCGCCCCGCCCCGCCCCGCCCCGCCCCGCCCCGCCCCGCCCGCCCGGGCAGTGGATTTGGGCGGCACGGTCCAGTCCAACCGGCTGATGCTCTGTAAATTCAAATGTGCACATTGTTTACTTTAAATAAAGTGTACAAAACATGGATTCTTCAAATGATGTACATACATACTTTCTGTGCATTTATAAATGTTTATACATATTCTCATGTATACTGGGTGCGTAAAGAATGCACTTTCAATAAATATCTATAGATATTTTGGAAGCATTAGAATAAGGGGTTTTAAAGGAGTTTTTTGAGATCGCCTTTGTGATGTTAAAGAATTTTTAAGGTAGTACTCTCACGAGTTTTTGACGAGTTACCTAGTGATTCTGAAAGATTTTGAGGTATCTTCGAATTGCCTAGGATTTTTGATGCCTTTCAAGGTATCGCCAAGTGATGTGAAAGGTTTCCTTATGGGTTTTCTATAGGTTGCCGGTTCCTCGCGCATTGGATCTCATGGGCTAAACACCTCGTGGCCGGCCGGCCGGAGCGCTTGCCTTGCCCGTCCCCGGCGAGCGTCCGCAGGAAAATGCGGAAATAATTCCCACGCGTTTAATTCTGAGCGCATAAGCAATTGCATGCGGCCGGGGCGGGACGGTCTGTTGCACCGGAGGAATCTCTATCTCCCTCCCTCCGCCGCCGCTGAGTGTCGGTGCTGCTCTCTCCCTCTCTCTCTCTCAACGCTCTTTTTCTCTCGCTCAGACGAGCGCTCTAAGGCGGGGCGCTTGGGTGGGTTCGTTTCGTTGGGGCGATGGCGATCTGTCACGGCACCGGCGCATCAGTCCAGCATCCTTCTGGACCAGCAGAACCCCCTCTCTCTCCTTCTCTCTCTCTCTCTCTCTCTCTCTCTCTCTCTCTCTCTCTCTCTCTCTCTCTCTCCCTCTCGCAGAATTGGTATCATTCTCTACCAAGGCGCGCTCGTCTGCCCGACGTGACCCTTCCTCGGACCTCCTTGAGTACACTCTGCGCACGCTTCTGTGGCCCTGGTGTGATTCCTCCTCCTCCTCCTCCTCCTCCTCCTCCTCCTCCTCCTGCGCTAACGGGCTTGGAATACCTTCGCACTTGTTATACGCATACGCACTATGAGCAATGGCGCCTGACCAGGTGTTCCCTACCCCTCCTCCCCGCATCTCACTCGGGCCACCTGGCTGGTCGTTAGCTTGCGGGCGCGGCCGCGAGAGGTCGCCACAGTCAGTCAGTCAGTCAGCTGACTGTAACGCATGGGGGACCACTTGCACATCTCTGGGGAACATGATTTGCGACCGGCACACACACTCTGTGAGCGACCCGCCTGCGTTCCATAGCTGGGCCATACGCAGAAAAATCGTATGTGTGTGTAGATGAAATGGTCCAGATTATACACACTAAACCCTTATGCACTTTGTTGTGCATAAGCCTTGCAGGATTTTACGCAATTATAACTATGCTCAATCTTTTCTGCATAACTCTGCATAACACTGTCCCTTATGCACAAATTGATGCATAATTATGTACAATGTGTGGATAGTTACGCATAAAATTGTGTGCATAAGTATGGTTGTATATAATCGTGCATAAAGATGCAAAAATCATGCATAAGGGTTCAGTGTGTACCAGTACCCGGAACGGAAGTTGATAATAGTTAACGAAATGTCGATAACGGTCTCTGAGAGTGTGTCACGTGACGAGTCACAGGCAACTGGGCTTCAGAGCCAATGACGCGACACTCACATGTGAGCCTCATACTGACTGGCCATGCTCCGCTTGGCTCGAGTATGCATCCGCCAGGATTCCTCTCTCTCTCTCTCTCTCTCTCTCTCTCTCTCTCTCTCTCTCTCTCTCTCTCTCTCTCTCTCTCTCTCTCTCTCCTGTGCTGCTTCCGGACGGAACACACACACACTCACACGGCGGCGCGGTAGAGACGGCCCTTCGCCTGGACGGGATGCAATGTTGCCGAGTTGCAAAGTGGGCGAATTTCATTAAACGGAATGGCTGGTGCTGCCGGGCCGGCGCTGCTGCTGTTTGGCGTGAATTACCACCACTATCTGCCTGGCCTGGCCCGCCACGGCCCTTTGCAAAACAGCGACGGAGCACATTCGGGGCCGTTTCAGTCAAAACAAGAGGGCAGTGCACGGCAACACGCCCTGGCGCCCCAGTCGCACCCGCCCGTGAAATGTGCCGCTGTAACGTGCCGCCCGACATGTATTATGTATTTCTCTGGCAATATCACTTTTACTTTTGAACTCGGGTTCCTCTGTGAGCTTTGCTGAAATACAAATTAAAAATTAGCACTTCTTGTTATTGATACGTAAATCGAGCAGTAAGATATCTTTTGTCACTGTGAAAAATGTCTTGATGTACGATGAATTTTGTAAATTACGATTTACATCGGACTGTGTATTAGCGCGCGCGCGTGGGAGGGTCCGCCGAGCGTCGTGCCCGCAGGGTATAGAGGTGCATTCATTACGCATAAAAATGAACTCGTTGAGCGTGGCGGGGCGGGGCGGGGCGGGGCGGGGCGGGGCCGCCGAGGAGGTTTGTTTAGAGGTGGGTCTCACCGTCCCGTCCTCCGGGACGTGAAGGAGTGGGGGTTAGGGGGTGGGGGGACACTTGCATTTCACGGGTCGCCGGGCGCGAGTACCTCGCCACCTCCCCCGCGCCACCCGGTGCAGTATTTAGGTCGGCGTCGTCGTCGTGAGCGGGTCACGGAGTCGCGAGGGGGGCGCTGGGAGGGGGAGGGACCTGGGGCGTAACTGCAGTGTGGAGCGAGCAGCTCGGGTGACGAGGTAAGCAGAGTGCGCTCCTGCAACCTGCCCCGCCCCGCCCCGCCCCGCCCCGCCCCGCCCCGCCACGCCACGCCCCGCCACGCCCCGCCACACGCCGCGAGGACGCGCCAAGGACGACGAGGACGACCCTCGCGATATCCTTTATTGGCGATTCGTCTCACGTCGCTCGGCCCACTCTCTGCAGCTCCACGGTCCCCTCCCTCCTGCCCCCTCCCCTCGCGGCTACTGTAACAAAATCAGACGCGGAAATAAGAACACCTCCGCTATCTCCGGCGGGCGAAGGTATACAATTATCCCGCTGGGCGGGTTAAACCTGGACGCTCCGGCTCCCATATCAATGGACCACCTCTCTCTCTCTCTCTCTCTCTCTCTCTCTCTCTCTCTCTCTCTCTCTCTCTCTCTCTCTCTCTCTCTCTCTCTCTCTCTCTCTCTCTCTGCTCCTCCTCTTCTCGAGTTTCCTCCTCCCTCTCTCCCTCTCCTTAGGGTCCTATGGCCCGTGAAATCACCCAACAAGTCAGCAAGCAGCTTCCCAATACTCGGCGCGCCACGCCCCCTGGCGTCCTGTACCCCTCCCCCCCTCCCCTGTGACGTCACGGCGTCACGCTTTTACGGGCGAAGCGTGACAACGATCAGGAAGCCTCCCTGCAGCGGGGCGGGGTCGGCCCGGTGACGTTACAGGTGAACGACCCGACCGGGCCGACGTCAGGAAAGGTTAAGAGCTGGTCGCCTGGTCGGCCTGTTAGGTCGGCCCTGTAGGTCGGCCCCGCAGCGTAGCATCGACATTTAATTGAATCTGCCCGCCTGTGTTCTGTCTGCAGGTGAGTGCTGAGACCAGGGGGAGTGCCTCGCGGCGACCGTGTGTGCAGGTAGGGTCCACGCCTGGAACAAAAATTATGCACCCAGAAGAGCGTGTTATCGGAAGAAGTACGCTTTGCACTGCACTTGATTGAATCAATTTCATTGGACTCGATTCGTGAAAATTGTTCGTGTTACAAGTAAAATGTACTCGGAATAGTCTCAATTTACTCGACTCAATCAAGTACATGAAAAACCGAGAACACGCTTTTCTGGGTGTGGCTATAAATTACTTGTATCAGGTGCAAGTTTTCAGCGCCGTTGCTTCATTTTTTTCGCGCATTTTCCGCAGCAATAATGCCAAAGAACCTAGCTTACCCGAACCTTTGGACTTAGAACCAAATTTTGATTGTATTTCCGTGCTTTAGTTCGGTGTCAGGCGTCGTCCAAGCGCTCCCAAACACTGCGCACGTTTCTAGGAGGGACTATTAACAAGAAAATGTAGGTAGCGGGAGGTTACATCTAAATCAGGCACTTCCTTAAGCTTTTTATAAGGTTCAGATTCGTCTATACTTTTTTATGAAGCCAATCGAAATTCTTTGAATTGCATGAAATCTATGCAAAACAAGCGCTCTACCGTACATAAAACAAAAATCTTCTCATCAGGTGCCTATTGTGTATGTTTGGTTCTCGAATGATACCATGCGATGGTCTCCGTCTGTTTGGTTGTTGTTGTTCGTCTTTACCATCCCTGCGACTGGTTCGTTAGGCCGCATCGGGCGCGCCGGAAGCCGGTTAGTCCGTTGTTCAGAACAATCGCTGGCGCGCCAGGCGCCACGCCGCCGCCACGCCCCGCCACGCCCCGCCACGCCCCGCCCCGCCACGCCCTGCCACGCCCTGGTACGCCCCGCCACGCCCCGGCACGCCCCGCGGGACGGCGTCTCCCATAAATGCAATAAATAATAATATGGAAAATGTGTGATGATACCGCGAAACAGGCAGAGTCTCCCTCCACCTCTCTGAAAGCCCAACACTCCGCCCATAGCCTGGTCCGGCACGGCAAAAAAAAAATGTCTGCTTTTTTCAGAAAATAAGGGAACATTTTGAGGAAACCCAAAACAAAGTGTGATATTTTCCCGAAGTTTTTCGACAAGATATCCTTCAGTTTAAGGGAGTTCCTCAAAGTATTTTTTTTTCCTTCAAATATTCAGACTCTGTTTTTTTCACTGTGTACGTATTCGTGGCTGCAGCAGTACACGGGGCGGTACATTCTCCTTACGCCGCGGGCCGGGCGCTGATATGAAGCAAGCACAAGTTATCCCCGGCGCGCATCGCCCCCCCGCGCACGCGACCACTTTACCCTTATTTATTCCTCAACTTGCGGTTCTGTTCTGCTGGGTATCGTTTCTCGCCGCCGCTGCTAGCTGCTGCTGTATCTGCAGCGGAAACGCACAGGCGGCTGGCTGTGCCGACTGCAGCCGGCTCAAGTTTATCCTCCGCGCGACTGTGTGTGTGTATGTGTGTGATCTCGCCACATTGCTGAGGATTTGGCCAGGTGCCCTCCCTGGTACGCATACACACACTACGAAACGCAAGTGTGTGAATTTCGGCTGTGCTATGGGTCTGAGCGTCAGCAGGCTATAGGCGGGCCGGCCGGACACCAGGCTCTGCGCCTCTGAGATGCGCGGGGCGGGGCGGGGCGGGGTGCACGCTGCCTTGTTCGGAAAGTCTTTATCCCTGCAGGCAGGCAGGCAGGCAGCGGCGCCGCCTCCTCCCGTGCCAGTGCGCTCCCGGTCCCGATCTAATGCCAAGTAAAAGCGCGCTCATTCTCTTTCCCTCCCTCGCTCTGCCCCCCCCCCCCCCGCCCGCCCCTCTTATACACCGCAGTTTCCAATCCGAAATGTTTTTGTTGTATCGCGGAGCGCCGTGAATTATTTCCAATAGCAATGGCAATCGCAATGGCGATGAGGGAGTTGGGCGAGGCGGGGCGGGGCGGGGCGGGGCTGAGGCAGGGAGTTTCATGGCGCTAGCGAGCTCGCATTATTTCTCGCTGGCGATTGTCTGCCCTGCCGGGCCGGGCCGCCCCTGCCGTGCATTAAGGCGATGCACATTCACATTGGGGTTATGAGCGAGTGTGCGTGTGTGTGTGTGTGTACATGGCAGTACCAGCAATCGGTAACGAGTCTCTCACTCTTTGTCTCGCTTTCCCCATCCTTCTCCCTGGTGTCGTCTCTCTCTCTCTCTCTCTCTCTCTCTCTCTCTCTCTCTCTCGCTCTCTCTCTCTCTCTCTCTAGCTCTCTCTCTCTCTCTCTCTCTCGTCTCGCTGCATGGGCCCTATTCAATTAATAACGTTGACATGATCGGCCCGTCGCTGCGCCCCGGAGTGCACCTCAGTGCCGCGCTGCGCCCAGGCGGTTTGTCATTCCGAGGTCCTTGTCGCGGGGCGTTCCGTATTGTTCGACCCGCCGGCGCCCCGCCCCGCCCCGCCCCGCCCCGCCCCGCCCCGCCCCGCCCCGCCAGGCCCCCTGCCGGCCGTGAGGTCTATTCTTGATATGGCGTGGCGCGTGGTGGGGCGTGGCGTGCACGTGCAGGACTGTGTCGGGCCGTGACAGTCTCTCTTAGGCCCTTCCACCCTCTCTCTCTCTCCCTCTCTCTCTCTCTCTCCCTCTCTCTCCCCTCTCTCGCCCAGGCCCTCTCCCCGCCCTGCCGCCGTAACAATGTTGCATTGTGCCGGCTGGGCTGGCGGGGCGCGGGGGTCAGCAGGGCGACAAGGCCTCCAGGCTTCTTGCACGTCTGTCTCAGTGTCCTGGACAGCTCCACCACCCCGCCCCGGGGGCGTGGCGGGGCGGGGCGGGGCGGGGCGCGGCGGGGCGGGTGTGCTTTACAGCCCGGCCTAATGTACACAGCCGCTGCCGGCCGGACTGCGGTTTGAACATACTCGGAACTTATTTCTGTGGCGCACAATATTTTATCATTCAACGTTTGAACGTGGTATATCGTTTGAAAATTTTGCCGTAATGTATATGGCCGGTTTTCCTTCGCCTCGCGGCGTCGCTGACCGCCCCCCCCCCCCCACTAGGGGCGCCTGCGAGTCCTTGACCCGGTTGGGGCGTGGGAGGTATTTATAAAGGGGTCCCCGCGGGGGCCACCCGGCTGTGAGTACAGTGCTGCGCGCAGCTGTGTGCGGGGTCTGCCCGTGGCGCCTGCAACGTAGGCAACGTGACCTGCAAACGCCCCGGATTTAGGCAACCCACAGTGAAGAAGTAATAGCGCACACATGACGCACTTGAGTTTGCAGTGTGACCGCCAAGCCGCCCTAAATGTGTCACAGGGCAGTGCGTCCGTGTCCGGATGCAGAGTGGGGACTCTTCACTCACGCTGCCCCTCTCTCCCCCCACTCTCGGCTGCTGGAGTGTCACACGCTTCCCGTCACACCGCGGGCGCCGCGTGCCTACGGCGTGACGGTGGTGCCACTGGTGTGTCACTGTTTGCCACGTGTCACACACGTGTCACACTGTGTCGCTGCTTGTTGGCGTAGGCGAGGCGTGCTCTCTGCCGCCGGACCCACCCGCGGTGTGGGAGAGAGGTGCGGGGCCTGGCCAGGTCACCGCGGTGGAGTCGGGTCAGACTGTCGTCCAAGGCTGTGTGCGGCCCGCCCCGCCCCGCCCCACCCCGCCCCGCCCGGCCCGGCCCCAGCAAGGCTTTGTTTGTACGGACACGGCGGCGCTCGCGTGCCGGCGTGGGCGGGGCGGGGCGCGGCGCGGCGGGGCGGGGCGGGGCGGGGCGCTCGGGTACTTCGCATAGCATTAAGGCGCTCTGGCTGAGGAGCCACGCGGCCACACAAACTGGAGCCGCGCAGCTTCACGGCTTGGGGGCATTTTATACCGGAGGAAAGGCGCTTGAGGGCTCCTAACCGATGGTAGTTTTCTAGTGAAGTGGAGTGAGAGAGAGTAAGAGAGTGAGGGAGTGAAAGAGGAATGAGAGATATCGAGAGAGCAAGTAGCTCGTGCGATACCCGCCCCCGGGCGCGACGTGCCCCGACGTCACATGCGTCATCCTCTGAATGGACGCCGCGAGGCGCGGCTGTTCGCGCGGCGTCGCGACGACTACTGCGTCGTACGTGTGCCGTCACCCACAGCGGCGCCCGTCTGTGCACGCTGTCAACACTTATATCACCGCCGTGAGAGAGAGAGAGAGAGAGAGAGAGAGAGAGAGAGAGGGGGGGGGGGAGAGAGAGAGAAAGAAAGCGTCTAGAGTATTGTCAAAATTATTTCCATAGATTTCCAATATTTTTAATTTTTTTTTCTTTGTAATTTTTGATTTACAAATGGTTGAAGTAAATTTACGATCGGAATCGGAAATTTACGGAGACCCATTTTGTGCTCGATTAAGAATGACTAGACGGATGCCAAGTGTCATAAGAAGCTCGTAATTCCACAATTCGTAATTTTTCGACATTTCCCGTAACATTTCTTACAAGAGGGTTGAATAAGGAAAGGTCCTGAGACGTTTTGCCGGCGTTGCGCTGGGAGGCCGAGCGGTAGTCCCGTCCAGAACAACAGTAAAGAAGCAGGCGACTTATTTGTGATTCGTGTATTTTAATTAGCGTCGTGTGCCTCGTCTCTATATTGTGTGCTCGCGTTGTCTCTCCCGCTCTGTCTCTCTCTCTCTCTCTCTCTCTCTCTCTCTCTCTCTCTCTCTCTCTCTCTCTCTCTCTCTCTCTCTCTGCCGCTCCCTTTCTCTCTCGCTCCCTCTCTCTCGCTTACGCCCAGGCCCTTCCTTCTCACGTACTCCGCAGGCCCTTCACCCCGTCGCTGTGTCCCCTCTACACCCGGCGGGGCGGCCCCCTCCCCCCTCTACCACTCACCCCTTTTTGTCAGGCATTGTTCGGCCCGCACTCATAACGGCCGCGTTCGAACGTCCCCTTCGAGCCCTTGTGCCGTGCCCGCCTGTTCGGACGCGGCCGGCCCGCGGCAGGCCTAGGCCTACCCTTGTCAGGGGTGTTGTGGGTCAGCTACGCCGCTACGCCGCTCTCCCAACCCCTGTGCATGTAGGCCGTCCCGTCGGACTCTCGTGTGCTGCGGGACTGCCTACCTCGTGACGCCTGCCCGGTTAGGCCGTCCCGTCGGACTCTCTACCTCGTGACGCCTGCCCGGTTAGGCCGTCCCGTCGGACTCTCGTGTGCTGCGGGACTGCCTACCTCGTGACGCCTGCCCGGTTAGGCCGTCCCGTCGGACTCTCGTGTGCTGCGGGACTGCCTACCTCGTGACGCCTGCCCGGTTAGGCCGTCCCGTCGGACTCTCGTGTGCTGCGGGACTGCCTACCTCGTGACGCCTGCCCGGTTAGGCCGTCCCGTCGGACTCTCGTGTGCTGCGGGACTGCCTACCTCGTGACGCCTGCCCGGTTAGGCCGTCCCGTCGGACTCTCGTGTGCTGCGGGACTGCCTACCTCGTGACGCCTGCCCGGTTAGGCCGTCCCGTCGGACTCTCGTGTGCTGCGGGACTGCCTACCTCGTGACGCCTGCCCGGTTAGGCCGTCCCGTCGGACTCTCGTGTGCTGCGGGACTGCCTACCCTGCACGCCTGCTCTGATAGCCGCCGGCCACCCCTCACTGCCCAGGTGAGCGCCTCTTCTCTCCCGCGTCCGTGTTTCCCGATGGTTTGTATCGGCCGCCCGCCGCCCAATAGCGCATCTTCCCCCCTCGCCCGCCTCGCCTCGCGGCTCTGTTTAGTATGCGCATGCTATTTCCATTTATTGTCTCCGTGTGGCAATGTTGACGCCTCTCTTTTTTTTAGTTGAGGAATATTAAAATCGGCTCACTCACCACGGCCCGGGCTCGCTGGCTAGGCGCTGCCACGGCTTGTAAAAAGAAAAGAAAAAAAATACACACAAGTGGAATAAATGAATGAAACAGATTTTAAAGAAATTTGTTGTGAATTTTGCATGTTGGCTGCGGTGGGCTTGCGTGCGGCGGTCCTCGCCTCGCGCGGTCAGAAGTGCATCGGGTCCGGGAGCGATGCCAGCGGCGTGGGCGGAGGAAGAGAGGGGAGGGGAGAGGAGGGAGGAGAGGAGAGGGGAGGGAGGAGAGAGAGGAGAGGGGAGGGAGGAGAGAGAGGAGAGGTGGCCATCGCATCGGGGCTGAATGCATAATTACCGAGTGCAATAGGACAGACTTGCGTCCACTCGAGACTCGCGCGCCGGCAGCTCACTCAGTGCGGCGCGCCAGACAGACTCTCTCCCGCCCCGCCCCGCCTCACTCCACCCCACCTTACCCCTCCCACACTGCAAATAAAAATGTCGTAAATCAACAAAAATTCCTCTATTGGAAAACCTAACGTGACATACGTCACGTCAATTGGTATGTCGTTATGCGAATTAACTTGACGTCACACCATTTGATACGACGCAAGCTCCAGGCATATCATATAGGAGGTCGCAACACAAACGTGATATTTTACAACAGGGCTTGTTTTAAAACAAAATATTTTGCTATAAAAAATTAACAAGGTTTTCCGCTGAGCAGTTCGCTGTAGATTCCTCTGATATTTTACACCTGTTTTTATTTGCCTTTCTCGCCGCCTCCCCAACCACCCTTCCCTACTCTCTCTCCGGGTCTGGTTGCAGTCAGTGCTGGTGCACCCGGGAGCTGGGCGGGGCGGGGCGGGGCCGACGACCCCCCAACCGTTGCGTAACTCATCGACCGTCCCGTCCCGCCCCGGCGCCCTGCTCCACCCGGGGAGGCCCGGTCAGGCCCGGCCCGGCCCGGAGGGCAGGGGATCTGTCCACGTCAACGTCCCCGTCAGCCCTAAGCTCTATCTGTGGCGCCGGCCCCGCCCCGTCCCCGGCCCGCCCTACGTCCTCCCTGCTGGCCGCGGTCCTGTGGCCGGCCCCGCCCCCGCCCCGCCCCGCCCCCGGGGAGGTGTTCAGGGCCATCTCCTTGCCGTCTTCCTCGGCAGCTGTTCCTCCTCCTCCTCCTCCTCTTCCTCCCAAAGTCGTACATTATCGCGGCCCTAAGCGAATCTCCTGTCCGAGTCGCCGGCCCCCGGCCCGGCCCGGCCCGGCCCGGCCCGGCGGTACCCGCTGCTACCCCTTTTACTCGGGTGCTTCCTCGCATCTCTCGGCAAAGGGAACCACTCTACCGTCCCCTCCCAGGAGAGCCCTGTCGGAGGACGCGAATAAAATCTCCGGCTCTGAATAGGGTTCGACGGCTGTGTGTGTGAGGGGGGGGGGAGGGGGGGGCGGGTGTAGACCCTGGATCTGTGTCTGCTCCTGATCGAAGAACATCCCTTCAATCACACTTACACCGAAAACTGAGTGGCGTGTTAAAGTGTGCGACACTGCGCCGACACTCAGGCCCAGTGCTGGCGCTGCGCTCCTGCGGTGAGCGGTGCAATGTGTTGTGACCGCCCCGCCCCACCCCGCCACGCCCCGCCCCACCCCGCCACGCCCCGCCCCACCCCACCCCTGGCGCCGCCGCTGCTGCTCTCGTTTGCCGGGCCGAGCGCCGTTTGGGCGTGGCGGCGGGCGGCGAGGCGAGCGCCATGCCAGCGGCCCGGCCGGCCGGCCGGCCGGTCAGTCTCTAGTGGCCGCCGGCAATTCGCAGGTAATTTGGTCGGGGCGCGGCGGGGTTTGGGTCCAGGGGTGCGGCGCGGGGCGGGGCGGGGCGGGCGACTGCTGCCCGAGCGCTCCATTGTGCGAATGTCATTTTATTTTTCCCCCCCTTTTATGGCGGGGGTTGGCCGGCCTGTATGTCACCATTAGTGTGGCGCGTGACTGCTGCTGCCGCTACCCCCTTACACCCCCCTCCCCTACCCCCCCCCTCCCCCAACACTCACACACCGCCCCCTACGCTACGCACGGTGGGGTAGACATGTGTGTGCGGGGGCGGCGGGGTGGCAGCGCCAGAGAGAGGACTATGGAATTACCGCAAATAGCCCGATGTGATTATCGTCTCTTTGCCTTGTTTCTTTGTCGCCTCGCCTCTGCACACTCAACAGCGAGATAGCGTGGGGCTTTGCTGAGCAAATCTGACATCGCGGAATGATTTTTTTTTTTTTCCCGGGGCAAGAGAGTGTGAGTGAAATCTCGACCAGCGGCTCGGCTCGGCACGCGACCGTTTGGCGGGGCCGGTGAACTTGTCCCGGCCCGGCAGACTGGCAGGTGCGTTGGCGATCCAGTCCGCCGTGACTCAGTATGCCGGGCCGGGCCGGGCCGGGACCAGCGGGAGGACCGGACGGCCGGAAATGCCCCACTTCCCGCGCGGAAAATTATATCGCCGGCGCGCGCGCGTTCTGCGGCCTTTCTTATTGTTATCACCAACATTTATTTATTTTGTCGCCAACCAACTGGTTTCCTGGTTGTGCGATTTATTTTTTCAGCAAAGTAAAAAGCAGCACACTTTGCCTCTTCAAGCGGACGTATTGCGGTCCTGAGCGGCCTGGGCCGGTGACGCTCTCTCCCCCTCCGCCCACCTCTCTCTCTCTCTCTCTCTCTCTCTCTCTGTCGCACGCTCGCTGTGTTGACGTGATGTTTAAAATATATTTGGGGTGAAATTGCGCGCTTCGTGGAAGTTAGCACCTGTTCTCGACCTCGATAAACCAGCGGGTGTGGCGTGGCGTGGCGGGCAGTGATAAGGGCGCTTTATAGGGGTCCTGGAGACGCCTGGAGGCGCCTGGAGGCGCGCGCTGGAGGCAGGCGGCCCCTCCTCTGCGCTCCTCGCCGGATATTGTTATGACCCCCATACTAATACGTTCTCGCGCTCCTCGCACATTTGACACATGGCCGCATGGCGTAGGGCGCCATCAGTCGAGGCGATACGTGTGAGAGCGAGGCGAGCTCCTCTGCCGCCGGCCCATGGTCCCATCCCGCTGCCTGATCCCCCGGGATTCTTGATCCCTCCCGTCTCTCTCTCTCTCTCTCTCTCTCTCTCTCTCTCTCTCTCTCTCTCTCTTTCTCTCTCTCTCTCTCTCTCTCTCTCTCTCTCTCTCTCTCTCTCTCTCTCTCTCACTCTTCCTCCTCTCCCTCCCTCTCTCTCTCACTCTCACTCTCCCTCTCCCTCTCCCTCTCCCTCTCTCACTCTCCCTCTCTCACTCTCCCTCTCTCACTCTCCCTCTCTCACTCTCCCTCTCTCGCTCTCCCTCTCTCTCTCTGCCCGATGAGGGAGGGTCAGCCCGGCGGCGGGGCGGGCGGGCGGGTGCAAAGCCCGGCTATCACCGTAACTCAGTGCGGAGGGGTCTGGGGCGCGGCGCGGGGCGGCGCCTACCCTCTCGTCCGACCCGCCTGGCGCTGGCAGGGACAACTGTAGATGAATTTATACATTTATTGAAATCACCCTCCACCCCTCCCGGGCGACTCTCTTCCGGCCGCCCTCTCCTCTCTGGCCGCGCTGGGCGAGGGTGGGGTGGGGCGAGTATTAGAGGGGAAATCCAACACCCGAATAAATCGACGGTAATTCGGGCGCCGCTTGGTCGGGAGCGGCTGTGCGCTGCTCGACCCGCGCTTGTTGCGTGGAACGCCCCGCCCCACCCCGCCCCACCCCGCCCGACCCCGCCCCGCCCCGGTGTGTTTGTTTGCCTGCTGCCCCCTTTTCTTAGTAGATCTTGTTTTGATCTGGCGGGCGCGGGTTTCAGATCGGGCGGGGGTCGTGGCGGTGGGGGGAGAGAGCAGGGCAGAGGCCGGCGTGTTTTCTGAGTCGCTGTAAGACTAGGTCGAACTGGGTGAGGGGTGTGGGGTCGGGCCCCGGGCGGCCTGGCCCAGCCGCCCTGCCCTACGCACCTGCTCACCCTGATGCATGTATTTCCTTGTGGGCCCCCATTTTTCCCACGGCCTTCCTCTCTCTCTCTCTCTCTCTCTCTCTCTCTCTCTCTCTCTCTCTCTCTCTCTCTCTCTCTCTCTCTCTCTCTCTCTCTCTCGAAGCCCACACGAGAGATTGCGCGCCAGAGCTGCTCTCTCACTCTCGTTGCTCGCGTGTCTTACACGATAGTGTCGTGTTCCCTTGTAGCTCCGCGTGCGTGCGTGCGCGCGTGTGCCGCTATGCAGCAGCGGCGCCGGTGAGTTGTGAATGAATGCCTTCCTCCTAACACCGTAGCACGTCATGACCCAGTGTGGTGACCCCGCCCCGCCCCGCCCCGCCCCGCCCCGCCCCGCCCCGCCCCGCCCCGCCCCGGCTACTCCACGCCACACCACGGTGCGCTACTGATAAGGCTATGGCTCGGTGGAAAATGCGAGATTTACGGTCGAGGGGTTTGTTATTTATTTTGCCGCATGTTTAGCACGTGCCTGCTTGTTGACCCGACCCTGCGGCGCGCTGCAGGTGGTCGCCACCTCTCGTGTGGGCCATTTTAGTTTTGCCCTTTCGTTTGTTTCGTGCACTGGCATATGCCGTTATTAGCAGAACATGAAATATAGTTGTAGCGTTTGTTATAGCGTTTATACCGTATACGACGTTGAGTAAAATCATACGTGAAATAAGATTCATGTGGGGTGCAGATAGGTCGGCTGTGTGGTGCACGTTCATAGCGATGCAGATCTAGGACACGACGGGTGCTGGTCTCTCTCTCTCTCTCTCTCTCTCTCTCTCTCTCTCTCTCTCTCTCTCTCTCTCTCTCTCTCTCTCTCTCTCTCTCTGTCCCGTTTACAGTTTCCTTGGCGACAGTCAGCTCTTGGCGGGGTGGGGCTGCCGTTCGGGCGACCCCGGGCAACGGCCTTCTTATCCGCGCCCTGCCCAGCCCCGCCCCCCTCCCCCCCACCCCGCCCCACCCCGCCCCACCCCGCCCCACCCCGCCCCGCCTCCACCTCGGCCGTCTCCAAGGTGCTGACGGCGAAGCTGCCAAAGTTCTCAGGCAGACGGCTGTGCGTGGCGTGGCGGGGCGCGGCACGGCGCGGCGACCCGAAGAAGTGCCACCCCGCGCCCTGCTCCGCCCGGCCCGGCCCCGAGGCCCTCGGGCGCAGGCGGGCGTGGCGCGCATCGCGGACCCTTCGGGGGGCCTAAATCCCTTGCTGGGCTTGTCATCCGTGGGAGCATGTCAACACACAAGCCCGCGGTGCCCAACTCGGCAGATGGCCCAAGTTAGGGGAGAGGGGGCTTCCGCGGGACGAGTGGGGGTGGCGGCCACCGTCGTAAGCAAGGAACGGAGGGGACAGTGCTACAGATGTGAGTGAGAGGCCCAAACGAATGAGGAAGTGCAGGGCGCAGGAACCAGCTGCTAATGAACTTCGTTTACCCCAAGATGGCCGTCCCCCCACTGCCCTCCCTCTTCTGGTCTCTTTTTTTGCTGCGGCTGCTGCTGTTCTGTCGTTTCTCTTAGCTGTGCTCTTTCTCTCCCTCTCTCTCTCTCTCTCTCCCTCTCTCTCTCCCTCTCCCTCTCTCTCTCCCTCTCTCTCCCTCCTTCCCTCCCTCTTACACTCCCTCTCCTGCTCTCTTAATCATACGGACAGACGCAACCAGCTAACTAGGCTCTGATTCTTCCGTGTCAAACGCAGGTTCAAACGTCTGTAGCTGGACGAAAGTGTGCCGCTCTATTTGCGACAGCCACATGCCAGCTGTCAGCGTGGTTGTGGCCCCTGCCCCCTGTACGCACGCGTGCTGCTGGTCGGGTACCTGCTCTTGCCTCCCCCCTCCCCCCGCACCGCCCACCGCCCCCGCCAAGCTCACGGGGGGCAGCATGTGCTTTACGGTGCTGAAGGTATGGCAGCCATAAAGCTCGCCGCTGACGCACACACGGTGCCCTCGGGCGGGGCGGGGTGTGGTGGGTGAGGCGGGGCGGGGCGCCTAGGACCCACCTCGCCCGCTGTGGGCGCCGTGGGTGGGGCGGGGCGGGGCGGCCCGGAGATTAGGGTTCCAAATTGATGCAAATGACAACCAGGTTTCCTAACTGTTCAATTTAAAAATGAATGCATAATTATTGTTTTAAACTTTTTTCCGGGCCTTTAACCCGAGTATTAAATACGGGTGCAGTGTAAATCAGACTTACTTGTCTGCTACTTTTCAGAGACCGTCTCACGAAAATAAAGCAAATTTGTGGTACAGCGCGAAAAGGCGAGTAACCTCCCTCCTCCCCGTCGGGTCGGGGCGGGTTCAACAGCCCGGCCCCGCCGCTGCACCCCGCCGTGAAATTCTTGCAAAATGTTCTCCACCTCCGGCCGAGCACGGCGAGCCACGGCCCGCGCCCGCGGCCCCGCGGACTTAAAGGAATGGCGCCGCCGAGGTCTGCGGCGAGGCGGGGCCAGGCCACACCTCGGACAATGTAATGTTTTAAAGGGCACTTGAAAAGTTTGGCCCCGGCCCCGGCCCGGCGTCTTAGGCGGCGGTGCTGGCGGCACCGGTGGGGCCATAACGCACAAACGAGGATGTCAGCGGAAAGACGGAGTGGTCGTGCAGCTGAGCGCCCCCCCCCCCCCCTCACCCCGTCCCGTCCCGTCCTCTCGTATCCGGATAAGAGCCCCCTTCTTCCCTTAAAAAAAAAAATAAGGAAAATTCGGGAGCTCTTTTGCTGCTGCGGCTATAGGTCGTCGGATTAAAATAATAGCTAAAGTGTGAAAATTAACTGTCGAGGTATGGAAATGGCTGACGCCGCTAACGGATTGGGAAGCAGTCTCACCTGAGGCGCTGGCGGGGCCGGGGAGCCTGTGGCGCGCGCAGCCCCGGCGATATTGGTTTTGCACCGCCGCGCCCCGCCCCGCCCCGCCCCGTCCCGCCCCACCCCGCCCCGCCTCGGCGCGTGGGTCGTATTGGATTCCGTGGACCTGCGTGGTGCCTCCAGGGGCGCCCTGCCGCCGCTGGCCAGGTCGCCCTGGGGCCAGGGGTGTGGCGGGCCGGGGCGGGGTGGGGCGGGGCGGGGCGGGGTGGGGCGGTCTGCGCTCCTGGGCGTAAACACGTGTGAGAGGCTGGCCTCGCACGCAGCCGATACTCGTCGCGCCGGCGAATTTTATGAATCGAACCGACGGGAGTGGACGTGCACGCGTGGTGTGTGGCGAGGCGGGGTGGGGCGGGGCGTGCCGGGTGGAAACGCACTTCATCGTTGACACATGGCGAAATAAAAGTGCCTCGACGAAAAGGGCCGCCGACGGCTCTGCTTGCCCACAGATCTCCCTCTTCGCGTCTCTCTCTCTCTCTCTCTCTCTCTCTCTCTCTCTCTCTCTCTCTCTCTCTCTCTCTCTCTCTCTCTCTCTCTCTCCTTTTTCTTTCTGCGCGTGCTATTCCGCCCGGCGTCCACCGTCCAGTCCACACGACACGTCCACACCATAAACACGACCGAGCGCCCCCCTCCCTTCCCCGTGCTACTTGACATTCTGCGCTTGGACCCCGTTCATCTGTTTGTCGTGATATCGACGTGTGTGCGTGCGTGTGTGCGTGCGGTCCGGCGAACGCCTGAGCGGCTGGGGGGTAGGCAATCCCGTCAGACTGTGCTGCCCGGCGGGTTTGCCTACCCGTCACGCCACCGTGTCAGACGCGCTCGGAGGAGAGGGAGGGGCTGCTGGGAGAAGCTCTGTCCTTGACGCGTATCCTATGTTTGACACGCGGGGAGAGAGAGAGAGAGAGAGAGAGAGAGAGAGAGAGAGAGAGAGAGAGAGAGGCCGCTGTCGGGCGGGGCCCGTACGGTGCGACGCCAATCGTGCGTAGCGGAAGTCCCTGGGAATGACTGTGCCTGCGTGAGGCACGCGGTAGCTTACAGTGTTGCCACACAAGTAGGCAATAAACACAGTGGAGTAAAGTGCACTTGCCTCCTAGGCAACACCTCGTTACAGGTGCGTTTATATTGCCTAGTAGGCGGGCGCTGATGCAGCCGACTTTGTTTAGGCTACTCTTTGACTATTTTTTGGAATAATTTGGTGATCTGAAGTTTTACAAAATGTGCCAGTTTAAGCGATGTTTGATCGTCACCGAAGGTGTCTTTAAGAAGGGAGAATATTCTAATTTTAAATTATTTGAAAGGAAAGACACACTAAGAACTTTTTTATTGGAAAATCTAAGGCCCTAATTGGCCACGGCGCCCTACGGCTTACTATGAGGCGCCATCTTTGGCGGTTTTCAGTCGTGCGCGGAGGACGCGGCACGGCCGCGGCGCAGTCGTGGCGGGGCTGGTCGGGAAGGCCCTCCTGGTCTAGCAGTCCATGTGTTCCCATCACGAATGATCTCGCTAACGACTCGGAAAATCGCAGGGGAATTAGCAACGGCTCATTTGGTAGTCGACTGCTACGACCTAGTCTTTCTGTCTGTCTGTCTGTCTGCCCGCGTGCCTTGCCCGCCAGCCCTGGCGCCTCCGAGTCCTAGACAGATAAGGTGAGGCTAATCTCGTCCAGGCACTTCCGCCTCGCTCGGTCGGTCCTTGCCCTCCTCGCCCTCCCGTTCTATTTTCGAATGCGCTCCTCCGCCGCACACCTCCTTATCACTCGGCAAATCCCCCGCCCTGCGCTGTCCTCGGATCACGGACATTTGCTACAGTGGCGGAGTGCGGGGCTGGTTTGCATTGAGGACACTCGGCCGTTCCAAGTCCTGCGGTCCGTTTGTACCGAGGGGTACTTCACTTCGATTTTTCGTGTACATGACTAAAGATTAAAAATAAGTCAATGACTAAAAAAGGACTCAAATTGACTAAAAGGACAAAAACAACTTAAAATGAAATTATTAAAATTGACCAAAAAATGACGAAAAGTGACTGCAAATGAATAAAATTGACTGCAAATGATTAAAATTGACTGCAATTGACTAAAAATGACTTTAAAATGACTAAAACTGAAAAAAAGGTTGGGTGACGAAAAGTGACTATAAATGACTAAAAATGACTGAAAGTGACGAAAAAAGTGATGAAATTTCCGTTTGTACATGACGAAATGAAGTGAAGGACCCCTCGGTTTGTACTCAAGGGAGGTGAATGTTTTCGACAGCGAAATTGCCTGGACTAGAAAACTGAAGTAGTGTGGAAATTTTGCGCGATATTGGGTCTCCAGCCCTTCACACTGTGATCCTCCTTAATTTTTCTTCTCTTTTCTGTGTGCAGGTGAGTTGGTGTGACGCCAGCCAGAGATAGCAGCGAGCCTCTGCAGGGGTGAGTCAGCGACACTCCCTCCTGTCCAACAAGTGTGTGAATGAATGTCG
The DNA here is from genome assembly GCA_033675135.1 of Frankliniella intonsa. NCBI lineage: Eukaryota > Metazoa > Arthropoda > Insecta > Thysanoptera > Thripidae > Frankliniella > Frankliniella intonsa. The sequence continues at coordinate 10,446,522 of CM066248.1, forward strand.
TACACTTGTGAGTGTGTGAATTTATATTCGCGCACTTCTTGTCCTTATTTGTTGTGGAATTCGGCAAGGGCCGGTGCGGCGGCAAGGCGGGGATGGAACGGCGTTCGCTGCCCCCCCCCCCCCCCCGCGAATGAAAGCGCGGCCCGCCGCTGATGGAGACCAGATGCGCTTCTTGGACTTGGGGCTGTACTTGTTGTGGGGGAGTGGCATCGCGTTGTGGGACGGGCGGAAGGGATACGAGAGGTTGGCGGGGCAGGGCGGGGCGGGGGGGGGGGGGAATCTAAGCCACCTTGAAGATGCGATGCAAAGCCCTGCGTGGCGGCCGTATGCATACAGACGGCGGGGCTCACCGACCTCTCGTTTTACGAGGTGGGTGTGGCGGGGCGGGGCGGGGCGGGGCGGGGCGGGGCGACACATGGAAAGCAAAAGGATATGCAGAGGAATGGGAATGGTATGGAACGGCGGGCGGGACCCTTGTAAGCCTCTCGCTCCTTTGCCTCCTCCCGGCCGCCACGGCTGACAATACCCGCCACCTCCGCCATGGTGGCCCGGTGCAGTCAATACTTTATAGAAATGTATACATAATCGTTGCAAATTTATGTAAAAAGAAAATATTGAAGGAGCGTCCCGTTTCCGCGCTGCATACTGCATCCGAGAAAATTGCGTTTTCCTAATGAAAAAAGAAAACGCCTTTTTGGGTATTGGGGGTGTCGATAGATTAAGCAAATGACTTGGGAGATGGTCTCATTTAGAACATGGCCAGCGGAGCATGGTCCCCCGCCTCCCTCCCTCCCTCCCTGTTGCAGCCAGCGGCTACGCCCGCGGCCATGCCCGCCGTGTCCCCGCAGTCACGTGACGAGCCAGCAACACCGCGAATTTTAAATCCTCCCAGATGTCAGCGCTCGCGGGGACGCATTTCCATCAATTTCCATGGAAAGCACGCTTTTCTCTCCCTCTCGCTCCTACTTTCATTCTCCCCCCCCTCTCTCTCTCTCTCTCTCTCTCTCTCTCTCTCTCTCTCTCTCTCTCTCTCTCTCTCTCTCTCTCTCTCTCTCTCTCTCTCTCTCTCCCTCCCGCTCCCGCTCCCGCCCTGTCTCGTGTAATGCGCTCCACGTGGCTGCACCCCCATTCTCTCTCTCTCCCTCAGTCTCACTCTCTTTCCCCAACTCTGCCTGCGTTATTCCCGCTGAATGAGAAGGTCCCTCACATCGGTCCGAAAATCTCTCTCCCGTCGCCGCCGCATTGAAATAATCAGCTTTGGGTCCTGTGACCCCCCCCCCCCCCCCCTCCCCATCACGGCACACCCGGTGCGCTGTCGCTGCTGCTGGAAGGTCCGTTCCATTTAAGCTGACCTGGCTGCTGCCGGCTCTGCTGTCCGACCCTACACCCCCCCCCCCCGGTCTGCTTCGCCAAACTGTAACAAGCTGACCAAGGGGCGCCCACACCCACCCGTCCCCAATATTCTAGGCTCCTTCTCTCCGGATATTGCTGATTTCCGACGTCGCTGCAGTCGCCGCGTGTGAGGCAAGGCGTGCCTATACATGGACCGCTCCGTCACCCCGCCTCACCCCACACTGGAAACCAAGTGTGCGAATAATGGCGTTTTCTCGCACGTTTTGAATTTCCATTTCGAACACTTGGCCACTTAAATGTGTGCATTCTCCTAGGCATTTCGCTGGTAGTAATGGAACTTCACCCACCTACACGAGCGTGACAGTCACACACTTACGGGTAGCCGTGAGGTTCTTCTGTATAGGGGACACTCGTAGCGCTGGTGCAGGCCGGCGCCTCAGGGGCGTGGCGTGGGCCCCTCCTGGAGTCGCCTGGAGGAGAGTTTGGATCCGTCCTGCGAAGTTTATTGTCTTGCAGGCGCCCGGGCCCCGCCGCGCCCCGCCTCGCCGCCTCCTGGTCCGCTTGGTCGTCCCGCGGACTTCCCTTTCTGACTTGCTAAGTAGGAGTCTGGTCCCCCCCGGCTCACCACGCCCTGGTTCGCGCCACCTCCACCGTGACTGCAGCAGGGGCGGCGGCCCGGCCAAACTCCGATTTGAGGCAAAATCAGCATTGGGATTGGACGACTTGCATTCAAGTGACGCCCCTAACGACCTGAGGGACGATCGTGCGTCGCAGTGGGGGGCGGGGCGGGGCGAGCCCTCCTCTCCTATGAACACGTTACTGCCGCACTGGAAACCATCGTTCTGTTACACACTTTTCGGTGTGTGAATCTTAATCCGTCAACTTGTATCTTTCAGTTTGTGACGTTTCTTGGACAATTTATACCTTAACAGTGCGTGTGCAGGTTTTCAGATGGGGAATTTTTTCCCATCTCCTGCAAGACATTCACACTCATGCGGGACTTCGCGGAGCGGTTGGGTCATCTCCGTGCAGCCGCTAAATAGGCCCTTCATGACGCGTTGTTCACATGCGGCCGGCGGACTCCCAGGGGCTCCGGGGCCCCTGTCACCCAACACCCACGTAACTCGCGCGTGAGGCGCCATGGCGCCATCCTACACGCAGTGTTACGTGCGATGCGATTCCCCGCTGCCGCTTTTTCCTCTTTTTCTTCCATGAAAACGAAAATCGAGTAGCGCCGTGACCTAGTTCCTTCTCTCACTCACTCACTTGCTCGCTCACTTGCTCGCTCACTTGCTTGCTCGCTCAGTCACACACGCAGACTTGCCTCGCCGCGGGACTAAAGCTCGTACGGCCAACTTTGTGGCTGCCGCCTCTGCCGCAGCCGCTGCTGTTTGGGGCGAAAGGCGCGCGCTCGATTCCCACCGCCCTGTATCTCTCTCTCTCTCTCTCTCTCTCTCTCTCTCTCTCTCTCTCTCTCTCTCTCTCTCTCTCTCTCTCTCTTAGAGTGACAGTTGAAGGTAGCCCGCGAAATCGCTCCTACTTTTATCCTTAATTACCAGTGAAATACTGAACCAATTGAACCAAAAGTGAATCTAAAACAATTCAGAAGTAACAAAGTAAGTCTGTGATTGGAGAGCGCCCTTCGGGGTCACTGGGAACAGGTGAAAATCCCGTTTCCCGAAGCGTCACAACCGAACCACCATGGCTTCCCGCTCCGGGAGCCTCACTAACCTCAACGAATTCGACTCATCAAAGCTTCTCAATGGATTACTCCTCTACTTCCAACTCAAGACCAAACCTCGACTACGCTGGGGCTGTAAGTAAAAATCAGTTCCCGGACCCAACTTCAAGAAAAACAAACTTAACCTCAAACATGAATTGGCGCCAAACTAGTACAACATCCACCACCAACAACAACAGCAAGACCAACCTCTCCACCAGCCATCAAACAAATGAAAATCGACATCAACAAACAAACAGCAAGCAGACATCAACAACTACAAGCCTTCGAGAAAACTTGCAATTGTTATAGAAAATACTCAAAATGTCACTCAAAATAAATGCCTCAGAGCGGTAGCGGACCTTATCGGAGGTCGAAATATCCATTACTGCACAAGACTCAGCGGAGGACGAATCTGCCTCCACCTCACAAGCGAAAACGAAGTAGATACAATGTGTGATCTCGGTGGCGTAAATATTGACAATGAATTCCTACCCTGCAGAAGATACATCTCTGAAGCCAAAAAATTTGTAATCTCTAATTGCCCACCAGAACTAGAAGATGAAGATTTGAAGAAACTCTTCCAACCATATGGACAAATTGTATCTGCGCCAGCAAAACTGAAAGTGAGCACACCTGATGATGACCTGAAACACATCAAAACATGGAGAGGTCTCTTTACATCCTAGTGCCTGACAATGCCCCTGAAATGCCAAAACGAATGGTCATTACCAGCCATTTTGATGGTCTAAAGTATACCCTTTACATAGACAATGATGAAGTAATTTGCAGCTACTGTGCCAGGCCCGGACACACTGCTGAAAAATGCAAGAAGAAGAGTGAAATGATGTCTGATTTCCCTGAACTTAATACTTTCACCATGGCATCATCTGTATCATCAAGATTAATTCCAAGAAGAACTCCTGAACCACTCTCATCAACATCAAAAGATTCACAACTGAATCTCATGCCAAAATTTTCTGTGCCAGAACCGATTCCTCCAGTCACAGCCTCTAATGTAAGTGAAACAAATGGGAAATCTGTCAAAGATTATGTAAATAGTTTTGAAACACTGTGCGAAGCAGCAACAAGTAGTCTGGTAAACATGACATCTATATGGGGCGATCAAATTACACAGAGAGAGAGCCAAAACCAATCTTTGCTAAACCACAGTTTACCGCTTAGTTCTGATGAAATGGATTTAGATTTAGATGAAAATCTAACCAAAGATTTGACAAGCAATGAACTAAATGAAGTTTTCAACCTAAATAAACAAAACATCAAGAGGCTTTTATCGCCACAAATACCCAACCCACAATCAAAATCATGCATCAACAAGAGTCCCGCACAGAAGAAGATGATTCTCTATCTGATGGTGAATCTTCAACCATATCTCAACAATCAATTGACTCCAGTGCATCTAAATCATCAAGGAAGACTGAGAAGAAAAAGAAGAAAGAAGACACTGCAATAGCTGAATTATTGCCAAAAAATGAATTTTAGTGATTCAGATCTGAGTGAAGAAATGTTTAAGACTTTTTTGTCAGAAGCTAGAGGACATCAAAACTCTAAAATGATAGTAGAAAAGTACAAACTACCTTTGTCAAGTCTGACAAACAAATTATTAGATGCTATGAGTAAATGCAAAAATTTCAATCTTCAAAGAAGACTGGACAGAGCTTATAATGCTCTTTCACAAGAATAAAATAAAATCCATAAAAATCACTCAAGTTTTAAAGATGCTAATAAGTCTCAGTTCTGAATCTTCAAATAATAAAACAAGATATACTTTTCATCTGTTTGTTAGATCATCATGTCCTTTTTTATTCACTTTGCCATTTTCACAATGATTTCTATTCTAACTTTGAATGTAAAAGGATTAGTTAGTCATCAGAAACAACTCTGCCTTGAAGAATTTACCAGAAATACAAGATCCTCCATTGTATGTTTACAAGAAACCAATTTAAAAGAAGATTCATCTTTTATTCATCAACTAAACAGTCATTTCTTCATCAACCCCCCTGTACAGCCACAATCTGGAGTGGCAATTGCTTTTTGTGATACTCTATATCAAGATGCTGAAATATTATCTCACCAGAATTTAATTCCTGGTTATTTACAAGCTCTGCACTTTAAACTCAAGCAAAATGAATATCACATTGTAAACCTATACATGCCTCAAATTTTGCAAATGCCCAAAAGTTAGTTGATAAACTTAATAGATATCTAAAGAAAATTGATGAAAAATCTGTATTAGTCTTAGGCAGGCGACTGGAATGCAACTCTCCATGATATTGACAGACTGAATTCTGTTGAAATCCGAACCCAACTTGTAAGTGAATTGAAAACACTTATAACTGAAAACAATCTGGAAGATGTTTGGAGAAATTTCAACCCCAACAAAAAACAATTTACTTTTAAAAGCCTCCACAAAAATAGTCCTATGTCTAGGCTAGATAGAATCTACTTAATGAAAAAAGATTTGCACCTTGCTTCCGATATCAATATAATACCTTCTTTTTCTGACCACGCTGCGGTCTCCCTCTCACTACATGCTCCAACTTCCAAATATAAATCACCCTATTGGAAGTTTGACTTATCCCTACTTAATTCAAAAGACTACCAAGAAATAGTTAAAAATATTATCTGCTACTTCACCAAAGAATCTGAAAAAGAAAAATGTGACATCAACATACTCTGGGATAGATTTAAAGAAGAAATCAAAGTTGCCTCCCAAAGATTCATCAAAAAAATAAGAGCAGAAGAAAAAGAGCAATTGTCTCTCCTCTCACATTTAAAACACTTGGAGTCAACTGAACTATCACCTGAAGATGCCAAAATATTACTGTCTATAGAGCATGAAGTAGCAAATTTGTATAAAAATAGGGCATCAGAAAAACTGAAGACTTTACAAGCTCAACAAGCAAAAGAAGCAAATGCAATCTAAATTCTTTCTTAGATTAGCAAAAGCAATCTAAGCCATCTTCAATAATAAGTCAGCTGAAATAAATGGACAAATCACAAGTGAAAAATCAAAAATATTCAAAAATGTTTTGAAGAGTACAAACAAATGTTTGCAAATGAAGGAATTAACCCCATTAATCCCTCAAGCCCTCTCTATGAAGAAATACCAAGACTTTCTGCTGAAGACAAAGAATATTGTGAACAACCAATTACAAAAGAAGAGATTTTTAAATCAATTCAGAAAGCACAGTTAAACAGAGCACCAGGTTTTGATGGGATACCAATTGAATTTTATAAATTCTTTTGGAATGAAATTCAAGAACTTATGGAAAAACTATTTCTTAATTTTCAAAAACAAGTCAACTACCAATGTCCATGAGAAAAGTCATCATCTCACCCATCCCCAAAAAAAGGTGATAGAAATAAATTATCAAACTGGAGACCCATATCACTTCTTAATACAGATTACAAAATACTGTCAAAGAATATATAGCACAAGAATATCAAATGTAGCTGCATCTCTACTCAAATCAGATCAAAGCTACTGTATCCTCAAAACCATATACAATAACTTACACACTCTAAGAAACATTATAAGAGACTCTAATCGAAGAAATACACCACTGGGAATACTGGCTCTTGATCAGCAAGGAGCTTTTAATAGAGTATCCCATGAATACATTGAATATCTTCTTAACCTTCATGGATTTGGCCCCAAACTCTCAAATGCTGTATCATCATTATTAAGAAGCATGCAGGGACATGTGAAGATCGGAGCATCACTACTACCATCTTTTCCTTTTTTGGTTGGAGTCCGACAAGGTGACCCAATAGCTGGACCACTCTACGTCATTTCAATTGAACCTTTCCTGAAAAGTACCATGAATGAAAATCTCATATCTGGTTATAACATACCAGGAACTAACATAAAAATAACAAACACTGCTTTTGCTGACGATGTACACTTATTTATTACAAAAGAGGAATTCAAAACTATTAGTAAACTATTTCAAGAATATAGTTCTCAATCTGAGGCCATACTCAATCTTACAAAAGAGCTCTGGGCTTTTCACTGGAAATTGGAAAAGTAGAAAAGATTCTCCTTTAGAAGGCAAATGGTCACCAGAAGGAATGAAATTTCTTGGCGTACACTTAGGAAACACAAAAAACTTATGAAGAACAAAACTGGACTTATCTGATAACTAAAGTTAAAGGAACTCTCAACAACTGGTCAAGATTTGTTAAACTTACGTCTTATCATGGAAGAAGAATCATTTGCAATCAGCTAATCGGTTCTCAGCTAGTACATGTTTTGACTATACTTCACCCACCTAAGGAATTTGTTGACATCATGCATAAAATGCTAATCAACTTCATTTGGCAGGAAACACTGGTTGCATCCTAACCATGTTTTGCTACTCCTGAAATAGGAGGAATTGGATTAAATCACTTACAAGCAAGAATCAATACATTACGTCTCATCCTCGCCTCAAGCCTCCTCGAGAACCAAAACAATCAAGACCCATCCTTTGTTTTGCACCAGTACAAAATGTCCCACTATGGAAACACTAATCATTTCCATTTTTTCTCCAAAGAAAAACAGACCATAGAAATGTCAAATCTGGATACATTTTATCACAGACTGTTGTCAGCATGGTACGATTTAAGACCGATACTCGTCAATGAGAAATTTTCCTAGCACTCATAAAGAAGACTCCTCTATTCGGAGACACAACTTATCAAAGCAGAAGACCTGACAGTAATTGAAGAGTGGAAAAATTTGGAATACAAAACAATAGGTGATCTAATGAAACAAATGGTCAATGGAAAACAATAAATTTTTCAACATCATCAATGTGCGTCAACAGAAGACTAACTTTCAATTTTAATAGAATCAAGATATATTTCAACAAGAGGAATCAGTAATGTGAAGAAGATACAATGAAATTTAAATTTAAAAGTCATGATTACAATTACAAATTTTCCTAATTCAAGAAAATTTTATACCAAACCTCTCTACAAAACCATCTACAAAAACCTCAAGTCACCGGTCAAGTAAACATTATTAACAAGAAGATAGAATGGAAATCTCTATATACTTACCCAGCCGAGGAAGAAGGATGGGGACATTTCATGGAGACTTTTGCATAATGCTTTGGTTTACACCCAAAAAATTCTTCCAATGAGGGAATTGTCAAATCACAGAATTGTCCATGGTGTGATGAAGAAGGTGATATAACCCATATGGTTTTCAAATGTAAACAAGCTACTAACTTATGGAAATATGTGTCCACAAAATTCAAATTATCAACAAAAGTGAACCTCTCACTTTAGAGCAAGCTATAATAGGATTTCCACCTTACTCAAATGAAGGAAGACTCTCGAATTACCTCTTAATCTTAGCAAGAGTACTATCTACCGAACATATATGAATTTAATTAAAGAGCAACTGCCAGCAACTCACACTACCTCCTGATCTACAAAACAAGATTACAATTTCGATTAAAACTGGAAGAACATCACGCCAAATGTAACCAGGACAAAGCAAGCATTAAAACTAACTTTTTCATTAATGATGCTCTTAAAACTATTTAAAGCATTCTTCAAACCAAAAATGATAAAAAAAAAAAAAAAAAAAAAAAAACTATGGTAAAATTACAAACAACAGAAAAATTATCATCAAAATTTCTCTCTGAGCCAATCAATCAAAATGAGAAGAAGAAGAAAGGCAAGACAAAGAAGAAGAAGAGACGAAGAAAAAGTCCCAGCCAACTACGACTACATGATGTGAGCAGAGCTCACCCCTCCACCCACCACCCGACAGCTGGTCCACCCCTGCTGACCGGAGGGGTGAGCCACCCGCCACGGATTGCTGCATGGCGCTGCCTACCTAGCAGGCGCTTCGTCTCCTTTTAGTACATCTTTCTCTAATCCAAAATCAATCTTTACTTTCAATTTTTCTACTTTCTTTCTAAAACTCTACACTGTGAGTCACAAACATCAAACCTGCATGCATTTCGATGTCCAATTTTACACTTTCCCTTTTGGCCCAAAATTGTTAATTTTTATCCCCCAATAAATCCCTTGTAAAAACTAAAAAAAACTCTCTCTCTCTCTCTCTCTCTCTCTCTCTCTCTCTCTCTCTCTCTCTCTCTCTCAATGGAGTGCGAGTGAGACGGCGCATCGTGCGGTTCGATCAATCATTCTCTGGCCGGGCCGAGTTATGGCGCAGGGCCTAGCAGCAGCGCGCCGCGGCCCGGGGCGGACGGGCGGCCGCCTCAATATTTGACACTTCTGCCCTCGTGGCGGTGTGTGCGTGTGTGTGTGTGTGTGCGGCGAGCAGGTGGGGTCAAGGTGAGCAGCGGGTGTACGGCTGGGGCAACGGTCGAGCAGACGGAGGGTGTGAAGCCGCGGGGAAGGGAGCAGATGTGATGTGCAGGTGGAGCAAGTGAGCAGACGGGGTTATACAGGTGGGGAAAGTTGATCAGATCGGCGAGGTAAGCATACTGAGCGACGTGGTGAGTCGGTTAGAGGGAGTTAAGGGTGAAACAGTTAGGGTCAGAAGTTAATTTTTATGAGCAGTTAGCTGGTGAGCAGGTGGCAGATGGTGTGAGCAAGCGCCCTGTAAGCTACGAGGTGAGCAGGGTCGCCACCAGCCGCGAGTGAAGGGGTGAGTGGAGAGCTAGACGGCTGGGCGTCGACCAAGTATATATATTGGTTTGGCTGTAAAAGGGAGTGGTGCGGGGAAGAAGAGAGATGCTTCCGTTACTTCGCGTACCGCCCGCCCCGCCCCGCCCCGCCCCGCCCCGCCCCGCCCCGCCGGGGTAACAGTACCCTGGCTGGTGTTGCAGTGCGGCAGACAAGACGGCAGGAGATAGCGATGGCACCCCCTTGCCCTGCCGGCCCCGCCCCGCCCCGCCCCGCCACGCCCCGCCACGCCCCGCCCCGCCCCGCCCCGCCCCGCCCCGCCGGGGTAACAGTACCCTGGCTGGTGTTGCAGTGCGGCAGACAAGACGGCAGGAGATAGCGATGGCACCCGCCCTGCCGGCCGCCCGCCCCGCCCCGTCCCGCCCCGCCACTGCATTATTCCGGCCGGCGCTGCCGCGCTGCCGCTGGCTGTCCCGGGGAGATGCAGGAGGCCGATACAGCTTTCAGCGCAGAGACGCAAGAATAAATGGGGGCGAATACATACGTCCCTTACGTCGTCTCTTTTGTAATGCCCGGCGACGTCCTATACTTCACTGCGTTATTGTTGTTCCCTCCGTCTGCTTCTCATTTTATCATTCTCTTCTGCGCTGGCCGGAACATTTTCGTGGAGTCGTACTGCCCTGCCCGAGCAGGGGGTCGGAACAAAGTCCAGAGTGGTGCGGCCAGCCCAGCCGGCCAATATGAAACAAACATATTAACATTCGCGGCGCTCGCCCCGCCCCACGCTCTCCAGCGCACCCCTTCAGCCGTGCGGCCGTACTGGGAACGCCCCGCCTCGCCCCGCCCCGCCCCGGCCGCCGCGCCCGCATGGTCTGACTGGGGTGGGCCGTGGTGGACTGTTCTCTGTGCTGTGGGCCCTTTGCCTTGAAGGGCTAGAGGCCTCCAAGGAGCCTTTGTCCCTGCCAGCATTGAGCAATATTCTCCTTCCCTCCTGCTGGGCGCGTGGCGGGGCGTGGCGCAGGCTGGGGCGGGGCGGGGTGGGACGGGGCGGGGCGGGGTGGGGTGGTGCGATCGCCGCCGCCGTCGGTCGTAACTAACTCCCGGCCGGCGCGCCACGCTGCGCCACGCCAACGCACCGCGCGGAGTGGTTTCGATTTCTCGCTGGTCGCGAGGCTACGTCGCCGGCGTCGCTTGCCCCCTGCTGCCGCCGCTGCTGCTGGCTGAGCGTGGCTGAGGCCCTGACAGGTGCCAGCTGCGGGCTGGCCGGGGCCGGGGTCCCCCGCTCAGCCAGTACCGCTACCGCTGCAGGTACCTGTCAGGGCCTCAGCCAGAAGCACGGCACGCTGCTGCTACCGCCGCCGCCGCCGCTGCCAATATTTGGGGTCGTAAATCTAGCGGAGACGCGCCGGTCGGTCCGCGCCACGCTCCGCCACCCAATCGTACTGCCACTCCTCTTGGGCGGGCAACGCCCCTTTCGCCAACCGCCCCGCCCCGCCCCGCCCCGCCCCGCCCGAGCCCCGCCGGCCTGGCCGCGCCGCTACACCCCCGCCCCACCCCGCCACGCCCCGCCCCGCCACGCCCTGCGTTCACCCTCTCCCATTCTGCCCGCTTCCATTCCACTCCCGTCACTTCCCTTTCACTTTTCACGTCAGCGGTTACAGCGAGCCGGGCGGGGCTGCGGGGGGCCGGCCGCCCATTGACCCGCCCCACCCTGCCCCGCCCCACCCCGCCCCACCCCGCCCCGCCCCACCCCGCCCCGCCCCGCCCGTCCATCTGTCGTGCGCGTGCTGCTGATTTATGTGCTCGTCTAATTGCCAGCACATGTCTTCACCGAACCCGTGTGACAATACCCGCGACCGACCCGGGGCCCTATCCCTCCCCCCTCCGCCCCATACCGCCGCCATAGAAATTCAAGTGTGTGAGTGTCGCACAGTTGTGGATGTGTTATGTGTTCCCGTAGCAGATTTGTGCGTGTAATTGTCGCCCCTAATATTTCTGAGACAGTTCATCACTCTTTGGGAATTGACACGTATACAAGACACTCACACATTTGGGTTCCCAATGCACACACACACACGCGCGCGCCTGGTCTGTTTGCTGGAGCCACCGCAGCACGCCCGCTGGAGCCCGCTGGAGAGCACGGGCCTCTCCGGCTGGACCTGCCCGGCCCAGCCCGGCTCCCCCGCCACTCGAGAGGGCTCGGCGGGAGGGTGGGTGGTGTGTGGCTGGCCGGGGGGAGCCCTTGCCCGCCAACCCTTCCTGTTTCAAGGGCTGGGGCGGGGCGGGGCGGGGCGGGGGGGGCGGGGTGTCCTCGAGGATGTTGTTTTTAATCCAGCGAGCCTGGACCAGGCGCCGGCCATGCCCTGCCTGGCCCGGCCAGCCAGCCTAGACGGGACACGAGAGGGGGCCTGGTGTCTTTGCCAAGCAGCCTCCCCTCTCCCCTCCCCTCGCGTGGAGGTCAATGAACTCTCTCTCTCCCTCCCTAAACCACCCCGTGACTTGTAATGAATGACCTGATCTGGTGTGTGACCGCCTCGCCTCCCTGTGCAGCAGGCTGGGCCCGGGCAACAAGGGCTGTTTGTTTTCCCGCCGCGGTCCTCGCCCTCCCCTATAAGCCCCTTAAGTCTGGCCGGCCGGCCACCTGTGCTGCTGCTGCTGCTCTGTAATCGCGGCGCCCCATGCAGCAGGCCGTGGAGACCGGGGCCGAGGTCGGGCCGGGCCGGGCCGCGCGCCGGCAGCACCCCACACCCCAAACCCCACACCCACACCCGACACCCCACACCCCACACCCCCTTACTCGACACTCCATGCGTTTAAAGTAATTGTTTCACTCCCCCCCCTCCCCCCCGCTCCCTCCCGACCGCAGCAAACTGAATTCATTCCCACTCAGCGCCCTTGCTCTTGGCGGTGCGCGGCGGGGTGGGGCGGGGTGGGGTGAGGCCCCACTAGTGCAGTGCACCCGCCCCGCCCCGCCCCGCCCCGCCCCGCCCCAGCTCGCATAATGAGTGCCCCCGCGGAGGGAGCTGTTTGCGACCGCGGGGGTTGGCGAGGGGCCTAACCCTGCTGCTCGTGGCGCATGAGGACGGTGGGGCTGGATACCGAAGTGTGTGAATGTCGCGTGCTTGTAGGTGTGTGAGTGTCCATGATAGCTTGAGCCGCACTTCGACTAAAGATCGGCACCTTTACTTAAATGTTGTGAACAGTACACACTTATAATGTGTACGACATCCGCACACTTAGGTTTCCTATAAACGTACCCGCGTGCTAGCACTTCTGAATAATGCTCATCTTTCGTTATGGTTATTAAAGTGATCTAAGAAGACCAATGCAATTTTTCGAACCATTTTATGGAGGTGTGCTATCTACAATTATCAGTCAGCAAAGTCGTGATGTTTAATTACTCTTCCTAATTTTGGGAGGCCCTGCGGAATTTTCGGCAGTAGCAGTAGTGTGGTGAGGTATATGGAAACTCCTGCTCTGGCTGCGTGCCTCGGTTGAAATCGCTTTTGAATGTGGGAAGGGGAAACGCAAGGAGGAGGGTATCCTCCTCGGGAATAATCAGTGGAGGGCCCCGCCCCGCCCCGCCCCGCCCCGCCCCGCCCCGCCCCGCCCCGCCCCGCCGGGGCGTGCAGAACGCGTCGTACGTGACCCGCGCCGCCTCCGTAACACGTGGGAACGCCCTCGTCCTCCCCGGCGCTCTGCTCGTCCTCAGGGTCCTCGTCCCCGGCGCTGTCCTCGTCCTCACTGCTCCTCGTCCTCGGTGTCCTCGTCCTCAGGGTTCTCGTCCTCGATGTCCTCGTCCTCACTGCTCCTCGTCCTCGGTGTCCTCGTCCTCGGCGTCCTCGTCCTCATATTGCGACAAACCACCCCACGCTCTGCAGTCATATAGACTTTGTGACCGCTCCTGTCTCTAGAGGATGATGTATGATACACGGCATTGAGAGAGAGAGAGAGAGAGAGGGAGAGAGAGAGGAAGAGGTATGCCGAGGCGTGTGCTATGCGGAGAGAGGGGAGGGGGCAGACTGTTGACCTTGCTCCAGTACTAATTCTCGCTCTGGAGTGGAATGGGCCCCAGCGGCAGGGAGAGCGAGACGCCAGTTCCGTCCCGTCCTGTGTCGTGTCGTGTCATATCGACCCGGCCCAGACGGCGACCTTTCCGACGCCCTGAGCCTCCAGTGCCGCCCAGACCAGTGCCGCCGCTGCTGCCGGTGACAGACTGATTATCCCCACCCCCCCTCCCCCTCCAGGGTCCTTTCCCGCCCGATACAACGCCAATATAGTGTTAAAAAGCGCGCCAGCCGGCAGAATGGCACACGTGGGGGGGTGACTGTCGGCTGCTGTTCACCCTCAACTTAATTAGTGACACTGCTCTGTACGTGGTGCGTATTGTGCACTGGAAATTGAAATAAGGTAGAGGCCTACGAATTGCACTCAATTGCGCGCAGCTGACAGAGAGAGAGAGAGAGAGAGAGAGAGAGAGAGAGAGAGAGAGAGAGAGAGAGAGAGAGAGAGAGAGAGAGCAATGTCGTCTCTACGTGATCGCCTGCGCCCCGGCAGCTCCTTCAGCGGCGTGGTCGTGTTATACTCTATCGCAGTTACGTGTTCAAGTGCCCGTGAGGGATTAGACACACACACACAAAAAAAAACTTTGTACTGCCTCTCATTGCCTCGGCGCGTGCGGGTCACGCTCGCACGCTCGCACGCACGCTCGCACGCAGGGTGCTGCAGTTGATGGAGTGGTCTCCTCCTGCAGGTGCATTGCGCCTCTGTCAGGGGGTGTAGGGGCGGCGGGGGAGGTGGGGCGGGGCGGGGCGCCGCTGTCGCCACGCAAAAAAGAAAGAAAGAAAGAAAACACAAAGTGCTATCGCTCTAATCTGGAGCGTACACACCCCCGGGCGGGCCGGGGGTGGGGTGGGCGCCCTGCAGTGCGCGCGGACGGGGAGGGGGGGCTTCAAACCCCGGCGTCGTCGCCGTCCCACAGTGACCCCTCCCCGTCTCCTACCAGAACTATACACCCTCTTTGCCTTCTCCGATTCCCTCTCCTTCTCCGCCGTGGCCCAGCATCGGGGATTTGGGCGGCGGCGCGGCGTGGGGCCCCTGCCCTCATGGCGCCCACTGCCTGTCCCCTTACTGCTCTCCTCCTCCTCCTCCTCCTCCTCCTCCTCCTCCGGCTCCTCCTCCTCCGGCTCCTCCTCCTCCGGCTCCTCCTCCTCCTCCTCCTCCTCCTCCTCCTCCTCCTCCTCCGGCTCCTCCTCCTCCTTCTCCTCCTCTTCCTCCTTTTCCTCGTCCAATCCCATCGGCAGTAAAAGACGCAACGCGACGGCTGTATGGGTGGGCTGCATCCCCCCTGCTGTTGAGCGATGCACCCCCTCCCCCCACCCCCACCCCGTCGCCGAACTCCCGCTGTACAAAGTTGATTAATCTCATCGCATTCGACATCGAATGTTGCAACAGCAGACGACGCGGTCGCAGTAAAAGACAAAACGACTCTGCGAGACAGGGGCAGGGCGGGGCGGGGCGGGGTGGGGTGGGGTGGGGTGGGGTGGGGTCGTGTGATCCTCGGTTTATCTGCCATCACCGCCCTGGACGCTGCATGCTCTCCGCTGTGCAAACTAAAGTTTGTATCGCACATCAAAACCTTTAGTGTATTACAACGGCGTATAGCCTAGTGCTGAGGCTTACGAGTAGTAGTAGTCGTCATTATGAGATGCAGAGATGGGAACGTCTTCTGTTGGAGAATGTACAACTTATTGCGTAAATTTCACTCATTTGTAAGTGTGTGAAATCCCAACTGACCCCACAAATGAGGATGAACAATTTTCTACAAGAATGTCGCACACCTGCTAGAGAAAATGTACGCATGGAAAGTCTTAGACACCGTTAAGTGTGATACATTCTCACACTCGGGTTTCCAGTGTACTGGAAAGCAGTGTTCCGTGCTCTGCCCGGTGCTGGTGTTGGTGCTTCACTGGTGTCCGAGGCGGGTTCGAGCCCCCACGCCTCGGTAGAGCGGGGAAATTTTCGTCCAACCGAGCGCACTGCCCCGCCCCGCCCTGCCCCGCCCTGCCGCTTTCCACTTTCGTTCTCGCTCCAAGGTCACCCCGGCGCTTGGGGTGGTGCCGCTGGGGGTAGCGCCGGGTGGACAGTCAGTGTGTCCGTCCATTCAGGGGTTGGCGGGCTGGGTGTGAAGGAAAAAAAATATACGAGAATTTCTGTCCGTTGGGGTAGGGTCCGGTGGGGAGTGAGTCTGGTGGGGGGCCTTGAGGAGGGGGAGGGGGGGGGGTGAGGTTGACGAGTTGAATGCTACAAAAGGTCGTGAATCAACATCCCCCACCCTGCCGCTACTCTGTAATGGAGATTTGCCCCTCTCCTCCCCCGCCCTTCGCGCCTCTCTGAGATTTTCTTCTCGACTTGCCTTTCGTTTTACTTCACACGCTTTAGATTTTTCTCGTTAGCATTTCGTCACGTTTTTGCCCCCTCGCCCTCCCTTTCAATTTTTTTCCCTCTCCCATCCGGGCGTCCATAGTCAAGTCCCCTTTTCGAAGGGTTTGGCTGGGAGTGAGGTATATCGTTAGTGGGCAAAAGTAGTGCAGGGGGTCGCTATAGGGGCCTCGCCCGAGCGCGAGTGGAAACACTTTTCCCCACATCGCCGCCACCCCCACCCCCACACCCGAGCCGGCTCCCCACACTATTAACGGCATTTTCTCGAGCGGAAATATTAATTTGTAGGACTGTCTGCTCTGCCCCCACCTCCCCGCCACAGCCAACTCGCCGGCACTTCTTTTTCACGGCGCTCCGACCAGCAGGCCGCCAGCAGGCCGCCAGCAGGCCCGGTGCGACAGGCGACGCGCGGCCTTTGATGTGGCGCCTCTCTTCTTGTCCTCCTTCCCGACCCTGCGCGCGCCCCGCGCCCCGCACCCCACGACGCTCCCACACTGTAAAAAAAATATTCGATAATTTTCCGACCACGGATGTAATTAGCTAATAAGGTATGAGTTTGAAAGTGGCAATGTTCGTAGCTACGTCTAGGGGTATATTCTGATATTATTGGTTGATTTTTGGTCAGTTGAAAAAGAAGCTTCATTCCATTTGTGCCTTGTGTATCATTGCCAATACTTTAGCTAAGTTACTGCCTTACTAATTTTCCTTTTATTTTCTTCGTCTCAGGTGAGTTGGTGTTGGTTGGCCGCAGAGATCAGCCGCGTGCCGAACACGGGTGAGTCAGGAAAACTCTTTCCCGTCCAAGGCGTCCCTCCTCAATAATAGTGCTTGTGCACTCACTTACATAAGGAAAGGTCTGAATTATCTTAGGAATTTCACACACCTATGTGTGTGACTTTCACTCACTTTCGTGTTTCCACCGTGTCCAAGTCGTTGTCCTCCTCCTTCTCCTCCTCCTCCTCCTCCTCCTCCTCCTCCTCCTCCTCCTCCTCCTCCTCCTCCTCCTCCTCCTCCTCCTCCTCCTCCTCCTCCTCGCCTCGGCCCGGCGGCGTCCTAGTACGAGTTTGATTCCTTCTCTTCCTCCCTTATATCGGCCCCACACGTCGTTACCGCCGGTGACTGCCTAGCGCCTCCTGTACGAGGAACTTCCCCCGCCACGCCCCGCCACGCCCAGAAAATGGCGACAACACCTCCGGCATATCTAATTGGGGCGCCACCTTACCGATCGCCCCGGGCGCTGGCGGGCCCCTGTGAGGGCCCCCGCCACGCCACCCCTGTGCCCCCCTAGGGGCTCATCACGAGCGTGGTGGGGTGGGGCGGGGCGGGGCGGGGCGGGGCGTGCCCAGCGGGGTCAATGACCCCAAGGGCGTAACGCGTACCGCTACCCCCACGCGGGGTGGGCTGGGGGTGGTTCTTTCTTGCACGAGTTTGCTGATATTGTTTTTGCCGTGTTTAGGTTTTTTTATTCGTATTTTTATTTTGTTTTTATTATGGCTGGGCGCGGTGACCCGGCAGGCGTTTGCCCGACGGACCGAAGGGTAGGGGTATATTGATTGTTTCAGGTAATCCCTTAAGCGTGGCCGGTGCCGGGCGGCGTGAGGTCGGTGTGTGTGTGTGTGTGTGTGGGCGCGCGTGCGTGCGTGCAGCTGAAGCTGGCAGTCACGAGTACCGCCCTCCATCGCGGATAAAATATTCTTCCCTCGGAAGGGAAGGGAAGGTCGGGGGAGTGTTTAGCCCAGGCGCGCGCTGGTGTTGCTGCTCAAGGTGGAGAGTGGGAGGGATGAGGGATCAAGGAAGCTGAGTGAAACGGGAGGCGGGGGCGGCACCGGGGGCGGGGGCGGGGGCGGCGGACCGCCTAATGGAAAGATGATGATGTGCCCGTCGTGTCGAGATGGTTCGGGTTTAGTCCGCCTCCGTACCGTGGCGGTGCCGGCGGAGTGCAGGTGGCTGTCCCTGTCCGTCCCGGGAAGGCACGACGCCTAGAGCCGGAGGGTCTGCAGGGCCAGCAGCAGGCTCTGAGTCCGTTGATGATTGCGCACCGGATATGGAAATCCGAAAAGCAATTCGGGCGCCGTGATGAAATGAGGTGGCTAACGGGGAAGGGTTGCAGGGCGGGGCGGGGGCGGGGCGGGGTGGGGGCGGGGCGGAAGCTGTGCGGAATGAGGGGCAGAAAGCACGTCCTCCCTCAGGAAGCCAGCAGGGCGCAGCGTCCATCTCGCGGCGCTGCTTGAAAATACACAAAATATGTAAATAAACGTGTAAGCAAGGGCGGCTTATTACACTGCGTGTTTCCACCAAAAGAAAATTCATTTTTTTTATTCAAGGGTGGATATTATTCCCTTTGGGAATATATTTTGTACGTAATGTTTTGAACCCTTGGCTGCTCCGCCCACCCCCGCTCCGCCCCGCCCTCTCTCTCTCTCTCTCTCTCTCTCTCTCTCTCTCTCTCTCTCTCTCTCTCTCTCTCTCTCTCTCTCTCTCTCTCTCTCTCTGGTGGGCAACAAGTGCCGCCCCTCGCCACCCCTTAGGCCTCGTGTGGGGCGTGGCTGTGGGGCGGGGGAGGAGGCTACGCCCGCGGGGGGCTCCCGAGGGGCCCGACGAGGAGGGGCCCAGGTGCACGCGCCGACAATTCGAGTGCCGTAGCCAGAGCGTTTGCCGCTGCCTCAATCGCCCTGCTGTATCGCCTGATTTCTCGTGCATGAGAGAGAGAGAGAGAGCGAGAGAGAGAGAGAGAGAGAGAGACAGAGAGAGAGAGAGATGAGGGGTAGATAAAGATTGTTTGTGTTTTGGTGAGTGCCTGACCGACCCCTCTTTCCTTTTCGGATCGTATGTCCTCATCGTCTTGATCCTGCAGCTAAAGATCTTGTTCCCGGTCCCTCCCGGCTGCCTCACGACTGCTCTGTGGATGGTTCCCCTAGTTTGCTGGTGGGGGTGGGGGAGCGCTTGCCTTGGCTCGACCTCCTTGCCCTTGCCTTTTCTCCAAAGCTTTCTCCGTACCTTTGTTCCGCCTACATGAAGCCTTTACGGGCGAATATTTGTCTCTATCCGACTTCGTTTCCCAGCCATGCCGAGCGAGAAACCCCCGCTTTGCCCCGCCCCGCCCCGCCCCGCCCCGCCCCGCCCCGCCCCACCGCCGCTGAAAGTAAGGGCCAACATCCCCCGCGCTCCGCTCCGCTCCGGACTGTCAGGTCGGATCCAGGTCGGCGTCTCTTTCTCGGTGACGTCACGGGGCGGGGCGGGGCGCTCATTTGGTCCCTACTCGTCTGCCCTGCATGAGTCCTCCATGACTCTCCCTGGATGTGCAGGGCGGGGCTGCTTGCTCAATCTGCAATCCCATCTGTGAGCGGGTCCGGGCTGGGCTGGGACCCTGGCCCTACCCGAGTAGAGGCTGATCCTTGTTTGTTTCCGTTCCGTCCGTCCGTACGTTCCCATCCTGTGTGTATGACGATGTCTGTCCGTCAGTGTGCCTCTCCGTACCATCCTTTCCACATCAGCCGGAACCAGCAGAGAGTCGCTTTTGATGGGACCCCGCCGCGCCCGGTCTGGGACCAGCCATGGCTGGCTTGCGATATTGCGGGACGCACTCGCGTGGGCGACGCAGCCAGACAGATGGCAAACGTATAGATTGATACGTTTTAAATAGGCTAGTAGGCGGGGTGAGTAGACTATGGTGGACTGATGTGGAGACTTACTGGTCGAGACAGACAGACAGGACGGAGAAAGGTGCGGTGAAAGGAAACAAAAAGGCTGTGTTTTGTTGAGGTGTTAAGTGGAGGGGGAGTGAGCGGTCATTAAGCGAACTGTTCAGCCGCCCCCTTCCTGACTGACCGCAGGGTGGCTGAGTGGGGGCGGGGCCGGGGGCGGGGCCGGGGGCGGGACCGGGGGCGGCGGCGGGGGCGGCGGCAGACCCTAGGGCTGCAGTGCGGATGTGCAGCCGTGCCAGCCGAGCACCGGCAGGGCGTGGGGCGGGGCGGCGGCGCCTGCCAAAAGCTGCGGACAAATCCTCGCCATATCTGCCTGCTGCATATCGCTGCTACCGAGGGACCCACTTCACTTCATGCCTGAAATTTATTTGGAAATTCACACATTTGCTTTTTGAAGTGCACGGATAGAATCTTCACACCAAAATGTGTGCGACATTCGCAAACAATTGGGCTTGAAGTGCAAGTATGAAAGTTTTGCATACCACACAGTTGAGAAAAATTTTCCTAAAACTAAGAAAAAAACGGAAGTAAAGGGAATTTTTAAAAATTTGCTTTGGATCGACGTTGTAAATTGTGAGTTGTTTCCGGCTCCCTATCACGCCTTGTTGTGCGCGCTCGGCTCCAGGAGAGGCTCTGACGAGGAATAAGTTCCAGGCGGCCTCCTGGCGGGTGAGTAGCACGTCCCGTCCCGACCCGACCCGTCCTGTACCGTAACCCGCCGCAAACAATGAGCCATAACGCCCACGCGGCCGGAGCGTCACGACCACGGCGTAGCGTGACCAGAGCAGCACCTCGGCGTAACGCAGGGACCCCCACGACACGACGCACCCGGAGAAATTGGAAGTATGAGGTAGAAGCGAGGGGGAAACAACTCTGAATTTTGGTGTACAAATGTCGTGAATTTTTGTGATTTTTTATTGAATTTTTGTGAATTTTTGCTCGAATTTTTCCCAATTTTTTCTGATTTTTTCTGAATTTTTCTGAATTTTTCTGAATTTCCCTGAATTTTTCTGATTTTTTGTGAATTACTAGGTGTACAAAAATTTTAGAGTTGTTTATCCCTCGGGTAGAAGTGGCCTGGGGCCTCCCTAGCTCCCTAACGATCACTGTAACAAACAATATAATTGTAAATTTACTACTGTTCGTAATTTGTGATTTACAAACAGTGTTGTAACTTTATGATGAAAATCGTAAATTTTCGAGAGCCTTTTTGTCTTCGTTTACGAACCACATGTGGATACCAAGTGTCCTTATAATTTTGTAATTTTACAAAGTGATACCCTAAATTTACGACATTTCTTATGAAAATTTTCCCGTAGCTCTTACAAACATTTCTCAAAGTGATAGCTTACAGAGAATATAATTGTAAGCTCGATTGTAAGCTTTTATTGGTGTAGTTTTAAAGTACGTGAGAAGAGTATATCTAGGCCGACATGGAGGTGTATTCCTTACTCCAGGGTGGGTGTGGGTACCTCACCATCCCTCTCCCGTCCGTCGGCCGCGACACGGCCGTTCGCAGGGTCCCTTTATTTCCTCCAGGTGTCTCCGCGCGCGCCGGGTTCAAAGGAGGACGGCGAGGCGGCGCGGCGCGGCGCGGCGGGGTCGTCGTGTAGGCAAATGACCCCCCTGCCGCAGCAGCGCCCCAAAAGGGGACCCCGCCCCGCCCCGCCCCGCCCCGCCCCGCCCCGCCCGGGCCTGCTGGGACTTGACGAGCTCGTCAGTGTAGACGGACACGCCCTCTGCTCGTCCTGCTCCTCCTCCGCCTCGTCCTGACCCCCGGCTGTAACCTCTGTGACCCAGTTCTCGCCGCGCCGCCCGCGAGCTCGCTGCTGTGGCCCGCGGCGCGCCCCGCCCCGCCCCGCCCCGCCCCGCCCCGCCCCGCCCGCGAGTACCGTGAGGTGCGGTGCGGTGCCGCGCGTGACCCCCAGTCACCTGCTGACCCCGCCACGCCGCGCCACGCCACGCCACGCCACCGCGCCCGGGGCGAGGACACTATATGTATTTTCACGTTCCCGCAGTAATAAATAGGCAATTTGTAATCATGGGAAATATCGCAGCCGGGCGGCGGGTCCGCCATGACCTAATGGGCTCATCTCTTCCGTGCGAGAGAGAGAGAGATTTTTTTTTATTTCAGTTTTATAGACAGAAAGAGAGAGAAAGATACTGGATAACGCCCGGTACAATCGGCCCCGCCAGGACCACGGCCCTTTGCCAAAAGCAGACAGAAGTGTGAGTGAAGCGGGGGGCGCCGCCCCGCCCTGCCCCGCCCCGCCACGCCCCGCCCCGCCCCGCCCCGGACTCTGCGCCAACTCCTCTTACTTTCAGTATATCTTTGGCTGGTTCCCTTCTCTCGCGCGCTCCCCCGCGGCGCCCCTTTTCGAATAAGTCGGTTCGCCAGGCTTTGACGCTATGGTTTTCGCATCTCGCGCGAATTTTTCTCCCCTTGCCTTCCGTAAGTGATGAAGGGATGAAGAATGCGAGTGGGCGGACCGCGGGGCGGGTAACAGATACGAGGGGCCGACCATGAGTCCTCAGCTGAACTTATCCCCCCCCCCTCCCCTCCTCGTTTGTCGACTACTCATCGCAATGTAGTCGGACTTGAAAATTGTTGTTCACAGGTTGTACCCCGCCTACACACGAAACTCTTGTGAACTTTCTGTGAGTGTAGCCGGCGGTGCGCGGTGCGGTGCGGCCCGCCGAGGCTCGGGTGTGTTCCATTGGTTCCATTGGCACCCGTTGTTCTGGTCCGGAGGCCCCTAGTGGTGGTGGTGGTGGGGGAAGAGGGTGAACAATTGCTTGCGCTGTATCGACAGGGGGCGCGGACTGGGCCGGGCCGGGTGCTCCGCGCTACTGTGCGCCACTGCTGCTGCTATTTGCATGTGCGAGTGTGTGAGAGAGGAGAGAGAGAGAGAGAGAGAGAGAGAGAGAGAGAGCATGTACTCCGTGGCGGGTGCGACTCTCTCTCTCTCTCTCTCTCTCTCTCCTCTCTCTCTCTGCTCCGCGGTAGCTATGGGCGCTATGGCTGCACGTACTCCTGCAGTGTACTTTGCGGGTGTGGGTGGGAGCGGGAGCGATGGTATCGCGCGGGGCAGCGCCGCGCCGCGCCGCTACTCGACCGGGTGTTGAAAAAGTAAAATGCAGTAAGATAAACTCAGCCGTGGCGCCAACGGTGGCGGGGCGGGACGAAAAGGGAGGGGGGGTCTGGTGGAGAGGGGGCTTAGCGAGGAAGAGACGCGCCGCCAGCAGATGACCTGGTTTGATCCTCGCTGCTACTTTTTCAACCACCCACCAGGTCGGCCGGCCGGGGGGCGGGCGCCGCGAAGAGGAAAACGAGGCCTGGTTTTCTTAGTCACACGCCCCGTCAACGGTGGACTAATCGCCGTGACATTTGATTGAAAAAAAGAAAAAGGAAAAAAGAGTTAATGACACGATGAAAGTCTGGGCACTGCCATCTATGTAAAGGTAGCAGGCCACACCACAAAACCGCTACTTATTCGATTCTACTTACTCTAGAAATCCAATTGCGTGAATGATACACACTTGTAGGAAACAAGCCTCAAGCCTCGGACTAAATTCGCACACCAACAAAAATGCAGCATTCTCACACTTGGAAATTTGATCTGCATTCAATGGCCGTAGCACATATCTCTTTCGATCTTCCTCCTGGCGCTGATGCCTCCTCTCCCCCTCCCTCTCCCTCTCTCCTCTCTCTCTCTCCCTCTCCCTCTCCCTCTCTCTCTCTCTCTCTCTCTCCCTCTCTCTCTCTCTCCGTCTCTCTCTCTCTCACTCTCTCTCTCTCTCTCTCTCTCTCTGCCCGTCACCCGTCACGCCCCGTGACGCTCGCCCGCTCTCCCGCCGTAGTGCAGGTCAGTGTTACGGCCGATGGACGGAAGTTGTTGCAGCGGGCCACACCTTTGGCGTGGGCGCGGGGCGGGGCGGGGCGGGGCGGGGCGGGGCGGGGCCGTATCTGTGCCATCCTATCCCCGGTGCATCCGGCCGGCACCAGATACCCTCACAAAGTCGCGCAGGTGACGTGTCTCTTCTTTCTTCGC
This sequence comes from Frankliniella intonsa, assembly GCA_033675135.1. Taxonomy (NCBI): domain Eukaryota; kingdom Metazoa; phylum Arthropoda; class Insecta; order Thysanoptera; family Thripidae; genus Frankliniella; species Frankliniella intonsa. The sequence goes on from CM066248.1 coordinate 10,470,404, forward strand.
GTAGACGGCCGATTTATTTCCCTCGCCAAAGGTTGGCGGCCCCAGCCCAGCGGCCCAGAGAAAAACCTGACTAACTGCTGCGCGGGACCTTGAAGTATCCGAGCGCGGCTTCTGGTAGAGGCTGCGGCTGCAGCTCACTGTCGCCCCCCCCCCCCCCCCCCGGCCCCCCGGCCCAGCCACCGGTGAACGTCGAGAATGGCCCTTTTCTTCCGTGCACTCTGAAAGAGCCTACGGTGATTTTCACTGTAAGCTTCAGTGTAAACCCTGCAACATTAGCTTGCGGTGAATTTTCACCGTGCAAAGCTACAGTGAATGCCAGGGTGGTACTTCACTGTGGCACAAACAGTAACATCCACAGTAGCTGTGACGGTGAAAATACACCGTAAGCTGCAATGCCTTATGATTTACTGTGTGTGGCTTACGGTGAAATGCAACGTAAGGTTTTCGAAGTGTAGGCTTGCTCGCGACCTCATGCGGCGAGGCTCGGCCGGCGGCGTAGGGAGTCGAACCCACGCCCCGCCGCGCTGGGCTGGGCAGACCCTGCCGCAGCCAGCAGTAGCAGTGGCACTGTTCCGCACTGTTGGGCCCGGTGGCGCGGAGGAAGCCCCCTCTCCTCCACAACTGATTTCGCTTCCGATAAGTCAAGCAGCATCGGTCCACCGGCCAAAGGAACGCCACCGTCTTTGAGGCTACCGACCGTCCTCTGTATGTCTCAGTCTCTCTCTTTCTCTGCCTCACTCCCCCCCCCCCTCCCTTCTCCCATTCTCCCTCGATCCCTCTCTCACTCGCGCGGGCTGGCGCGCTGGCCCCTCTCATCTCTCGATACGCTCGACCCGAGAAGAGTTCTCATATTTTCGCCTCGTCTCTACGCCCCACCGCCGCGCGCCCGCCAGGTGCCCGTTCCCCATGGCTCCCGCTGGCTCCCGCTGGCTCCCGCTGGCTCCCGCTGGCTCCCTCTGGATACACTGCTGGCTCCCACCATGTCTCCCACTGGCTCCCGATGGCGGACCGATCCGTCCCGCCCCGCCCCGCCCCGCCCCGCCCCGCCCCGCCCCGCCCCGCCCCGCCCCGCCCCGGCAGACTCCCTTTGAATCGAGATGAGATGAGCTTCGGCCCCGGCACCTCTCAATCCTCCACCCGCTCCTTCTCTTCCTCCAGAGCCGAACCGCAGCCGTGGCGAGGCGGGGCGGGGCGGGGCGGGGCGGGGCGGGGCGGGGCGACCGTCAAAGGCGTGAGGCGGGGCGGGGCGGGCGCGGTCGCCATACAGGGCGCAGGAGGTGGATTGCCTTCTCGCCGTGGCGGCGGCGGCGGCGCTGCGGGTCACTGACTCCCCCGCCTGGACAAGTAGTGTAACACGTACGTACGTCTCGCCGGTGCAAAATCATGTATTATTTTTTTTCTTCTCTGAATTTTTATTCCGAGCTCACAAGTGTAACCGGCGCCGCCGTACCTTACGCCGCCGTGGGAAGCCCTATACGCACCGGCGCACCGTGTGTTGCGTGAATTGAGCAGAGTGAAGTGATTGCAAGGTTGTTTTTTTTTTCTCTCGCCAGAACGCTTGGCGTTTCCTGAAAATGGCTTCATTTTCCGTCCGATGCTGCAGTGCGGCCCTCGTGCGTAACGGTGTTGGGTTGTGCATGTAATTGAGGTGGGCGGGGAGGCGCCGACCGGCCGGCAGCTCAACTGTTGTTGTGTGGAAGGTGTAGCAGCGACCTGCTTCAGCCGGCCCACCAGAGAGCGAGAGAGAGAGAGAGAGAGAGGGGGGGGGGTCGAGCGCCGGCCACTCCCCGGCTGCGGTGGGGGAGGTGCCGCTATTTGCATTGCTCTTGTACAGAGAGCTCCATTTGGGCCGCGGTCGTTCTCCTCATCGACACTTCCATCGCTGCGACCAAAGAAGGGGAGTAAGTGTGCGGACACACAAGCGTATGCAGTACAACACTGGAAACGATGAAATAAATATGCTTCTGCTGTTTTGGCTTTGCGGTACTTTTAGCCTTTAATGTAAATATACCTTCATTTTTTAGACTTTCAAGGTTGTATACCTATAGGTCATCACTATTTTTCGGCTCGCTCCTGTCTCTCTCTCCCTCTCTCTCTCTCCCTCTCCCTCTCTCTCCCTCCCTCTCCCTCCCTCCCTCCCTCCCTCCCTCCCTCCCCCACTTTCCTCGTCACGTCTGCTGGGAACACTCACGCTGTCGCTGTGACCGACGTTTTGTTTCTTTTTCTTTCTCTGTCTCGCTCTTCCTCCTCCCGCTGCTGTCGAGATTCGGCAATTCGATTACTCGTGTGTGATTTCTCCTCCCCTATCGCGAAATCAGATGACAGACGGGCGAGCAGGCGGGCGTGACCCCGCGCTCTAAAGACAGTGGGCTGAGTAATCTTAACTCACTTTTAAAAGTCCCGCCAAATTAAAAAGAAAGAGAAATCCTTGGACTAAAATATTTGCTTGGATTTAACGAGATTAATCTCCTCAACTGTACGCTATAAGTGCAATGGGAATTTTCACGGCTTTTTTTTTGTGATTTTGTGATTGATTGCCCTGCACCTTTATGCAGCACAAGGCGGCGCACATGTCGGTTTGGCAGCAGCATGAGAGAAGGGTGCCCTCCTGAAGTGGAAGCTCTATCCAGCGGGGGAAAGAGCTTCCACTCCAGAGCGCCCTTCTGTCATGGTCAGAGCTCGGAATGCCCCCCCCCCCCCCCCCCCCCGCCTTTCTAGCGCATCCGTGATGTGATGACTACTCGACATTCCCCCATTCATCTGTTTGGAGTGAATGACGAATGACGTTGGACTGAATGGCGCTGCGGCGGCGCCAGTCATGCCACCCGTAGTGTGTACGCACCTGCTGGGGGGCACCCTCCCCGCCCCCCTGATGAGCCGTGCGGAGTGCCGCCCGGAGCTCTTCCCGTTTACATTCTCCCCCCCTCTCTCTCTCTCTCTCTCTCTCTCTCTCTCTCTCTCTCTCTCTCTCTCTCTCTCTCTCTCTCCTTGCTTCCTCCTCCTTCTCCCTCTCCTCGTCAATCAGCAGCAGTAGCAGCCCGAGGCAGCCGCGCTGTCGAACAGTGCGCCGGTTTCGGGAAGCTTTTACTCCGCCGCGGAATCCTCTATGGCCCGCCGCTGCTATAGTCGCTGCGCAGCGGGGCGAAGTGTGCCACAAGTGCGAGAGAGAAAGGCAAAAAACCTTTATATCATTTCGACTAAATAAAGTGCGAAACTTTGGCAACAAATCATGTGGGCTTCGGGAACGCGTTACATTACAGGGCGGGGGGACGCGGATCTAGATACAGCGGCGCGGCCTATGCAGTTGTGCCGCCCCAGTAGCCGTCGTGCCCCGCCGGGCCGGGCCGGGCCGGGCCCCGGGCGGAGTATAGCGCTGTCAAAAGTGACGCAGCTTATTTATTTTATCTGGTTGAGGCTATGAGTAGGGGAAAAGAGGGGGGTAGATCGGCATGTCTGGGCGGCTTAGACTGCCGGCCCGCCGTGCCTCCGTGGGGCACGCCTGCCGGCCGCCACGCCCCCGCCACGCCCCCGCCGCCCCGCCTCGCCCCGCCCCGCCCCGCCCCGCCGGTTGGCAGGCGCTATGAAATGGGCAGCTCGCTAAAGAGCCTGCGCCACGACGGCCTAGCCCAGCCGCCCGCCTGGCCTGGCTGTTTCCATTATTTATAGCGACCGTCAGGCCGGGATAGTGTCTCTGTCGGGCCGGGCCGGGCCAGGCCCTCTGGAGGCTCCAGCAGCGGGCGGTGGCATGAGGCGCGAGCTGGAGAAAGATTTGCGTCGCCTCGTTATTGCCAGTAGTTCTCACCACGCGATATGATACGCCTGTACCCCGGGCCCTTCGCTCTCAAAGGCCGGGGCAAGTAGCGCAACAGGTAACAGCAAGTGAGTGGTAAAATTTACTCGTTTTAAAAAAGTGTCACGTGATATACCACGCCCAGAAAACCGTTTAGTCCAGGAGACTAAATTTAAAACCGACCAAATTTTAGCTCTGTGAACTAAATTTTTTTCGTACTGATAAAATAATTTAGTCAGTTTAACTAAGTTTTGGTTGATTCGACCATATTTAGTCAAAAATGTGGATACTAAAATTTAGTCGGTTTCAAGAACTAGATTTTCTTTCCTACGGCTCTGATTTGGTTGTATCAACTAAATGGTTCTCTGGGTGCAGGTGGATAGCTGACAGGTTGCGCGTATGTGCGCCGCTTACACACGCACATGACATTCTGTTGTAGGACACTTGTAAAACTGTTGTTGCTGTGGTTCTGTGTGCGCGAATGATACAAAAGCGTGAAAAGCAGTCCGATGGCCGGGGGTCTCATTAGCTGGCGTGTCTTGTCGCCAGTGTTTCTGTTGATTCGGCCGCCGTTGCATCTTCTTCCTGTTTGTGAAGAGAAAAGACTCGCCTCGGGGATGGAGGGGGGGGGGGGGGGGGTATGGCGCGGACCTCCCTCCGCTGGCCCGCCACGCGCTGGTCTCCTCTGCTCGCTTCCTCCCTCACGACTGAATTCTTACCAAAATACACTCGGGTCGGCAAACTTTCCGAAATGTTTTGCTCCGCCCAATTGATCTCCCCGCACAGCGCGGCGCAGGGCGGGGCGGGGCGGGGAGGGAACAGGCTTTATGCTGTTTGTCTGCGAAAAGGGATTCTTCTGCCGCCACGCCGCCGCCGCCGCTGTCCGCGTCACGTCCCGCCTGTCCTCCGGCACGAGGTCGCGCTTGTTCTGGTGGTCTGCTGCGGGGCACCCGCCTTTTAAATCCCCACATTAGGACCCGGATGGCGTGTGTGTGTGTGCTGCAGCAACGGCTCGGGGAGGTCCTTCTCGCCGTAGTGGCTGCGCCCCGCCCTGCCCCGCCCCGCCCCGCCTCGCCCCGCCCCGCCTCGCCCCGCCCCGCCTCGCCCCGCCTCGCCCTGCCCCGCCCCGCCCTGCCACGCCTCGCCCCGCCTCGCCCCTTGTTTCAGCGCAAAGGGCGAAACAGAGAGAGGTGAAATTAAAAGAGCGGTGCTTGGCTCGGTGTCTGGCTCTTTGAGCCACGAACACAGCGCGGGGGAATGTGCCTGCAGAGAATGAGGTGCGGTGCTGGACAAGGAAGCCGGAGAATATGAGGGTGGACCTGGTGAGGGGCGGGGGGTAGGACACCGGGCCGGGGGGCTGGTCGAGCTGCCGCGCCCTCCTGGTGACTGCATGGTGACTCCCGAGACAAATGCCACCTTTTAGCGTCTGAATTCTACAGTAATAATGATGTCCAAAGAAAGATAAGGGGGTCGGGTGGGAGGTCAGTGACACGTCTCAAAGCAAAATGCTGCTCGAGATGGCCAAGACGCTCTGTATTCCGCACCGCACCCAGGGCTTGGGAGAGGCGACGTCAAGTCGGGTGCGCTGCTAGGGGCACGCTGCGGGGCGGGGCGCGCAGCTAGCAGGGGCCGAAATATGGCGCTATTTCTCAAGTGCATGACTCGATGTAATCCGCGGGCCCTCGGGTGAGGACGTGCGGGAGCAGGGCGCCAGGGCAGCCCTGCTCGCCTCGGACCTCACCACCACCACCAGCACCACCACCACCACCACCACCACCACCACCACCAGCACCACCAGCACCACCACGACCACCACCACCACCACCACCACCACCACCACCACCACCACCACCACCACCACCACCACCACCACCACCACCACCACCACCACCACCACCACCACCAGCACGACCAGGTCGTTGACGCGTACCCTCGTCTTGTGTCTGTTGCAGGGAGCGAGGGCCAGCATGAGGAGGTCGGACCGCTAGCGCCTCACCACACCCCATCTCCAAGGTGAGTAGCAGCAGTACATATTGCGGCGTGGCGGGGAGGGGCGGGACAACTGCAAGAAGCGACAACCACCAAGGGGGGGCTGTCCTACTGCTGCACGAATCAGAGAAATTATTCGGTAACCCTCGGTTTTCTCGCGATATCCTAAAAATTCGTGGTTTGGATTACACCAAAAAAGTCTACACCCAGGAAACGCATCTGTTAAATTCGATAAATTATGTTAATAAGGGTATCTATATTTCAAAAATTATCTTGCAGATGTTTCGTAAAAAAAAGGAAAAAGAGCGAAATAAGGAAAAGACCTCCTGGATTCATGGGGAAAAGAATGAACTTTTCCCCAAATATATCTTATTTTAAATCATCGGAAAAACTTCTTTCGAATATTGAAGGAATTATTCCTGTGGGTGCGGATCGTGCGTGCGTGTTGGAGGCACTCTGTGCCCGCAGCAGTGCGAATGGGACCTGTCGCTCCTCCGCCCAGCTCTGCTACACACCACCGACCATACCTCCCTCCCCGGCCCGGCCAGGCCGCCACTGAAACCTCCCTTAAACGGCGATGCCGGAATTTAATCATCCAAAGCTCCTTTTGTTTTTGAGGCCCCCTCTTCCATTAGTTCTTTTAATGAAATGAGCCGGCCCGCCTGTCCGCCCGGGCGCGCCGCGCGCTAGCGTGGCGGCGGGGAGAGAAGCGCCTTTATTTACCCTGGCGATTTATCCGCCGTGAATGGTCTTTGGGTAGTCATTAATGCCGATCCAGCAGCAGCTGTCTCGCCCCGCGAGGAGCAATGAGATTTTATCGCGAACCGAAAGTAAGGAAAATGCGGGTAGAAAAAGAATAAAAGAGAAGTAAAATGAAAAGAAAGTGTAGGAATAGAGACTTTATCCGCCTGGTGTATATATTTCATGCGGCCGCGGCGGGGGCGTCGAACCCAGCGCGGGCGCCGCGGTGGGCTGAAGCCCAACGAGTCGGGGGCGCGGAGGAATTTACTGCTCCAGGTATAATACCTGCACTGGAAACCAGAAGCAAATGTTCCACACTTTTATGAGCTTACTTAATATGTTGTTAAAAAAACTTCTAAAAAACAAAAAGAAATTTTTCGTTAAGTGTTCCCAGTGATAGACCCTACTTGTGGGGAGGTGTGACAGTCCAGGTGAAATTATCCTGGTGTTGATGCATTGCTGTTGTGACTCCTGCAATGAGCTCTTTAGCATAGACAAGGGGCTCTTCATCGCACCTCAGGGCGAAGCTAAAGTCGTCCCACCCCGCCAGTGTAAAACTGCTCTTTTAGTGTGGAAAGCACTTTGGCCTTTCTCCTCTCGCAACTAAAACAAGCGCTCTCTGATCCAGGAATAGGTATGGAACGCGCCGCGCAGCCGCCGCGCGCCGGCCACTCAGCAAAAGAGGGGGGAGGGAATGATGATGATAATTCTCCGAGCGCGTGGCGTTTATTTTGAACGCTTTTGTTCCCCTGAGTGACGGCGGGGCGGGGCGGGGCGGGGCGGGGGGCCGTGTGCAAAGGGCGAGATGCTAACAACGTCAACGCTATTTTTATATCCCTCTGTGCACGGCGCCCGATCATCGACAGCAGCGGCGGCGCGCGCACGCGGATCAAAGTCTTGGCAATAAAATGCGCGCTTGACACGGGGCGGGGCGGGGTGCGGCGGGGCGGGGCGGGGTGCGGCGGGGCGAGAAGAGCACGTGGAGGGCGTGCGCAGTGTGCTCTGTTAAACCACGTGTGTACAAGTATTCATTATTTACTGCAAGTATTCAGGGAACAGTGTGTACCAGGACATGTATGCGGTAAATAATGTGTACATGCCTAGCACTCACTATTTCCTGAATACTTTGTCATGCGCACTCGTTGCATACATGTCCTTACTATTCCCGCGGAATACCTTAAGGTATGCATGCAGTAGTCACTCGTTCACTCTTGGTTTCCCAGAGGCGCAGCGGCGTTGCTCACAGGGATGCTGGTATGTTGGACCCTGCACTGTTAAAATTTGTGTTGTTCATATACAACACCGGTGTTGTATACTTTCATAGCAATACGTGTTGTTTTAAAACAAACAATTTTGAGAACAAACAAGCTAAACTACTCTGAAAAATTCGATGAAAATTTAATTCTTCCAGATTTGAAACAAAAATTGTTACAGAAAAATTCTGTTCAGAAAAAATATTGCAAAAGTTCACAAAAGGATTCACAACCAGGATTGTACACGACATTTGTACCTGTTCAATAAATAAAAATTATACAAGTTCTTTCGGGCTGAAAACAGCTATCTTGTTAGCAAACAAGTATGTTGGGCCATCACCTGACAACTCAGTCCCGGAGCCTGATGGCCTGATGAGAGGCGATGAGCGACACCCGGCCGCATGTGTTTTTAGCCCCTCCGACTGTGATTGTAACCAGTCTATCTTTTTGCCGCGTGTTCGTTTCCCGCAGTCCGCCGCCGCCGTGTAGATAAATAATGCGTTACATTTCTGGCACACAATGGCCGCACGCCTGTTTGTATTGAGCGCGTTTTGGATTCGTGAGCTGCCGCGCGTCGGGCTGTACGTTGTGCTTTATAGTTTCTCTCTCGCTCGCTCGCTCATTCGGTCTATTCCAGTCTCTAATGAAGTCCCAGCTCTATAGACAATGCCCCTGCCGCCCCCCCCACGCGGGCGCAGAACGAGATGCCACTTATCATTTATATCCCGAGCAAAGCGCCTTTATTTGGACTTAGCGCCGACACCTTCTTCCCCGCGTGGGTTTAAGGGAGAAATTCTTCCATGAACTTCTTAAAATTCAAGTCAAAATTGTAAAATTACATGCACTACATATCTGTAGAAAATTACAAAAAAATACATTGTAAAAAAAATACTAATTCGCTATCGAGAGTTAAAGCTAGCTGACATCTTTTATTTATTATTAATACTAATTAAGTCTAGATATTTTAAGCATCAAAGGTATCGTCTGCTTAAAAAAATACAAGAATATTTTTTGACAGTGGTTTTGTGATGTAAGCGTGCCTGCGGGGCCAGTGCCCTTGCCTGGAGTAGGCGGTCCTCTCCAGTGACCTCCCGCGTCGCCCGCCCCGGGGCCTCGGGTGGTGGGGCAGCGGCAAAAATAATAAGGGCTCGATCCAATAAGTTTACCGCATTATTATTATTTTTTATCCCTCTACCGCAGCGTGATTTTATTTTATTTCGATCCGTTCCATCACGCTGGACGCGAAATGGGGCGTGAGTCGCGGGGGATGGTGGGGAGGGGAGGGGGGGGGGGGGGTCGATGGGGGCCTTCTTGTACCTGTGTGCAATCAGGGCGACCCTGCTGCCTTGAGCCTGGTGGGCGCGGCGTGGCGTGGCGTGGCGTGGCCGCCAGTCGCCGAGGGAATTTCCCTGCTTGTTGATAGCGAGGCGGGCGGGCAGGGGCGGGAGAGCCATGCCATAGGGCTTTCACGGCAGAGCAGTCTGCTGCCCCCAATCGATATGATGGAGTGATATACCCTGGCCTGCCTCGCCGCAGGGTACCCGCCCCCGCGCCGCCCCCGCGCCGCCCCCGCGCCGCCCCCGCGCCCCACTGAGCCCCGCACGCTCTGGTGCCCTGCTTCTGGGTCCCCCCACCCCCTCCCTCGTACAGCTTCCTTATAGACTTGCAGCAGGAAAATGATAAGGAGCAGGGAGGTAGCAGTAGCGGCGCGGCAGGGAGGGAGGGAAGGCCAATTTAATTTTTCCCGCGCGGCGGCTCTCTCGTCTCATCAGGCAGGCGGCCGGGGCGCGCCCCGTAAGTGGCGGGGGCACAGTCTCCGCATGTAAACGCGTCCCGCAGCCCCCCCCCCCTCCCCCTCCCCCTCCGCAGCCTCACCCCTTCGCTTTATTCCGGCCGTGTGCGCTAACGCTGTGTTGGGCCGTGCCACCGCCCGAGGCGGCGGTGTAGGCCCTGCCGTACGCCACCCGGCAGCCACGCCGCGCCTCGCCACGCCACGCCCGCGTCGGACCACAATCCCCTGACGTGATGTGAACTGTACCGTGCCTTCGCCCCCCCCCCCTCCCCACCCCTCGCACCCCGCCTAGCGCCTGAACCAAATGGAGCAGCTCAATTCTGTTATTCGGAATATCGGGAGCCCTCCTCTTTTTTATCCCCCTCTCTCTCTCTCTCTCTCTCTCTCTCTCTCTCTCTCTCTCTCTCTCTCTCTCTCTCTCTCTCTCTCTCTCTCTCTCTCTCTCTTCCACTTTCCATATCCACCTCGTGTATCTATACCGAACCCCTGCGCCCCCACCCCTCTGACAATAATAATGTTGGTATCGAATAGGCGCTAACGTTCCCCGACCTGCACACGAGTTATGCCGCCCTTTATGACGACAACCGTGCGGTCCTACCTTTCACACCTGCTTTTCTCACGGACTGTACCCGAAGGGCCGCTCTGCCCGCGTACTTTTGTCTCCCTGGCGTTTCTCTCTTTCCCTTTCCCCCCTCTCTCTTTTGTACTCTCGACTCGTTTTGTTTTCGCCCAATCGATGGTGCGGCGCGGCGCGTGTTCTGTTTGGGCATTTTAATACATGTCGCTGTAATTGTCGACGTTTGTTTCCGCGGCCGGCGCGGCCCGGCCCCATCGAGGCCTGCAACACTACTCTGTAAACAATCTCTGCCTGCCAGTATTCATTTTGGAATGCTAAGGTTTGCTCTACCGGATATTTTAAAATTTAATAAATAGGAACGCCCATTTGTTGTTTTGCTTGATATCCAAATATTTATTGGACATACTTGACATTTTAAGGGTTTTTATTGTGGTTCATCGCGAACGTAGGGCGATAAGTACACCCAGAAAAGAGTGTACTTGAACATATCAAGTACAATTTGGCGCTCAATCCAAGCCCAATTTGGCCTTGAACCACGAACATATGTTCGATTCAAGCGCGAAGGGGCACGATTTGAGTACAAATTGGGGCTGATTTGAGCACAAACACTCAAGAACATGGTTCTTGAAATCATCAAGTACTTTGCACTTGATTCAAGTTCATTTTACATGATCCAAGTACACTCTTTTCTGGGTGTAGTGGCTCATTGGCTCTGGAGTGAGTGGTATTACCTTTTTCCAATCGCCAATCCAGCTTCATTACCCAATGCCTTAAATGGCAACGTGCTCTGCCAAATATTGGCCACGATCTTTGCCAAAAGAATAACAGTGAAATATCGACGGGGCCTGGGCGGGGCCAAGTCCGGAAGTGAGATCCTGATATGAAAGACAGTCTGTCTGTCTGTAGTACGCAGATAAGAAGTCCCGTGTTTGCCATTGTGTTTGAGGAGAGCTGGGTGGAGAGAGAGAGAGAGAGAGAGAGAGAGAGAGAGAGAGAGAGAGAGAGAGAAGGGAAGAGGCAGTAGATCATGCAAGGCGCGTGCTGCGGGCATCACGTCTGTGTTGAGATGCGACTGGAGGGAGCTCTGCTCTGAGTGTAAGCAAATGTCTCTGCCCCGCCCGCCCGTGCCCCTGCTGGTGGCGGTGTAGGCCTCGCCTCAGCCCAACAGCGGCGCGGCGCAGCGCAGGTGAGTGGGTGAGCCCAGCACTTAGCGGGGCCGCCACCTGCTCCCCTGGGCTGCGCCTACCTATTCTCTCTCTCTCTCTCTCTCTCTCTCTCTCTCTCTCTCTCTCTCTCCCCTTCCCCCTCTCCACACCGGATATGGAAGTGATTGCGTGGGCCCGGCCGCCCTGCCGCGCTGACTATGGCGCTGGTCAATGCCTGCAGTTGCAGCAGCGGCCGCGCTGGCCTGTGCAGAGGGAGCGTGTAGGGCTGTTCAACATGTCCGCTTGGACGCGTTCAG